>OW679200.1:140545389-140828785 GCA_940337035.1 Agriotes lineatus
TACTCGCCTTTTTCCCCTTTAGGGATAACCTTTTTAAATTCCTGTAAACCCGTTTCTAAATATCTCAAAAAGACATCTACAGTGTGTCCCAGAATTCATGTTACAAGAGATGGGATGGACTAAAAATGTTTGAATTTTATTTTAAGATTGTGGGATGAGGTCCTGCTTGGTCTAAAAAGAATTTTAAGAATATTTTCAGTTTTTCAAAAAACAAGTTGGCCTCGACAGTGAAGCGAAAACTATTTTCTTCTCAGGTAAACTACCCTTTTTGTTCATGATAATGGCAAAATTTTACCAAGACAAGTTGTTCAGAATGATAAATTATGTGCCTATACAAAATTTCAGGAAGATACCTAATTAGTTTAAACCGTTATTTTTAGATAAAACAAATAAATTGTATTTTCTTTTCAGGTAAACTAGTCTTTTTGTTTATTATACGGCATAATTTTACTAAGAAATGTTGTTCAGAATGGAAAATTATGGCCCTATACAAAATATCAGGAAGTTCTACCGACTTAGATCAAACTTAATTTTATAAATGCAATTTTAGCGGTTTAATTTAAATAGGTATATCTTCCTGAAATTTTTTATAGGGCCATAATTTTCCATTCTGAACAACATTTCTTAGTAAAATTTTGCCGTATTATTAACAAAAAGGGTAGTTTACCTGAAAAGAAAATCTTTTTCGCTTCACTGTCAAGTAGGGTTTCCAAGTCCCGGGACCAAAAGTGTTTTCGGGACTTACGAGCTAAATTTCAGGTCCCGGGACTAGTCCCAAAGATCCCGAAAATGGTCCCAAAAGAGAAATAGTGTTCAGGTGAAATTTCCGAATAAAATTTCCAAAGAAAAACAAGTGTTTTAAGTTAAATAAAGTATTTCTGTGCTGATAATTTGCGTTGGGGCTCGTCTACAACTTCATTGCTTTCTTCTGGTACTAAAAATGTCTGTCGCTTTTGCTTTTGTCTGAACTGCAAAGTGCGTGTGTAATCCTTTCGTCAAGCTGCCTCTGATTATGACAATTTTGTAGGAACCCACTTTACATTTCGCCAATTGTTTAGGTATCTTCAATATATAAAACTGTTGCCATAGTGACTTCAAATCGTTATTTTTTTAAATGTAGAATGAAGGTAGGTTGCGAATCGGAATTCATTCTAATTGTAACGCTTTAGCAGACAAATAATGAACACACTTAAAACCCAAAAATATAAATTATTCAGCTTTTCGCACATATCTAAATCCAACACAAAAAAACAGACAAAGATATGCAAATGTGGCTGAAACAACACACAGGTTTAATTCTAATCTACCGAAAACAATACCTCGTTACGCAAAACGCAAATAATGCAGAATGTACAAGAGGCATGAGTAATACGCCGGACGCCGGTGAATACCCGTCCTAATTCTCTGACATCGAGTATACGCACGCATGTTGACATGGTCCCGGGACTTCGCCTGGGCTGGCTGTGGTTCCGGGACTCGGTTTTTGTGGTAAAATCCCGGGACTGTCCCGGGACCGGATCCCGGGACTGGAAACCCTACTGTCAAGGTCAACTTGTTTTTTCAAAAACTGAAGATATTTTTAAAATTCTTTTCAGACCAAGCAGAACCTAATCCCACAATCTTAAAATAAAATTCAAACATTTTTAGTCCATCTCACCTCTTGTAACATCAATCCTGGGACACACCGAATTTTGATTCGCACATTTAGGGGTTGATTAGGATAAAATCCTGAAATAGGTTTTTAGACATTTGTATTGGTAACCGTTGCAAGCAGACACCAAATCGCTAACTCATCGGGCCTAAAAGATATTGAGGAATTCGTGAAATCATAAGTAACCTCTTTTCACCACCTGAGGGGTCGAATTTCGAAAAATCTTTTAGCACTATCTTACGCAACAACAACAAGAAGAACCTTGCTGCCAGATTTCAAGTTCCTAGTACCAGTGGTTGCGGCTCTGCGTTGTTTAGTCAAGGCTTTGACTTTCTTTTATAGTATACAGGGTGTCCGTAAAAAGGAGGTCAATCCGTTAACACATATTCCTTGAGCAAAAATAATATGACTTTTATAATGCCATTTTTCATTTTAGATCCGCACGTGCGATGTACATGGCGTCCAAGTTTGAAATTTAAAACTGATTATTTTTAGTAAATGAAGTACAGTAGAACTCGGTTATAACGAATTCCACGGGACCGCTATATTTGTTCGTAATAACCGTTATTCGTTATACCCAAGAAGGTTATAATTTGAGCAAATTTCCAACTTCCGTATAATTTCTACTTTTTCGGAAACCGATAAAATTTTCCGTTTGACTCCCGACATTTTTCCACAACTAGAAAATGCTTAGGTACATACGGAATGTCAGTAAAGGAACGACCAAGATATATCCACTTGAAGATTTTTGTAACTCTTTTTGTTGCGTTATAGGCCAACGTCTTATAGCTATTGTACTTTTAATCCTGTAAAGGGTTTTGTTAAATGCAATAGCTAAGACGTGGCTATGACGCAACACTTTCGTTTTGCAGAATGGGATAACAGAACTGAGCTATAACATCGGGCAAAACCCATTATCGCTTTTCGAAGAACGGGATCCTGCAGGTAGCTGCTGGATTCTAAGAAAAACGGAGTTGCTTACAATGCCCACTATCTCGCGCTATTGTACAGAGTGCTAGAGAGAGCTAGAGAAAGTGGCCTAGGAAATTTAACTGACCACTATTTTCCTAGAAAACTTTCCTTATTATAATGTTGCCACAACAAAATACCTAATATCTTTCAGTTACATTTTATTAGGAGATGAAAAGGATCAGTTCTTAGAATGTATTCTTAAATTTTGGTTCGTTATTCCCGTGAAACGAATTCGTAATAAACATGAAATACATGCATTAAATCAAATGTAATTCAAATATACCTTCAAAATTATTCGTTATAAACGTGAATTCGCTGTAACCGTGATCGTTAAAAGCGAGTTCTACTGTATTTATGTCTACATTTTGAAATTTATTTCTTAATTTTGTGTCGTTTTGTAAATTTATTAATTCCATTTGTAATTCATTCGGAACTGTTTCCACTTCTAGATTAAATGGTGAAGAAAAAATGTTAAAACTAAGAAGAGTTTTTTCTGACCTAGATATATTAAATCGCGATTCAAATTCCTTTATTAATTTTTGTAAATGCTGGCCATATTTAGGGTTTCTGAAGGAGTTGAAATACTTTCTGAGCTTTGATTTTACGCCGTTTGCCGATGCAGCGTTTGTGGCACATATGTGTGGCGTCAAACAAGGCCGCCCGGCATAACATTTCATACCAAGAAATGGTGATGTTTAATTTTTGGAAATGATGCCATCAATGCCTATCTATGATGTCGGCATCATTTCCAAAAATTAAGTTAACACACCTAGGGTACAATGAGAGGCTGCGGGACACTGTAGGAATTTTTACAAGTCAAAATGTAAAATTCTTTGTTATCTCTGATCTAAACGAATTATCCAAAGTTAATTCTTTTTACTTTATTAACAAGTGGAATTACATCGTCATTAATTTTGAAAACGACAAACGGCTTTACTTCTGTTATAATGGCTGGATAAGTAACTAATGAGTGTTCTGTTCATGTTTTAAATATTTGTGTGAGATCATAGTTAATATCATCAAAACATTTCCTAAAATTTTCATTATTAAACGAGTACAAGAGTTGCGTATCATTGATAACTATATGCATTGAACCTGAAACATGAATTGATGTTTTTGAAAGTTAAAAGTGTATATAGTAAATAGTTGTGGTCCTAAAATGGAACCTTGTGGAAGCCCTGTTTTCAGAACTGCGTAATCTGAAGAATTTTGATCTAAAATAACTTTATAAACCATCCTCTTAAATAATTTTATAGAAGAGAACACACATTTGAACTAAAACCAATATATTTCAAAACATGAATCATTGTATTATGATTTAAGGTATCAATTGTCACGTTGTTATGGTTATAAGCAGATATTCTGTCTTCAGTTATATGCATAAGACATCAATATACAGGGTGTTTCATTAATAATTGGAAATATTTTAACTGTAGAATCCTGTGCTCAAAAAATTAATATTAACCCAAATTACTTAGATAAAATGTGACTCCTTACTGAGATATAGAATGTTTTATTTAAAAATTTAAAAATTATTTTCCCCATTACTTTAAAACTATTCGACGTGTACGTATCTTATTTGGCAGGAAGTGTTAGACGCTTTCTCTGTAAATAACATACTCTTTCTTCGTAACGATAAAGTCATTATTTTTCGAGATATTTAAAGTTAAAAATAAAGCTGAACAGTTATTTTGATTTTAATATGTATTAATTATGTTGGTGTTTTTTGTCATAAGATTGCATTTATTACGCAAAAGAAACTTTAATCCGTATTAACAAAAAAACATAATGTTATTTAATGAAATTTATTGAAACGAATACATAGATGCATTCAACATAAAAACAAATTGAGGTTCTGAAAAGAACCATTTTGTTATAATCTAAATAAAAGAACAATTTTAATAAATAACACGTAAAAAAGCAGTTGTTACAGCATTTAGCAGATAATAATATACTGATAGAAAACCAATCAGGATTCCGGGATCACCATTCATGTGAAACATCTATTCAGTTAGTCATTTCTAAATGGAGAGAGTTGATAGAACAAAATGAAATTGTATTGGCTGTCTTTGTAGATTTTAAAAGGGCGTTTGAAACCATCAACAGAGATGTGATGATACAAAAACTAAAAAAATATGGAGTGGTTGAGGAAGCAAATAAATGGTTTGAAGACTATCTACATGACAGACATCAGCAAGTGAAAGTGGACAGTTATGTGTCAAGTAAACTAGAAGTGAAATTCGGTGTGCCTCAGGGATCCGTCTTAGGTCCTCTTCTGTTTATATTGTATATAAACAACATAGCATCGTGTTTTGAAGAAGACACAATAATTAATTTGTTTGCGGATGATGCAGTGATTTCTGTTTATGGAAAGTCAGTTGAGGAAGTACTGGGTAAGATGCAAAGACAATTAAAGTCATTTTGAGGAGTGGTTCTGTTTGTAAATATACAAAAAACTAATGTTATGGTATTTGGAACTAATGTAAATGTAGAACTTATAACTAAATTAAAACTTCTGAACAATGAATTCGATTATGTTTTGGATTGTAAATATCTAGGTTTAATTATAGACAACAAATTGAAGTTTAATAAGCATATTGAATATGTGATAGACAAAATTAGTAAACGTGTAAATTACTTCTATAGAATTAGGGATAGCTTATCTATGTTCTCAAGATTAACTGTGTATAAGTCAATTATAGCCCCACATTTTGAATATTGTCCGACCATTTTATATTATTGTAATGAGACAGAAAAGAGAGCTCTCCAAAAACAACAAAATAGGGCAATGAGAATTATTTTAAAGGTAAATAAATATACACGGATTAATAATATGTTGGAATGTTCACAGTTTATGAGTATTAAACAAAGATTAATTTTCAATAATATGATATTTATATTTAAAATGATACATAAGATGCTACCAACGTATATGTCAAACAAAATTAAGTTTGTAAATGATGTACATAGTTATAATACCAGAACAGCAACCAATATTTACGTACCTTCTGTAAAGAAAGCAGTAACCACGCAATCGCTTTTTCATGATGGTTTAGTTCTGTACAATGACCTGCCACTACATATGCGTGCTATTAATAATATTAAGGAGTTGAGGAGAAATATTGTGCAATATGTTAAAAGTAGTTTCTAAATGTACCTGATGAATTTTTTTTTTTTGTTCTTTTTGGATAGGTTTTTCTTTTTGTTTATTGTGTATTTTGTTATATGTTGTTGAAAATATGTAGCAGAGATTTGCTAATAAACTGTTACATTATTTTTTTTTTTGCTTTCATTCGCGTAATAAATGCAATCTTGTGACAAAAAACACCGACATAATTAATACATATTAAAATCAAAGTAACTGTTCAGCTTTATGTTTAACTTTAAATATCTCGAAAAATAATAACTTTATCGTTACGAAGGAAGAGTATGTTATTTGCATATAAAGTATTGGAGAATCGAAAAATTGTACTAAAATGGCAATTCTGCCAGTGGCATCGAATTTCGAAAGGGTCAACCAATCACTTGCCCCTGTCGTACGCCTCTGGTAGTAGCCAGAAACGTTTATTTAACATGGTTTACAGTGTCTACACTTCCTGCCAAATATGATACGGATATGTTAAATAGTTTTAAAGTAAAGAGGAAAAATATTTTTTAAATTTTAATAAAACACCCTATATCTCGGTAAGGAGCCACATTTTATCTAAGTAATTTGGGTTAAATATTAATATTTGAGCCCAGGATTCGACGGTTAAAATATTTCCAATTATTAATGAAACATCCTGTATAATTGAATTTGCAAAAACATAACTTTTTCTAGAATTTTGAAAACAGGTACATTCTTTGTTGTCTGGTTGTATATTGGCTCTTTTGATTACTATATCTATTATTTGTCTTTTATTATTCTTTCATTGTGCCCTCTAGTTATTTTACTCTCTTAACTGCTTTTTTCTTTTTCGCATATTACTTCTTTTCTGGAAATTTTTTAGTTTCTTCATTATTTCTTAAGTTTTTTTATTTACTTCCCCTGTCTAAATGACGAAAGAAGTATTGTAATCGTGAAAAAATTACTTTCGGAGATTTCTTCAGATCTTCATGTTTCAGCTTCTCGGTGACGAAAAACAGGTTTTTTCAATTCCGTGTGTCTGTTTGTCTGTTTCTTATCTGGCATGAAACCGAGAACATTTCGGAGAAATATGTATGGGATGACCACCTTAATAAAATAAAATTTTGTGTAGTTTTGCTTTGAGAAATAAGTAAAAGGATGACATAATAACATCATGACAGTCGTTAGTGGGGTTGGAAGTCTCCATAAAATGTACAGCGACACCTATAATTGGGCTAACGGCTGTTGGCGGAGTACCAAAATAAAATAAAAATAAAAAATAAAATAAAAAGTAATAATTGGATATAGCTCAGGCTTTATTTATCATTGGCAAAAATGAAACCTAATAGATATAGGGTAAAATTCACAAATGGGACGAACTAACATGAGATTAAAAAAAAAATATTCTGAGCAGGCCTTGATATGTGTTATACGTTTGGCAGTGCTGAAGTGTATTGTCAGTCTATGTGAAATTCGAGGTTAGTAGGTTAGGTTTTGTTTGTTGTTTGATACAGACTGATGTAAAACTTAACCTGCAAATTTCGAATTTGACATAGACTGACAATACACTTCAGTACTGCCAAACGTATAACACATATCACAGGCCTGCTCAGAATCATTTTTTTTTATCTCATGGTAGCAACTGAGCTCAAAATATTCTTTTCAAATTTTTTCATTACTCATCTTTATTTCACCATTGTTTGTTTTAATATTCTTTGCTAGCTCTTCTATTGGGTTTTACAGGTCGTGTTAGTCTTGTAGAAGGTAACCTTTGGTGGTATATTTATCAACCTAGATGTTATTGGTTGCTGTGCACTGTAATAAGCTTTGTTCCTTTTAATTATTTTATAGTATATTTGTTGATTTTGTTTCTATAATGACATAACGATGAAACTAAAGTATGTTTTTTCTATAATAACTGTCAAAGTGTTACAATGTTGGTAGATATGTGATTAAAACACTAGGAAATTTTTATACCTCGTGTTGGTAGAACTTTTTCAAAATTATGGTTATGTGTCAATTTTGAATGTCAGTTTCTTAATTTGAACTCTTGACAAATTTCTTTAATTTTGCAAACGTTTATTATGTTTATTTTCAAATGTTGCAAGTTTAATAATTAATACATTTGCAATATTTTACTATGCTGTTTGTTTTACCCATTATTATGACATATCTGTCAAAATGACAATAATTTTTTTAGTGAAAAAAAGAACTAAAAATCTATGTACCAACATTATTAAAACTAGGGACCCTGCAGGAATGCAACTTATCCCCTAGAAAGTTGACCTTGAAAATTATTATAGAAAAAAATGTACTTTAGATTTTATTTAAGCAGTTAAAGCCTATAATGTGTACTCTTAAAGAATTTAATTTAGAAGTATTGCAAATTTATTGCTCCGTATCTAAGAAATACTTTTCCTTTCAGATATCGCTACAAAGAACAGCCTATAGCCGAACGTGACCGTGGGAGGGACAGGGAAGCAGAAAGAGATCGTGAACGCGACCGTGACCGAGACAAGGAATTCAGAGAACGAGAGAACCGTGGCTTCAGCAGAGAACGAGAACGTGATTTTAGAGATCGGGAACCCCGAGACCGTGAGTTTCCTTACTTTGACGGATTTGAGAGGGACCGGCCGAGGGGGAGACCACCATGGGGCCAGCCTATGCCGAGAAAGGATTACCCGGGCCCTCCAGAGCCGTATTATCACCCTCCTGAGATGGCCGCTCAACCACCACCATTTGTGCCACCCAACAGGTATTTGTTACTCAGTTATCTTTTGGATATGTTCTATAATTGTGTAGCTCGTGTCTTCCTTCTTGCCGGAGCTAAGCAAATGTTAGAAACACTGATGGCGGTTGTCTTTTTGAGCTGCGCTGTTGTAAATATGAATCGTTTTAAATATAAAGACGTGAGGTATCTTTGTTGCTAATACTTGCATTAACTCGATAGTACTATAAATTCAGTGAAGAAAACGTTTTATTCATTATAAGCGGAGCTACGATAGTTTTACTTTTATAATAAACTTTAGTGATGGTTACTGTTTGTGTTGTGCTGTTATATACTAACAGTTATATTTTGCGATAATATGTATTCTAGTCACATACTGAATTCTGGTAACGGTTTGATCCATGGTGCTATTTCCTTATAACATAGTTGTAGAATAATAAGCACTAATTAAGCTGATTTATTTTTAATGTTCTTGTATGTTTGCTGAGAATAATTTATTGGAACAGTTTAATATCTGCTTATTACGCAAGTGCACTTTTAATGTTCTATTTTTCTTTTCAACTTTGTTTTTATGTAGTATTAGTACACAACAATAGTACAAAATGACTGTGATCACGTATTTAAATGTTAAGCTGTAAGGTAATAATTATTGTCATTTTAAAAAAGAGCAATACCGATAGAAATCTAATTCTCTATATAAAATTGATTGCTGATATACTTATTTTTGATATACATTTTGTAATAAATCTGATAAAGTAGTATTTTTCCATTATTATTTATTTCTATAAGTTATAAATAATGATCTCTAGGTTATTTATTTGTAATTGTTTGTAATTGGAAAATGAGAACTTCACAACTTAGTGGTCAAAATAAAGGTAAGGCTGCTTTTATATTAAAAATACAATCTCGTATTTTTTTAATAGATGCTAATTTTATCATACAAAAATGATGTATAATCATTTTACCGTTTGTTCATAGAGTTTTTACAAAATAACAACTTTCATGCATCATTATATAACATAGGAAAATGTTAAGTGTAACTAACTATGTAATCATTTCTTGCCAGTTTGTAAAACATCCGTCACTAAAAATTCATTTCAGTCAGAATATGTCAATGTATAACTCACATAAAATAACCATACGGGCGAGAAAGGTATGCGCAGTAGACATTGTAGTGGGACAGTTTTTACTCATTCTAACAAAGCGTGTGTATGCTAAACATGCGTGTAATAAGTATTGAACAGGTAGTCTCTTTGTATCTCTTTTCATTTCACCCGCATAGCTATTTTAGGTGAGTAGTACATTAGAATAACTGCAGAGCTTACGGTTGACCGGATAAAATGGTTGTAGATTGTGATACATTGCTTAATGGAACATCACTTCAGTTACAGTAGAACTCGCCTATTATTGACTCACTTGTAGTAAACCGTCAGATATAATTGATTGTTATGGGAGCCTCGCTGGAAAATATAGGGAATATAATAATATCTGGTTATAATCAGTGTTGGGTAAGTTACTCTAAAAAAGTATCTAAGTAAGTTAATCAGTTACTCGGCAGAAAAGTAACTGAGTAAGTTACTAAGTTACACAATTATAAAAGTATCTTGAATAAGTTACTAAGTTACCATAAAGTAACTCGTTATTTTTTAAGTTACCTTTTTTTATGAGAGGCTAGTAATCTACATGCAATTACTATCAACTTAATATCAACAGAAACACATATTTATTAGCAAATATTATGTAGAGTATAATCATTGTTACTAGTAAATTAGATTCCTAGTTCTACATTTCTGTCTGATTGCTTATGTATAAAATTTATTGGTTTTTAAAAATAACTGCATTTCAAAATTTTTATGAGTTAATTTTGTACGTTTGAAGTGGAGAACTTCTTTTGCAGTGCTGAATAATCGTTCTACTGGAGCACTGGAAGGGAGGGCAGTATTATATTTAATAAATATTTCTCTAATCGTTGAAAATTTATCTAAAGTTGTTAAATTAGATGAATCGCACTTCATATATGTTTCAGTTTCGTCCATATTTTACTGTTTTGAAGGAAAAAAAATGGTGTTCTCCTTTGTGTCCATCATTATTTTGTGGACTGGGAAGTGGACGAACTGATGAAGTAGAAGCACGATTTTTTACTTCATTTTCTAATAATGTAACAGCGTTTTGTGTCTTTTAAGCCGTTGAGCGTCATAAAAATATAAATGCGGCAATTCAAGTCTCCAGTTATGCCGTTACGGTTATTGTTAAATAACTCGATTAGTAGTTTTGTCTTCAATTTTGTCATTTTAAACTGGCATTATTATTATAATCTCTATAGTAGCAACCATAAGTAACTGTCTATATGTTTATGTTCTAGCAAGTTGTTCTTAAATCGCTCGTGAATTAATAGTAGATTGTTCTACAAGTTAAGAAAAGTGAGAGTTTTCCAGCGAATGTAAAAGTTTTACGTGAGCATGGAAGAATCACTTTTCCAATGTGTTGAACATGCAATTTTTCCGTGTAGTTGAAAAAAATATCTTTTTAAGTCATTTTGGTCAAAGTATGGAAGTGCAGGGTTTACTGTACTGTAAAATATAAATAACCATTATACATTATAGACCTAACTTGAAAATGAATGAATCTGTTATTAATTCATGTAGTTTAAATTTAAACTGCAGTATCATATAGCAGCTACAGTCGTGTGCAAATAAATCTGGGACAGTGTTTTTTTCACATGCAGATTCAGTTAAGAATTGAAGAATATCTCCATGGATTTCATGCTATCCGAAAGAGTTACATTAAACTTTAACAGGTACTGAAACCTGTAACTCTCTCTGATAAGAGGAAATCCATGGAAATATTCTTCAAATTCTTAACTGAATCTGCATGTGAAAAAAACACTGTCCCAGATTTATTTGCACACGACTGTACATCGCGTATTTGGTTACTTATTTAAATTTTTTGTTAAAATATTGTTTCGTTATTATTGAAATATAGAGACGGTAAATGCATCTTCGTCTGAATTAGACACCCCCAACCTGCGCACAGGCTTTAGGAATGTACTTCTCAGTAATCCACATACCTGCTCAGACAGCTTCTAGTTGTTAAAGGATTAAAGATTACTGGAAAAAGCTGTCACCACCCAAATAGGATCCATCAAATATTATTTATGATCGACTAAGTACAAGAAGGTATTCCTGTGGTCGGTATTAGCATTTACATACTAAAGCATTTGAAATTTCCACAAATTCTTCAGCTTCAGGTATAATTTATTAAATATTACGCATTAAAAACCGAACATTTTAAAATATTTTACATTTGTAGCATGATAATGTAACTTGCCATATTCAGTTACTTAAGTTACTAAATAATTGTAACGTGTTATAGTTACAATTACTGAAAACACAAAAGTAATTAAGTTACTGAAAAGTAACTAGTTACGAGTTAACGAGTTACTTTTACTTAGTTACTACCCAACACTGATTATAATTGACTCAGTTATAATAGATTTTCGAATGCAATTGACTATTCAGTGTCATCTGTCAAAAGTAGACCAATGAGAACGTCAGATTTTGCATTTCATAGCCAACCAAAATAAACTGTAGTTGCTATTGTACTAGTACCGAATTGCACCAACTATTGCATACATCTGTCAAACGCTGTCATTTGACCAATGATCGAACTCGCATTTCTTAACTTTCAACCAATCAAAAATGGCTTGCGTCGATAATTATTGTTATATAACAACGTATCGGTAATACTCCACCTTACTCATTAAAATGATGATTTGTTAGTTTTTTTAATCGATTCAAGCAATAGTCACGCAAAATATATTGCGTGCATAGTTCCTTGCTTCGATAATGCTCACCAGATTACACTCCCGTTGGATTGCTTAGAAAATATGCCCTCCAGCTTCGCTGTCGGGACATATTTTCATTGCAATCTAGCTGGTCGTGCACTCTGACCAGCATTATCGGTATGCACTTAATAATTACTGTTGAATATTCTACTAGTACTCGAGCAACTATTTTGAAGAAATTAAGATCTTTATTGAAGATGTTTACAAAAATTAGTCTAGCATGTGTAACTACATTTTGAGCCTTATTAATTTGAAAAACTGGGTTTGTGCATAGTGATGTGAGTTGGGTAAATACCCAGTGGGTAGGGTATTTATAAATGGGTATTTACCCCTGCCTCGGGTAAATACCTAAAAACTGGGTTTGTGGGTTGGGTAAATACCCAGTGGGTAGGGTATTTATAAATGGGTATTTACCTGGGTATTTACCCCTGCCTCGGGTAAATACCTAAAAACTGGGTTTGTGCATAGTGATGTGAGTTGGGTAAATACCCAGTGGGTAGGGTATTTACAAATGGGTATTTACCTGGGTATTTACCCCTGTCTCGGGTAAATACCTAAAAAGTGGGTTTGTGCGTAGTGATGTGGGTTGAGTAAATACCCAGTGGGTAGGGTATTTATAAACGGGTATTTGCCCCTGCCTAGGGTAAATACCTAAAAACTGGGTATTTATCACATTTGTAATATTTAGAAAGCTAAGCGAATTTTTACTCACATAATCATGTTATCTTAATAAATAAACTACGTACAAATAAATGCACTGGAAATTTTTATGTAAAATAATACTTTAAATGTAATATTGAATAAGCATTCACCCAGGTAAATGAATTGATTATCGGGAAAAAACATTGACTACCAAAGTTTATGGAAATAAACAGTTAGACGCAATAAATTGTGCCTGTTTCATGAAAAAAGTATGACTTTCAAAACTAGTTGTACAAATTACTATTGTAAATTCTAACAGGCACAATTTATTGCGTCTAACTGTTTATTTTCATAAACTTCGGTAGTCAATGTTTTTTCCCGATAATCAATTCATTTACCTGGGTTAAGCATTCACCCAGTGCAGCTATTTTCTTATAAATTTTTATAAAATTCGAATAGAGCTCCTTCACTTACCAATCAATTATACTGATTAGATTAGCTTTATAATATTTGTAAGTGAGGCTATAAATACCCGTTTAAATACCCATTTTGGGTATTTACCTGGGTAAATACCCCGGGTATTTACCCCTAAAAACAAATACCCGGGTAATTTACATCACTATTTGTGCGATATTTGTACCCAAGCGCAATGGACCTTTGTGATATCCACCAGCCCAAAAATAATCAACATAACTTTGAGTACTAGTATTATATATGATTATTTTTCCGTACAAGTTTATTGCAACTGAATCCTGGGCGATGTATGTAAATCAGTGTCGAACATTGTGAAGTAGAGTGAGTTTTAAAATTAAAAGTCATAAAATGTTTAATCAAATCAAAAAGGAGGGTGTAATAAAACCGATGATTAACTTAAGCAATTGAACAAAAATACTTAGAAACTCAATTCAGTGTGAAAGCTGTAATCCAAATTAACACAACGTAAAATAACCGATTTCTTTTGAAGCTATGTACTAGTTAGAATATGTATGTTATAAAAATAATAGCTATTTATGCACACAAGTCAGGAAATGATGTATTTTCCCATGCGACACATACTAAATTTTATTTATTTTCGAAAAAAAAATAAAGCTTTAAGAAAATTTACATACAATATTTACTTTTCCCACTAATGCAGAAATATACTTCATTTTTTATCTCAAACTAATGAGAAAAGTAACCTTTTCTTCCGCCAAAATAGGTCTGCATCGCATACTTGTTTCTCTGCGTGACATTCTAAACAATTTTATTACAATTGATGTGGGTAATACTTAAAGAAATAGCTTTTGACCCATCAAATTCATTTTCGGTCAAATTCTAAGAAACCTAAAAATTTCTTCGAGTAATTTTATTTAAACAAAAAGCAAAAGTAAAGTATAGTCATTTTGGAATTATATTGGCAGCACTTATTTGTTGAGAGCACTGTAGTTTGTTATTTTAAATGTTTAAAGTATTCATGTTGCATGAAGGAAAATTTTAGATTATCAATACAAATAAAAAAACATTCGTAATTTCTTGTAGCCACTTATGTCAGTCAATTGAAGTCGAAGCGATTTCTGATTAATGAGTAATATGAGGACTGCTGTTGAAGTAGAAACAGTCGCTAGAAGCTGCTTTGAGCAATTTAAGAAGGTGTGCAAAGGCACAAGTAATTTCCAATTAATTAATAGTATATTACGCAACAAGTTTAGAAAAGTGATGTTCTACTGAACATGTAGGGCTAGTTTGAGTACGAGCGTGAGTGAGTACTTAAAGGCCATACGAGTTCAGTAAAACCACTTTTCTAACGTGTTGCGTATACTATTTTATCGCATTTTATGAGAAATGGAAAATACTACTAAGTAGACTAAATGTCTAAACATAACCAAGCTGAGCAGAACTTGTTTTTATGTACTAAAGCACAATAAGCAGCTCTAGTTGATGTTATGCATTTGGCAGTACTGAAGTGTATTGTTGGTCACACTGTCTATGTCAAATTCGAGGTTAGCAGATTAGGTTTTGCGTCAGTCTGTGTCAAAACTGACGCAAAACCTAACCTGCTAACCTCAAATTTGACATAGGCTTACAGTGTCACCAACAATACACTTCAGTACTGCCAAACGTAAAATGAATCGCTGTTGCTATGCAGAAAAGTGTTGCTAATGCAGAAACATACCACATTTCTCAATTATTTTGAATGTAGAAATGTAGTACATTACCATTATTATTACATTTCAATGTGATAAAAAAAGTTGGAAAATTCTACCTGTTAGTACTTGAGCTTATAATACACCGTATTATTGTTAATACCCTTGATTAATGTTTAGAATTAGATCAATACTGTTTATAAATATTTAAGGTTTAGACTAGAAAAACTTTCAACAGAGCCAGGAGATAACTACTTGGATAATGAATTTTTGAAATTCCAACTGGGCCAAAACATTTGCAAATACCACGAAAAACACCAGCATTTTACTCTTTCACAATTTATTAGACCATGCTAGGGGGCTACACAAAACTTAACAAACTATTGAAATCGATGGGGTACACACAAAAATGGTTCCAAAAAATACATGATTGATTAAAAATTTTTATTTGCAAGTAAACTGAAATTTTCAAAAAATATTTGCACTTTTACTTACCTAGATGACTTCGATATACCAGAACGGAAGCATGATAGGAATGTGGTTGAAAGATCATGAGAGGTGTATTAATAATAATAGATTAAAAACAGAAGGTAAGAGATACACAGCGCTTGATGCAGGCTATTGTGGTGGATTCCTATGGGGGTGTGACCTTCTTTTAGACTCAAAAATTTAATATCGATATTACTACAAAAATATAAACAGCAACATTTTTCCAAAGTGTGTAGAAAATCAGTTGTTGTCTGCTTTAACTAGCATTGGGGGTAAATGTGTTATTGTTGTGGTTAATGCTTGAATTAAAAAACTCCAAGCTCGGCTGTGTAAAAACAAAATTAATTTTGATGAAAACAATAAAAAAAAAGCTTTGGAAGGCAGTTAAAATCAACCTAAATAATTTCGACAAAAAATATAAAATTGATGAGTATCAAAAGCAAAACATCAATGCTCTAAGGCTTTCCCCTACTATTTACGACCTCATTGAATTTATATGGGCATTTTGTGATCAACTATACATATAATAAGTTAATAATGTCAGCCCCAAATTCAAAAGAAAAATTCAGAAAAGTTTGGGAGGAATTCTTGACCAAATGCGATGCTGATATAAGTGGAGAAACTGCAGTAAGCACTGTGAATCTCTTTATCAGGAGCGATTGGGTGAGATATATGAGAGAACATTGTGTGTTAGCGTTCTTCCTGTGGTAATTTTGTTAGCAGAGTTGTCCGATTCTGTTGAGGATGGAAATCAGTTTGAACACTTAACTTAATGTTTCCTCTTTTAGTGTTGGTTAGGTTAGGTTAGGTTAAGTTAGGTTAGGTTAAGTTAGGTTACGTTAGGTTAGGTTAGGTTATGTTAGATAGTTACATAGTAATATCAATTTCAATTTCTCAAATCAATGAAGACACAGTTTGAAATCTAATATGATCTGTTTCAAACACTCACTTTTAGATGTCTACAGTTTTTAGTAACAGTATTGCAAATGTTCTAATTGAATGTTGTTATTTTGTAATAAAATCTGACGTTTTTTAGGTGTTCCACCTTGACTTTGTAATATTATTGTTCTTGCTAACTTGACTTTATTTTGTTATTCTTGGTAACTTAATTTGGTAATGTAACTATGAAAGTAAATATTTCGGAAACTTTTCTCTTGAATGAGGTACATTTTTGACACAGTTACGTAAGAAAAAATACTCTTTCGAATGCCAAGAAAAATCTGGAGTTGCAATTGAAAAACAAGTCCAATGACATCACTGCGCAATGTCACAAGATAAAAAAATCAAACTGCAAAAGAAACTCCTCTTTTAAATATAAATTTGTTCTGTTCAAGTGTTTCTTGAAACATGTGCAGGAAAAATTATATTCTCAATGTGCATTACTTTCCGACCTCACTATATATAGTCTGTTCACTAAACATAAAAACACAAAGTGGCCTTTGATTTCTAAAATTTCATGAGTGTACTTGCTAAATACATCTTTTGTGTAGGAATGTACTTACAAAAAGTTACTAAAACAAATAGGTTAAGAGTGTGACATTTAATTAACATCTGTCATAACTACTTTTAAGGATGTTAAACAAATACTGTGTTGGATACTATTTATGTAGAGTTTATTAATAGGTATTTTTATTACATTTTATAAAAGTTCAGGCAAGAATTTCCAGAATAGTATGTACTTTGACACTGAATTAATGATATTCATTAATTGTCATTTTTAAATTCAGTTACTTTTATGCAGGTATGGAAACCTTTGCAAAACAAATACAGAATCCCTAACAGACAAATTTTACGTATATGCCAACTTCAAAAAAATTTATATGTTTTTGTGTTTACTGAATGGCCTATAAGAGTAATGTCTTTCATAACTTTCCCGTTGGAACAAGCACGGAAATCTTATATCTACAAGTTCTACCTACACT
Organism: Agriotes lineatus; assembly: GCA_940337035.1. Taxonomy (NCBI): domain Eukaryota; kingdom Metazoa; phylum Arthropoda; class Insecta; order Coleoptera; family Elateridae; genus Agriotes; species Agriotes lineatus. The sequence continues at coordinate 140,562,867 of OW679200.1, forward strand.
ATTGCATCGATCAGGGAAGTACCGGTGTTTTATAGCAGGACTGGTGAGCAATTGTTATGTCACACAGACCTGACTCAATTTTTTAATTTCAAAAGATTTTGAAAAAAAAGATGGATCGGTCAGTTCACCACGGCAAAACCGTAGTCATAATTAACCTAATTTAAAAATCTCTTGGAGTCAATTATAACCGAGTTCTACTAAAAGGTTTCCCAATAAGAACGATATGTTTTTAAAATTAAATAAAATACAAAATATTTGAGACAAAAGCAAAACTTTTTCTTTATTTTATAGTACAACTTATGACAATTATGTTTTGAATAACATATTATTCAAATGTCCACCTTGGCTTCGTTTGCAGGATCGAATCCGATGAACCCAATTTTCGCTAACTTTGTGCAATACATCAGGTGTAATTTCGTTAATGCAGCGTTCGATGTTCAATTTCAAAGCGTCAATAGTTCGAGGTTTATTGGCATAAACGAACGACTTTAAATAACCCCACAAGAAGAAGTCCAAAGGTGTTAAATCACAACTTCTTGGAGGCCAATTAACAGTTCCATTTCTGGAGATTACAGACTCACCAAACTTTTCTCTCTTTTTATAAAATTTTTGAATAATAACGAAACGTTGTTGAAGCGTGTATTTTGACATGATGAATTGTCAAACTATACTAAAAACGAATGACAACTAGTGAGATTTCTAAAATTTTAGATATGGTTGCTATGACGTTTTAAAAACATATCGTTCTTATTGGGAAACCCTATATATATTTAAAAAGAAATAATTGGACTTTCCCTCAATAAGCGAATTTGCAGAGGTAGTCAATGTGGATATTCTCAAACAATGCATGGCAGATGTAATATCGAGTTTTTCTTTGCGAAGATGCATCCATGTATGCATAACAAGAAAGCAGTACCATCTTTATGTTCTAAAGGTAACAATGGCGTATTTGATATTGTGTAAACATTATCTATAATCTTTGTCACGATGTTATAATTATGGTCACTTGGAGTAAGTGGAACTGCTTAGTTTATTTGTTCAACTTGGTTTTTCCATAAGGTAGGAAAATGAACTTGAAAGAGTATTAACACTAATATGTGTGTATATCAACAGAATCACGTGATAACAGTTTTTTCTTGTCAACCTAAAATGTGTACGGGTTGCGCTTACCCCTTTCAAGAGGCAGGTGTAAGCAAGGCACAGGGTAAGCGTAACAGACACTTGAATTAAAGCATTAAAATATGATGAAGCAAATATAATCTCCAGCTTTAGTTTATACTGTTAACGAAATAAAACACAGAACATTGTGGTTATTAGTTTTAGTTTGTTCAAATAGACTAAGGGTCAACACAAAAAAAGAACTTAATTTTTCCTCGCCTTTCAAGGGCTGGAGGTGACAAAAACTTGAATATTTCTTTAGGATTAATCATCATTTGACAAATGCCGTAAAGAAAATAAACCAATTTTTCTGACAAATGTTACCTAGTGACATGGTTCCTTTTCAGTGATTTAAGCAACCATAATTTTGATCTGTTCCTTTAATGAAAAGTTGATCATGACCTTATATTCACACTTACCGTTTTCAAATCTTTGTTCATCGCTGTTATCCGACTTATTTTTGAGAACCTCTGCAGGCTTTTCATGATTTTTCTCACTTTCGAATGCAGGAATGGTTTTCTTCTTTTGTTTTTCGTTTTGCATTTTTTCGAGCAGTTCTTTTTTCATTGTTATGATTTCTGCTCTTGTGTGTACGTTTCTCCCAGTTTGTTTCATTTATTCCAACATCACTGTTTCAAACAAATTTTTCTCGTACAATCCATTTATTTGTGATAAGTTTAATATTCAGTTAGCTTGTGGTCGAGTTAAATGTTCACCAGTTTGAATGATTAACATCTTCAAGGGTAACTATTTTCTAGTGCTTCCAGGTCGCAATACGTGTATACTCAATGCAAATGTGATGAAATTTGGGTAGATGCCATAACTGTACTATACCTTTTCAACTTTAAATTAAGAATAATCATTTTCAAATTAAGAATAAACATTCAAAATGGACTAAACAATTTGGAATCGATTAAACACATTCAAATTAGGAATAATCAATTTCAAATTTACTAAAAACGACCAAATTAAGAATTAATACTTTCAAAATGAAAATAAACATATTTAAAGTGGAACTAAACAACTTCAAATTGGAAAATAAATAAAAGTTCAAACTATTATTACATATAAAGTTAGTTACAGTTAGTGATTATGAATGTCAAAGAAAGTAAATCAACAATAGACTAAGTGTGTTAATATCTACCTTACATAAAGAAAAGGGAAGCAAGCAATATTAGAAGGAAATTTTGTGTTGCCTTTAATAATAATGGAGATTGGGAATGACAGGCAGTTACACTTGGCATAGAGAAAACCACAGCTTATTAATGGGTGAAGAATCATGACGAAATACTAAGACGACGAGGTGTAAAGTGGAAGACCAAAATTATGGAAGAACATCGTGACTTCATGGTTCAGTAGGAAATCCAAGACTTGCATTTAAATAACGTAAATGCAGATTTGAAAAAGACCACCAAGTGGTTGTCTCTACTGAGTGTTTGCGGAAACATTTAGACAGCATAAATTACACACTAAAAAATATTCGTACTTCAAATAAATTAATGCACATATATGAACTTAGTCAACTTTTGTGTTTGGTAGCCGGGCTCCATAGCTCAGTGGTCAACATTCTGCCTACTGATCGAAAAAAATGCGGATGAAAACCTCTACAGAATATGATGTGTAACATGTAAAAGATCCCTTGCTAGGGTTGGAACTCCTTAGCCTCGGCAAAAGTCTAAGTAGGACTAAGGTACCTGGTACTTTGCATGCCTAGACCTTGTCCACGGGGTTGGCAAAAAGGGCATATGAAGGCCTACTTTCTAGACATCACTCTCCCCACAAATACTACTACTACTACTACTTGTATTTGATAGAATAAATTGAATTGCTTCTCAATTTGAAATTGATTATTCTCAATTTGAACGTGTTGATTCCCAATTTGAATGTGTTTATTCTCAATTTGAATGTGATTCTTAATTTGAATGTGTTTAATCAATTCCAAACTCTAATCCTAATTTGAATGTGTTTAATACATTCCAAAGTGTTTAAATCTATTCCAAACTGTCCAGTCCCAATTTGAATATGTTTATTCTCAATTTGAATATGATTTTTGTCAATTTGAATGTGTTTAATCGATGCCAAACTCCAGGCGCGTAGGAGCGTTTTCTAGACTGCGGGGGCCATTCTATTTTCAATAAAGACATACTTCTAACCAGGGATGTAGTCGAGGGGGAACGCGGGGGAACGGCGTTCCCCCACTGGTTTTTTGTTAAGTTAAAAAAAATAAAGAATAATTTATGGCATTTACTTATTAGCACAAACGATTTGATAATTCTTCATTCCAGTGTCATTTAAATATAGGCTAGTGGTTTATGTTATTATTTAGCAATATTACGTCAAACATGACTTGCTACTTGCTATGAATATGCAAAGTATTAAAAACAGTTTGAATTAGAAAGTTGTAGGTTTGATATTTATATATTAAAGCTACGAAACTGGCAACATCGTAATACGGAAAAATTGCACCAGAAAACATCGAAACTCATATTTTTGCACCTATACTTTTAAAAATTTTCTGGAATAGGACCCCGGATCCCCCTTTTCCTGGGGGATATTCCATACCCCTCAGAAGAATAGCGTCCCCCCACTGGCAGATTTGCCACTACATCACTGCTTCTAACTTGATCCATTAATACGAGCTATAATATTTCTGATTTCCTGATTATCAATTTTTAGTTTTATACTATAATAGTATATTGTAGTCACTGGTTACTTAATAAGTGCTATTTTATTTAAAAAAAAACACTGTACCATAAAAAAATTAATTAAACAATGAACAATGTTTATTATCAGATTTTCACATAAGCAAAGAATACACATGAATAAGCAAACTTAAATAAATATAGAAACGAGTTTCTGAAAAATAAAAAGGGTATAAATAGAGATTAAAAATAATAAAACACAAATACAAAAATAAATTCAATTAAGAAACTATCATTTAGAAACCTGTACCAAAATCAGAAATTCTAGTTGGTAAAGCACCTACTAATGTTCCACATAATAAATCAATAAATGTATTTTATCTATTCCAGCGGGATAAGTAACGCATTGCGTCACTCATTTGACACTATTTCAGTTAGGTAATACAGCTCATTACACCACTCAGTCATGTAATGGTTTCATTACGCAACTGAGTTGTGTAATGACTTCATTACGTAACTGAAATAGTGTCAAATGAATGACATAATGACATTTGCCTACTAAAATATTTTTGAAAATGACATCTGACATTTCTCTTAATGCACTTTTTTCAATTTTAGGCAGTCGTAGATAAAATTTTGTACAATACATGTGTGATAATGCATCATTAATATACTTGTGTGCTTACATAACTCGTGCTACGCACTCGTTTGTAACTTACACACACGTATATTAATGATGCTGTTATCCCACTTGTATAATAAATAACTATTATCAAACCCGCGCCAATCGGTTGTTCAAAAAGGCGGTTAAAATCTTAATAGTAGGCATCTTTTGAAAACAACCTTGCAGTTGCACGGCAAATACCCGATAAGAAAAGTGTTGTTATAAGAGTCCCATTTCAATTATATCCGACCACACCGATTACTTTCTGGAATAGTGAAATTTATTATCGTTCACTCGGCGGCAATAAAAAATAAGGCGATTTACTGACGCGGGTTTTAATTTCAATTCAAGTTCATATATGTTCATGTTAGTGGTTGCAAGAAATACGTAAAATTATAAATTATGATGAAACTAGAAACAGATATTTTTGAGGGGGCCAGGCCCCTCTGAAAGTTATTTGAGGGGGCCATCGGCCCCCGTGGCCCCCGCGGCTCCTACGCGCCTGCCAAACTCTCTAGTTCCAATTTGAATGTGTTTATTCGCAATTTTAATGTGATGATTATCAATTTAAGTGTTGAATCAATTCCAAACTGTCCAGTTCCAATTTAAATTTGTTTAACCGATTTTCAACTGTCTAATCCTAATTTAAATATGTTTAATGCATTCCAGCTTGTTTAGTCCCAATGTGAATATGTTTATTCTCAATTTGAAAGTGTTTAATCTATTCCAAACCGTCCAGTCCCAATTTGAATGTGTTTATTCTCAATTTGAATGTGATTCTTCTCAATTTGAATGTTTTTAATCGATTCCAATCTCTCTAGTTCCAATTTGAATGTGCTTATTCTCAATTTGAATGTGATGATTCTCAATTTAAGTGTTTAATCGATTCCAAACTGTCCAGTCCCAATTTGAATGTGTTTATTCTCAATTTTAATGTGGTTTTTCTCAATTTGAATGTGTTGAATCGATTTCAAACTGTCTAATTTGAATATGTTTAATGCATTCCAACTTGTTTAGTCCCAATTTGAATGTGTTTATTCTCAATTTGAAAGTGTTTAATCTATTCCAAACTGTCCAGTCCCAATTTGAATGTGTTTATTCTCAATTTGAATGTGATTCTTCTCAATTTGAATGTGTTTAATCGAATCCAAATTCTCTAGTTCCAATTTGAATGTGTTTATTCTCAATTCAAATGTGATGATTCTCAATTTAAAAGTGTTGAATCGATTCTAAACTGTCGAGATTTGAATGTGTTTAATCAATTCCAAACTCTAATCCTAATTTGAATGTGTTTAATACATTCCAAATTGTTTAGTCCCAATGTGAATGTGTTTATTCTCAATTTGAAAGTGTTTAAATCTATTCCAAACTGTCCAGTCCCAATTTGAATATGTTTATTCTCAATTTGAATGTGATTCTTCTCAATTTGAATGTGTTTAATCGATTCCAAACTCTCTAGTTCCAATTTGAATGTGTTTATTCTCAATTTTAATGTGATGATTCTCAATTTAAAAATGTTGAATCAATTCCAAACTGTCCAGTTCCAATTTAAATTTGTTTAACCGATTTTCAACTGTCTAATCCTAATTTAAATATGTTTAATGCATTCCAACTTGTTTAGTCCCAATTTGAATGTGTTTATTCTCAATTTGAAAGTGTTTAATCTATTCCAAACCGTCCAGTCCTAATTTGAATGTGTTTATTCTCAATTTGAATGTGATTCTTCTCAATTTGAATGTGTTTAATCGATTCCAAACTCTCTAGTTCCAATTTGAATGTCTTTATTCTCAATTTTAATGTGATGATTCTCAATTTAAAAATGTTGAATCAATTCCAAACTGTCCAGTTCCAATTTAAATTTGTTTAACCGATTTTCAACTGTCTAATCCTAATTTAAATATGTTTAATGCATTCCAGCTTGTTTAGTCCCAATGTGAATATGTTTATTCTCAATTTGAAAGTGTTTAATCTATTCCAAACCGTCCAGTCCCAATTTGAATGTGTTTATTCTCAATTTGAATGTGATTCTTCTCAATTTGAATGTTTTTAATCGATTCCAATCTCTCTAGTTCCAATTTGAATGTGCTTATTCTCAATTTGAATGTGATGATTCTCAATTTAAGTGTTTAATCGATTCCAAACTGTCCAGTCCCAATTTGAATGTGTTTATTCTCAATTTTAATGTGGTTTTTCTCAATTTGAATGTGTTGAATCGATTTCAAACTGTCTAATTTGAATATGTTTAATGCATTCCAACTTGTTTAGTCCCAATTTGAATGTGTTTATTCTCAATTTGAAAGTGTTTAATCTATTCCAAACTGTCCAGTCCCAATTTGAATGTGTTTATTCTCAATTTGAATGTGATTCTTCTCAATTTGAATGTGTTTAATCGAATCCAAATTCTCTAGTTCCAATTTGAATGTGTTTATTCTCAATTCAAATGTGATGATTCTCAATTTAAAAGTGTTGAATCGATTCTAAACTGTCGAGATTTGAATGTGTTTAATCAATTCCAAACTCTAATCCTAATTTGAATGTGTTTAATACATTCCAAATTGTTTAGTCCCAATGTGAATGTGTTTATTCTCAATTTGAAAGTGTTTAAATCTATTCCAAACCGTCCAGTCCCAATTTGAATATGTTTATTCTCAATTTGAATGTGATTCTTCTCAATTTGAATGTGTTTAATCGATTCCAAACTCTCTAGTTCCAATTTGAATGTGTTTATTCTCAATTTTAATGTGATGATTCTCAATTTAAAAATGTTGAATCAATTCCAAACTGTCCAGTTCCAATTTAAATTTGTTTAACCGATTTTCAACTGTCTAATCCTAATTTAAATATGTTTAATGCATTCCAACTTGTTTAGTCCCAATTTGAATGTGTTTATTCTCAATTTGAAAGTGTTTAATCTATTCCAAACCGTCCAGTCCTAATTTGAATGTGTTTATTCTCAATTTGAATGTGATTCTTCTCAATTTGAATGTGTTTAATCGATTCCAAACTCACTAGTTCCAATTTGAATGTGTTTATTCTCAATTTGAATGTGATGATTCCCAATTTAAGTGTTTAATCGATTCCAAACTGTCCAGTTCCAATTTGAATATGTTTATTCTCAATTTGAATGTGGTTTTTCTCAATTTGAATGTGTTTAATCGATTTCAAACTGTCTAATTTGAATATGTTTAATGCATTCCAACTTGTTTAGTCCCAATTTGAATGTGTTTATTCTCAATTTGAATGTGATTCTTCTCAATTTGAATGTGTTTAATCGATTCCAAACTCTCTAGTTCCAATTTGAATGTGTTTATTCTCAATTTGATTGTGAAGATTCTCAATTTAAAAGTGTTGAATCGATTCCAAACTGTCGAGTTCCAATTTTGAATGTGTTTATTCTCAATTTGAATGTGGATTTTCTCAATTTGAATGTGTTTAATCGATTTAAAACTGTCTAACCTAATTTGAATATGTTTAATACATTCCAACTTATTTAGTCCCAATTTTAATGTGTTTATTCTCAATTTGAATGTGATGATTCTCAATTTAAAAGTGTTTAATCTATTCCAAACTGTCCAGTCCCAATTTGAATGTGTTTATTCTCAATTTGAATGTGATTCTTCTCAATTTGAATGTGTTTTAATCAATTCCAAACTCTCTAGTTCCAATTTGAATGTGTTTATTCTCAATTTGATTGTGATTATTCTCAATTTAAGTGTTGAATCGATTCCAAACTGTCGAGTTCCAATTTGATTGTGCTTATTCTCAATTTGAATGTGGTTTTTCTCAATTTGAATGTGTTTAATTGATTTAAAACTGTCTAATCCTAATTTGAATATGTTTAATGCATTCCAAATTGTTTAGTCCCAATTTGAATGTGTTTATTCTCAATTTAAATGTGATGATTCTCAATTTAAAAGTGTTTAATCTATTCCAAACTGTCCCGTCCCAATTTGAATGTGTTTATTCTCAATTTAAATGTGATGATTTTCAATTTAAAAGTGTTTAATCTATTCCAAACCGCCCAGTCCCAATTTGAATGTGTTTATTCTTAATTTGAATGTGATTCTTCTCAATTTGAATGTGTTGAATCGATTCCAAACTTTCCAGTTCCAATTTGAATGTGTTTATTCTCAATTTTAATGTGATGATTCTCAATTTAAAAGTGTTGAATCGATTCCAAACTGTCCAGTTCCTACTTAAATTTGTTTATTCTCAATTTTAATGTGGTTTTTCTGAATTTGAATGTGTTTAATCGATTTCAAACTGTCTCATTTGAATATGTTTAATGCATTCCAAATTGTTTAGTCCCAATTTGAATGTGTTTATTCTCATTTTGAATGTGTTTATTCTCATTTTGAATGTGTTTATTCTCATTTTGAATGTGTTTATTCTCAACTTGAATGTGATCATTCTCAATTTGAATGTGTTTAATCCATTCCAAATTGTCTAGTTCTAATTTGAATGTGTTTATTTTCAATGTGAATGTGATTATTCTCAATTTCAATGTGATTATTTTCAATTTCAATGAGTTTAATCCATTCCACACTATCCAGTCCCAATTTGAATGTGTTTATTCTCAATTTGAATATGATTATTCTCAATTTGAATGTGTTTAATCTATTCCAAACTGTCTAGTCCCAATTTGAATGTGTTTATCTCAATTTAAATGTGATTTTTCTCAACTTGAATGAGTCAGGGTGTATACTTTCTGGAAAACAGGGAATTTGCTTAATTTATAAAAAAAGTCAGGGAAAATTAATTAAAACGACACTACTTTATCAAAAGTTGATTCGATTCGAGAGGCACCGTGTAACCGGATTATCTGGACTTGTCTTGCTTCCAGAGCATCATGTAAATGTAGTAGGTACGTTCAAATTGCGCAAAATCAGGCTATGTGCGGGAAGCTTCTTGGCAGCAGGTGTACGTACGTTAGACATACTTGTCTTCGTTTATCTAATAGCTTGCCTGTTGTTCTACTTTCTCGTAAAAATTGACTTTTAGAGTATGTATGTAAAAATCTTCTGAAAAATCCTGAAAAACCTGGAAAAGACAGGGAATTTTCAAATTGTGAGTTAGTATACACCTTGATGAGTTTAAACGATTCCAAACTGTCTAATCCTAGTTTGAATGTGTTTAATGCATTCCAAATTGTTTAGTCTCAATTTGAATGGGTTTATTCTCAATTTGAATGTCCTTATTCTTAATTTCAATGTGTTTAATCGATTCCAAACTCTAGTACCAATTTGAATGTGTTTATTCTCAAGTCGAATGTGATTATTCTCAATCTGAATGTGATTATTCTTAATTTCAATATGACTATTCTCAATTTGAAAGCGTTTAATCTCAATTTGATTGTGTTCAATCAACTTCAAAATGTTTATTCCCAATTTGAATGTGTTTATTCTCAATTTCAAAATGATTAATCTCAATGTGAAGTTGAAAAGTTAGTGTTTTGAAGCGAGTTAATGTGCATAGATTCAACTTACCCCAAATATACAGTTACCTTGGGTGACCTTACATATAACTATTGTTGAAAACAAATTAAAATGTTGCAGTAAAAGTGAGTGTCAAATGCTTTCCTGAGCAGATAAAAATGGAAGTGGTTTTATAAAAAGCTGCTTATGATGTATTTTGTTCATCAAGTGAGAAGCATTTTACAAACTGTTAGTTATACCTAATATTTTTTTTAATTTGTCATGTTTGTTTATCCTAATATTAATTTTGTATGAGAATATTAGAATATATTGATTTTTACATCTGAAATACACCTAAATAAAAGAGCACTGTTGCTGTCCATCCATTTCAAGTACACTAGGTATCCCAGGATTTTCTTTTTCCATACAGCATGCTAAACTGTCGGCAAGCATTGATGTAACTGGACCCAGTGAGATTATAAAATTAGAAAAATGCGGATAAAAGCTTTTACAGAATGCCATTTTTGGAACTTTAGTTTCAGCAAAATTCTATAGTCTGTTTAATTAGCCAAAAATGTGACAGTAGGTGAGACACACTGTATATTTAAAATGTGAATTGTTTGCTTTCAGTATCTATTTTGAGACTTCCGATTTTAATAATTCTTTTTTTTAAATAGAAGTTGCCATCATGTAAATGTGCTGAAAAGTGTTTAAATTGCAAATAAATTAATGTTTGTTAGAGAAAAAGCAATATATTGTAGTAGGGAAGAAATTGTAGCGGAACAAGTAAGCTCCCAAAGTCTGCCAGTGCTGAAACCAAAGCAATAAATATGTATGAAGTATGTGTCATCAGTGGACCTGCTCCAGCAGTTGTTTAAAATTTAAGTTCATTTGTTGTTATTGTACAAAATTATTTTATCAGAATATGCCACCTATGTGGTGAGCTACTAAAAGCTAGCTTTATTGCAATAATATGATAATATCATGTGTGTATTTTGCAACTCATAAAGATAACACGTTTTTCATCTTTTTATGCAATATTTGAATGGTATGTTGGAATAACTTTCTAAATCCCTAATGTAATATTAGCGGAAAATAAAAAAAAGTTTTATTATATATTTCTATGCAAATGTTAAGTAACAAACAGTATTGAAACACTAAACAGTATAATATTATCATCTTCATTAAAAATAACGTGCAGTTATATAGCATGTAGGATGCTGTGTGTACTTAGAGCATTTACAACATTACAACGAAAAATTCTTCTTGTTGAAAAACAGACTAAATAGACTTTTTACCATATGACCATAGCAGTCACTCTAAAACTTGCCCATAAATGAACAACAATTGGCTACCCAGTGACATCTACAGTTTTAAGCGTGAAATGATTAAATTTTAATTACTCATTAATTTAATATTGTGTCAAATAGTATAGTCAAGCAGAAAACTAAAAAAGATAATTATATAATTACTCGTTTTTATGAACAAATGTTGTTTATTAAAATTGAAATCATTTTATAATTAGTGACATTTTTGTCTCAAGTACCATCCATGCACATGTTTGAACATGATTATAAGGACTGACATTATTGTGTACTAATAAGTCAATGTTTGGAAAATAATTTGGTGTTGGCTGTTACTAAATTTTATCAATTTGAATTTGTGGATGTACAGGAATTAGCGGTTAAAGCACAAAATTTCAAAACACAATGTCTATTTGAAATAGTGTCCTCTTGGGTTTTACCCTTCCAGACAAGTTATTAGTAGCTTCAGCGTACTTATGCGAACGTTTTGTCCGTCCGTCCGTCCGTCCGTCTGTCCGTCCGGATCGCCTGTAACTTTCGAACGGCTACAGATATCGAAATTTTGAAAGGGGGCAAAGTTGTTGCTAAGGTCCCGAGCACCTTCATGCGCTATTTGGTTTTGGCTTTCCACTTTGCAAAATTTCCAAGCATTGTAGCACAGTGGCGGTTTGTCCACTTGGCGCCATCTACAGAAGCTCGGTGGTCACGTTTTGAACTACACATTCTGAAGCTACTCGTTAGACCTGTCCTTGAGCAGTTTATTTAGTTATAGCTTTCTTGTTATTTATTTTGATATTTAAAAAAGACCATCTTATCACAGAATAAACACCTAACGGACTCTGAAGCAAAGTGCCTTATTTTGGTCAGGCGGCCATACTGTGAGCAAGTAGAAAAGGTGGGAAATTTTAAAAGTTGAATTATAGGCGCACCACCGACAATACCTATTAAAACCAATCCATGGAAACACGTCATGACGTCACAAATCTACTTGCTAGCGCTACGCATGCGCATTGATTTTTAGACCCCTGCCAAAGTCGCGAGTGTTGCTTCTTAGTCTGTTAGGTGTTTATTCTGTGATCTTATCATTGGTTTTTGCAACAGTTTAGCATGCACTCAGTAAAAAAACCGTTCTAGGATACATACCTATTAAAATTAACAATCCGTGGTGTTAGTGTGTTATATTCTACAAGAAAAAAAGTGCTTTTATCAATATACTCAACAAAGGAAACCACTGCTTCTCAGGGGATTTTCTGCGCTTGTGCGGCAAACGTCAAACCCAGTGGGGACGCTATACTGAAGTTTTCCAAAAACTTTTGGCTGCTTCTTTTCCCCACTCTCAAAATATGTCAAATTTGAGATTTGTAGGTTAAGATTTGTGCCAGTCTGTGTCAAATAACAAACAAAACCTAACCTACCAACCTGAATTTGACAATACAATTCAGTACTGCCAAATGTATAATAGAAACAAATTTTATTTCGAACCATTATACATACATACCAAAATTTGTTTTCTGATATAAATCTGGCAAATTATATAATTTTAAGATTTATTCAAAAATTCAGTAGCAGGATTGAACAAAATGCTATACAGCATTCGTGAGAAACTAAATCGCTACTTGTTTGTCTTTCTACACTCGGCTTCGCCTCATGTATCGAAATCGATAAGTGCGTGAGTGAAAATCTTAGTTTCTTCACTGGTCCAGTATTATACTATTATTGCATTTCATTTGGTAATGTTCTACATTCAAAATCGTATAGAAATATGGTATTTTTCTGCATAGCAACACATTTCTGCTCAAGTGTATAGTTTGCACCACTGTAAGTCTATGTCAAATTCGAGGTTAGCAGGTTAGTTTTTTTGTCACTTTTGACACAGACTGACACAAAACCTAACCTGCTAACCTCGAATGTGACATAGACTTACAGTGTCACCAACAATACACTTCAGTACTGCCAAACGCTTAACATCAACTGGAGCTGCCTATTGTGCTTTAGTACATAGAAACGAGTTTTGACATTTAATGCCACTTTTATGTAAAAATTTAATATTTCACATTTCTTATGAAATGCGAAATAGTATACGCAACGTGTTAGCAAAGTGACATTATTGAACTTAGATGGCCGTTTAAGTACTCGCTGACGCACGTACTCAAACCAGCCATACTTGTTCAGTAAAACGGCACTTTTCTAAACTTTTTGGGTAATATACTATTCTCATACGTGTATGCTGTTTATACAGTGAACTAGTTTATTGCCCAAATTGGTGCACCTGTTGCTCATAGCCTACCTTTTATAATAATAAAACATTAACGCCACTGTGCATTTTCCAAAATTTTGAAAATACTCATCTAGAACTATTCTCAATTTCTCAATTTGGTCAGGTAGATAAATCACTGTCCTGAGCTGTGCCTCTTGAAATTGAAATACAGGTGCTGCATAAGCAGATGCAATAGCAAATTCCCTGCTAATTTCAATTGTCCTCGTATGCAACATGTACAAAATGGCGGGAAAACTTTGATATTTGTATTTGTCCATCTGTGCGGTTTTTTGGAATTTTAAATGTTTAATTTTGAATAGAAGATGAAAAAGTAGAATAGAGATGTCTGAAGAACTGCTCTCCTATTTACTAATTAATAAGAAAAAATTGCAGATAAATTAAAAAAACAATTCAGCAAAATTTTAAATATCGTCTAGGAGTTTGTTAGATGTGAGGGGCCAGGAAGAAATAAGAATAACTAAAGGATACTGATTATTCTGGTCGGCAATCCAGCAAACAGAAAGAGGAAGTGACTGTAAAAAAAGAAAGTATAGTAAAGGAAAATTTGTAAACGCAAGGTTGTTAACAGTAGCTATAAATATGGAAGGCAATACTATGGACAATAATAGTGGCATGCAGATCAAATGAAAACACAGTAGGAGAATTTACAAAAAAAATAGACGCAAGCGAAGCAAACATCATTATAATGGAAGATCAGAACGGAAGGGCAGGAAAAGATAACAAAGAAATAAAAAGATACGTAATAGAAACATATGCAGAAATAACAAGAAACAAAAATGGAAACAGAATAACTGATTTATGAATAATAAATTGTTTAGTAGTAACAAGGTCTAAATTTAAACATAAAGAAATACACACGAGAAATAAAGATGTGAAATCAATCATAGATTACATTCTAGTGGGAATAAAAAAGGACCGCAACTTAGCGGCGACCGCTGCTTAGTATGGAGGACATGAAAATAGAAAAAAAGATGCCAAAGAAAGAAATAGAAGTTACAGACTGAAAGAAGATGACACGAAGAAATAATATTAGGAAATAATACAAACAAAATTAAATAAAGAAGCAGGGGAAAGAGATGTAGAGGAAAAATGGAGTTATTTAAAGCAAAGTATACTCGCATAGATAAGGATATAAAGAAAACCCTGCTTGGTAGACAGAAGTAATAAAAGATAAATTAAGACAAAAGAACAATAGGTGGAAGATATACCTACAGGTAGTAGCGGAAGGAAGTCAAAGAGAGGGCAAAAAGGAAAAAATAAGAAGAATGGGTGAAAATCGGAAACAAAACAAAAGACAAAAACAGAGCCTTGAAAGATTGGCAGATGCATGTAATAGTGTCACTGTATAATAAAGACGATGTAAAAGATTGTAACAATTATAGAGGAGTCACATTATTAAACATACTCGGTAAGGTATGGGCGAGAATATGGAAAACTACATCAAGAGAAAAACTAAAACTCAATAGAAAACAGTCAATGCGGTTTCAGAAAGGGAGAGGACTGCAAGACAATATATTCATACCGAGGTAAATAAGCAAAAAGCCAATAAGAAAGGAAAAAGAGGTAGTTTTAAAGAAAGCCTTCAACACAGTTAGAAGAGAAGATATATGAAAGGCATTAGAAAACAAAAGTATAATCAAAATGGGGATAGAGATGGTTAAAGTATTGAACAACACAATAAATGAAATTAAAACAAGAAAGGAGGAACCAGATGCTTTTGAAACAGCGAGAGGTTTAAGACAGGGCTGTATGAAGTAGTCAAAGAAAGTAAGAAGAAGACAAACAAATATAGCATAGGGAGGTGGAGAATGAAAATGGTGCAAATGTCAGAACTATTGCTATATGCAGATGACATGGCGATTTTAGCAGGAACAGAGAAAGAGAACTACCATATAACCTGATTATAGTTATATAATGGGGAAATGCAAAAGTAAACAGAAATTAACATAGAAAAGACAAAAGACCATGGTTATAGCAACATAAGAAAGAAGGCAGAAAAATAGAGCAAGTGAAAAAATTCAAATACGTGGGAACATAAATTAGCAGTAATGGAAAGATAGATGATGAAATAAATGAACATGCAGCCATTGTAGGAAGAATTTTCAAAGGTATAAAAAACATCTTTCTGCAAAAAAACAGAAATACCTAAAGAAACGGAAGTGATAGTATAAAAAAATGTTGCTTAACCAGCATTGGTTTACGGTAGTGAATCGTGGATAATCACAGATAAACAGCATAGTAGACTGACAAGCACTTGTATATTTTTAAAGTACACACACAAATGTCCTTTATAAATGTCAACATTATGTTATTACTGTAATGTCAAAAGCAGAATAATCTAACCTATGCGTATACTTATTGGCAAATGTTTGCACTGCTATAAAATTTTTTGACTAATCAAAGAGCCTAGATAGAGAATTTTCTTTTTCAAAAATTTACATTTATCTATACGCAGTTCTAACAAATTCTGTGACAAATGTAAACACAATTTTAAAAATTTCTAGGTGTTCATCAATATCCTCTGTGGCTACCAACAGATCATCAAAGTAAATCAAAATTTTACCCTTCCTTAAGAGATCAGCAAATATTAAATTAACATATCTTTGAAATATTTCTGGAGCTGTGTATATGCCAAATGGCAAGCGCAAATATTCGTATTGTCCGAAGGGCGTTACAAACGAAGTATAACGTACAGAGCCCTCAGCAACTTTTAACATGGTGGAAACCATTCTTCAAATCCAAAGATGAGAAATATTTTTTCTTTCATAATGAATCTAACTGATCGTCGATCAATGGTAACGGGAAATGATCACGTACAATAAGTTTCTATATTTCCCAGTAATCAATGCATAAGCGAGTTTCTCCCCTTTTCTTTTTGGTTAAAACAATTGGGCTGCTGTACTCAGACCTGCTTGGATGAATAATACCATTTCAGAACCGTTACGGTCAATTTTCCAATTGTTATGACGTTCATAATTTCGTAGGACACCTTATATGTGTTCCGAATAATATCTAATCGACTAAACCAATTTTTGATATATTCGTCTTCGTTACTCCCTAAAGTTAGGCACCAATGTGCTTATTTTGGAATTTGTGAACTTTTTTTTCGGTAGAACTGTATTAACGTGTGGCGGCGGTGTAGCAGCCATGGCAGTTCATCGGATTGTTGCCTCAATTAATTCATGAAACGACACATTACCTTTGGCAGCGTCTGCTGTCATCTCTTAGGTTGAAATATTGGCTTCCGGTGGTAGATCACTCATCGTAACGTCTATAAATTAGCAATAATAAGCAATGGATATGTACAGTGAGTCACCAACGACAGTTATGGTCCCGATGTCGGAGCACGATCAATTTCGGTCGCACAATGTTGCGTAAATTTCACATCAATCAATTTGCATAATTTTCTAAAGCCTTTTAGCTTTCTAGTTCTTCTAATCCCTCTAATCCCACTTCTGACACTGTAGCAATAGCAATGAAAATGTAGTTTGCTTTTAAATCAGTTTTATGTCCTACCAGTACATTAATTGAAATTAATGACTCTATTTTAAGGTATCTTAGATACAAAATAACGCTCCAGGGCAATTATTTTCTTCATAAGAACACTAGGGTTATTATGAAAAATTAACAGTATTTGTTTCCATGGATACAACTTTATTATGCACCACTGTCACAATGAAAATTAATGACAGCTCAGCTAATGTCACAAATCTAACTTAGATCAGCTAACTAGATACTATATCATAGTAATTATATGAATTGAATTATGAATATGAATTAGGTAAGAAAATTGGTAGGACATAAAACCTTGAAGGCACTACGGGCATTATGAGCTAAGAGCCCGCGATTGTTGTACACACCTCGGGCCAAAGGCCCTCGGTTAGTACACTAACAATCTTGGGCTCTTATTTTACTCATAATGCCCTTAGTACCTTAATAACTATTATTAAACTTCAGAGAACAATAATTATACAGGACCAGCACGAACGGTCTCAGTCGTTGGCCATTACCCTGAACGTTCTCCTACTACACTTGTTATAATAAAAATACCTAATAACTTTCCATTATCAATAATTTGTGTATTACGAGTATATGAAGCAAAAATATTAAAATAAATGTGAGGTTATGTGGTCAACCATATGATATATTGCAAGACATGATTTCAACAATTCCAAAGCTAACTAGACCACAAATTCAAATGAACACCTATTAGCTAATAGATGTGCAGTGTGGAAACTAAGTAATGCAATTCAGTAATTCCGTTAATGTTTATTTTCAGCAAAAAATGTCAAAGGAGTGTAGCGATTTAAATTCTAGCACATATGTTAAGTCATTTCCAGATTTTTATATAATTTTTTTTTAAAGTTATGTCATCAATGTTTTTTTAAATGACAACCTATTTTTTTTTATTTATTTTGGTAGCATATTTTAATCTTTTTTCAACATTATAACATTTTGTATAGGTCACATTAAAAAAAAATCTTAAAATTCAAATAGTAAGAACTTTTGTTTTAAGCTCAGGTAACTGAGCTTAAAACAAAAGTCGATGATTGTACATTCATTTGCTGTGTTGGAATTATGTCAAAGTCACTAGTAATTACTATTAAGTTTTTTGTTTCATACTCAGCTAACTAGAAATACTCTTTTCTTTTTCTTTTTCTTTTTTTTCTTGCTTTTTTGCTTTATTTTTTTTCCTTTCACTAACCCTGGAACTGCTTTCGCATTACTTCAGAGGAGTGTGGGCGCCACTTACACTGTTTGTTTTAAACCCAGGTAACTAGAATTATTATTATTAATGGCATATCTCCTTTGGAAATTTTCGCCGCTTCTGTTGAAGCTTTATGAATCCATTTTATGGGGTAGATTGGTCCCCAAGATTCTCTTTGTGTTATTCTTACAGTTTGTTATGTGTTTTCGTCTTCTGCACTACTTCTCTCCATGCTTTTCAGTCGGTTATTATATTTCTCCAGTTTTTAATTTCCATTCGTCTTATGTCATCCACTATTTCATCCCACCATCTCGTTTTTGGTCTTCCTCTATATCGTGCTTTAATCGGGGTCCACTCTGTGACTTCTTTAATTGTTCTTCCATTCCCTGCCCTAATGTTGTGTCCAAACTATTGTAGTCTCAATGCTTTCATGACTCTTATATCATCACTATTTATTTCTTTCAATATTTCGTGGTTCATTTTAGATCTATATTCGTTTGCTCCTATTTTAACAGTCCCTAGTATCGTTGGTAGTATTTTTTGCTCCCATATTCGTAACTGTTTTTCTTCTTTTTTGGTGAAGCATGACGTTTCTGTTGCGCATGTCATCACTGGTCTAATTAAACTTTTGTATATTGTAATTTTTGTTGTTTTGGATATTTTTTTTATCTTTAAGCACTTTCTTGTTACTGTAATAACCCTTATTTCCTAATTGCAGTCTCTCTTTTATTTTGTTATTTCTATCATTTGTGCTCTTTATCATCACTTCTAGATATTTAAAGGTCTCTACTTCCTCAAATGTGTACTTTCCTATCTGTAAATTTCGTTTTGTATGCGTTTCTCGTCGGATTGTTAAATATTTCGTTTTCTCAGCGTTTATTGTTAGACCTCTTTTTTTTTGCTTTCTATGTTCCAGAACGTTTCTTTTAACTTTGTTAGGCTCCTCGTCACTACCACTACATCATCAGCATATGCTAGTATTTGTTCTTCTTTATTTCTTATTTTCCCTTTTGCCCCAGTGGCTCTTATCATGTTTTCCAGCAATATATTAAATAGGGTAGCTGTGATAGCGTATCATTTGTCTCACACCTGTATCTGTTGAGAATGCTTCGAATCTTCCATCCGTTATTTTAACTACTGCATTTGTTCCAGATAGTGTCATTTTTTGAGTTGTGTTAATTTTGTCGGTATATTCAGCTGTTTCATGTCTTTGATTAGCATCTCCCTATCAACTCTGTTAAATGCCTGCTGAAAATCAATGAAAATCATATATAGTTGTATGTTATGTTCATAGCTTTTTTCTAGTATTTGCTTCATAACATGTATAGCATCAGACGTTGATCTACCTGCCCTGAATCCACATTGATAATAGCATCAGACGTTGATCTACCTGCCCTGAATCCACATTGATAATCTCCTATTTGTTCCTCAGTGAATCTTGTTAGTTGCTTGTTTATCATGGTTGTTAAGATCTTATATGTGACATTTAGTAGTGATATACTCGTATAGTTTTCCCACTTTGTTGGATCTCCTTTCTTGTATATCGGTACAATCATCCCACTCTTCCATTTGTCCGGCATTCTTTCTGATATCCATATTTGTTTTATAATTTCAAATATTCTTTCTTGCAATCTTACTCCTCCTGATTGTATCATTTCGCTATGTATTCTGTCACTTCCTGTCGCTTTACGTTCTATTTTTTTTGTATTATATCTTGAATTCTTCATATCTTGGCTCGTATGTTTCTTAATTTTCTTTGCTTGATCTCTGGTTCTGGTCTTTTTCCTCTGTTTATTTGTTTCGTTTAATAGTTTAGAGAAGTGATTCTTCCATATTTCTTTTACTTCATCTTGTCCGTGTTTAATTTTTCCATTTTCATCTTTTATTTATTCCCCTTGTTTTTATTCTATTTCTGCTACGTTTATTTTTTATATTTCAATACATTTTTCTTATTTCATTTTCACTGCTGTTTTTTTTTCAATTTTTTTCATTGTTTGGTGTAACCATTGTTTTTTCGTTCATTATTTATTTTTCTGGATTCTCTTTTCCTTTCTTTATATGTTTCTATCTTTCCCAGATCTCAGCCATTATGTTCTTGCTTGTCTTTTCTGCTTTGTTGCTTCTTCACATTCATCATTAAACTATTCATTCTTTCTTCTTCTCTCTAAGTGGCCGATTACTCTTTCGGTTGCCTTCAGTATTACTTCTTTAACATAAAGCCATTCTTCATTAACCCGGGATTAGTCGCTAGGTTTCGTTTCGCGTCGTTGGTCGCGCGTGAGCGTTTCGCTCACAGCTGACATTTTGAGTGTATACGTGTGTTTTTTTCATAATTGGCTATTATTACTTTATAATCATAATGTGGCAATATCTGTTAACGTCATACCTTAAAATTAAAATAAAAAATTATTCATTGAATATACAAAACTTTTATTTTTTACACCATGTGTAAATACAACTCAAATCGATAAATTCAAATCCAAAAAAGATATAATATAAACTCTGCCTGGATCTCTAGTTTGTATCCGACTCATCCGAAACTTGTAAACAATTAGGGCAGGTATATGTGGTGTGTTCCGTGCAAATGGCTCGTTGGCAAGATCGCAAAATCAAAAATGTTTAGAACAAATACAAAAATATAAAAGTAAACGTGGTTAGTCGCGTAATGAGCGATTTGCTCACACTAGCGCACGCACCTACCAAACTACTTGTCACAATTGCACTGTGCCTTGTTTTTTCATGAAATAATACCACTAGCCGGTGCTTGACGAATAGGGTGGGGATTAAAAAAATTGGCGGGGCCGTACTTGCCATTGCACTAAAATGGCGAATTAATTTGTAAAAACATGAGGGAATCGCTCATGTAGCGACCAATGCCGGGTTAATGGTATCACGTGGTATTATTTGTTCCAGCTCTTTGTTTATCATATTTACATAGAACTTATTGTTTGAGTCTATAGTTTTTTTCCAGGGTCCATTTCCTTTCATTTGTCTTCATTTTATTTTTTCCTACCATTTTTAGTTTGATGGTTGCCATTACCATATAGTGGTCACTATCTACATTGGCACCTCTGTAGGTTCTTACATCTTGTGTCATGTTGGATCTTTTCTTGTTAATCAGTATATGATCAATTTGCGTAGCTTCATTTGTGCCTGGTACTATCCACGTTTGTTTATGTAATTTGTTATGCTTAAATTTAGTGCTGCTTATGATCAGATTCATCCTTGTTGCAAAGTTATATAGAACTAATTAAAATTAGTCTGTTAATTTCATCTATCTTTACTTTATGAACTTTAAGGCCGTTTCTAATTTTTTTCCTAACGTATCCTATTTAAAATTTTATACCGTTGAAAACAGATTAAAAGTTACTAACGAAATAAATTAAAAAAATATTGGTTGTCATTTAACAAAATATTGTTGACGCCATAAAATTTAAAACGAATGATATAAAAATCTGAAAATCACTTGAAAATACGTGCTGCACCTCTTCGTGATTTTTTCCCAAAACATGAAGATTAACGGAGTTACTGAATTTATGCGCTACTTAATTTCCACACTGTATACAAAAATTACCCATTTTTGGATTCGTACAATGATGACAATGATATTTGGGAGTCTGTACAAGAATTGCTTACTTACTGGTAGAATATACGCAGCAAGACATCCTGATGCTGCGAAAAAGATTTAGGTAGCATAATAAGGACAATGAGATGAGGGTATTGTGGGCAGGGCAGGAAGTTGCAACACTAATGTCTCAAACATCGGTAGATAAGAAGTGTAGGAACAATTTAACGTTTTAATTCTTCGTACCATGTGATTACAATTGACAATGACAAATTGTGCAATATGCAAACGTTGCAAAGAGTAAAGATAAAGCTCCTTCAGTTTTTAGTTTCAAATCTCCGGCGTCATGAGCGCAAATATTACCGTCTGGTCACGTACGAAATACAAATAAATGTCAGGTAAACATAATATAATTTCAGGCGTTAATCATATCAGTATAACAAATTTGCAAATAATATTTTGAAATTCTTTCGTAAGTGAAAATTGTTGAGGATAAATGTATGTGTAGCTTTAGAAATATTGAAATTAATAAATTTTTACAAATATTTTTTTAAATTACTAATAATACCCTAGAACAGGGGTGGCGAACCTTTATTCATCTAAGTGCCATTTTTTCTAAAGAAATGTTTAATGAGGCCATGACGTGCCATCAAACAATCTTGACTTAGTGATTAATGGAGAAAATATAAAACTAAATACTATCAATTTAACACTTTTTATTTGCAACCAAAAATATATATTTTGTACAGCAATAGTAACGTTAGTTTATTTAAATGAAAGAAAAAAATTAGTGCGAATTCTGCTGAACTGAAGTCATCTGACAAACGGCTTCTAAGCCAGTCTTTAATGTTATTCATTTCTGGAAATAATGACTCGCAGCCATAGGTAGATGAAAATATTGTTCAGATAACAAAAGCCAGCTTTTTCAGACTGCTAAATGTGTCTGGAATTAAATTCTACGTTTTCATAATTTTGATATTGGCATTTTTACTCATAGTACCTGATACAGATAGTCTTTCTATTTCATTTAATTCCAACTCTTTCCTTGTTTCGATACATTTTTGAATCCATATTGAACTAGACTGGATATCAATCAGCTGCATTTTCAGTTTCTCCAATTTCCAACCAATCAAATTTGGCCAAGTTCAGTTTAACAGGTGAAGTCACATCAGGATACATAATAAACTTCAGTGTTTCCGATAATTCTTTGAACTGAGAAAATCTAGATGACAATTCTGTGATTGAAGAATTAATTACCGAATTAAACTCTTCAGTGACTTTTGCTTGGTCTGGTTTTTCGTGTAAATCCAAATCTCTGGTGATTTTTTTCAAGTTTGGAAAAAACTTGCAGTTTAGCCTCGAAAGCACGAAGATCTATCATAACACAATAATTGTTTTATTTGCGCCTTGAAGCTTCATGTTCAACTCATTGTTAAATATAAATTGTTTCGATTAGGTACCTAAATTCCTTAATTAATGCCGTGCCCAAATTATTTTGTCACGTGTCATCAGTGCCACCCCTGCCCTAGAATTTCAAACTAAAATATATCAAAAACGCTAGAAAATTCGCTAATCGCAAATTCCTATTTTTTTAGCTAAACCACTTATTAAATACCCTAGATTTAGCGACTTTTCGCCGTTGTTGGCAACACTGAATTTTTGGACTGAATCTCTCCTGTACAGACACTTTAAAATGGAGGGCCAGCTAATGTTGTGAGGCGTCAAAACAATCCATAAATCCAACATTTAATGATCATGTTAAATTATAGAATTCTTTTGCAATACGGGTGGTATTAAGTCAACTCAAATCTGCGTTATGGCTGCAGGAAATTCGACACTTTTGCGTTATGGCTGCAGGAAATTCTACACTTTCATTACCCTATGCAGGATATTATTGTTGCAAAACAATCCATGTCCCTTGACTTTAGAAGTCTGCAATTTAAAACTACTTTGCCTTTTGCGTAGACGTCCCATTATGATAAAAATAAAAATAGGAAGAATTTTATGGAAGGAAAGAATAAGAAAACTATGCTCAGGGCCCCCCGCCCGCGGAGTCTGCGGGTATCAAGTTACGCCAGTGTAATCAATTTGAACCGGAGGATGATTTACCCTTATTAGTAGTGGCTGAACTGTATCGGAGACGTCGACCCTGACGAATTTATAAACATTGACAAAGAAATAATCGTGGAAGCTGATGTAACTGAAATTTCAGGTGAATCAGCTGCCGTTGATGTGCAGTTGGCAGAATTAGAAAACGATGGCGACTTAGAAATTTGTGAGAACGTAATAAAGACCCACACAGAAGCATTAACAGTGAAAATTTTTAAATGCTTTGCTAAAGAAAGTAATGACTTTAAAGTATTCAAATGTAGGCACATCTTTTCGATGCTCCGGGCTAATTTATTTCTTTCCTGGATTCAGATCGGTTCACATGCATAAATTTACAAGAACTGGCGACTTACCAGAAATTCCATAACGCCCCTGCAGTCTGGGTTGTAAATCAGAAACATGATACTGGGGGGTGCAAGGCGAACAGCGAGTCCTTTCATATAGCAGGTGGTCACACACGCCTGACGCGAACACAAGCTCAGCCAATTCCACAATCAGTCATGCAAGCAAAACGACAAACATTCAGCTTTTAGCAGTAATGTTCTCATTACATAATACTTACAGGGGGTTTTATGCCCCCCCCCCGCGTCGTCCCACGTCGCATCTCGAGGAAGACATCATCAGGGATATTCTTCGGTGCACCTTCGATGATATGTACCTGTAATAATCCTAAAAACACGGATGCTTACCGCATCTAGTATGCCTTAATCGAACGTTAACGGCATCAATGGGTCCAACCCATGTCAATGTAACTCGCAATTACGGTGGCCGCATGGACCGTAAAAGACACAGGTACAAGGCATCTTTGGGAGATGGGCTTTCTGAGCCACCCAATCGCGCTAATTGGGGTCACTGATAAGCACAATGCTTATCAGGTCAAGGATCGTGGGCTACCTCGCTGAATAGCCATTAATCCAGGTACGAGGACGTCCTCTGCGACTAGTTGACCTCTGGCCAACGATATCAATAAACAGCGACCCAATTGACAAAGTTGTCTACAATCAGCAACAGTGCGAAACAATATCGAATGTTCGACTTCGCTGTACAATAACTACATTTGCAAGCTACACAAGCATTAGCATTCCTTTTTACAGACCTCATCGTTTCATCCGCTCTTTTATAAGTAATTCAATCACTTCAAAACACATAATTGCGGTGGAATTACACCAGCGTTGGATCAGCTTCCACGTTCACACATGTGCGACCTCTGTTACAGACTGCCTGCCAAAAACACATACGAACCCTCGCATTCTAAAAGGCAACCCCCGCTCGCTTCGGGTTCACAAAATTCCAATATAGGAATTCTCGGCTAATTCCCGTAAAAGCCCGTCTATAATTTAAAAACCACCTGCAGAGCGCCGCTCGATTCTTAAAATTAGCCCCCGGTCTGTAAATTGGTTTGGGACTCGTTCCGATTTCGTGCTAAATTTAGAAAGTATCATATTTCAGTGGATGGTTTAGTCGAATGCCCATAATTATATGAATACAAATAAAATAACAGCATATTTGCAAACAGCTCCAAGAACACAAAAGTAAATATTACAACACAAACTATCAAAATATTTCGAAATGCTTGTGGAAAGTATAATAAGCAGTCAGAAAAAACCCTTACGTCAAACGAGCATTCTAGATTTTGTAACAACTATTACATAACTTTCTTTCAATTATTTTATTATTCTTATCTGTATTGTTAGCGCGTATACCTTTGCATAATACAACTTTTTTAAACATAGAAATGGATTTTTCCCTTAAGTGGACGCTTTTAATAACCGGACAAAAACGTTGGCACCGTGCGTGCCCGCTTATGGGAGATTTCACTGTAGTTTGTTATTGGGTGCTTACGAGAATTGAAAAAATTTCGAATATTTAAAACTTATTTCGTAACGAAGGCAATTTCGTAAGCATTGAGAATGTGAATATGCCTAATAAGCATTAATAAACCACAGTTAACCAACCCACACCAGATGTGACCTATTGATAATAAAAATAGATAGTCAATAAATGTTTCGGTCAGAGTACTCGGCCCGTAGTACATACATTTTCTACAGCAAGAACTTCCGCATTTAATACAGCATATAGATCATTTGGCACGGCATGCCTTCTGGTTCCAACATGATTCATACTTTTATCAAGTGGTGAGAGACTGCTTAAATGAATAGGATAAAGAAAGCTGGATTGGGAGAAGTGGCCCACTTGCATAGCTTCCAAGGTCCTCAGGCCTGGACTTCTACCTTTGGGGTTTTATTAATGGCGGTGTCTACAATATAGGCTGTACAACTGGAAAAAGTAAGTGTAACTCTGCTGGCAGTGCAACAGAATTATATTGAAAGGCACAACCGAAATATTGCTTTTGCCCTTGACCATTTTACACAAATTTTCAATTGTCGTAATCTCTCAATCTATTACAACAGCCTAAAGTTATATGAAAAGTATAGCAACGGTTGTGGCATTTGAAGCAAGACTGAAAGTGAAAAAAAGTTGAGTATGTCACGCTAGATGAATGTAAACATAACTCAAGAATGACACAACCTATCAGGCTACTTTTTTTGCTAGTTTATGTGGAATATTAATGCAAAGAGCTGAAAAGCTTTTGGACAGGATTGTAGGGAATGTTTTAAGTTCTTTTTGTTATAGCAACTTCTGAATATTATACTCATTGTAACTTGAAGCACGGGCCAAGTTGAGCACTGCACCTCCAGGCGTTAAAGCATACAAGCAGCAGTTAATGAGGTTAATGGTAATACATATATGAATGAATAAGGTTTTTACTTGGCGAAAAAATTCTTTATATTTAGCTCTCATGGCCATCTTGTATATTATTTAATTTCAAACTAAGCAGGCTTGAACTGTCAAGAAATAAGGCCTCAGTGCTCCGGCCTGATGTCAGTACAGGTAGGTAGAAAAAGGGTTGAACTACCTACACCAAGAAATAAAAGAAATATAGCACAGAAAAATCCAAGAGTGCTATTAATAGTATTTAGTAGCTAGAACACAAAACCTCGAATACAGACACTGCAAATAGTATTTTAGCAAATCTGCAAAATGCTTACAAGCATATTGTATGCAAGCGCAAGTGAACAGAGCCACAAGCAAGTACCTGACATCAAGCCCAACAAGAAATATTTCATTGTGCGCTTCAAACATTTGAACTTTTCTGGCCTATTTTTAGGCCGTATATAAAATGGGTTGTGTGAAGGTTTCTGCAATTTTGAGCCATGAAATACCTACATTATTGTCAATTTTGAAATTGAGTTTTACTGTCAGGCCTAAAGTTTAGTAAGGTGTAGATACCTAAAGTGGTATTATCCAGCTAAGGTACGTTCTTCTAATAGAACTGCAGCTGCAAGAGTACAGGATCGTTGACAGAAACAGTTTTCAAATCCATCACCACCAAAGATTAATGCCATTTTTAGAATCATTCAGAAGTTCAAATTATCTGGAGATGTTTGTAATCAACAGAAAAATAGGATCAGTAGACGTAGAAGTGTCATCAGCAATGCTGCTGAAATGCATAACTGCTTGTTGGAAGAACCAACAATATCTCAAAGGCAACTTTTAGTAGAGTATTTGCAGGTGTGTCTACGAATCAACTGTAGTGGCAGAGCGAACAGAAAAGTAAGAATTCTACAATAAACTAAAAGAAGCATATAATACAATACCCAAACAAGATTGATTAATAATATTAGGTGACCTAAATGCACAGATTGGTCGAGAAGCATGTTACGGAGAGGTTGCGAATATAAATACTGCGCATGAGAAAAACTAGAACGGAGCACTACTATGCAATTTTGCAGCTGCGACAGAGATGTTCATGGACATGGAAACACCCCGCAGGAGGGCCATAAAATCAAATTGATTACAGGGGAGCAAGTGCCGATTCCGACCACTTCCTAGTTATTGTAAAATGTAAGATAAAAAAAGATAGTAGGCGAGAAAAGAACCAAAGTCAAGAGATGGAACATAAACGAGATAATAAAGAACAGCATAAACAAAGCAGCAGAAACAGTACTCGGGAAAGAAAACAGCAAAAAGAAAAAATCATGGTTCGACAATGAATGTGAACAAATGATACCTGCAAAAAAGACAACAAGGATAAAATGGCTTACTACAGGACCGATCGATGACAAAGAATAATGTAAAGAAAAAAGAAAAGAAGCACAAAAAATATTCAAAAAGAAAAAAGGGAGAATCTGGAAAAAATTATGAAGCAAATAAAAAAAAGAAGGTAAACGGAACAATACAAGACTATTATATGAATACCTAAGAGGAGGAAGAAGAAAAGTACCAATATTAACCATAGAAAATGAGAAATTGGTGGAACACTTTAGAAAACTATATAAAAATCCAAACAAAACAAGACTTAGCAAAAGAAGGGAAGAAACAGAAAAAGTCACACATAGATTAGAAGACTCACCGACGTTTGAAGAAGTAGAGGAATGTATAATGAGCCTGAAAATCAGGAGAGTAGCCGGAAGTGATAAAATTGGTGGCGAACTACTAAAATACAGCGGCAGGAAATTACATTAGAAAATGCACAATTTAATAAAAAAAAAGTTGGGAAGAAGAAAAGATGCCCGAAGAATGGAAGCGGGATAATTATACCAATACCCAAATAAGGGGAGAATTCATTGTGTCAGAGACATAACATTGTTGAACACGACATACAAAATATTAACAACAATAATTATCAGAGGAAGACTCACACAATTTACGGAAGGGACAATAGGTGACCACCAATCTGGATTCAGGAAAGGAAAATCAACAATAGACGCAATACACGCAATGAAACAAATAACAGAAAAGAGTAGCGAACACAACATAGATATGCACTTCCTTTTTGTTGATTTTAAAATGGCTTTCAACAAGGTAGATAGGACAAAAATGATACAGGACTTAAGGAACATGAAAACACCGAAGAAAGTAGTGAGGCTAACTAGGAAAACTCCAGCGCAAAAATACAAACCGTCGAAATAAACAGAGGTGACGTCCTGTCAGCCCTGCTGTTTATTACCTCATTAAACTGTGTAATAAACCATGCTGAGCCCAAAGGGACAATAAAAAATAGATCAACGCAAATAGTGGCTTATGCTGATGATTTAGTAATAGTAGGAAGAAACCTAAGAGAACAAGAAAGTACCTTCAGAATAATAGAAGAGAAAGCAGGAGAAAGAGTGCTAGAAATAAACGTGAAAAAGACCAAATATTTACACTGTAGTAGGAAGGACAAATCAATAATAAACTGAGTCTTGTACTTAGAAGTACTACTACATAGAAAGAATGAGAGAATCGACATCAAATAAAGCATAAACTAGTGCAGGTACTGTTCATTCTAAAACTAATTAAGTGAGCGCCGGGAAATTCATGCATGCGTAAGAAGAGCAATACTCAAGGCAATCCAGGCCATTTCCATCGCCGTACGAGTGAATCTAGTCTGCCAGGAAGCCCAAAATCCATTATTTGAGGTTATCCGTTAGTAAGATCCAGACCGACGCCAAAATAAACAATTGGGAGATAGATGCGTGCCCCATAAACAAATGCTAGAAACCAATGAGGATTAATGCCGCGAAAACCAATTAATTTAAACAGTTACCAATAGAACTGTGATCGATTTCGCTTATTTTGTTTATTCAGTTTGACGCGATCGTGCAAACGGCGTCCATCTTGGCTTATATTTGACCCAATATCAGTTTTCGATTGTGCGCGGTTGAGCTTATGCGGAGACAGATCCGTATTTAATAATTTTAATAAATTATGCATTCAGGGTGGACCCAACCGAGATGAGTCTGTGCTTTATCGATTTGAGCTAGTTGGATTAATTGCAGATAAATAAAATATTATCAAGGGCCTACAACTATTTATTTTTATCTATCAATTTACAAGTAACTTTTAATCAACCTAAGATTTGATAACAGGAATACGAAAAATATTTGCGTGGTACCCTTATTTAAAAATTAAATTAATAACATATTACAACACTAATTAGACATACCATTGCAATATATCTTTCCTTCTTCCGATAAATTATTTCTTCCTATCTTTACATATATGAAATGTGGATAGACACTTTTTTCGTGAGATATCTATTTTTGAATAGAATGTTATAATATCAATTGACGTATTTTCTTTTACTTGTGCCTCGTTAGTTGCTGTCTTTCCTAACAATTTTAATTTAATTTCAATACATGTATTTCTATTACGATGTACTACTAGAAAACCAATGAAATTGTCATTTAAAAAAAAATTAAAACTGTCTGTGCATTATGAAGAAACAAGAGAGGATAAATAGTCCTTGATAACATTTGCCATTTTCTCATATTATACTATAAACATGATGATATTAGAATGAGCGTAACGATTTTTTATATATCATTTTAAACGTATATATGATTAATATCTATTTTTGCAAATAAAGTATGATCAAAAATTATTTTCATCTAGTAGTCGCTTAAGAATCAAAGGTCAAGTTTGACATTTAAGTATAAACGTAGTTGCATTCATAAATTAGGAACTATTCCATAGCTATACTAGATGAAAATAAATTTTGATCATACTATAGAAGTATAGACACGGAATAAACACCTAACGGACTCAGAAGTGACACTCGCGGCAGCGCTGAGTAGCCAATTTCCGCTGTGGCGGCCATATTGAAATATTTGGTGGCACTGTAAGTCTAACCTCGAAATTGACATAGACTTACAGTGCCACCAACATTATTCTTGATCTACTCTCTTTCAATATGGCCGCCATAGCTGAAATCGGCTACTCGAACATCAAAGGTGCCGCCGCGAGTATCACTTCTGACTCCGTTGGGTGTTTATTCTGTGCTATAGACATTGCGTGAAAACATAATTAAATTGCATTTTGCTGAGTAACAAACCAGCATTTTAAAAATTTTATATTGCTTAATAAAGTAAGAATTCACGTGTACGTGGTTTAGTATCAGGCAGATGATGAATTCTGGTCAAACATTAAATAATATTGGACATTACTATAACAGTTAATGTAGTATATATTGCATTTATTGTAATAATGACGTAGTTCGCTATTACTCGTCTAACTAAACTTGACTAATGCGGAAGAAAATCTAACTTGGTGAGTTGGCAAGCCCCAAGCCAAAGCTGTATCTGCACGAGTCAAAGCAACATTTTAGTGCACACCGTATCCTTGATAAACATCTGGCATGGCTGTTTCTTGGACTGGGGCTGGCTAACCTGCCACTAAATTTTTTCTGACTATTTAATACACTGCGTCAATAAATTAGGGAAGCACTAAAAAAATAGTTGTAAACTCCATTTTTAAAAACTGCAAGAAACTAAAGTGGGTAAACTAGTTAGATTATTATTTATTTAAACAAACAATAATTGAATTATTCCTAAGTATTTTTTAAATCCAAAGAACAAACAAACATGGCAAAACTATGCAAAGCAAGGCGTAGGAAGTTTATAATAAACATTCAAAGAAACCTCCGTGAGCTTGAATAACGGCCTGGCACCTTCGCGGCATACTTTTAATCAATCTCCGTACATCTTCTTGAGCAATGTCGGTCCATTCTTCCAAAAGAAGTACCATGAGCTGTTGAAGATTCCCTGGAACTACAGGTCAGTTCCTGATCTTCCGATCCAACTCGTCCCATACGTGCTAAATTGTATTCAGGTCGGGGCTAAGAGTGGGCCAGTCCATCACGGGAATTTTGTGTTCTTCCAAAAATCTTCTTGTCGGGCATTAGCTAGCTATTACAGAAATCCAGGACCTATACAGGGTAGGTACCACATGGTTTGCAAGAATGTCCTCGATGTATCAGGCAGCATTCATTTGTCCAGATACAGCAACGAGATCTGTACGAATGTTAAAAGTGATACCAACCCACACCATATCAGATCTTCCTCCAAACTTATCTATCTACTGAACCAGTTCTTCACGATAGCGTTCTCCTGCACGTGCCCTAACTCGAAGACGACTGTAGCGTACCAAGGTAATTGACTTAAAAACGCCTGTCGTGCACGGGATGGTCATAAATCTACCCAAACTTGACACTAAGTGCAATTCTAAATCAACTGAAACTTGACATTAAGCGCAGTTCCAATTTTGTAAATGTCAGTGCTATCTAAAACGTGAGTGACGAATGATCTATAAACGTCAGTGCGACATATGCGAACAAAGAACCCAAATGTGATTTGTGTCGCCATCAAACAATGCAGACTAACTTGTCAAAAACGTCAAAGTATAAATTCGAAAAACAGCACGACAGATGTCACAAGCGTAGGAGCACCCAATGACAAAAGGAAGGGTTACGTAAATATCCTTGGGACCCAAATTCCAGGCAGACAGCAATGACCAACCCTGGCCACAATAGAGTCATAAATATTTGAATATAAAAGAAGCCCATGCAATGTTATTATTGGAGGTAGCATCCCAAACTTGTCTGTCACAATAGAGCGAAGGGTGCTATTGTATCCGAAAGAATGGACGGGGCTCCTTCCATTCAAATAGTGGTTATATAAACTGGAGTAGCCTAGTTTTTGACATTAGTCGTCCCAGATTTGTATTTTGTATTTTCATTTGTGTAATGTTAACGAATGTGTATGTGTGTATATTTGTTTATTTATTTAAATTAAAAATTAAGGAAGGTTATTGTTTTCCATAAACGTGTGTATTTTACTGAACTAAATTCTACAGTAAAAATAGCTACCCATCAAATAAATTGGTAAATAGTAACCAAACGACCATCAAACGTGTCAACCTAAATCTTGACTCATCACTGAAAATCACTGATGACCACTGCTCCATTTCCCAATCTGCATGTTGTTGAGAAAATGCCAGTCGGGCTCTTCTGTGATTATGAGTCAATTGTGGTTTTTGGACTGGCCTCCTTGACCTCAGATTGTTCTCCCGCAACCTCTTTCTTATGGTTTCTGTACTAACCTGGATACCACTGGCTCTTCTGAGGTCATTCTGTAGGTTTCTAGCAATGGATGTGTGTCGTCTAAGCGCTTTCGGCCCTGGCCAGGTCTCCTACCATAACTTCCTGTCACTAAGTAACAATTGCAAACCTTGGACGCAACAGAAAGGCTCACATTAAGTTCTCTTGCAACTTGACGTAAGGTGTGGCCTTCTTCAATTAATGTTACGGCTTGCGCAATTTGAACTTAGTGGTAAACAGCGTAGAGAAATAAAATAATGACTTAGACACTCAATTGTTTCCGTTTTCGTAGAATGTACGGCTACTTGATATTGAAAAGATTACTTTGCATTCTGTACTTAAGTTACTTATCTGGCAATACATACGAAAATAAAGTGCCGAGTTGCGTAAGGTAGGCGAATTACTACTTACGAGGCTCGTGTCTAATAGATACATATGAAAGAAAATCCAAAATTCCATTATCTTGAACAGCATTGATGATTTTATTAGTGTTTCCCTAATTTATTGGCGCATTGTATTTGTAATAATTTATATTGCATAGTAGTAGTAGTAGACAAAACTATCTTATAATTATGCCGTAACAACTGTTGTTTAATACTGAACTTAATTTTTGCTTTCTGTAGAGTTTACTTGCATTTATGACATAGATGTACATCATATTTTTTGTGTAAAATTATACTTACCTCATAGATGCCACGGGCTCTAGTCTATAGCTATCAGAATGTATCAGCATGCAGTGATACCACATGCAACTGTTTGGTTATTGTCGCACTATGTACATATCTAGAAATTAACTTCATAAACATTCAATATATGTATTGTTTTTATGTTTTCTCAATTATAAATGTATTGATTTTCTTGCAAACAATATTTTGTATTATATGTTTGATATTGTAGCACTGTTTAAGTGATTCATTTTTTTTATGGAATTTATAATTTGTAAAGTAGAACAGCATACAATAAGAGATTTTCAGACCGAACATAGAGAC
This sequence comes from Agriotes lineatus, assembly GCA_940337035.1. Classification (NCBI taxonomy): domain Eukaryota; kingdom Metazoa; phylum Arthropoda; class Insecta; order Coleoptera; family Elateridae; genus Agriotes; species Agriotes lineatus. The sequence goes on from OW679200.1 coordinate 140,596,618, forward strand.
AAATTAACAATTGGGTTGCTAAGTAACAATAGTGGTTACCTAGAGACTTCAGGGTCTCGATGATTACCTATGTTCGGCATGAAAAAACTCTCACTGTATCGTTATTCTATTCTTATAGCATAATGGAGCGTTTTGTTCGAATTTGGTAAGCTGCACTGGCAATTATTATTCACACTATTGGAAAAACCCAGAGCAGCGTATTAAATTTATTAATTACAATTGTTGCAATTCTAAAAGGGATTTTTAAGTATTGCTATATATTCATTACATTAAGGTTAGTCTAAACAGAAGAATCGAATATTTCAACGGAAGACAGGTATGTATGCAGAATAAGTGATGTACACTCCCATACTTTGTGATTATTTTATTTTTTGTACTGAAATTTGTATTGTTCCTTTTACAAGCAATAAACAAGTAAAAATCGAGTATCTATTCTGTTTTTCCTATATTTCTAACTCTTGTTGTTTGAAGTATGCCTGTCGATATTAGTGAGCCACAGCTCCTGTTTTTAATACTTTCAGAAATATTTCTGGATAGTTTCAAACGAAAAGAAAATGTTAAATAGTGAAGTTCACAATAATTAATAAGCAAATTGAATTACATATTGCAGATATGATATAAGTCATGTTGACTGTATTTTGAGAGAAACAAGAAAAGAATTCTGCACTTGTTAATACGGTTAATGAAAAAAATCGCTTTAGTATACAGAAATAGTAACAAATATTGGATTGACTTAAATCTCTTCTGCAGTAAAGTATTCGATTATGCTGTTGTTATATTGTTTAAAATGGAAATTCATATTTTTTTGTGATAGATTAGGGTATAACATGGAATTTTGAGACTAGAATTCTTGAGATTATTTCCGTTAACGTTTATATTAAGCAATCAGAGCACACAATTTGAGAAAGGTACTCGGGATTAATATGTGGGAACACAAATTAATTATACTACGACTAGCTTTGCCTAGTAACTCCTATTCTACAAACAAAATTATAATTCAGGGAACCAAATACTTCTTTTTGATACAGTTGAACCTCTATTTAACGAAGTCGTAAATTCGCCGAAAAAAAATCGTTATTTAGAATAATTCGGTATATATGTCTGCACATATATCATGTATGTTTAATTGACATGAAAAATTATTAAATAATTGAAGTAGTTTTATGTGAAGTTTAATGTACGTAATTATTAATACATACATAGCTACATATCTATGTGGATAATATGTAACATAAACGTACATTATGTGTGATTAAACACATAAGCTATTATGCATAATGTACAAAGGAACATAAAAGCCGCACAGAAACATTAGGTAGGTACTTACGAAAACATCAGATGTGGACTTCAGAGTCTGTAATTTTTGGTTGCACTTTGCATTTAAACAATACACGTTTTCAAAAAATACCTCGCACTGATTTAAAGATTTGAACAAACTCGCGCGATTTTGCAATGCACGACGGATGGTCTCAAATGTCTCAAAAGTTTCGCGGTCCGACGGCGCGGCATTTGCGGTACAAACTTAGCTTAATTTAACGCTGTGAAACAATTTGTTAAACTGAACAGTACAGTCTTTGAACAAATTACCACCTAATGACCCCATCAATATTCTAGGAAAATTTCAAAACTGAACCTTTAGTAAATGAGAAAGAACCTTCCTGGAAACAACTCATTCAACTTAACAATACAGCCATTGAAGGAATGCAGCATTACCGCCTAATCACCCCATTAGATAGAACCTTCCTGGAATTCAAACTACCTGACAAGGGTTTATGACCCTAATTTTACTACGTTAAATAGAGATTGTGTTTGCTAAATAGAGAGAAATTTATATATAAATAATATCGGACATTGACGGTTCTAACCAAAATTTCGCTAAATACAGAATTTTGTTAAATAGACGTTCGTTGAATAGAGGTTCGACTGTATATCGAACAATACAATTTCTTGTTTTGCCTAAATCTGTCAAAAAAATATGGCTTTCTGTTTGAAGGAGGGATGTTGATGACACCAAAACTTGAAAAAAGACATCTAAGACAAACGGTTTATGTTTAAAAACAAACATTGATGTATTTGAAGATTTCTTTCACAAGATTTATACCAGATAAAGCAGTTTTCCTACTGGATTTGATTTTTTATCAGCCCCTGTGTTATGAAAGATTGTAGACTAAATGTAATTGATGACCAGATTCTGCTCTTATATGATTGACATAGACTACCATCGATTGCTAAAAAATGAGCTAAGTAATGAAAGAGTTGGTATGGCTGTTTTGTCATCATTATTGTTACCCAGTTGGATTTGTATAAATCAGTTGTTCATCCTTGGTCGCACTTAAGAGCGTCTGTGGTTATTTGCTTCGTGTGAATGAGAAACCTTTTTCCTTCCTACTTGGTGTGCAAATATTCGCAAAGTTACAAGAGAGAAGATTGACAGAGCCTGCCTCTAAAGAAGATAATTGAAGAAGGAGCTTCCATTTCCTTTGATTAAAAACTTTAAACAAGAAAGGAAAACTATAAGGTTAAGGTTACCAAGTTTTGAAAGGTGGCAATGTTATTTTAGCTTTTTTTAAAGAAATTGCAGAAATAACATTGCCATCATCACCAGTCTATTCATTCAGTCATTCAATTTTGGACTATTTGGCAAAATTACACCAATAAGAAAACATTAGCAACCAAAAAATTCATTTGTCTTATTTTTGTTTAGATATCCACCTCGAGATGTATATCCGCCCCACCACTTACCCCCAGTACAACACCAGCATCCACCATCGCTGCACCCACACGTGCCTCCAGCACAGCACCTGCCACCAATAAGGCAGAGATACGATGACGTAGCACCCCCTGGTACCGAACAGCCTCCCATTCCGGGCTTAGAAAACACGCCGAGATTCGACGAGCGCTTTCCGTATGACCGCAACAACCGAGACGGTCCTCCAAATGATCGATTCAGCCCATCTCGCCCCATGCGAGAGAAGGAAATTGACAAGCGCGAGGAGCGTGGTGAAAGAATCAGAGAAAACCGTGAAGAATTTGTGGCAGAGCGAGACAGGGATCGCAAGCATGAACGGTACAGTCGGTCCCCTGAGAGGCCCCGCTTTTCATCGCCAAGGAGGCAGTCGAAGGAGAGGGAACGCGAACATCCGGCGTCACCAGAAAAGCACAAGCGGCGCCGACGTGACGAGTCGATGGATAGGGACAAAAGGGATTCAGACAGAGAGAAGCACGATCGCAAAAGGGATGTGTCGGATGATGACAGGTCAAAGAAGAATAAGGAGAAGAAGAGGAAGAAGGAGAAGAAGGAAAAGAAGGAGGAGGAGAGGAAGAAGCGTAAGGAAAAGAGAGAGAAACGGGAGCAAGATAGGCTTAACAGGAAAGCTGCTGAAGAGAAGGAGAGGAGCGATAAGAGAGGTAGGGATGAAATCAAGAGAGGTGATGCTGATGGTCAGGTTGCTGAAGAGTATGAAAAGCCTCGCAAAGATAGTTTTGAAGAGAAACCTAGTAAGGAAAGCAGACATAAAGAGAGCGCCAAGGAGAGAGATTATAGCAGGGAAAAATACAATACTAGAGAGAAAGAAGTTAGTAAATCACGAGAGGGGAGAATCAAAGAGGAATACCAACAAGTTCTACTACAACCTGTGGAAAGTACTAAAGATTTGGTGGATGAGGCTACAGAGAACAAGAGATCCACGAAGGCAACACGAGAAGACATTAAAAATACTGAATTTATTCGTGAGAATGCCGAAAATCAAATAGAAGACACAAGGCAAAATAGTAGTAAAAGTTTGTCATTAAAAGATGAGATAAAAAAATCAACCGAATCATTAAAAGAAATGACTCCAGAAAGAGAAGAACCACAACCAAAGAGTGACTTATACGGTGATTTATTGACGGAAGAGATTGACAGTAGTGTTATACAAAACTATGGAAAAATAAAAGACTTACATGAAGAAGCACCATCCAAAGTTGAACTAGAATCGGATTCCATAGAGCAGCCAGTTTTTAACGACGAAGATGACAAAGCTACAAGTGACAAGGACGATACCCGTGATGAGGGCGAAATTTCAGAAGATGCAGAAGACGAAGATTCCGAGAAAGACATTTTAGAGTTGCACACAAACGAAGCTGAATTAAAAACAGACCTGGAAGGTAAAAGCGAAGTTTTGGCTCCTCTGCCAGAACGTTCCAAATGGGAAGTCGATGAAGATGTAGCAGTGGTACCAAATTCTGCTACTCATCTTAAAGCTGACCCCAAATCAGAAAGGTCAGAAAAATCTGGGAAAGTTACAAATGAAGTACTGAAACGTGCCGAAAACGCCATATTTGCCAAAGCTATTAATGCCATACGTCCAATTGAAATTAAAAAGATAAGCATGGACCGTGCAAAGTTGTATTCGGGTGAACGTGATAGAGATAAAAAACCTGACGATTTGCGAGATGAAGCGAGAAACATCCACATTACAATACAAGGAGTTAGCAACTATGATGACGATGTAGTTGCAGTTGATACTGCTCATCCCAACCTCCCAAACCTCGCCTCTCTGTGAAAGAAAGGCTTGGCTGTAAGGTAGACGAGTTGGATAGGATTGTCAAGATTGAAAAACCTTACGATCGCAATCGCTCCACGCAGCCTGTCGCCTCTTAGTAGACGAGCTGGAGATCTCAGTAGGAATTTAGGGCAAGGAGAGCGTCGAATAGAGGTCGATGACCGTAAACGATCCGGTTCAAGATCACGCCATGTTGATAAAGGACGAGATCGCCACCACAGGCAATACAGAGCAGAAAGGGATGCTAGGAGAGATCACAATAGCAGGGATTCACGAAGGGATAATAGAGATGGCAAGAGAGATGTGCGGAGAGAAAGGGATTATCGAAAGGACGAGATGAGGAGAGATGAAAGGAAGGAGAAAGGTAGGTCTCGCAGTAGAGGGCGGGCAGTAGAGAGATCACGTGAAGATGATAAGAAGGGTCGCGATAAGAAGAAAATGTCAAAGTCGAGGAGTAGTAGTCGTGATAGAGGGAACGATAAAGATAGACGCAGACGAAAGGATAAGAAAGAAAAGAAAAAAGAGAAGGTCAAACGGCATCATAAGAAGGAAGATGAAGAGAAGGATGTCTTCAGGTAAAGCACCTAAGGATGAAGACAATGAAGTTCAAAAGCCAAAAGTAACTACCGATAAACGTAAACCTACATTGGACGAAGCTAGCTTTGAACCGGATTATGACTTGGAATCTGAGTCTGAGAAAGAGGATGTGTCTAAAAAAGACAAAGAAGATAAGATTAAAAAAAGGAGTGTGTCCAAGTCATCAGAACCCGAAATTCCAAAAAAACGAGCAAAAACAGAAGAAAAGAAACACGAGAGTAGTTCTTCGGACAGTTCTGAATCCAGTTCTGGGGAAGACAAGAAGAAGAGGAAGCATAGAAAACACAAAAAGAAGAAGAGTAGAAAAGATTCTAGTTCCAGTAGCTATTCAGAGTCTGAAACTGATTCAAGTGATGATGAAAAGGATAAGAAAAAGAAAAGGCACAAAAAGAAACAAAAGAAGAGAAAGAAGTCCAAGCACAAGTAAATAATAAACCTTACAAATGTTCTTACTATGCAGGCCTCACTTGTTAATTATTTAATTATAACGGTATAGATAATAATTATAATACAATATCTAAAATAACTATATCTGAAACTGTACATACAAATGCTTTTTTGTGGTAAGTTACATGATGTGATTAGATACATGTACCTTTATTACAAGTAATCAATAAAACTGAGAAATATGAGAACTTTGTTTTTTGTAAATACAGTAATACCTTACTACAACAGCAAAGACCTTAAATGCTGGTCAGTATATGGAAAGATGTGAGACATTAGTAACTTGATAATATATTATAGTACCCACTGATGTGGATTTAGTTTAAAAAATGAGTTATTTTTACAAACAAAAAATTGTTCATTATGTAACATGTTACTGAAAAATAAATATACGAATGAACAATAAGAATATAAACACGAAAAAAGTGTATTAAAAATAGTGCAATCATAATAGCTATTTATGCAACAAGTGCTAAAAGTCGACGTTTATGCACGTGTTGCATACAATATTTTATCTACAACCTTAATTTTACTTGTTATTAATCCATAAATATCGATTTAATAAAGGTTTGCGTCTGCGACACTTCTAATTTATGTCATAATAAACAGTAGGCCATGCCGCGCGGGCGAATGTTTGCGAAGCCAGTACTGTCAAGGTCAGTTACAAAATGTAATTATTAATACTCCACATCTAACTGTATTCACTACATAACGCTTTAATTATTTAAAAAACACTTTACCTGTAACGCAAGAAGCAACTAGAATAACTTTACAACTTCACTTCCAGTTCGAAATTGTAGTTTTATAACCTCACTTCACTTTTAGCACATGGGCTAAAAGTAAACAGCTGATTTCTTTAAACACACTAAACTATAAAACGTCACTTTTAGTGAAACAAACTAGTGCTAAAAGGCCTACTTTTAAGTAGTGGTCATAGATAAAATTTTTTATTAAAAATATCTTGCATTTTGGAAAAATAATTTTAAGAAATACACCTTGATAGACAAATGGTACTGATGCCAACCCTATCGATTTAATATCAAAATTCTACTGAAATTTTTTTTTCATCCTACATTATTAGAAAATCAAATTTTACCATTTCCATCGAGACTAGAAAGTAGGCATTTATAAGACTAGCCATGCAAAACAACCACCAATGGCGAGATAGAATTTTTTTTTTCGGCTTGCAATATGCCAAACAAAAATTTAAAAAAAAAACTTTATAATTAACTTTTTTGCTTTAAATAATAGCTATTCCCATTTTATAAAAATATCTGCTTAATAAAACCTAATCTTTGCAATGTAAATTTTTAATATAAACAAACATTAGATTTCTGGAAAAGTTTATGCCTAACTACGAGTAGATGGCGCTGCTGTTTGACATGCAAACAAATGCTATTCGATTTGCAAACATTCATAATTGTTTTATTATTGTTGACAGCTCCGTCAAAATAATAACCTGGATGAGAGCTATGTTTATTTAAAAATACAGGGTGTTATGGAAGTGTGTGCAATAATTTTAACCAGTGATAGAGCTCACCAAAATGACCTTTTCTATTTATCGATTTTCATTTAATCGCATATTTTCTCAACCATCTATCCCCCTTAAATTTGATGAGCCGATTGGTAAGCAAATCTAAGTTAAAGATGAATGACACAAGTATATTAAAGCTGCAAAGTTCTTGCACAAAAAACATGCGGTCAATAACTTACCTACTTCAACTTATAGGGCACGTTAGTGACCAGATGTTAACTAAAAGTTTTTGTTGGTTTGTATATCAACAAAATGTTTTTTTGTGTTTTGTGCCATTAAATTAAAATATTATTCCATAGGCGGGTATGCATTTTTAGAGTAAAACTGTTTTGAATTTTAACTCAGTTTTGAGGGCATTTTGAAAAAATGATAAATGGAGAAGTGGTTCAGTTTAGCGAGTTCTATTACAAGTTAAAATATTTGCACTCGTTTCCTGTAATATATATTTTATTTGAATTAATTATTAAGTAACATGGATTTTGTGGACTTCAATTGCGAGGAAGTGATGGAGTATTCATCTACTATCACCGTAAGTAATATTTCTGACCAATCCTACAGCTATCTAATTTGTCTAAGCAGGGAACTTGTTAAGCCATTTTGCAGTCTTCAGCAATTTAATTTACCATTTTGACAGCTTACAGCAGTATAGAGCCTTCAGAACAGCCTGTCTGTTCCTTTAACCCGTGTTTAGCTACTCAATTATTCATCGCTTATGTTAACAGTATTAAATTCGAACACCCTGTAGTTTAGCGCAGTTACCTCGATTTGGGCCACCCCTTTATTTACTGATTTTTGCATGTGGCTTTAGTTCCGCAACGCTGGTTTCAGGCGTGTTAAAAATTCCTCTTGGAGCAAATGAGAGGGCCTCGTCTTCTTTGTCACACCGACATTATTTTGTTTTATCCGGTGAACGATTCCGCCTCCGATTGGCTGCCGAGTCAGCTTGGGGACGCTTCTTTTGGCGCGAGTTTTTCTAACGGTCGAGATTCAGGGATTCAGCCCCGAGCCGTCGAGCTAACAAGTCGAATACTGAGAGTTCGTGCGACGCTTCCACGCTTGTCGCGGGGGCATCGGCCTTTCGATTGTGCTGTTACAGCAAGGTGTTTGTCTGAACATTAAAACTGTGTTTGCTTCGGCTTCCGCATTCGCGAGAGGGTCGTTCTTGAGACACCAGGAGCGTGTGGTGTACCATTGGTACGTGGGTGCCTGTGCATATCGATGGCCGAGTTCTGCTTTATTGATGTAGGGTCGTGGTTAACCCATCAATCCCGATAAAACGGGGATCAAACTTGCAGGACTTTTTGGATTCCTAGGCCTCACCGTCGTTTTGTCCCATGAGAGGGACGCATTCTAGTTGACGCCCCCTTCAAGGCGGATTCCGCCAGCATTCTCACGTGCCTCCCACGCTTTCGCTCTTGCGTTCCATCTGCAGGCATGCCGCTAGGCAACTTCTCGCCCACGCTCGAGAATCGTCTAGATACAGATATCGGTGTAACCAATTTATAACGTGTTATCTGTCATTTAAGTATGTGAACTGAACTTACATTCTGTGTTTGCTAATTTTACTGTGCTTTAATCGCTGCCAGCAGAACGTATTAGCTGTCATTTATGTGGCCTAAACCCAGGCGAATTTATTGTACTAACTAAATTATTGCATTCCAACCGCAGCCGTTGGCAACTAATCAGCTGTCATTTATGAGAACCAAATTTACATATCGTGCTTGCTAGTTTATTGCATTTTGGGCCGCTGTCCTTGTAACTAATCAGCTGTTATGCATGTGAACTAAATTTACATACTGCGCTTGCTAAATTACTGCAGTTTGGCCGCAGCCCTTGCAACTAATCTTTGACAGTTCATTCATACGTGTTCAGGTGTCCTAGCTTAGAGATTGCTTTTGGATTTACGAATGCGGCAAATTCTATAAATGTTATGCTAGAGGTTAATAACGCTTCTCCAGCTGGGGGTTCTACATTTAAGTTAGCCTTAACCTTGTCCATCACATATATTTAAACATTAACGTCAGACCAATAGACGAATATTCTCACAAAGGCCTTGTTATTGTGGCGAATCTGTGCATGCTCTTTTCAGCATAAGTTTTCTGTGTAACGATTGATGTACGACGAAGTTTGAGCGTTGGACCGACACAGGTAGGTCTGGCGACGCCACCGCAGTGGCGACGAGGATTGTAACGCCGAATTCCTGTTCTCCCGAAATAGTTATTCAACTATTTTTTCCGAAATTGTAATTCGAGTTCTACAGATTCTCGAGTACCTTCCTGACGTAGTACCCTGTGTACTTTTCGTTCCGTCTAACCGCCCAGGTCCGGTTGCACGTGTATACCCCGAGACAGACCCTGGTGGCGCCCTATTTACTTTTATCGTTATTTACCGCCCCTCTGACCGTTGCCCTTAGGTGATCTCGTGAAGAACTTCCCTTGCTCCACTGATGCTTTAGCCGGCATTATCTTGTTGCAGCATGGGTAGCGGCCTAGGTGAATCTTTGTACCGATGTTGTCGAATATCGTCCGCATCGGCCGTTTAGTTGTTGTATGAGCCGGGTGCGGTGTCGTAAAACCCGTTTAAGACTGTAACAAACTACTTTTTCCAATTGTACAATCAATAACCCTATTTTTAATATCAATAATTAATTAAGTTGCTCATAAATTATTGCATTATTTAATTTTATGCTGCATTAAAGTTCTATCGTTCTGTAGTTTTAATGTTGCGTATTACGAAAAATTATTGCAGGATCATTTTGTAGGATGAAAAATAATGTATAAACATTGGCGGTAAAGTGATTTTCCAGGCTTCAAGAAGTGTCCAACCTCGCTGAAGCTCGCCAGTCCATTTCTTCTTTCAGCCTAGAAAATAATCACTCTACCGTCTAGGTCTACAATATACTGTTTTCATTCTTTTCAATTTTATTAAGAAATGGAAGTGGAAATGGCCTTTTTCATAATAATTCATAGGGAGGTGATCCGTCATGCTTTTAGCGGAGATGCTTTGATATGAAGCAATAGAAGAATTAAAAGAACATTCTGCTTGTATCAAAACCCATGGGTCTACACAGGAAATCCATCATGGCCGCGATCATGGTGTAACAATGGTCGCGATCGTATATTGCTTTTTATTTTTTTTATTTACAAGTTATTGTCAGATCAACAAAGGGAATTGTTATACATGACATATGTAATATAGATTAACAATTGCAATAAATGGCTTGGCAAGACTATTTGTAACGTCTTGTTTACAATAATTACAATAATAAATTTTCTAATTAATAGTTGATTAAGTAAGAGTAATTGACATATAATAATTGAAGAAGAGATAACAATAGTTATTACGTTAATCACTATTTTCGTCAGAGGCTACTAGATCTTGTGGTAGTCTTCGTTTTAATCTACCATGTATGTTCATCTGGCACAAGTTATAGTAAATGACACCATCACATGTTCTCGCGTTTTGTAAAAACTTTTTAACGGTTTCACGAATGAACTCGTTCACAGGTGATACTCCTAGCTCGTAGTGCAACTGGTTGTTACGAATATACCACGGCGCGTTCACTGCTATTCGTAAAACTTGTTTTGAAATCGTTGTAGTTTATTGATGTTCGTTTGAGATGTAGTACACCAAACTGGAAAGGCATAGAGAATTAATGGGCGTAGTAGCGTTTTGTACATTAAGATGGCGCATGCAGGCTTCAATGTTGACTTGCGATTAATCAATGGCTAAAGTTGTCTTAACCTATTGTTGCCCTGTAACAATTTGTGATTGAGATGAAAGCTCCAGCTTAAGCGTGTGTCCAAGTAGACGCCGAGATACCTAACTGCCGAGTCCGTTGAATTCCATTGTATGGGATTGCCATCAATGCTGATATTAGGCACTGTAGTTATTTTCCTTAAAGTAAAGATTTTAGTTTGACATTTCGTGGGGGTTAGTTTGAATATTCCAACTTTTAAACCAGTTGGTAATCTTGTCTGCGGATTTTTGTAATTGATGCACTGCCTCTTGTATATCGGTATTTTGAGTGATTATTGCTGTGTCGTCTGCAAATGCGGCTATGGATGCCGTGGTTGCTGGGGATCGGATGTGTAGATGTTAAACAGCAGATGTCCTAGTATGCTGCCTTGTGGAACTCCAGCATGCACTTGTTTAGTCTCAGATATACACGAGTTGATCTTGACCGCAAAGGTTCTATCTTCTAGAAATGAGAAGATGATTGCTAACAAATAGTTGGGAGCATTTATGTTAAGGAGCTTTTTCTTTAGGCCTTCGATCCACACCTTATCGAAGGCCTGAGCAACATCCAAAAAGAGGACTGTAGTGTAGCATTTGTTGTGGTATCCTCTTTCTATTATTTCCGTAATTTGCTGGAGCTGATGATAAGTTGAGTGCCCTCTCTAAAGCCAAATTGGAATGGTGGTACTATGTTTTGGGTTTCCACGAATTCTAGTAATCTAGTGTAAATGATTTTTTCGAAGATTTTGGACAGTGTAGTAAGCAGGCTTATTGGCCGATAGTTCTTAATGTCTCCTTTGTTTTTCCCCGGGCTTAGGAAACATAAGGATGTGGGCGTGTTTCCAATCACGGGGGAAGTACCCAGTGCGGAGGCATGCATTTAACGTTGAGGCTAGGTGTGCCAGGCATTTCTTGGTCAGGTGTTTTAAGATCGTGTTGGATATAAGATCATGGCCAGGTGATTTTCGCTTGGGCATGGCAGTTATGATTTGGGCTATTTCTCTCGGAGATGTGGGGCGAATGTTTTCGGTTATAACTGGATGATGTCGTTCAATATGATTAATTATGTGGGAAGCGTGTGTAGGATTACAGATAGATAAAGGCGTGAAGACATGTTCTAGGTGTGTAGCAAACGCTTCGGCTTTTTCGCTGTCTGTGTAGTAGGCGTCATTGCCATTGGTTATAGTGGGCAATTCTTCATGTTGCTTTAATATTCTTTTTGTGGTTTTCCACATACCTGGATCGCTAGGGCCGATGCTTGCTATGTGTCTTCGATATGATTCCAGTTTGTATTCGTCGAGTTCCTTTTTGAGACGATGAGTAAGGCTGTTTAATAGCCTTTTCGTTTCTGGGTTTCTAGTTTGTTGCCACTGGCGTCTGGTTTGGCTTCTTGTTTTAATGAGCTGTAGTATATGATTGGGAGGATGGTTAATGTTTGAAGATATAGGTTTGGTAGAGGTTATAACTGATGACTTTACCGCAGTCACAGTTGATGTGGTGATGTTAGTTACTGCGATATCTAAGTCTTTTTGAGTATCGCAGATGTGCGGTTCTCGAAGGTTGTGATGTAAGTTTTCTTGGAAAGAATTCCAGGCAATTGGTCCATTAATGAGACCTTGGGGAGGTGGTCTTATTTGTGGCGTGCTGTGGAAGGATGCTAGTACCGGTAAATGGTCGGAATTAAGTTCCATTATAACTCTCTGGTTGATCTGCTTCGAAAAGTTTTTCTGCAGGATGACATCTAGTATGTCTGGCAGGTGGTCTGTGCGGTAGGGGAAGTAAGTATACTCATCTGGGAGCAGGATTTTGAAATGCATAAACAGTTGAATAATGGTCGAGTTTAGTACCTTTAGGATTGGTGGCTCGACAGCCCCATGTGATATGTTTACAATTAATATCTCCTATTACTAGTATCTGATCAGTTGTATTGAATAGGATCTTTATGCCGTTTTCATTTAGTTTTTTATTTGGCTGCCTATATACGCTATAGATAGTTAAAGTGCTTTGATCACTTAGTTTGATTTTAGCTCCAACAGATTCGAGTGTAATGTTTGGGATTTTAGGAATACATGAGTGTTCGATTTTTTCTTGATAATGATAGCTACTCCTCCGGAAGCAATTCTGGAATTTCGATCTTTACGATATACACTGTATCCTGGTATTTTGAGTGCGCCATTTTCGGATAAGTGAGTTTCGGAGAGGCATGCTATGTCAATATTGTACCTAGCCAAGAAAGCTATGAATACTGATTTTTGGTTAGCGATTCCGTTTGAATTCCAGTTGAGGATTGTTAAATTTTCTATTGCTCGTTGGGTCTTAGGGTCCATTGAACAGTAGGGGTAATAAGGTGGTTGTAAGGAATGATTTGATTTGTGGAAGGTAGGGTGTTATTAATTCTAAAATGATTTTGATAATATTTGTAGATTCTGTTGATTGAGCTGGTATTGACGTTGATGAAATAGGGTTGGCGTTTAGGGTGTTTTTAATCTTGTCGGCATATGAATATATTGGATTAACACGTGAGCTATTGGTGATTGGCCTATTTTTAACAAGTTTCTGCTGGAGTTCAATGTGGTGGGTACAACCGCGATAACTTGCCGGGTGGTCACCGCCGCAATTTGCGCATGTCGGCTTAGTATTAGTCTGCTTAGTACACTCATTATGTTTATGGTTCCCTGCACATTTTACACATCTGTAAGAAAGGGCGCAGTAGTTTTTTGTGTGACCATATCGCTGGCATCGATGACATTGCGGTATGCTAGTTGGTTTCTTTCTCATCTCTACGGTCACTATCGAATGATACATTGATTTTAAAGTAAAAATTTTTTTCCCTCATCATTGTTGGTTAAATCAACAGCGCATACTGGAAGTGGTTTTTTATCTTTAGTTAGTAGTCTAGTTACATTGATGACAGGCAAAATTTTTAGTTCTTCTTTTATTTCGACAGCAGTGAGTGATAGCGGCACATTTTTTATTACCACCGACAGTGGTTTTTGATTTGGATTTTGGAATGTGTGAAACTGAATTCCATTTTCGGTGTAAAATTTAGTTAAAGTCCGATAATCGTTTTCATTTGAAAGATTAATTCGAAGCGTATTTGTGTTGCACATTGTAGTAAACGTGCCGGTTATCATTTCTCCGATATCTGCCACTAGACTCTTGTGGTTTATGGCATTGTGCAAATATATTGGTGGAATTTTAGGTTTATTAATATTCGAAACAGGTTCAGTGGTTGGTTTATTTGCTTCTTCTGTGTTAATGCCACTGTCATTTTGTGGAGGCAAATAAAATTTATTTTTCGTGATTAGTTCTTCGGTGGTCCACATATATCGTTTTTGTACCTCGTTTAAAGGTGGTGTTAATTCGTCGCTTTTGCGCTTATTTGGCGCTTGTTGATCCATTTTGTAACCATTGGTTGATATAACGATATTTTAAAAGTTAGATAGTATTATGAAAATTTACTCACAAAGCAGGCTATTAAGATAGCTTTAAGGTCAGCTGTGTTGCACTGATAGCGGAGCGCACACGTAGTGCCCGCACCGTTTCACTGCTCGCAACGAACTCATATTATTGCTGCCACTATCAGTCGATGTCAAATTCGAGGTTAGCAGGTTAGGTTTTTCATTAATCTGACACAAACTGACGCAAAACCTAACCTCGAATTTGACATCAACAGCGTCTTCAACAATACATTTCAGTACTACTAATCGTGCCATTTGTGGGCCCATGTCTTATTGGTTGAATTTGAGGTCCGCCCACATTCTGCGGAACGTTACACCTGTATTCTATGCACCATGATTGATTCTATAGTTAGCACATACATCCTCAATGCCTGTCACACTTTAACATGTGCTCCGATTTATAATACCAGTAAGTGGTTTCCTTTAATAATCATTTTTAACCATATGCCTCTATAGAACTATAGATGATTATGACCTGATAACGATACCAGTTTGGTTTTGAAACATGTTGCCACCCAAATTTTTACAATAAATATTCTTGAAGAAGACTAGTTGTTTTATTGCTTCATAAAATAACTCATGTTAAAATGTACAATGCAAAAGGAAAATAAAAAACTTTACAAGAAGTCTGAAAAAGCAGGGCACATGAAACTTGGGTGAATTACCGTTAACACATGTGTTGATCGAAGAGTTAGGTGGCCATATTGAGTAGTAGAGGTATTCTGAAGTGGTTCGCAAAAGAGTCTTAAATCAAAGTTAAAACCAAATTTGTAATATGATAATAGTCAGGCTAGAAAGTGCATAAGATAGTGTTTAGGAACTACCTGAAATATCTTAAGGATCCAACTGGGAAAACTAAGAAAAACGTTTTTGACATCTAAGGTAGAGAAGGAAGGCCAAACAAACCAGGTAAGCCAATCTGACAAAACAATTTTAGCTCGCACACAACAGGTATAGTTGTTTTCGAACTAGACTAGACACTGGATTTTAGAATATAAAATAATTTCTTGTGCTTGGGTTGTTCTTACTGGAATCTAGTTATAAATTTAGATCCACTTTGAAATGTCATAAAATAATCAAAGCATTAAAAAATTGTAAGTTATGTCACAGATTTGTGGAAGTATTAATATTATTTAGTTGAAATTCGTGTCATTATTTTTATAGTATTGTAATTAGAACTACGTAAGTTTCAGTTACATATCTTATGTCAAACTAAATCGTACCTAGTGTTAACTTATTTATAGTTCAGAATAACAAAATAGCTATTTATGCAACAAGTGCTAAAAGTTGACGTTTATGCACGAGACATGAAAATTATGAAACTCAGCCTTCGGCTTCGTTTCATAATTTTCATGTCTCGTGCATAAACGACTTTTAGCACGCGTTGCATACAATATTTTATCTACGACCTTAATTTTACTGTTATTAATCCATAAATATCGATTTAACAAAGGTTTGCATCTACGACACTTATAATTTATGTCATAATAAACAGTAGGCCATGCCGCACGGCGAATTTTTACGAAGCCAGTACCGTCAAGCTCAGTTACGAAAGGTAATTATTAATACTACACATGTGATTGTAGTCATTACATAACGCTTTAATTATTTCAAAAACACTTTACCTGTAATGCAAGAAGTAACTGGAATAACTTTACAACTTCACTTCCAGTTCGAAATTGTAGTTTTATAACCTCACTTCACTTTTAGCACATGGGCTAAAAGTGGTCGTAGATAAAGGCCTTTATCTACTACCACTACTAAAAGTAGACCTTTTAGCGCTAGCTTGTTTCACTAAAAGTGACGTTTTATAGTTTAGCGTGGTTAAAGAAATCAGCTGTTTACTTTTAGCCCATGTGCTAAAAGTGAAGTGAGGTTATAAAACTACAATTTCGAACTGGAAGTCCAGTTACTTTATGCATTACAGGTAAAATGTTTTTGAAATAATTAAAGCGTTATGTAATGACTACAGTCACATGTGTAGTATTAATAATTACCTTTCGTAACTGACCTTGATACTGTCATTCGCAAACATTCGCCCGCGCGGCATGGCCTACTGTTTATTATGACATAAATTAGAAGTGTCGTAGATGAAAAGCTTTGTTAAATCGATATTTATGGATTAATAACGGTAAAATTAAGGTCGTAGATAAAATATTGTATGCAACGCGTGCTAAAAGTCGTTTATGCACGAGACATGTCTCGTGCATAAACGTCGACTTTTAGCACTTGTTGCATAAATAGCTATTATGGCAAGTGGCAAATGTTTACAAAACATCCATCACGAAGCAACCACTAATAAAAGCGATTTCTCCCACAGTAAGAATTATATAACAGTTTCAGCGCCCTACAACGCGGGTGGGCCAGAAACTATTCCAGCAAGGCGTCAAAATACGTCATGACTACGATATTTGGATTAATCAAGGATATGCCATCAATACCAATACAAATTTTACATATACATAGTAATTTGCCTTCATCAGAATCTCGATTTTAAAGTTTTAAACCGCATAAATTGTATTATGCAAAATGTTTAGAGGTTCTGAAATTCACAATAATTATGGAAAATTAAATCAAAATATTTGCGAATAACAAATATATTTTAAAATTGATTAAGTAATTCAAATAACAATATTGTTTCATAAGTGTTGCCAATCTTACAATAGTCGTGCTCAATTGTAACAATGTACTTCGGTTCAAAATGTTTTTCACGCATTCTAATTACTAGGGCAGCCTATCATGAAAATGTGGACACACCGGACAAAAGCACCAAATTTTTTGCTGGTGCTAAACTTCAGCCAAGTTAGGAAGGCGAGAAAAGTAAACAAACACTGAAAATCACGTGATAGAAAGGCGTTCTGTGGTTGGCCGCTTCGAAGAGAAAGTCGAATACCGCGTATTCGAGCCTTTACACTAGAGGAGGAATGAGCGTTGTTTTGTTGTGCGGTAATTTCTTTTACAGCAACATACAACGAACGTTTACGTACAATGCGCAGTGTGCGAAACTGGTTTAGGCTGCACTGAGAACTGTCAGAATCTTTGTTTACATGGCTCGCCTTCGTAACGTGGCTCAAGTTTAGTTCGGTACTTAGCTTTCAATTTTTGATAGGAACCAGCTCCTCCGTCGGCCTTTTATAGCGGTCTTTTTGAAATATAGATATATTATCAATATCTAGTAGCGGGTAGACATTCCTGCGCTATCCCGGTGGGGGACAAGTCTACTTCAGGGAAGTGTCTCTGCCCACGTGAGCCTTGGTTTTCCCCACTTCCTTAGACCGGGGGAAATCGTGTCCTAACATAGTATGCGACCTATTACCTATTCTATATTATCCTCCCTATATCCTTAACTGCTCATCAACCGATTATCTGCTGTTTTAATTTATTACACCCTTCAAAAGTAAAGTTGGTAGATACGATCTCAGAAGTGACGTGGATGCCAATATACGTCACTCATAAAACTGAGAAACACTATTGCTATAAGACCACATATAGCCACACCAACAAGTCCTACTTTAACGTCCATGTTTATACCCCCTCATTAACACTAATGTGAGAGGGCGAATGCGAGATTGCGGCACCTCAAAACTGGTACTTTTGGCTACGAGAAGACAAAATCCTACAGACAAATCAGGCAAGTTAGAAGGCCCTAAGATGGCAGCCCCATCATCTAACTTATTCGAAACCGGAAGGATTTAAAGGACGACGGCCAAAGTGAAGCAAGGACAAGAGTACGGGAATTAAAGACACCTTAAAAGTAGCCACATGAAATGTAAGAGGCCTTGGGGCTAAAGAAGCAGAACTGACTAAGTGCCTTAAAACAGAAGGGCAACATTGCAATAATCACAGAAACAAAAAATAAATTAAGATGAAGAAGGGATCTACAAGACCAAATAATGATTTATAGTGGCGTAGAACAAACAAGAAGAGCCTGCAGTGGAGTACCAATCTTAATAGACACCATGGGGAACAACAAAATTGAAGAAAGACGCTTAAACAAAAATGGCACAAACTCCGTGACTTTGCAACATTTAACAATTTGAAAATCACAAATACTTTCTTTCGATAGAAAGATATTCATAAATATACTTGGGAGTACTAGAGGCAAACTTTCACTCATAGATTATATAATAGTTAACGCAAAACTGCAAGCCTTGGTAAAAGACGTCAGGACATTTTTAAATTCGGCTTCTTTGGGTATTTTTCTGTTCAAAATTACAACTTCGCTGTATATACGTTTTCCAGTCATATTTCTACGTGTTTTAGTTCGTTAATTTGTGTGCAAGCAGCTGTAACGGCCGATGTAATTTTCTGTCGTTCCTAATTATTTTCATTGGCTTATTTGGCATTTTTAAGATTTAGCACACAGTTTTTCTCTAGGCGCTATACTTGTAATTAATCATTCGTAAGTTTACAATTAATCGTTCATGTTTACTGCCACCCGGCAGCTCTGAATATTTATAATTAGCCATTCATGTTAACAGCTCCGGCTATTTAAAATTAATCATACATGTTTACTGCCAGCCGACAGTTCCGGCGTGGGTCGCTTGCAAGCCATCATTCACGCGTTTAAACACCAGCCGCTGGGGCTGCGCGAAAACTCTATCAAACGCTTTTCAAGGCAGATGCGAGCCGCCCGCGTTGGGGCTGTGTCCCAATTGTTATTTTAGTAGTAATGTGACCTAACTGCTGGGCTCTTAGCTATAGCGCCCATTTGTTATCTGCCATTTTTATGTGACTGCGTGCTGTAATATGTTGAACCAATAAAGCGGTTTACTGTGCGTTGCTTTATGATTTTTCTTACGGTTCTGTGCATGCTTATTTTCAGGTTATACTATATATACACTGTGCCAGATTTATGTGAAGTGGAACCTGAGAGCAGTTCAGAAGCGTCGCAGGTAAGTCGGTGCGCTCGTCGCTGCAGTGTTGGGAGTAGTGTGGCTACTCTTGTGTCATTCCCGTTTAGCTTTGGATTTTGCCAAGGTGACAAGTTGAAAGGTAGGCTCATTGATTTCCCGGGTTCACTGTGGGTCTATCTTTTGCATTTTCGTTCTGATTGATGAAACCGGGTGGCGTTCAATTAATTTTGTCTTTGTTAACCGCCCCTTAGGCCGCTGCGCGTAGGTAATCTAGTGTAGGGCCACCCCTCGCTCTACTGATGTTTAGCCGGCATATCTTGTTACGGGCAGGGCAGCGGTCCTAGATGAGCCATTGTCCCGATTGTGAGAAATATCGTCCGCGCTGGCCGTTTAGCTTTTACGTGGTTTTTGTATGAGCCGATGCGGTGTTGTAAAAGTCGTTTTAGACCGTAACAACGTAAGAGTCTACAGGGGATACGACTTATACACAGACCACTAAATTAGTCTATTAGCAAAACGGGTTAAACGAAATACACTGCATGAGAATATAACGTCCAAAGAAGTTTTTGATATACATTTGTTACAAGATCCGGGAATAAGATACCTGTACCAACATCCGTACAACAAAAGCTAGAGAAAATACCGACAGAAGAAGATGTAGAACTGGAGTGGGAGAACATTAGAAAATATATTGAAACTTCAGTTATGAAGCGCTTGGAAAAAAACTTAAAACGAGAAGCAAACGAGGTTTGAAAATATGGACTGAAGAAATAGAAAGAGCGATCAAAGAGACACAGAATATAAAGCTCACCTACAAAAAAAGACAAAACAAACAAAAATCGAATATACTGAAATACGCAACGCAGCAAAAAGGCTGATAAAAAATGCTCACCAAGACTCCTGGGATCGTTTCGTCAGTGTTATAGAACAAGATATACATGGCAGACAACAAATAGCCTACAAAATGATTTGATATTTAAACAAAACAGAGAAAGATACAACATCACTGTTATACACGCACACAACTTTATTTTACATTGATCTTATAATTAGCTGAAATGTTAAAGCATTTGTCAAAAATTTTTAAAAAATACAAATTCTACAAAAACCGTACAAAATAGAGCGCTAGTTGAAGAGACAAATTTTCAACAGTAATATCCTAAGTGCATTAAAATAGCCGATTAAATTTTGACGTTTTCTGTCAGAATGTTTTGCTAAGAAATATGTTAAGTACATTTTCCGCTTAACAAGAATCCCGAGTGCGTAGCACGAGAGATTTTGGAGCGGAAAATTTACGAGATATATTTCTTCAGAGCAAAACATTCTGACAGAAAATCTTCAAAATTTATTCAGGCTAGTTTTCATTCACGCGGGATGTTTGGCGTGATTATTTCCTGAATACATAGATAAAATTAATAATTATGTTAAAATTATGCACAAGCGATTAAATTTTGACACATATTTAACCCCGGTTAAATTTTGACGTTTGATTTTTGTCATTATTAAACTGACAGAAACCATAGTGATTATGGATATGAAGGAAATAATCACATGTAATCTCATAAGAGCATTAATTCTTTCCGGAAATTTTTTTGAGTGCGTTCCAACAACGTCGTATTAATTAAGACGTTGTTGGAATGCTCGAATGCAGATTTGGTAAGAAAATCATAACGACACAAACCCTCACAGTTAGGTTGGTCTACCTACAAAAAAAATCCAAAAAAATTGGTTGTTGTCTTGGTTGCGACTCGTGAATTAATTTTTGTATTAGTCATTAAAGAGTGTCGTACAATACCGCGAGCGGTCGACGAATTGCCGAAAATTTTTGTCAAAGCGTATGAGTATTTTCGATATAAATTGGTCGAGTGCGACAGCACGAGACCAATTTTGAAACAATAAACATGAATAAACACTTTTACAAAAAATTATGCAATTCGTCGGCCACAAGCGGTATTTGAAGGACTATTCAACGAACAAAATTGACATTTCTTAGTAATTAATGAATTATATCAGGTCCTCGTTGTAAATAAAAATCTGTTGATGTAAAATAAATTGTCAAATTTGACGTTTCTTATATCATACTTGATGACTTCTACAGGAAGTTAAATAAATTTCACAGGAAGAGTAAAAAATTGTCACAAAAGTTCCTCTAGCGGAATTGTTGCACAACTTTACGCGAATTGGTGCAAATAACAAAAATACTAAATTATGATTGGTTAATAGTTAATATGAAGGGAGTGAATTGAATAGTCTCTAAAATTTTAAGCTGAATTCAAAAACGTAATAATATTCTGGGTGTTCCATTAAAAACAGGAGTTAATAAAAAAAATAGAAAAAAACAAAAAAAAACCCATTTTAGAGGTATTCAACTGGAAAATCACCTATGTCACATCAATACACATTAAAAATATAATAAAAATGTAAAGTTTGAAAAACATCGTTATAGCCGTTTTTGAAAAAAAAAAATAAAAATCACAAGAGTAAACACCGTACTTCCGGCTATGCGATTTTCTTTAAAAGCTTGGTGTCGCATCTAGATAGTACACAAAACTTATATATGTATGTAGTTTCAACGCCATACCTCTTTTCGTCTTTGAGATATTCTGTTACAGACAGACAGACAGACCAATGAAGAAAAACATGATTTTTGGGTTCAGCGGACGTGAAGATCTGTTGAAAACTCAATTTCGAATTTTTGGGGTAAATCCAATACTTCCTTTATCGTAAAAGGAAGTAAAAAGGAAACCGCAGCAACTGCGAAAATTACCGAGGTGCAAGCTTGCTCAACAGTGCATATAAAATATATACAAAGATCTTAAATAAAAGAATACAAACTATAGCAGAAAACCTACTATCGGAAGAACAATGTGGCTTTAGAAAAGGAAGATCATGCAACGACTTAGTAATCTTACAGTTCAAAGAAAATCATCTGCAACGAGCACTTCACAACTTAAACAATCTATGCAAAGAATATCATTTTAAAATCTCTATAGAAAAAAACAAAGATACTAGAATTTAAAGGTAAAGAAACTATAAGAAGTAAGATTATCTTAGAGAACCAACCGATCGAACAAATATCGAACTTCAAGTACCTAGGCCATAACGTGAGCTTCAAAGAAGAAAAAGATGTCTTAATCAAAGTAGGTAAATTCCAGTATATTTGTGGAACAATACATAGAACCATGAAGAACTGTACCAAAAAATACACACGAATACAATTATATAAAATCATTGATGTTCCCACTCTTACATATTCAAGCGAGAACTGGACTCTCCGAAAAAGAAAAATCTCGATTATAATCATCAGAGATGGCACTTCTTAGAAAAGTTAAAGGTTGCACAAAATTAGAACATCTATGAAATGAAGATATTCGAAACAAACGACTTAGAAGTATTATCTATCAATGACAAATTAACAGAATACAGAAGAAACTGGAAGCAACACCTTCAACTACTGAACAACGAAAGAATACCTAAACAAATTCTAAATTACAAACCGAAATAAAAGAGAGACCCAGGACGCCCGAGAAAGAGATGGAGTGATTTGTGAAATCGGAACGGGCAAGTCATGCCCAAACCAACCAAGGAAGAAGAAGAAGAAACATTTATTTTAAGAGAAACTTATTTTACAGATTTATAGAGCTTTGCCAAATAAAAATACATTAAGTACAGTACAGTTAAATAAGATTACAATCTTTACAAAAAAACGAGACACTTTATTGCCTAAATTACATTGCAATATACATTTAAAGAATTATGCTTCAAATATTGGCAGGTGCCTGCTTACACCAGCTGGAAATCGTGAAAATCTGCTGTAATCAAGAAAATGTCGGGGAAACCCGGCAAAAACAATTTTCTGCGTCCACTAACAAGCAAGATTCCAATTGAATCCTGTAAGCCGCGTAAATTTCGGGGTACATAATTCCTAATTATGATAAATTGCCGCAAAAAGGCCAGAAAAATCGGGGAAATGTTCGGCTGCTTAGACGAGGCCCGATTAAATTCAGCTGCTTTTCGAAACTGTTCGCGCGGCAATAAAGTTCGATCAGTGCATAACGAAATGATTAAAGGGCTTCATTTACAGGCCATGTGATGTGTCGCATTTCCCTCGGCATGTGATGCACGCCCCAATTTTTTGCGGCGCTACGCAATTTGCTTTTGTCGTGTTTTGTTTGATTAAACTTTCATGCTGCTTAGGGCTTTATTCACGTCATTTCTGTTTAATTGTCGAGGCTGTTTTATGCGTGTTGTCACGTAAAGTACCGTTCGTTTTGGCCGGGCCACGTGCACGAAATATTCGACATATTTACAAAACCGTTCATTTGCATACTAGAGGTTTGCAAAGTGTGCTTGCTACTTTATTATAATGTACACTATACTAATACCTATGTACTTATTGGAAAACGAAAAATTATGTATTTTAATAATAAGGGGCACCCCCAAATCAAGAATCAGTAAAATCGTATTTAATCGTGATTGCAAAGAACATTCTTAACTTAGTTTCTTTAAACGCCCATTTGATGTATATATTTTTACCTTCTTAGCATATTGGTTTCGGGAGTTCTCTTGCTGTGTATGGATGATTATGGGAATTAACATATTGTTTCTTGTTGCTATAAAACATTTACTAGTAGTGCATTTGTTCAGAATGATTGTTTGATTGTATCATTACAAACAGACGCATTCTTCCAAAATAAATTAAAAATGCAAGAATTTTAACATTAGCAAAAATGTTGGATCCAAACACAACCGCGTTCTTTGCATATTAAGATCGGTTGCAAACCAACTACAAGCAACCAGCGCAGAAATTCGGAAAAGACAATATCGAATCGCTAGATCAAGAAAGTATACGACAGTTGAACGAAAGCCGATTCCATCATCACAAACTAGTAAACCCAGTCAAATAAAAGACAATATGGATCACAGTTGAAATTAAATTAGTATTAACCATAACACTGTACGAGAAGCGGTTAGAACCGTAGTTTACACAACAAATAACTAACAGTGGAAAAGAACGAAGCACACAAACACTTGAAATGAAACACATGAATACATAGAAGTTAGGAACCGAGTCAACAGGGTTCCTGAAATAAAGTTTATACACGAAAGCTATAAGGGGGCTAAGAATGGTCAATTAATGAAACTAACAATAAACGAGGAAGCATTGTAACGGTTTAAAATGTATGTTTTCCCGTTTTGCGATATTTTTCAAATGTTTTTGCACATTGTAATTCCCTTCTTTTCAAATATAGATGTGGTGCACCTTTGGGATTAGGTCAGTTTAAACATTTGTTCATGAAGCAGGTTGTCTATACTCATTTTGGCTAATTTTTGCTGTATTTTCAAAACTTAAAATTGGCACACCGTTTACTTTTGGTAATCTTGCCCTATACGTATTAAAATCATATTTGGATAGGGGATTATTTTTGATAAACTGTAAAGAAGAACTTATCATCAAATCGCAAGTGCCAAAAAGCACAACGTTGGCACTTGTATAAATTAAATTTGCTCATAAATAATGTGTTTAAAATTTGTACTCCATCAATAAGTTACAATCGGGGAGTGAATCCACAGTGAGTAAAAACTTGATAAGCGCAACGGCCCAAAAGTACGCTATTCTACATGCATCGTAGTACGGCGCCTCTCTTCTTAAATTCCTCCAGAAGAGGTATAAAGAGTATAAAATGAAGATGCTCGGCCTGTAAAAAGGCACTGGAGTCCATCGACTAGTTCAGCCAGCTCCAACTAAAGGATCCAACATCGTTAAACCCTCTGCTCTTGCGGAAGCCGCATTCAGCCGGAAAAGGCTTTCCTGTCGATTTCGAAATCGCTGCTTGATCCCGAAAAGTGACACAGGCTCGTCTCAGCGATTCGGACTTCATTTTTCTCGAAAGACGAGTCGCCGCCAGTCCAAGATCTAGACGTAGCAGAAGAAGCCTTCCAGATCTTCAAATACCTTTCTGAACTCCAATACTAAAACCATTTCTCAGGTCCCCGGCTCCGATACCAGTAAATACTTCCCCGAACCCTTTCTAAGCCCTATTCGAACGGGTACTAGACGACGGCCCTCAAACAGACCTTAAACCGATCTCTTACGACGTCGGACCTGGTACCAGAGGTTTACCTGCATCCCTACGGCTTAGGACTCCACTACTACGCCTCACCGCAAGCGACTTGTAGTAAAAATTGAAAAAATAAAACCTATTATGTTTCTCCGGGGGCTATCCAAAGTGCCGCCACAGGTACTCGAGCACCTGAATTTCACCGTTTATATTTGAAGAGGGCTCCTAGTTTAGCAGTTTAGCTGCAAGTGGTCAGCCACAAATGTAAAAGACTGATCACGCAAGGCTATATTTAACAGTTTAATTACAGAAACGCTCCAACGTGCAGCGCCAAGTTGAAGGCTCTGCAATAGTTGCTGCGTTGGTCGCTGAACTAGGTCCCCGACTAAATCCGGGGCAGCCTGAATATATTAAGTTTATTGTTTTAATTATACATACGCTTCGTGATTTTAGTTTATAAAGCTTGCGATGTAAAATAAAGACTAATATACATATTTTGTCTAAACTGTACGTAATTTATCAACTCCAGATAAATAGCGAACTCTGGCTTACTGTGTAAATGCAAAAGTAATTAAAATAAAAATTAACCAGACCAGAGCAAGCATTACAGCACTATTCCTAGTGGCGTAACTACCGAGGGGGCAAAGGGGGCAGCGGCCCCCGGGCCTTGAACTTCAGGGGGCCCAACGGGAAAAACACAAGAAACCTTCGGAGAAATCTAAAACATGTCAAAAAGTTATCTGTTTGGTATAAATTTAAAATAAAATAATTTCTGTACACCCGATGCACCACGTCTTGCACGTGCACGTACCTCGCAGTCATCTCAGATTAATTGATACCCAATACCCTAATAAATTAATAATACAGGTACCTAATAAATAGTGCTAACAGGGCATTTTTGGTCACGGTCTTACATACAGGTCTTGCAACTTTGCAAGTCCGGTGTGATCGGTATATAATTATGTCTTTGTTTGTTTCTTTAGTGCGTATGCTTACAGGATTTATATTTATTATTATTATTATTTTCAATCAAAAACGCGTATCTCGCTATTATTCATTTTGCTTTGATGTTTCTGTTTATGAATTAAAAATGAATTGAAAATGATAACCAAAGATGCTTTGGCAAGAATAGGACTTACACTTGGCAATTACGGGGCCCGGTGAAGATCACGGCCCCCGGGCCCAAAATTTGAAGTTACGCCACTGATCTATTCCAGTAGTGTAGTCGAATTAATGCTGGAGACGGCTCTAATTATTAGATAGCTAATACCTGCGAACATATTTACTTACGGTCTCTTATATAAGAAGTCCCAAAAAATCAATTGCGGGAAACACCCCTAAATTATGAAATATTTTCTGCCATATTGGAAATACCCACAAATTGGCCTAGTAGCTGAATATATTTTTCTAGCGAGCTGCGGTTTGCACCATTTCCAGGTCAGGATATGCTTTCAAATCAACACAAAAGCTTAACGTGATCATAGTTTTAGTTTTGACAAATTTTGAAAAAAAATGGATTAAGTACAGGCGATCCGATGAAGTATAATGTTCAAATAACGTTATTATCACTTATAATTACACGAGACCTTTTTTTTTGTCGAAGTAAACTTAACATTTTAATGAGAATTTCTTGCTTGGCAATTTAATGAAAAAAACTGCCTCCGAAAAAAATTACGAGCCCGAAGGACGAGTAATTTTTTCTGGCAGTTTTTTGAGTTGAATTGACCAAAAGCAAAGAAACTCGAATTATAAATGTTAAGTTTACTTCGATAAAAAAAAAGCTTGAGTGTAATTCGGTACGACAATTTAATGAATACATATTTACTTTACATATTAGGTAATTTAGAAGTCACTAAATTAACAAACAAGGCAAAAATTATTTTAGAAATAAACCGTTTTAAAAGTTAGGTTCCGTTTTGTCGCTGGAAAAGTTAGGGCTAACTTTTGCCGCTGTCATAGTGACAAAAAATCCGCGGCTTATGGGATTTTTAGTGTATGCATTAAATTGTCGATGAAACTATAGTTTTTGGCATTTCAGGCACAGTCTTTTCGGGTACGTCAGTATCACCACAACAAATACCATTTGTTCTTTGTGGGAAACGCCCCTAAATTTTAAAAGATTGTCCACCATTTGGGTAATTTTAAAAATTGACCTTGTTTATAACACAATAATTAAAATTCATTTTCAAGCATAGATTATTTTGTATTGAAAAATGACTGGAAAAGCTTAACATTTTACCTAAATATGTCTTCAGTAACAACATATCACGTGTAGAATAATTTAATAGGTGCTCAAGGTAGGAATTAACTTATAGTATTACTAGCTTTTGAGTTCACCACATAGGTTGCCCTACTCTATTTAAAATAGTGTTTGCGTTTTTTAATATTTAATTTTAAACAAAAAAGTTACAGAGGAGAACGTTTTAACGTCTTTTATGTACAGAAATAGTAAATGTGTAAAATAGGTAAACACATCTTAATGTTACTAATAATGAAACACTAAAACGAAGCACTTAGTAACAAGAATTGCATTAATTTGTAACGAAAAACACCATAGCAGTAGGTGGGATTCGAACCTGCGAAATCCGATTGCTAGTCAAATGCTTTAATCGTTGCCCTATAAAGGCATACATATCATACTTTCTTTTAACTGCTTTATATAGGATAAGTGACACGTCGATCGTGGACGAAATGTGCCCAATAATTGCATCTGAAAAGATGATACAGAGCCCTAGGTATAGCATATGTTTATATAGAGTGACTTTCAAACATAGGATAAATACTTTTGCGCAAACTCTTCTTCTTCTTCTTCCTCTTAATTTAGGCTGAGAGTCTGTTATTTCCCACACATTGAGTGCGATTTTATAAGCCATCTTAAGCCGCGGCCGGGGTAGGTGGCTAGCCTAGCCCCTTGAATTAGGGAAGAATGCCCTCATAGGGGTCACGACCACCAAAGATGTTCGGAGAGCGTTCGATGTTTCCAATGTACGGGTGTGGGGCTCGAACCCACTAACTGCCGACTGCTGGCGCAAGCACTCTACCAGCCGGCCACACGCTCTCATATTGCGCAAACTGCATGCCCTAAAGCAAATTGTTCAGCCACTAGGTCAATTTTTTTTCTCAATTTCCAATATGGCTGACGAGTGACGAATTTTCAAAATTTAGGGGTGTTCCCCACAATAGATCTTACCTGGCAATCTCATCTCAGTCTGGGAAAAACGTAAGCAGCTACATTTGAAGTTTAGCCAGCACTATTTCCTGCTCAATAAAAATGTCCAACTCCATAGGTAACAAGTTGTTACCCTATACAGTTATATTTAAGCCAGTATGGATATATGGATGTCAGCGGTGAGGAACAGCTTTACATTTTAATATGGTAACTTCAAAGACTTTAATCCAAGATGCTGCACACTATCACTAGTGCACCACAATATGTTACAAAAGCAGATATCTAAAATGATTTCAATATGAGTGCAGTGAAAGATGTGATAATGAAAATCAGTGGAAAATATTTTGACAAATTACAGTGCCATACTAATATATTAGCATTAAACCTATTAGATAATGGTAAACAGGACCATTGATTAAAGAGAAAGTACAAATTGCATTGGCTTCAGCCTAGTATTAGCTACTTAGGAAACATTTAAGTAAATAATTAATGAACTAATTCAATCATAATTATAAAGTTGTATTTATCCACATAATAAAGAATAAATGTCACTGGACGTGTACTTCCTTTGTCCTACCACTTCGCTTAGATAAATAAGTTAATGCCACTTAAAGCAGATGTAAATAGACATCCATCCATCCAATGGCCCTACAGCCCGAGTCGGGCCTTGGCCTCCTCAATTTTCCGCTTCCAACTATCACGATCATTTGCGGCTCTTTTCCAATTGGGTAGTGCTAACATGGATTGAGCATCTTGTTTTACTTTGTCGTTTGCTTTCCATTTTCTTTTCCATAACTTTCTTGGCCACTCTTGTTCCGTCCATTCGTTGAACATGTCCGGCCCATTTCAGCCTTTGTAATCTTATGTATGTAGCGGCATCTACTTCTGCATAGAGCCGGGCTAGTTCATGGTTGTATTTGCTTCGCCATTGGCCATCTTCGTTAGTTGGTCCAAAGATTCTACGCATTATTTTCCTCTCAAAGGCATTTATAGTCGATTCCGCTTTTTGTGGAAATAGACATACTTGGACAATAATGAAAATCTTTTGCGCCAAATATTTTCAAAGATCTGGTTGACATTTAAGAAGGCTGAGGGGTAGTAGTTTTTGCGTTCATATATACCATTCCGGTCCCGGAAAATTAACCGAAAGCAATTCAACGATAAAATAACTCACCGAAAGCAATTCACCGAAACAGTAATTCGCTAAAAAGAAAACATTTCATCGAAAAGGTAATTTCTCGGAGCTATAGTAAATTATTTCAGTGCCATCGTTAAAGAATAGCCGTTTAACATATTCGTCTGAACTTCCCTTTACACTTTATCAAGGCTTAGGACTTGCAGCAAAGTGCTGGCGTTTTTGAATTCGTAAAGGAATTTCAATGTCATTTTGTTTTTGCTTTTATGTTTGCTTTTGTATTATTTTGTTTTTATATCTTTGTTTTTTTGATTTTATATTTTGTTTTTGTATTTTGGACACTATTTTAATAGTAATAACCATTCATCGTTTTCCGAGTTTCAAAGAGCATACTAATTTTGGCCATGATTGCATATATCACAGTCGAACTGTCGCTACTGGCCAGGTTGACCGTGCCTTTTTCCGCGATTGTGTAGGCCAGGGCTGTCCAACTTCAAGGGGCCCAAGGGCCACTGTAAAAAATTTGAAGGTTATGAGGGCCGCATCATAAAAAGGTGTCGTATGCGACTTTGTGAGTGATTTGTAATAAATATAAGACGTGTATATTTCACTACTAATTTTTATTTATTTAAGAAGCTTAGGTTACATTACAAAAAGCATTGAAACATAAAAGAGATATACAGGGTGTTTTCTGAGGTAACCGATAAACTTACACCATATTTTCTAGAAGTGATTCTAAACAAAAAAAATCATATTCACTTTAGGTTAATTCATTTCCGTTTTGGAGGTACCGACAAAAGAAAAAAATTACATCAATTAATGTAAATTTACCTATAGAGATGTGACGTTTCACCCCTTTACTAAGGGAGTCAAAGATTTATCCCTTGGGTTAAGCCCAAATCGGAGAAATACGTTCACTCAAATATATATTCGATTAGGTAAAACAGTAGATAATTACCAAAACAAATATAATGTTTTTAGCTAGTTTTAAAAATAACATGTTCTTCTGGAACGGTGTCTTGTTCTGTGGATCAAGCTGCAACCGAATGCACCGGCGAGTATTGCGGGTCCCTATTGGTAGTCCGCCGGTACGCACGCCGATTCTTCGGGAAATAGGCTGAGTAGGTATTTTGTTCCTGCAAACTTGAACTTCCACCCAGCAGTGATTTTAAGCTGTAATTTTCCGGTGAATTTAGCAATTGTAGGAGCTACCTGGGGTGGGGGGGCGTTAGTGCTTAAATCCTGGTGCAGAGGTTGCTGATACCTTACGATGGCTAGGCGTCGTTGTTGGGGCAAACGCGGTGTCAAATCCTGCAGATGGAATTTATTCGCCTTGAGCCGCAAAATGATGTTGACATTCCCCCGGTAGGAAATTTGCGGGCTGCGGAATCGAACGTTGTAGTCCAGAAATTCACCTTTAATGACGAAAAAGGGGCGCTGCAGGTAAGTTTATGAAGAGCGGCTACAGGACTCTAGCCGCTCACAAGCGGGGTAGAGGCTGCGATTCCTACAGGTTACAGGTTTAATTATTAGTAAAATGAGGTTATGAGGAGTATTTCACCTCTCGATGCGCCGCGCCGGGATTTGCGTTTAAAAATTAGGCGGTCGGAAATGGCTTTTAAGCAATTAGCCTTGCAAGACAGTACAGCGTATTAAGACAGGGTTAAAGCTTCAGGGATTCGATTTCCCAAGAAAGTTCAACAAT
This sequence comes from Agriotes lineatus, assembly GCA_940337035.1. Taxonomy (NCBI): domain Eukaryota; kingdom Metazoa; phylum Arthropoda; class Insecta; order Coleoptera; family Elateridae; genus Agriotes; species Agriotes lineatus. Next base: position 140,627,863 of record OW679200.1, read on the forward strand.
CTAGGTAAAATCGAATTCTAGCGGTCTTGCTCTTGCAGAAAATTTGAACCTCTCTGGCTGACAGTACAACACGTCATCTCCCGTGAAGCCTGGTCTGGTAAGGGTTGGGGGCCTACTCCGTTTGACAGTTCAGCGTGTCAGACCGGAGAGCCCAGGTAGAAAAGGACAGGACAGGATCAGGACTGGTGGACTCAAGGGGGAATTTTCTTAAGTTACTGGAACTGGCAGTGCAATCTTCTTTTATACCTTTTCTGCAGCGTTATCGGGGTACTTGCTCTAGCTTCCACTGGAGAGGGAACGACGCGGTCGTTCATAATTCGCGGCCAAGCGTATCGCGGCTAGGATTTCTTATCGCCAGTTCACCCGTCGAATTGATGCAGCGCTTGATGATGCGATGTATCAAATTGAAATACATTTTATGTCTAATAAAAATTTAATACAGGAGCAAGCGTTACAGAGATAAGTAAGCTAGGTAAAGTGACATTCGTTGATAAATAAAAGCTGTCAAAGTAATAATTAGTTAATAACAATTAACAACTAGAAGAACTAAACACTACTAAAAACAATAAAAAACAGGTGTCTGATCGCTACAGCACCATTCGCGTTGGTGGCAACTGCCAGACTGAGACAATGGACAAAACAAGCCTTACATCGGAAGTGGGCGGAACTGTTTCCTAACACAATGTTGAAAGATTAAGTGATAATTCTTTTACTAATGATATATTTCTGTACCTTTGTCCTATGTACCTATTTTAAATTGTTTTCAATTATTTATAATGTATATTCTGGATTCATGTTTCCTGAAAGTATAGTATATATCGATCCGCGGGCCGCAAAAATATGCTGGAGGGCCGCATGCGGCCCGCGGGCCACATGTTGGACAGCCCTGGTGTAGGCCATCATAGGCTGCTGATCTGTTCCTCCATTTCACCCTGTTTTGGGCGAGTTGCTTCCAGTCTGCTACGGACACAATTCTCGCACGCACGAAAACCGTTTTCCAAGGTATATACTATACGGTCACATAACCGAAGACAATCAGAAGACTAGGAAGAAATTTCAAACGGTACAAAAATATATACTATTTATACAAGACAAGGAACGTATATTAAAATTGTGACGTTTGCTCCCGTGCAAATTATATACGTATTTGAGCATGAACAATAATATGTAAAATTTGAAAGTCTTGACCGAGCATGCAGCAGGAGACTTACAGTGAAGCCCAGTGATGCGCGGGTTTCCGTAGCACGTACCCTCACCCTCAATGTCTCATTCCGAAAAGACTCATGGAGCTCAGGAACCATCAGTAATTTTCGAAACCTGTACCCGATATATCGTCCAATCCATTTTCAGTGGAAAATAAACCCTGATCCTTTGTCAAGCCGATGCTCGATTGCAAAATACTTCCTGTATCTCATTGGCAAGCCGATTTTTGGTGGCATCTACTCCCTCGAAGCCGTCCCCGCTCTCCAGTTTGAGAGGGAGGAGGACGTAAATTAAAACTAAACGTATGCGGTGAAAATATCCCCAAGAAGACAGACCACAGGCAACTTTGGAATACCACCTACGTAATGATTTCCGTAGAATGCGCCGATCGAACTCCTGCCTTAAGGACATCGGTTAAAAAGCATACCATCGTTGACACGATGTTAGTGTTTACATTGGTGGTTGCAGAGAGTGGCCACCGTACTTGGGGATTTAGCCCATACCAATCGTACTGCCAACTGAATTCATGCCGGCCGTAAAACCAAGCTTCGTGGGTTGCTAACCATACCATACCATACTCGATTTAGGCGCCGTTGGCACCCACTGAAAGGCCCGGCATGGCTTAAAGAAGGACTATTCGAGCGCAATTTTTATTTATTTGTAGACTTTTTACTTTGCTTGTCAATTTATTTTTAAGTTATATGACTGGTATTATTTCTAAATAGACCAATTCATCCTCATTCCTGTATAATTAATCAGGTATTATCGAATCCTCTCTTATGAGCCTAATGGAAAGGGCAATATTAACCGGGAGAAATAGATTTGAAATCTTCGTTACGTTGTAAAATTGGTTATTTTTGCAGAACCAGTGATTGGGGGTTTTTGTTATCACTATATACTGTTGTGGAAACCTGCAGTGGTTATTTATTTATTAAAAGAGTTTATATTCTCAAAAGGTTGGGTTTCTACATCCTAGTAAATATTATTTTGATTTAGTATAAATTATTGGAAATACATTTGCTATCAAATATCGTGGTATCCTTTTAATAATTCACTTGTAAATGCTTTAAAAAATGGTCATTTAACCACTGGGGCCGCTACAATACTGGATATTTTCAAATTCAAATATGGCGATCCAACCTCTCAATTTCGCAAAGCAAGTTCTTCGAAAAATTAGCAATGATTACGTAAATAAAGCGTTACCTAGGTGATAAATATATCAGCAAGTAAATACATGTCATGAATAAGAAACATTCATATAACGCATTTGCCGGAAATTCACAAAAAACTGATGCCAGTTACAAATCACTAAATTCAATCCTTTAGGATAAACTTTCCTTACCTTAATGTTGCTTTTCCAATAGAAACTAATGCTTAACTCGAGCCTTCAGCATGTCGCACGGGTCCTGGGTCCCTCTTTCTTCGTTGGCCTGCAAATACAACTCTTCGATATTACATTGTTATACTTACATTATTTTCAAGTCTGCTCTGATTACATTTTGTTGTTCAAATCAACGCTAACACAATTTTTAATACCATTTAACAAATTATTATCACGGCCAATGCTATTTTAAACAATTCGCACATTTCTCGAACATTTTATAAAATAATATTTGATATGGTTGAAATGCTATTAATTGCTATTATAATCATGAAGGTTTAAAATGTGATCATATTGTCTTTAAACCTTGTAAATCTGAATTTTGAGTTAAAAGCCTAATTTGTGGGCTATAGCAGGTAGGAAGTCATAGATATTGTCAATTTCTTAATCTACAATTCGTGACATTCTCGCTGCTCCGTCCCATGTGAACTTATTGCGGCCGGGTGAGCCTTCCACATTTGGTTAGATTGGAGTTTATGTAGTCTTTACTACATTTTGGTGGGTTTAATAAATTTCCAAATATTGGTGTCTTCAGTGTAAATTTACTGCTCAAAACCTCCATATCAGTCTTCTGTATAGTTATTTGTTTTCAGTAAGCCTAAACGTACTCCTTCCAAACAGTTCCACATGTCATGCGAAAAAGCGGTGGATGGCGTCGACCCTTTTGAGGACGTCCGACCCAAATGTCTTCAAAATATTCCAGCACTGATTATATTTCTGGGGGTGAAACGTTTTTACCACAAAGTACCTACTTCAAAAATGCATGGAGCACATTTGTAGGAACAACTGCTATTGCAGCTAGTAACCGTAGTTTCAAAGCAAGATCCGTTTATAATGTTGATAAGAATTCACCAGAGTGGCGTCTTCAAAAGCCAAGCTGATGGTCTGATATAAGTCTATTTCTTAAGATAATTTCCAGCAACTGTTTTGCTAACACTTTCTCTAAAATACTTTGGTATAGTTATTGATTTTTAAATCAGTAATGTATTTTACTTAGCGCTAATGTGATCTATTAAATTTTATCTATGTATTTTGTTCTGGCTGTATTGAATTTGTGTAAATTTGACTTTTTCGTTAATTCATTTTTACTCAAATAACTACTGATTACTATAGGATGTCACAAACTTTTAATATTACAATAATTATGCATCTAGTGATTGCCGCTGCAGCCATTTAAACTACAGCGTAAGAAGTTTAAAATCATGTCGGCGTAAACGCCATTTTGACCCACATTAACAGCTTTATGCTAGGTTGCGTATTAAAATTCACGAACTTTGGGCATTTTAGTTAGATTAAATTGCTGTCGGTGCTTACAGCTCAAAGTACTTACTAAATTACTTTACTTCCAATGCCGGGAGAAGGCCACTTCTGCTTGGCACGGATATTGTTTCAGCTGCAAATAGAAAATTGAAACCGCCACTTGAATTTTGATTAGAAATCAGACACCGAAATGGAAGCGCAAATTTGGTCGCGGATGTTGTTGCCAAAACGGTGTTAATGTTTAAGGGACGTGCAACTAATCCTGATAATTTTTCAAAAATGCTGTAAGTCTGTACAGAGCTATAAGAGATTGATATAAGAATGTGTCATTAAATATTAATCATATGTAATTAGTCGTTGTAAAAAACTTTTCAGTTTGAATAAAATAATAATTATGGCATTTATACCTACTATCGTATCATGGCTGAATACAGTTGAACACCACAATCCATCCGCAAGTAATGCACACGTATTTTTATTTTACTTTATTTCTTCCTGATCCCTTTTCTCTATTTTACTAGCTTTAAATACTCTCCTTATTAGTATCATACTTTCTTCCATTTTCATAACACTTCCAAGCCATCGTAGTTGTATCTGATTTATCGTCGTCTCTATTGGTATAACTGTCAGTCTTTCTCTATAGAGAATTACCACGGCGACTTGTAGCCTCTCTGCTGGGGATCTTTTTACTACGTTAGTCGTATATTTCAATTAAATGGCGATTGCGACAGTTTCTCTCGAGGACCGCCGAATCGAAGGTTCGCTGGCTCGCCGCTAGATACGGGAATCGGCTAATCTAGGGGTTTGCGACTTCAGGATAGTTCTGGAGCTCTGAAGTCTTCTTCTGGTGGAGCCCTCTGATTGGCATGGCGGGAGCATGCTTCACGGGATGAATCGAATTAGCTGGAGTAGTGAGGGTCCAGGTGCCCTCTTGGGCTGCTTGCTTCGCCGAGATAAAGCCTCACTCAACAAAAGTGACTTGGACGGACCGGGTGTTGTTCTTTTACATCCGTTCGAACCTCCTTCTACTTCGGTCATCTTCTGGGGGAACATAAGTGGGAGCCTCGCTGTGGACACTTGCTACGCGGAAACGTCATAGCGAGGCGTCAATGAAGCATCTTGTGCTCGTGAGAATTTATTTCTGCATTCCCACCATGCCGCGCCTTTACTAATTTCTATATGGCTTTTGTACACATCCTCTGCGTTTTTATATCTATCATATCTTTCTCAAATTTTTATCGAAGTATTTTCTTTTATTTGATTGCATTTGCTATCTCCGACGTTCACAATGCTATTTTGTTTCTATTAAAATATCTTACTTTTGTTATCCCACAGTTTCCTTTTGCTGTTTTTTATGCTTTTCAATATATTGTTCTTGTAGACTTGTAGTTTGTCAATTTGGGAGCTCTTTATAGTATTTTCTCTTAGTTGATTTTACTTTGAGCATAGACGTTTTAGTTCTTTAATGTTAGTAGTGTTTTTGCTAATTCTTTTATCTAGTAGTATTACATTTACTAGGTCCATAAGTCAAACTCTGTCACATGCAGATGAAAATTCGACAAAACAGATGAAAAGTGGTTTGTCGTATTCGGTGGCATTTTCCACCAACCATCATTGTAAATCTTGAGTCCTCAATTGATCTACTTAATGTTTTTTGAAAGACCTCTTTCGAATACAAATTGAAGAGCGTGGGTACCAGTACACACACTTAACGTTCACCTCGTCATAGGGCGATGTCTTCTGTTAGGTTTGTCACAAACGTAATTGATGGAGTTGGATTCCAGCAGAATGTTTTAATCAGTCAAACTTTTTGTTGATTGCGACCTTGCTTATGTAGAGAACTGATGTAGTTAAATAACGTCTCGGCTTCCAGAAATTGACCCAAGTCACAACCCGGCGTATTCTTCGAATAGTAATCAGTGTGGATACAAAGAGGATCCACGTCTTCGAGCAACGGGAGGAAGCCTGCAGCAGTTGCAGGAACGTATATTTGTGTACCTGCACGGAATTAGTAGAGCTTGGTGGTCTTTCATTTTGAACCTTACGTTCCAAATCAAGTGACATTTTTGGAATCGGCCGAAAGCTATCGTGGTTAATTGTGACGTTAAGCATCTCTCTCCGCGTAAATATGGGTTTACCTCGCGCGAGTCTGTGAAATATCGCAGGACCTTTCATGCAATTGAATGTTCGCGTAGAAGACAGTTATGTTGGTGTCTTTTTAATGTTGTTTAAATATAAATGTATGTCAGTTATAATTATTCTAGTTTGTTTGACTGGTAAATAATTGTAGAACTTAGCAATCGTTCGTAGGTTTTATATTATTAGGTAACACAGTTTTCTTCTGAAACGCCATTTATTTTAGGGAGTAATTTGCTTTATTGTTTTCTTTGTAAGTACTTAAAGTCAATATACGGCGGTAACAAGAAGGTTTGCTTCAGCTAAAAACTCAGTCGCGAGGGCTGGTTCTTTACGACCTTTGAGTTAGGGCTGTACTCCGGTACGAGAGGTAAATGTTGTTCAAGTTCATGCGCCACCACATTCGGAATAGATAGTGAAAACAAAAGCAACATAGGTGAACGCATTCTTGAATGCGGAAGTAAGTGATTCACCTTTCTACTTCCAGCTTGCCAGAGTATGGTCGACGATCTACGTAGAACACTGACTTACCTTGAAAAAATAACTCATTGGCGCAGCTTCTAGACTCCCTTTACAAGAGAAAAGTAGATACTTAACGCATGCAAATATCGTCAACAACAAATGAAAAGCATAAGTACTTGACAATGCACTCTATTAAAATAATGAAATATGTAAATGACAATGAACAAGATTTAGAATAAATATAACACCGACATGGGTTAGAAGGTTAGGTTAAATGGCGTAACATCTTAACTAAGTTAAAAGCGGTAGACTTGACTGTAAGTGAACGACATAACTCACAAACGTTACTTCACATTAAAATAATCTAAAATACTGACTCATTAGCAAAAATATTTGACAGTGGCTCCAAAGCGAAACTGTCACAACGTTAACTTAAACAGCGACAAGAAAATATGACGGCAACTCATTAAATTTGGAAAACTAACAATTTTAACAATAAATGTAACATTACGCAAGGTAATTCAACGCTTGGCGGTACGCGACGTTTACTGTACGCTATGCACAATAAATTTAATACATAAATATGATACCTGAAGGAGAAACCGGGCGGCATTGTAAGTGATCGCTTTAACAAACAACTGCCCCAAAATGCCTGAAGGAACTGCACGAAAGCAACACGAAGCTGCGGGCTGAAGCGCTCTGAGTGTAATATCCCCGAAGAGGGTAAAAGGATGAAGTCCGGGGCGGCAAGGTAGATCTCGAAACAGTAGGAACGAAACTTCGATGCACAAGTAAGCCTTTTTAATGGAATTCCCACGACTATAATCCGTGAAATGACGTATTTAAAGCTGCCACTTTACGATAAACGGGAATTTCCAGGCTTACAACGATATGCGGTACTTAATGACACTTAGCAACAATCCCCAGGCACAACGCGTGCAGTTCCAAACACAATAGGCGGGGAAAAGTCACTGTTACTCGAAACAATCACTTTACGATCTCTGATTGACGGAAAATGACAGTCTTCGAAGGGCACTCCGGCCACTCAGAACGTGACGGCCGGAGCGTAAAATGCACACACGTGTTTTGTAACTCAGAGACGGGCGCTAATTAGTGGCTTACGCCGCAATTTCAAAATTCAACTGCGGCCACGCAACCGCGTGACTTAACTCGTTCCTTGTTCCACTTAAGCGAAAAACCAGGAGCCGTGCGGAAAATTCCAACCAGCTGAAAAAAAAAACTGACTAAGTTATTCGCAAGACCTCGGGGAAGTTTTAGGCCTGTTAGAACAACAGAAATTCTGAGAAGCTGATAAGCTAAACTGCAACATGGCTCCATTTACAATTGAATTTCGGCAAATATAAATAACTGCAAAGTGTTAATATACGGGCTAAGCGGAAAGAAGGTTCGTACAGAATCAAGATTTGACTACATCACTAAACTCATAAATTTGAATTTGAAAATGCTAATATTATTTAGGCTTAAAAATTCGGAAAGCACAGGGTCGGGAAATTGTTCTAACAGTATCCACCATCATGCGTGGGAAAAAGCCTCTTACATCTTTTCTTGTGAACTGAGCTAGCTGGCAACGGAAGGGCAAGTAATTAAAAATCAAATACCAGAACGAAGCTACTAAACGTTTCATTTCAACAGGTATATGCTTTAATACCAAATATTCCATTTCGATAACACTGAGCTATCAATAAACAATCGATTTCATTTCGAATGACGTGGTTGTTTGTGTATACTGGTTACTTTCCAGGTGTACAATCTTCTGTTAGGTATTTGGAGCCAGGTATTTGTTATTGTTAGATTTTCTTCTTTACAAAACCGAACTAAACTATTTCGAGGTCATTCCTATTTCCTAGGCCGAAGTCTCCCATAATGTCTTGCGTCCTTTCTTTACCGATTTTATATCTCCAGGCACAGCTGTAGCATGCCGCTCTGTCAGACAGAGGTACGAAATTCTTTAGTGCCATTTTGTTGTTTTCATCTATTATTATGGCGACTTCATTGTAGTGCGTAGGGTGGTCATTTTCTGAGTAGAACATAGTATTGATTTGCCCTGAACTGGACTATCTTAATTCACTTGAACCAAGTATATTTATGCTTATTTCAAAAGTACGTGGTTGACATTTCCTACTTTTAAGTTTCCTAGTGTCGATTATTAGTACCCCTTGACCATCTAAGATCTGCTATCGACTAGGGCTCTTTATAACTTTACTATTTGCCCTGATTGTTCTTGAAAATAATTTAGTGTGATAGTTTCTCCTTGACTTCCACACCGCAGCGTTATGACTGTTTATGCTGCCTTAGCTGCGCTCATAAGTGTCCAGTAATGAACCTGGGTAGAAATAAATTTCTATAGCTTCATCCTGGTGCTGAATTCATCCAAGATATGGAAGGGACTCCATAAGATGATAGCTAGAATTGAAGTTGGGACATGGTTCCCCCTGGTAAAGGAAGGTGGGGAGAACCGAGTCTCCTCTATAGGTTTCGTAACATATAAACAGTGGTATTTATGTCTCTCTAGAATACCTCTTTATTTTTCCACAAGAAATTGAATCGACGCTATTATATTTAATAGTTGAATAGGTAAACTTTTTTAGACATATTCATGAAACTGGGTTTCAATTGTTAATAAGTTATAGCAACTTATTTCCTAAAACATTACAGCTATTGTAATTTATGTAGGGCGCTGTTGAGTTTTGAAAAACATAATTAAGTTTGGATATCAATGTCCTGTAGCTGACAAGTGGAAAGTTCTGGAAATACCAATCAGTCGATGAAAATTAGATTTTGCTGGCTCACTCAAGGCAAGTTGAATTTAAAAGTTTGGTTCTCTGGCGAGCTAGCGATAACCAGCGAATAGTTTTGTTAATTTGTTTGCAGGCATACTTTCAAAAATATTGAAATCTATGATGTCGAATGTAGGTCTTTACTATTTAGACTTCACTATCGCATCCTATTGGTCCTAGTTAGATCTTCCTGAAAATACTAGCTACGACCTTTCTGTTAGTAAGGCAGTGTTTAGATAAAGAACCGATTGTAAATAATCTGGGAAAAAATAAAGCGACCCTTTCAAGGTTTTTTTAATAATGCCTTAGGTATGTCCTAATCTGCCTTATCATCAGAACGATGCAGTTCTTAAAGAATACGCGCAGCGATAAAGGGAAAAGTTATCGGGTGCGCGCAGCCGCATCGGAAGCGGGTAAAGGGTTACTTCCCGTTTGCAATTCCCGTTCCGCAAACGCACCTGTAGCTTCTCCGGGGTCGTTCGCGAACTTGGAGCTCTGCGGATCCGACATCATCGCCAGCCGCGTGTCCTACACGGACTTTTTTTCAGCCGGGAACTCCCTTCAGTGCGTCGCCTGAAACCCGAGTCGTTTTAAATTTTCCGCCGGAATACGCGCTGTCACGTGTTGGTTGTGCAAATTGTTTAAATTGTCATCCGAAGTCGTGCTGAAAGTGAGTGGCGGAACTTGAGGTAAACCTCGCTTCGAGTGGTGTTGACAAGAGTAAGAAAAATGAAGAAACTCCCCCACTTTTCGCTTTTGTTGTTTATTGCCGGTGTCTTCTCCATGATCATCTGCAGCGACTCTGGTGAGTACTTTTTTGCTTTTTGTCAGCATTCGTCGTGTTGCATCCGGACAGGAAAATTAATGTTGTAGTAATTTAAACAGGATAACTCACACTGTCAGAAATGCTTAAAATATCGAGTTATGCAGGAAATTTAATATAATTTTAGTTCACGGTCTCTTTTTCTCGGCACAATTACATAGTTAATTCTGTGTTGTGGGATATTTTGCTACGCTAAACAATTTTAATCATTTTCCGAAGCATTCTCTTCACTAATATTTGTAATTTAAGGAAACATATTGAATCTGAAATAATAATCGTTAGCTGATAGTTTTTTCAGAATTCAGACTTATTTAACTTCTAAAGCAATTAAGGCTTTTCCTTAAATAAAATAGCGAAATCATCTTTTCCAATCTATAAATGTTAATAGAAATGTATAATTAGATTGTCGATACAGGTCAGCATTAATAGAATATTATTAAAGTATGTTCTTTTAACAAGTGCGGTTTCATTTCTGGTAATGTTTATACATTCACCGGCACGAAAAACGGAGCACTTGCATTTTTTGATTAGATTTAAAATTGTATCCCTTTGTGATGTTTTATTATTACATTTATTATACATGTTAAAATGTTAAATGTATAATAAATGTATAATAATAAATGTAATAATAAAACATCACAAAGGGATACAATTTTAAATCTAATCAAAAAATGCAAGTGCTCCGTTTTTCGTGCCGGTGAGTGTATTTGAGTTGTATTACAATTTAAAAAATTTCAACAACAAAAAGTGATGGGAAACTCGGGGAGACCTACACAATTGTTACAATCTCACTAATACATCCATAAATCAGAAAAATTATATGGATTTAAGTATTTCTGTGTCCAAATTATTACAATCCAAAATACACTTATAAATGAGGACAAGGCAAAATACTGTACGGTATTGTAGTTCTATGAATACTAAAAATATAAACTGAGCATCGATTCAATATCGAATTATTGTCGAAGACATAATTTTCAACAATGTCTAAAACTAGTCCATGCTTTTCTTAAACGCTGTGCACCTAGCACTACCATAAAGTAATTTAGTACTTTAGATTTCATGATAACATTAACAGCTTGTGTTTTGAATTCGTATAATAATAACAATCTAAACAGTAAATAGAATGCAACGTAAAGATTCTTAACTTTGAGTTTAACATATAACTTTGTTTTTGAAACTACTTCTAAATTGAAACTGTTTACTGATTATTAATACTTAACTAAGGAATTTATAGAAAACACAGTTAAGAATATTAATTGCGTAGTGTGAGCATAGAAAATTAAAAAGAAAATAATTCTCTATAATCAATTATTTTAATAGTTGTGAAAAACAGTACTAGTTCTATCACTTCACTAAAATATAATCTACAAGTCAGACCGGGGTACACTACAGAAAGGCTTTAACAAACAATAAATTTTAACATTATTATGTGAAATAAAAAGCGAACTGTCTGATGAGAAAGTAGGTAACTCAAACTGATATGGTTAATTCTGTCCAGATTTTTTTGATAAAGTCGATACATTCGAGATGAGTGATGCTAAAGCAGCTCTAAAACTTACTAATAACATGCGATATGAAATGAGTCCATTAAAAATACAACCTGAGTCTCAACAGGAAAAAAATTGCCGAACTCGATAATTTAGAAATGCAAGGTATTTCGAAAAGCGCCAATTAGAATTAATACCTAGAAACAATTGCTGAAGGAATAAGTGCAATGCCCCTGGTGTATACATAGTACATATTAACAACAACAATAAAAATATTGAGCCAAACAAAAGTACGAAGTTCTTGCAGCCTATAAAGGAACGTATAGATCATCTGTAAATTGTTAGGTTTGAAAACAGATAATAGAAATTTTTACCCTTTCTATTAGGCAATCAAGTGAGCGACAAGTATATTTTGAAATGCCTGTTTCACAATTCTTCTGGTTAATATTTATGTAATGTTAGGGGATTTTAACAAGGTTGGCAACTTATTTCGTGTCAATAGTGAAACAAAACATATACGCAATTGAAATATAACCAAGGTAAACATTTGTGTACAAAAACGCTATTTTTAGCAAAATACTTCCTAAAGGGCCGAGATCCCATTTCGGTGTTTTGTACGCTGAGCTTTCAGAGAGTTTCCTATAAAACATATGTCAATTCTGCATCTCTTTTGTATCACATTGGAAACGAAATTAGTTAACAACCTCGTTAAAATCCTTGAAATACTTAAGAAAGGCAAGGGAACTGCAAATCTGGCGATTTTTATTTACCAAATATTATTTGGATACAGAATGCTAATGTACAATTTTTACCGCTAAGCACAATAATCACAATCATAATAATATGCTACGTAACTTGATTCTTACTAACATGAATATCAAAATAACATTGTTGAGATGTATTTTTTCTTAGTACCTATCAGAGAACCTATACTACCCCTCACTTGAGTTTATATTGGCAGTTGAAATTGGTAACTCATTTAAAAAACGTAGCTCTAGTAGTTTTAACTCCTTAAAACAAATTTCCTACAAATCGATAATGATTCAGCGGTACAATCCTTTCATTCTAAATTTAATGACATTCTTGAATCACACCTACCCAGCATAATCAAAAAAGATAATAACAAATTCCCTCATTGGTATTGTCGTTCCACAATCGAAGTTTACTTCAAGGTTGAAGCAAGTTTCTTCCAACTTTTCTAGTACTCTGTTACACAAATAACAGAGTTGTTTGCGTAATTTTTAAAATCTGTATATGAAGTAGACTCAGAACCAGGATGAAATATGTTAATAGTAGTTCTTTACATTCTGTACAAGGTTACAACTTTGCTGATAATTTGATTAATTCTTGTCGTTTTGACAACGGGCTCCGAGAAATAAATATGAGCAATAGAGCTGGAATTGATAATATTCCTCAATCCCCCTTAACATATTTCTGCAGGGTTATGGCATGTTCTCTTTCTATTTTATTTAAAATATCGCTTCCCACAGGCGTATTTCCACCATATCGAAAAAAAATTATTGTACCAGTATTTAAATCTAGATCTGCCAATTTGTAAGATTTCTGTCATACCTAAACCTTTTGAAACAATGATATACGACCATCTTTATTTTCTTTTATACCTACAACGTAATTATTCCTCAGCTACATCGATTTTTTAAGAATAGATCAACCGAGTCAAATCTATTATTCTATCCCAACTGCATTCTAAAATTTATGAAATCTCGCCGTCAGGTAGATTCCGTGTATACCGACTTCAGTAAAGCGTTTGATAAAATAAATCAGAATAGTTTTTCGAAGCAAAGTATTTAGGGCCTGTGTACCTAATTCTGAGGTGGATCTGTTATTTGGAATTGCTTGCAAGCAGTATCAGTTGCACCATGGCTATCCTTGAAAAGTTCTACAAGGTTATCATATCGGACTGTTATTTATATATAATACTCGTACATTAATGATACTAAAGTTTGTGTTAAATATAGCGAATTTTTATTATACCCCGACAATTTAAACATATTTCTCGAGATAAAAATGAAACTGAAGCCCATACAACTCGAACATTTAAATCTTTTCCTAATCAACTTCTAATTATTCTTGACTATCTTTTTAACCAGGATGCCACCCACCATCTGTAATAAAAATTCTAACCGCCCCATCATTACACTAAAATATAGTCTACAAGTACGACAGGAGTTGATTAGAAGAGAACTTTAATAACAATTTATAATTTCTTATCATACTTGATATCACTATTATCAGGTATGCCGCCTACCTTTTATCATAATATTAGTACCTTTGGAACACATTTATTTTCTTCAAAACAGTTTGAAAAAAAAGGTGTCAACCGATCCTACTTTTTTGTTTACCAACAACCTTATTTCATAACTTGGCAACATAACGTAGTATTCTAATTCTAACATCCTACGACCTTTGATTAATGGGTAAACATAAATCAAGCTTTAGCATAAGGTAATCAAAAGCTTTCGATCCGTTATTCGTAAAACCATTTTTGAGCTCAAGAAAGGGAATGTCTTAGCTTTTTTCTAGACGCTAACTTCTTACTTTCTCTAGAATCTTGACTTCACCCGAGGAGGTAGACTTGACTGGTAATACCTATTTAGTTTCACTAATTTTGACATTGCCCAGAGAAGGCCAAAGTCTCCACCGTAACAAAACTATCACCTGTTGCCTTCTTGAACCCTGCGGGTTGAATCCTGAAGCCAAAGAAATGCGCATAAGCGCTGCTTATTTGGTTCTCTGTCTGACTTATATGGACACGTACGAATTGCGTCATTATGGTGCAATATTAAATCAGAATTTCTCGTAAAGGACGGGGGAGCCCCGGCCTGTACGAACGACCGACGTTTTGGAGCCAAAAAGTAATTTAAATAAGATAACCCGACTTACGTCATCTATGCGGTAAGCAAACACATCTCAATTTAAAGCAAGCGTATGTGAATTTGAATAAAATGTTGCCCAAGATATGATGCAACAAATGGGCATTGAGACGCTGATATTTGAAAGGAACAAAATTAAGTTTTAAGACATAGCTATACTATCAATTTGAGCGTAACTGAAATGAGAAAAGTACTAAAATTGAGGATGCAAAAGGAGAAAAAGGCGGAAAAATGCTAAATGCAATAATTGTCCTTACAATTGTTTGAATAATTCAGTGATTGTGTTGAACACACTTTTTCCTCGATATCACCCTGTATGCTTTCTATTTATTTTTTTACGTAATGAGGTTCTGTGTGAAAATTTCTATTCTTAAGAGACTTGATTCCTTTTTCAGCAGTTATTCATCATCATCAGCATTTAGGTTTTTCCCATCAAAGTATTTTTACCATATTTAATTAATTCCGGGTCGTGGAGCTCGACCATTTTTCATTTATCATGCTGCTACTTCACTTCATTCTCATTTGTCTTTCTTTTCTATTATTAATTTTTGCAATTGTGTTTCCATTTGTCCAAGTTAATTAACTTATTTATTACTAACGTTAGTTTTCGTTTGTGTAACTGTTCTCCACACTTTTTAGACTGAGTACCCCCGATTAAGCTATCTATTTGAATTTTTCTTTTTGTATTTCATTTTCTACTTTTTATTTTTAGGTTTCTTTCCTAGTACTTTCATGGCTGTCTGTGGCCTACTTTTATTTATATTGTCACTTTTTATTTTTATATCATCATCAACGCATTCTTTTCTCAATATTTGTCGATATCTGTAGAATAACTTAATAAAATGTTCATTTAATAAAAATAAATGTTTACTTGTCTATGTCTCCAGTTCGTGTTTGTGCTTGATACTGCTGATACTGGTGCGATAATATCTATTTGAGAATTTTCCATTGTTGTGGTGACTTCAGATATTTTTTCATGCCCTGAGCAATTGACGTTCCAAAAATTGTAGTTTATTTCCTCGCCAATCGTCTTTTTACTTGATTTCCATCCGTATTCCGAGACTTGATTTTAGTTTCAAGAGGACTTTTAAATCAATTTTCATACATGGTGGAAGGCCGGGCCACCCCAACTTCCAGACTTTGAGGACCAGGCATTTTCTGTTGGGGTTTACTCCCTTGGCCTGTCATTCCGGTTTTAAGGTGCCGAAAATTCGTCTTCCCTCATTTCCACTAGAGTCCCTTATTAGAACTTAAACTACAAGATGTCTAGGCGGAATTTCTCGTCCTTACGATGTGTGATTTTGGCCTTCACTCCGAGAATTTCATCTTGATCAAATTTCCAGACTCGTTACTGCTCTATTTTTTCCATTTTGAAATCCTCGTTTTGTACAATTCTCCAAAGAATCTTCTCTAGTTCATTTATTTTATCCGCCATGTTGAATTTGTTACTTGTCAATAAATGCTTTGATTCAAGCCACCATTCTTAAAATACATAATTGCAGAGACTCTTGATATACTTCTAGGTTTCTATATTACTCTTTTTTCTCCTGTTAGTTGACTTCCTATTCGTCGACTTGGTATTTCAATTTTGGTCAGCTTCTTGAGTTTGATTTAACCAGAATGGCCCTTCCTAGCAGTTTTTTTGGATTAGAATCTTCACTAGACACACTTTGAAAACACTGCAAGCTGTCTTCCTTCGCTTCATAATCCGGAAGTTTTCAGCAGCAGTACTCGAATTCCAGTGTGATTATTTTTTAGATGTTCATCCCTTATCAAAACTACATCCAGAGGATGTTTAGCCGGTAGTAACATCGATTATCTGAAACCTTCCCCAGCCTTACAATGTGTGCTTTTGATCTTCTATTTGAGAATATCAATTTGACTTTTTTTAAACTAATACTTTACCAATATATTATCTTCATCTTTAAAATGCTCCGTTTGTACAATTTTCCAAAGAATCTTCTCCGTTTTATGAATTTCGTCCCTCTTATTAACTTGTTTCTGGCAGGAATTGTTAAAATGAGAAATATTTGAATACGTAAAATGTAGCAAGGACCTTACAACAGCTCACGGAGAACGTAATCCTTCGAATAATTTTGATATCTGGAATTGCTAATTGTCTGAGTAGCCAAGCAGGTAAAAGTGTACCGAAAAAACTAGACAATGGGCAGCACTGTATAAGATGGTTTGCTACGTTGGCCGTTCTCTCACTTCATTTGCAGTCGCGTGAACATTTACTCCGGTTGTTCCGAAAATTCTGTATCTGTGCACGTTTAAAATGTAAAGTACTTTTGTCAATTTACTCAGCTCTCTTATCTATTTAAGTGTAAGTGAAGAAACAAAGGATGAAAAAGAACTTTAAAAATATGTGGTGGATATCTCAAAAACGCCTACAAAGAGTGAGAGGCAATGTATATTAATGAGTGTGATTTTAGAAATACTTTTTTTATTTGCGAAATTTAAAGCACAATAAGATTACCTTACCCCGAAAAAAGTTCAATAAATAAAGAGAAAAGCTGCAAAAAACTGAACTCTAAGTAGAAAGGTGCAAGCATAGACCTTGGACGATGTACTTAAACCACAGCAAATATTAAAGGAAAAAAGATTGTTTAAAATTATGTAGAAAATTGTTGAGCTATACCTCCAATAGGCGGGCAGAAGAATAGAGCGACAGACAGACGGACAGACTGACAGACGGATAGACAGACGGACGGACAGACAGACGGACAGACGGAATTGAGAAAACCTGTTTTTTGTCATCTAGGGACCCTGAAACTTGAAGACCTGAAGAAATCTAGGAATGTGTTTTTTTCAATACTTCCTTCGTCTATTAGACGAGGGAAGTAGTAATGTATTTTCTAATATTTTTTTAAATAAGCCGCAAACTTATCTACATCAAAATTTGTATTCCGCATATCATCGCTAATGGAGAGGCAGAAGAATGAAATTAATTGTTACAGTATCAAACTGTCTTAACGACACTCACGAATGAGCGAGTGCCGAATACTAATTCTGTCCGGAAAACGTCCACACTTACCCTGGAAATCGCTACAAAACAGACTAAAGGCCACAGCTCGCATACGCTCAGGGAGATGGGTGTGGTCCTAGAAACGGGACACCACAGGGCAAGCGGGTCGGTATGTATAGGATGTTACAAAATAAATGGGCGCCACAAGATCCAATAGGGAAAACCCACACTTAACCGAATCTTGAAAGCAAAACGGGGTAGGATTCTCAATTACTCACTCTGGAGACAGCAGCGTAGCAACAGCACACCTACCTACCTGCAACGCTTATTCACCACGTTCGGGCCTCACTTTACATCGATCTTGATACAGTGACTAAGTCACTCTGTAAACAAACATGCATAAGAACAAAGGAAAATCATAAGTCATTTATAGTTGACATATCTATTAGGCCACATCACATGGCCGAAACTTTACAGCTGTCCCGACGTGGTCGGCATGTACAACAATCTAGCAAATTATAAGGGGTAAATACTAAAATGAATGAAGCCCAGCTGAGAGACGCCTTCACGCCTGAAGCGTGAAGGCGCCCACAAAACACGCTATGTCGACTTGACTCTCCGGCGGGCCGAGGCTGAATCCCCTAAACACCGACGCCAAGTTTTCCAGAGAGACGCGCTCTAACGCGCAAAAGGTGACCAATCCCAGCGCAACAAGCCTGGCATGACGACGATGAAGCAAGCCGCGAGAATATCAAAGAATGCGATAGAACGAATGCTTCTGTGTCGCACTCGCAGGGCCTCGCTTTAAATTGAAATAAACAGGATGAAGCAGACTGTAGCTGCAAGGGAAACGGCTAGAAAAAAGAGCGGTACACTAAACCTTTAAGCAAACCAAAAGCCACCCGCATGTCAACTTTAGTATTTTAGATGTAAATAGTGGAAATGTTATGCTGTGAAATTTAACTGAAACGAAACCTATATACAGGAGAAATCGTAAACTTTGTACTAAAACCATTCGAAATGGTTACGTAGCTATAGAAATTAAAGAAAAATAAAATGGCATGACATAATATTAAGTAATGAAATCTCTGCATTAATTAGAATTCGTTGTCTCCTATTGTTTTTAGTTGCGGCTAATTGAATTTATTTTAGTTGAAACTTTAATAAGTATGCAGATGCCATTGGATCCCGAACAGATGCTTTCATAACCACTGTATCGATTTAAACTTTATATATTATCTCGGTTTCACTGTTTTGCAATATACATGGGAAATAATTCATGTATGAACTGGACTTCTAAAATAAATTAAAATGCTCTAATATATTTGTTTGAGTATGGAGTAGGTGCATGTCAGGTACTTTTGGCTGCCGTAACTTTTATTTAGTAATTGTGAACTTGTCAAAACAATCTGCTGGACGTGACAATCGAGTGAAATGTGAAACTGGTGAAAACTTTGCCCCGGCTTAGAGTACAGTTTGGAAATGTTGCCTTGTCATAGACACCGGGGAACAACACCGATATGTAAAAGTCAATGACGTTACCCAATTCAATCGCCGCATCACGGTTCAAAAAATTACTCAAGAAAGACTTATGAATATAGAAACCTAGTTGATTGATGAGTTCCACGTCTCTAATCAATAAGAAACTTTCCACTGCTTCATGACAATGCCAGGCCACAATCGAAAGACACATCAACAAGGAAAAATCTATGAATAAGCAGTCAAAATACTTCTATTCGAGAGATATTACGAAGCTACTAGATAGATGGCGAACTTTAGCTGTAAAAATTGTGTGGTTAACATGTCACCTTAATAAATACAGCATTATAGAAAGTTTTCGGTTCATACCTGAATTATACCCCTACATAAATATTCTAGTCATTGTATGTGCCTTATTTATTAATTATGGAGATACACATTTCTCAAACAAGTTTATTGCTAGTAAGAAGAATTGTTTACTTCCAAAATTGTTGAATATCCTTTCGCCAGATGTTTCTCCCCGTCCCACACCACGTCGGTGATAATAAATTACTGTATTTGCAGAATAACAATTAACTTGAGTCTCACTTAATTAAAATTAGATATCCTCTTAAAATTCTCGCGAAAACTTCCACGGTTATCTTAAATTAAATTGCTAAATAAACACTGTTGAGCTTAAACACGACTCTCAGATGCGGCTGTTTCTTACCTTCTTTGGCAGTCGCTCATTTTGCTGAAAATTTTCTTTCGGGTTTCGTGATATTGGATTTTTACTGTTATCTATCTTAACAAACACTTATGCAAATTTGCTGGTAAACGTAATTTGGTTTATGGAATGGTAAGCCATATTAATGCATTGTAAAAAAAAGACAAAGTCGTAAACAAGTTAAAGAACTAAACATATATTTTCACTAACTACGATAACTTTTCACGTTTAACAGTTCATGGATGATTGGATGCAATTCAATCTTAAATGTAGTCACAAAGATGTTAGTGGAAATGAAATCCTTAGTTGCAATTTATTATTATTACTTGCGAATACTTAAATAGGCCCAACCCTTGTTCGGTGTGATTTATTCACAATTTCTGAATGTACTGTTATTTGTCCACAGGGCCAGTTTACTTCTCACCTCGGTGAAACTGTAACACATCGTTTGGGGTGCCTTTTTTATGGGTGAAATGCGACATATTTTCGAGCGATAGTCATTTGGTGTAGTTGTTGAGTAGTGCGCGCCGTCGTTCTAGTTTTGTCCGCTTTGTCGCGGCAAGTGCGCTTTCTTGACTTCGCCTCTAGCTGGCGAGAAGGATCAATGCCACCGAGGGAGAGACAGCTTGAGTTTTGTTCTTTTATTATCTGTTAACTGGGGCGGGCTGAATTCTTCAGATTCCCCGGTGGCTTCCTTCGAAGAGTTTTTTACTTTTTTAAAATTGCTTTATTTAATATTATTCAATCTTTAACTTTTATTCAGCTAGTTCGCCTATGTAACATAAGTGTTATTGTATTTATACATTTTACTGTTATATTTTTAATATTCTTCTTAGCATAGAATTTCGGCTTAGACCGCGTAGTATTTATATATGAACACCCAGCATTTTCTGGCTTAATGTGCCTTGCACCTTGTGAAGTCGAGCAAAAACCCGCTCGATGGCCATGCTCTTTGGTTGCTCGTGTTGTTTGAGTATCTTGAGAACGAGGATACTTAGGCAGATTTGGCCGTTTTGCTGTTTGTGCATCCATATTCACTAACGTTTCGCAAGACCTTGCAGCTTGCATCATCAGAGTGAAAGTCGCACAGTGCGACTCTGGGTTTTTGCTCGACTTCACAAGGTGCAAGGCACATTAAGCCAGAAAATGCTGGGTGTTCATATATAAATACTACGCGGTCTAAGCCGAAATTCTATGCTAAGAAGAATAATTCGAGTAACCGCGAAAGCCTTAAACAATACATATTTTTAATACTTATGTTTATTGGATGCACTCGGCATACTTAATGGTTGCATCCATGTGCCATATTAGTGACGATGATACAGTTTACTATAATTATGTGTGTTTCAGTTACTGAGCACTGAATTATGACCTGGTTACGACATTTATTAGTTTACTTTTCAGATTATGGTGATTTTGATTAAGCTTTGAGCTTATGAGTTCTCGTTTTTGTCTGAATAAATTTGTTGTATAAAGGCTAAATGCTCATTGGCGTAGCTTTTGCATGCCGTCTTCATTGTTTACTTAGCCGGACTTTAAATGTGCTTATGTAGTCATGATGATGATGGTTTGATTTGGACTTTAAATTTGATAACCCCTTCGTTTGGGCACCAAATTGTTCTAAGCCGTTTCCGACACCGCTACGTTTGTATCGATTACTTTTGCCCTTTCTTAGTGCCAACTAGTTTAATAACAATGAGATCCCTCATACCTAATTTAGCTCAGTTGTGGTTAAGGAAACCACTCTTGAAATGGTCCAGAAGTTGACCTGCACCGCCCGTGCTAACCTAAATATATTAGCTCAAATGGAAAATTTACTTGTTTACACAGAAATCAACAAAAATAGCTATAGTTACTGCAAAAGACAACGCTAACTAATAATAAATCTGGCTACCAACACTCAAAGCGAATAACTCTTTCTACTCCCCAAAGCTGCTTCTACCAAGCATTCATATTAAAAATGATTACATCTCATAGCCGGCTACCGGTCTGGCACACCAAACAATAATACTAAACCATTCTGACAAGAATTATTCAGTTTTCCATGGAAGGTCGGGAAATCGCCTTCAACTAGAGCACTTTACAACACTTGCTTACCCTACGTGTACTTATCCCCACCCAATGAAACTAGTTTACTGTGCGCATACTCTACCAAACCAAAGTAGCAACGCAGCACGTTTTCAAGGCAAAGGCCTGACTTTCGTCTCGACATTTGCAAAACACATTGTCGCTCATTTAAAACTCATAATAGCGCAATTAAAGATAATTATAAATAACAGCAAATGCAATAAACAGAAACATATAAATTGGCTGTATATTGAAATGTTCTAAACACACTCAGGCGAGCTAGATCAAATTTCTGTTTCAAGTCGGGTAAAAGCTATAATAGAGAAATGATTAGTTGATAAAAGAAACTTTTTTCTAGTCACTTGAGAGGTTACTTGTGATCAATACATTCGCAAAAAAATGTTAGGTAATTATTACTTCAATCTACCTACTATAAATGTAATGCTAAAAACTGTTTGACAAATACAGATTATTTTTTCTACGACTAGAAATTTTGCTACTGTTGTGTGTTTTCTTTTTTCTTTAAATCGGAAAACAGCATGGCTAAGACAAGTTGCGTTTCTAATTATTAGCTGTCCCAATTCCACAATGTTTTACTCTTTTTAACGCTTGGTGTATCTGTTATAGTTTCCACATTCTTATCAACGAGATGAAAAATGATCCACATAACGAGATTATATCGATAATGCATGAATATGAGAGGTAATACTCATGTTTGTGTGTGTTTGTTACATAATAAAACGTTAAGTAGGACCAAAACAAGTTCGCGCCGCCACAGGAAAGCGAAGGCGTTGCTTGATTGAAATGGAAATGTTAAAATTTCCTCAAGGGATGTCAAATCGGATGTATTGGTAACTCGAAAAGCTACGCATTCCAGCGTTATGTAACAAGGACTAAACGGTTAGATACAGTCGGAACAAGGGGGTTGTACGATACGCCAAGGCGTAGCTAATCAAATGTAAGGTGTTCTTTGCTTACACCTGTATACGTTCTTTCTTAATCCGGATTAATTCCTTCAGAACTTGAAATGTATGAACCAGCTCTTCAACTTTTTTGGACACGCTACTGCCAACTGCTGTACATTACATAGTACTTTTAACGAGGTATTGGATAACTTCAACAAGAAAAATTACATGGATGTACTGAAGTTAACCCTGATTTCTAGAAGACGTCATCATGTATAAAAGCTATCTAAAATAAGTTTATTTTCAAACGTCATAAGAGCGACAACTTATGTGACTTGAATGACAACGTAAATGCGTTACGTTTATGCCTAGGCATAGAAGTGGTTACTTTTACACCGGAGGAGTAAAAGTACTTCAAAACTTAATTAGCTTTCAAATATTTTTGACACTGGCCGTCGTGATTTTCGGGAAGGGGCGTACACGTCAATTCTCGATAATCGTAAATTTGAAATATATATTTATTTATATTAGTTAGGTCGTTTGAAAATAAAATATGATATGCTGTTCGAGTAAAAGTGACTTTGTGTGCCTCGCCCGGACTTGTCTGACTCACTTGCGCTCATCAGCCAAACGCGTCTAGTCTCGCCACACAAGTATCACTTTTACTCTTAATAACATAATATACTATTATCCAACTAATGCCGGAGCACCTAGCTATTAAAAATATAAGCACGAAATGCCTGGTAGAGGCTACTAAAACCTTAACTAGTGGACAAGGCGTCACTGGAAGAGCTAAATGCAGCAAAATATGTCTGAAACACTCTGTAGTTTATTTTCAACGGTATGCTTGTAATGCAAGCAATTACCATGCAAGTACCTTGGGCTGGTGGCAGGGCTCTTCTAGTCAACTGCAAAGGTCACCCTTCCTGAGGGGTGCGTTGTTCACAAATCTTGACGATGGGATATAAATCTGCTGACACAGGAAAAGACATCTAGCTGCTGTATCCTCAAAATGTTATTCGAAAGGTAACTTAATTAATGGCACTTGTTGCCAGATTCGTACTTCGTTATTCGAGTTTATTAAGGAGCCTCCGCTGTTGATCCAGCTGTTAACCGTCGTTGAAGAATAACTCCACGATGCCCCTGAATGTGGCCGCAGCCGCGTGTTGCGAGTTTTTCGCCCCGTCGGGGCAACGTGCTAACAGCACCACCTAAACTGGAATGTAGATCGAAAGACAAATTTTGTATTCTACAGGATGCATTTCCTCTAGCGTGGGGCGTAACGGCAGAAAAAAGATAATGCCTTATAAAACTAAGCAGACGTTGTTAATGGCAGCGGAAGTCGCCTACATATTTGCGAGGTGCTTTCCCGATGCCAACTCTGCAGCAATATTACGAGTAGAATAACCTTTTATATGTTAATTAACGGGCCCTCGATTCAAATTCAGAAAAAAAAGAAAAAGGCTTTATTTAAAAACGTTGTAATGTACATTTGGTCTTACCGCTTTCCTCTTTCCTCGCCGTTGCCTAAGACATACTACACAATAAGGTTACCTAAAATGGTAGAAAACGCCTTCTATCTATATGTTATAGAGTGAAAGCTGTAAATTGGCTACTCCACAGTATATTATCGTTTTATGCTTTGAAGCCTGATTTTCAATTTAATGTCTGCCCACAGCACGCCATAAATTATTTAAAAATCTGCGACACGCCGCTTTTGGATTTAGTCGATAAAGCAACAAATACACAAAGCTGCTTACTATTTGCCATAATGGAAAAATAACTGGGTTAGCGTGCAGTTCCGGTTTTATTCTTTTGCCCATTGCGAAGCACGGAAATTCCGCAAGTCTTAACCCCGATTATGCGATTACAAATAAAAGTTTCCTTTGGGCTTTTGAATCAATGCATGTCGGCCAATTCAGGCCGAGTTTTCCACTCTCGGGGTTGTCGCCCATTTCCTCCTCAAGTTCCACTTTCGGAACGCTTGTCTTAATAATGTTCACGAGATAATCAAGAATAGCTGGGGCATTTCAGGCTGCAGTTTGGGGGGTATTTAGAGCATACTTATGCGCTGTTCAGCACATAATATCGCAGCCGCCTAATGCTCTTCTGAATTTCAAAAGCTTGAATGTAATTTATGAGCTGTGGACGAAAAAGTCGTAGTGTGCATTAGATAAGAGGCTCCAAACATGTTCTTACGAGACACTAAAAAGACGATGAATACACTAATCCATGTTCTAAATTTCTTTTGCACATACAACGTGTACCAATAAATAAATATGAATTCACCGTCGTTTTAATGTACTTCTAGCAGATGAATGGTGTAATAGTCTTCAGCAAAAGTTGGGAAACCAAGATTAAGGATAAGACCTTGTACAGAACATCTCATTTTAAAGAAAAGTTTCGGATATTTTACTGATTATTGATGCTTCAATCAACCTAATCAATTTTAGTTAAAACTTCCATTGAAATGTTTGCTTCGAAAAAGTTTTAATTAACTGTAGAGTAAACTTTAATTTTGCAGGGAACTTTTCTGAAGAAGTTCAAGTATTATCGATGAACGCATTTTACATGATTTGTTTTAGAAATCTTAGCAGGAACGAACGCTTTGAAAACTTAACGTCTACGAAACTTCCTTAGTTACAAAATATGTGCAACTTTTCATTGGTTGATCTCCATGTGACTTCAAAATCAAAATACTGGTATTAATACGGAGAAACTACATTTAATATCTGGTAATTATTGTCCTTAAAAATAATAAAACAATTAGTGAACTTGTTTAAAAATAGTTTAGCAATTAATACTTTTATATAGACCTTTTATAAAATTCAGTTTCTTAGTAAGTTAAAGTTCATGCTATATTAGTAATAACACTAATCTATACTGGATGCGGTATTTTTTTATACGAAAAAGTTTTTCACACTTTAGTTGTAAAATTATCAGAAAAGCCAATGGATCAATATTGCGTCGTTCAAGTTATTGCCGGGTATATATAAAAAAACTTGACATTAGGTCACTTTAAGCGTCTGTGTGTAGAGGATGTTGCCTAGATTAATTTTAGCTAAATTTAGGTGTATTTTTAAAATTCCAAATTGCCACTCCGTTAGTGTTGGGCCTGGTGCGCGTTTAATTTCAAAATATCGAGAATTTTCCGGAGATTCTTCAAAATTACCATATTTTCTGTTCCTTTCGAAGACCTAAGACGTAGGCTGGGGGCTCGAAAAATGACGTCTTCCAAGCTGTTGTAATCCTGTGCCGTATTGCAAGGAGTCTGAATATCCCAATGTGGCTGTTTGGTTAGTAACGCTCTTTGACGCTATGCGTCGACTGTAAACTCACTAGGAATCTTCGATGCCTATCACGATCTACGGTATGCGATAAAGCGGTTGCTTCACGTGGCCTAACTTGGGGAATTCATATGTGGAGCTCCTTCTATGTCGCCTTCTGAAGAGACCGTTGACTTTGGTGAATAAATTTTCTACCTAATTGGAGTTTTCTGCGACTTTTCGTCTCGAAGATCTATAGCTGGAGGTCAGGTTATGTTTTATTTCGTCTATAGAGTACCCGATGTAGCAGTTGCAACCTCGAAGCGCCCCTTTGTGTTCGGTATCCACCTGTCCTGAGTTATTAGGAGCGCAGAAAGTTTCTAAGGACACTGCATTTGCTGCTTGGCAATTTCTGCTTCCTTGAGAATGTATGTTTGTCCTTCCAGTAGTAGCTGCCGGTATCATAAACCCGGTTTAGCAATATGAATATGTTGATTGTAAATATAATGTAAAACATGTAAAATGTTCCTGGCTTGTGAACCATGCAATCAACGGCCACTAGCTGACTGGTCTGGTTAAAACTATTTTGTTATGCCATGAAGTAAACTGTACAATATTTATTCTTAATTACACTGTCAAAGTAAATATTATTTGTCAGATAACTAAATGTATTTACAATAAAAATGAAGAAATAATGTTCTTTGTAGGTAAGTAAGTAAGTTTATTTCATCATAAAAAAGATGTTTATATACATAATAACAAACGCCTAATTTTATACAACTTAAAACTTATTCAGTGTACATCCCCATCTTTTAATTCAACTTTACTGCTATATTTGAAACAAGTTTTTAACATATTCGGAGCAAACTTTTTTAAATTGTTTCACATTAGTTAATCGTTTAGCCTCGTTTGGGAGGTCATTATACATTTTAAATCCTTTATAATAGAAGCTATTTTGTGTGAAACTCTTTGTATTTGCTGGCAGTCGGAAATTATCTACTATTCTAGTTCTATAATTATGAACATCTTTATTATAAACTACATGATTACTCATATAACTAGGTAACATATTTCTTACCAGCTTAAAAATAAAAACCATCGTATTGAAATGTATTCTCTGTTTAACACTAAGCCACTGCAACATTTCTAGCATATTGGCAATTCTGGTTCGCCTATGACAACGCAATATTATTCTCATCGCTCTATTTTGTAACTTTTGCAGCCTTTGCAGGTCTCCTTCCGTCACTAAAAATAGCACAGTGGAACAGTATTCGAAATGCGGAGCAATTATACATTTATAAACTAAAATTCTAGACCATACATTTAATTTACTACAAATTCTACCAAAAAACCCAATCTTTTTAGCCGCCTTTTTAACAATAAAATCTATATGATTCCTAAATTTTAATCTATCATCAATAACTACCCCTAGATATTTCAATTCGGCAACGTATTCTATATTCGCACCGTCTATAGCCACATCATCTACTGGCTCCGTTAAAGGCCTATTTGTAATAATCATGGCCTTTGTTTTCATCGTATTCAGCTTTAGTCTGTTACTTTTTAACCACTTTGACAATTTTATTAGTTCAGAATTCATTTTGCATACCGCACTGTTAACATCACTATCACTCACTGTAATTAGGGTGTCATCTGCAAAAAGGTTTAATTTACACCTTTCAACAATTGTGTCTATGTCGTTTATATATAAAATAAAAAGAAGTGGTCCCAGTTTTGATCCTTGTGGTACACCTAATTTATTTTCTCTTGCTTCCGATTTGACTCCGTCATAGATGGTTACTTGATATCGTTCGGAGAGATAGTCCCTAAACCAATTATTTGCCCTGTCCGTAATTCCATATTTTTCCATTTAGATAGAAGTATACCTCTATCTATTGTCTCAAATGCACGCTTTAAGTCCAGGAACACAGAAACAATTTTTTTGTCCTTCTCGATCTCCTCTTTCCAGTTAGCCAGCACCATATTTAAAGCTGTTTCGCATGAATGATTTTTTCTAAAACCAGATTGTGTTTCTATTAATAAATTTTGTTTTTCAAGGTACTCTTGTAGTTGCTCTTTAGCTATTTGTTCTATTATTTTTTCTAATGTCGGGAGCATATTTATTGGTCGAAACTCAGAACACTTCTTGGTACCAGCAATTTTTGGAATAGGTGTTATTAGTGCCGTTTTCCATATTGTAGGGAACACTCCTGTTTGAAAAGAGTCATTTATTATTTCTAACAATGTATTGCCAATAACTGGAATAGCATCTTTAATAATTTCGAGTGTAATTCCATCTGTGCTTGTTTTATTCTTCATACTTGAAATCACTATATTAAGTTTTGCCATATCTATTTGCTGAAATGTGAAGACACTCGAACAATTTTGACCTATATTACCAAAATCTACGTTACCACTAGTGTTATTAAGACTTGCATGGATTTCTGTTATACTATCTATAAAGTATTTGTTGAAACGTTGAGCGATATCAGGAGAATTCGTCTTTATACCGTCTGTAAACTCGATAGAGTCTGGAACGTTTTTGCTGTCTGTTTTGATCAAATCTTTTAATTTTTTCCACATAGTTTTGGAATCTCCTCTACACTCATCTATCTGTTTCTGAAAAAATTCGTTTTTTCGTAATTTTATGAGCCTATTATAATAATTTTTAGTCTGTTTATAATCGCTCCAATCCAATGGGTTTCCGGTTATTTTAGCCCTATTGTATAACGAATTTCTTTGGTATTGAAGATTCTTTAATTCCTTTGTAAACCACGAATTATTTGAATTAATTTTTATTGTTTTAGTACGAATAAATTTGCTGACAGCATTTTGTAGACGTTTCACTAAAATATCTGCTCTGTAGTTTACGCTGAATGTATTTATTTGGTTCCAATTGTATTGTTTCAGATCTTCTTGCAATTTAGCACTTTCGTACGCATTTTTGTCGAAAACTGTAATGGTTTGCAGTTTGCGGTCATTTGCACTCGACCTTGTTTTGAAATCTAACACTAACATTTCATGGTCGGCGATACCGTTTATAATATCAACATCAGCATTTAACACATTGGTTATAACTAGGTCAATTTGTGTTTTAGAACATTTCGTGATTCTTGTGTAACCTTTTACAATTTGTTTCATTCCTACAGAGTTTATGAAGTTTTTTAGTTTTCTGCTATATGTCGTGTCCCTTTTCATATCAATGTTAAAATCTCCTACTAAAACACACAGATCTCGTTCATTTATTGTATTTTCATGCCAAGAGTCCAAGAATTCTATAAAATCATTATTACTTGAGTTTGGAGAATGGTAAAGAACAGAGTAGATTGCACTAGGCAATCCACTCGTGATTTTAATACTTTGTATCCATGTATTCCTTTCCAAAACCCTGTGGGAAACCTTGGACCATTTTATACCATCCTTTATAATTATTGCTGTGCCGCCGGTATGTTTGCTGATCGAGTCGCATCGGATGGTAGAATAGCCTTTAAACTCCGTTTCACTTGCATTTATTTCGTTTGTTACACATGTTTCGGATAGAAATATAAGTAACGGGTTGTAGTTCTCGATTAATACCTCCAATTGTTCCATATGGGCTAACATACTTTGTGTATTTAAATATAAGACTTTATTGTTAGTTTTCAACCAGTTCCTCTTTTTTATAAAAAATCAGTTTTACTGGTTTCTAATTCATATTTCCTTTTAAATACGGGACAGTTGACATCCCATGCTTCATGGTAAATATCCAATCTTAGTTTCAATCTATCCACGGCGTCTTTACAGTTGATGCATTTCTTTTCGTCATCCTTTGCTGTGCAATTCTTTAATTCGTGATTTCCAGCACATCTCGGACATGCAACTTCTTTATGACATTCCCTGGCTTTGTGATTATAACCGTTACATTTATAACATCTAGTGACAGTTACAGCATCGTAAACTTTGCATCGGTCCCAACCTATATTTACTTTTCCTTCCTGCAATATTTTTCTGTAAGATTCTGCATCAATTTCTGCATAGGCAAAATAACTACAATACCCTCTGTTTGTTACTTTCGCAACATGGACAATGCTAAGGTCTGCTTCTGCCATGAAATGATTTTGTAGTTTTATATTATTTGCAATAGCATTTGAATTAAGTTCCGTTGACATCCCAACGATTTTTATTCGGGGTCTCCGCTTCTTTGGGATTCTAATATCATATTTATCTCCCAACTTACTTTCAGCTTCCTTTCTCAATTTCGTCACAGCATCATTATTTCTACATTCAATTATTATACCTCCTTTACTTGCATGTTTAACACCGGATATTTCAATCGTAGTAGGGTCGATATTTTTCTTAATTTCTTCTTTAGTTGCAAGACTCCTTTGATTTTCATTTTTGGGTTTGATCACAATAACTGGTTCATGCTTCTTCATCTTGATTTTGTCCGCATATGTCGCCTTTCCTTTTTCTTGATTTTCGGCTACTCTCTTAAGATTGTTTCCAAGTTCCGCATTATTTTCCTTCACAATGTTAGATAATGCGCCAACAGCAGTCTGTTGAGCATCCAGCCCCTTGCTCATAGTTTTCATTTCTACCGCCCATGCCTCCATTGTTTTTTTCATCGATTCTAGGGTTGCCCTCATACTTATTTTTTTCATTACGCTGCACTCATTACAGCACCAAAACACATTAAGCGATTTAGTGATAAATTCGTATGCATTATCAGGTACATCCGCGCACTTCTGATGAAATGATTGCTCACACCATCCTAAACACGTAATTATTTTCTCCGTTCTCTTAAGGTCCAACCGACACTTTCCGCACACCGAAACCATTTCGGCCCGGTGATTTTTTTTCGCCCGCCTAAAATGATAAGCTTAAGTATGCACCGCGATAGCACGAATACGTCCGCTCACCACAGCGTGCAACTGTGAACTGTGGTGATCTCGAAAGCCAGCGGGCGGCAACACACCGAGCAGCTTTTGTAGATTCTAGAATCTGGCGCCGAAACTGAGCGCTGACTGTACTCCGTTTATAAATACGACAGGCTAGAAATAGATGTTTTAGCGTACGTTAACTTTTTTACCATGTAAGGATCTTATTCTATGTGTTCGGCGGATGAAGGTGTCAACAAACTGACTCTGACCCTTGATTCGAAGGTGACGGTATCTAGGGGATGATCTCTACGCTAGTCAATACGATCTTCCGTGCGCCTTTGACTTAGGAACCCAGAAGTTATGTATCAAGGAACCAGCTCCGGGTAATCAACAGGATCTTTTGTGAGCATTTGACTTAGAGATCCAAGTGTTTGGTAGCAGGTGATTACTTCCAGATAGTCAACACGAGCTTTGGTGTGCCTTAGGCTTGGCGTAAAGGTATCTTTGGGCAGGAGGCTGCTATAGGCAGTTTAAATAACTCAAGCAGAAGGAGTGATTTCAGGTCAGATTGAGCTAATTCAGTAGTTCAGCTTATCAGGAAGAAGCTAAGAATGCAACTTCTTTTACATAAACGCGGTTTGCGGAATGAAATAATCACGCGGTCGTCCCCAGGTTCTAGTTATATTAGATGATGGTGTTCTCGGAATCTGGGCTGGCGATGCCTCGTTTAGGATTAAGCGAACAAAATAGGTTAATGCAGTTATTGGAGAGCATACATAGAGATATTGAGTATGTTGATGAAAACGAATATTATGTAGAACAATATGGAGGAGAATCAAAAGAACTTGGCACCGATATATCAAGTTTTAAATTTGCTGGAACAATATGATGAAGGGAAAATATAGTTACAAAGTGTGAGTTTATGTAAACATTGTAAAAATATCACTACAAAAAATGGTTTCTTTTTATTCCTCGAACAAAGTACTCTAATTTTTTCTGATTGCCTCAAGATTTCCGAAAAGACAAAAATAGGAAATTTTAGCCAAAGCGATTATACTAAAATTTTAATTTAAGCATGACTTCTTTAATAATTTATTAAATTAAGTCGTTTTGTCGTAACATATTTTAATAAATTAAATTAAGACGTTACGCCATTTTTGATGGCTTTATTAGTTACAATTAGCAATATTTAATTAAAATTTACAATTGAAGGCTTTTAGTAAAACTTTATTTTAGGGATGACACATTACGCTCTTTTTATTTTTTATTAAAATTTTTAATTTATATTGAAATTACATGTTTAAAACAAGACTAAATGGTTAATTAAGATCTTCTTAAAATTTCAATAATATAAAAACGTCATAATGTGTCGCCCATAAAATAAACTTATACTAAAAACCTTCAATTGTAAATTTTAATTAAATATTGTAACCGATGAAGCTATCAAAAATGGCGAAACGTCTTAATTTAATTTATTAAAATATGTTGTGACAAAACGACTTTTATTTAATTAATTATTAAAAAAGGTCATGCTTAAATTGAAATTTTAATATAACCGTTTTCGTTAAAATCTAAAAGGAAATCTTTAAATTGTTGAACTACCAAATTTTGCAATTAACTAAAACTATCTTAGTATATTTACATCAGTTTCTAAATAGTATATCTTATTTTTTTCAGTCTAGAATAACGCTTTTGTTGTGCATTTACAATTTGATACTATTTAGTTTTCTAGTTATACACGAGATTTAAATATTTTATTTTTCAAATAACCCTGAACAGATATTTAAATAATGATAAACTACTATTGTAAAATTAGCCAATGTGTTCTTCAATTAATCTTCTTCCTCCAAAGTCCGGTCCAGTTGCCCAAATAGCCCACAATTTGGATCCGGCTCGAAGGACCAATGTAAAATTAGCCAAGTCCACTTTGGAACTTCGAAATTTTATATTATTGTAGGACCAGGTTAATCCTTGACAGGAGATGGAACTTGTAGTTGCTTCTATAAGAGATAACGTGAGTTGGCCAGGCCTAACCAACTCTTTACAGACAATTTTAACCTTCGTCTATCGTTACCAATGAATACACTTTTATTGTTTAAAGTATATTGATTTAAAATAATAATACAGAAGCTTATATACAAGTAATGTGTGTCTTGCTTTTATGACCTACTATTAACTTAAACTGAAAACACGACAGCATACACTTATTGTAATGTAATCATATACGTTTGTTGCAGTCTGACCTAGTGCACTTCGCAAAACGTAAAGGTTTGCAAAATGCTTCCTATACTAATTTGTAACTTGACACAGAAACTTGATGCAAATTGCCGAGTCTTGTTTACAAACCACTTATCTACTACGCGTTACGCAGTTCTTGTTACCTAATTGCTAAATCCATGGTCAAACAAAGGTTTGAACAACTATATTATTTTGTTATGAACAGTAAACGATCGGTGACTCCAAGGCTACTAGTCGTATATAAAATTAGGTTGGCACTGCAAGGTTAACTAAACCACTTTTTTTTGCTTATCAATTTAATTATTTTGCCTATTTTGGAATTCGTACAGCACTGTTCTTTAATAATTTAAAAACTTAGACGCTATCAGCTCTTTCATAGCGCACCAGCACGTTCAGCGACAGCTTATGTCTATGAAGCGATATAGTTATTTAATTATAAATGCACTTTGTTCTCGAGAGGCCTCTGCCATAAGCGTTGTCAGTGATGTCTGCTTTCTCTGTTTCGCTTTCGCATATTTAATGAAATCTTTGGTTTGCTTGCATGATTCGTCATACTATTTGTTTGATACATCCTCTATAACAATTTAATAATTATAATTTTGTGAGTTGTTTTGAATATAACAAACATCGTAAAGTTTATATATTTCAAATCAAATAAGCTGTGATGTAGATTTCAAATATTGAAATTTGTATTTTCAACTTGTAATTACTGTGCAAACCATTTTCCTCTAAGCAATCACAGCGATTTCAACTGAATCCCATCAGAAATGGGCCACTTTGTAAAATAATGCTCACAGTCGTTCCCCTTTGCGATGGTATTTTAAAGTGAGTTTCTTGATCGGCCGCCAAAGTACAAACAAACATACCCTTTCAACAACCCATGTAGTTTTATTAAAAGTTTTCGAAATCTTAAACATACTTCGCCAACTTTCAAAACCTATTAGAAAGTTCCGCGTTACCGCCCTTGCAGTTAATTTGAATCTCCGGCAGACTTTGAACTTCCAATATTTTAGTTGATCTAGACGCTGCATTAAGCACAGTTTATTAAGTTAAAAACTTCGGCCGTCAGTAGGCATGATGATCGTTTGTTTTAGACTAGAGCAACACCCTTTCTGTTACAAGGAACATTCGCGTAAACTGGCCAGTAGTCCGGTCAAGTTAGCTCGAAAACTAGTGGTAGGCTTACAAAAATTCGCAAGAAGCTAAATATTGGTACAAATGTTGACAACACCATCATAAACAAATTGTGAAAAGTCCCCATCGATCCCACGTGTGCAAAAAAAATTATTCAAGGTCAAAGTTCGACAAAATAGATTGTTTGAATTTTTCAGCCAAACAGTCACTTTTATCATAAAAATATGTCATACAAAAATTGTAGATCATACAATTATCTATAAAAATTGTTCTTGCACTTTTTTTTCTAAGAATTGTCATTTCTGAGATATAGCGATTCTAAAAGTTGAAAAAGTCGTGTTCTCCATAATAGGCACTAGTACGCCGCCTATATACATTACGGGACCTATAGTATAAGTTAAAATATTGATCTCCCAAAAAAATGTCGCAATTTTGCTTCATTTGTAATAAAGATTTGACTGAAAGTGAAATTGTTACTGTTGATTGTGGCATGAAAACGTTGATTGATGCAAGTGTTGAAAGAGATGATGGATTTTCTGAATACTTGAAAGACCAGAAATATGTGACAATTCACGTGCAGTGTCGTAAAAAGTACACTCGGAAGAGTACTATTGCTGCAGTTAAAAGACAACATGAAGAGGAACAAGCCAGTACATCTAAAATAAGTCCTCCTCGTACTAGAACACGTGTAAGTGAATCAGTTTTTTGTTTTAAAGAATTTTGCTTATTTTGCGTTGATGAATTGAATGAAGAGTATGACAAGAAAAAAGCAATGAAATACCGGCGTAGAATTTGTAAAGTTGCTACACTTTTATTCAAAGAATCTGTTCTGAAAGTAGCTCAGACTCGTTCTGATGATGTAGCAAGAGGTTACTGCTCGCATTGAATTTGAATATGATTTAGTTGCTGCTCAGGCTAAGTATCATAATGATTGCTACATTTCCTTCTTGAGACCGTCCACTGGGGGTAAAGTCGGTCGTCCTGAAGATGAACCTACGAATCTTACAATGGAAGAAATATTTACATACATTGAAAATAGCGATGCTTGTCAGTTTACATTAGAATTAAAAAATATTTGCGAAAATTCAACTTTAGATGACAGAACCATTAAGATACGATTAAAGTTGAAGTATGGTGATAAAATTATTATAATTGAAAAATGCACCAGGTGTCCTGCTCTAATGTTGAATCTCCAACAGAAGAGGATTCTTACGACATCAGCGACAAGACAACTGATGCTTCGCTGTTACAACAATTCACTTGCACCCAGCAGGAAGAAACAGAAGCAAAAGCAGAAGAAGAAGAAGCAGAAGAAAAAGAAGAAGAAGAAGAAGAAGAAGAAGAAGAAGAAGGAGGAGGAGAAGAAGAAGAAGTAGAAGGAGAATGAGACGGAGAAGATGAAGAAGAATGAGAAAAAGAAGAAGAAGGAGAATGAGAAGAAAGAGAAGACAGCACTTGAAGTTCCATTACATAATTACGTCATGGGATAGGCCTACCGGGGAAACCACGTTAAAAAAAACGAGCCAAATACACTACCTCACAGGTGGCGTGGAAACGTGTGCATATTATGGAGAACACGACTCTTTCAACTCTTAGAATCGCTGTATATCAGAAATGGAAATTTTTAGGAAAAAAAGTGCAAGAACAAGTTTTATAGATAATTGCATGATCTACAATTTTCGTCTAACATATTTATATGATAAAACTGACCGTTTGGCTAAAAATGCAAAAAACCGGTTTTCGCGAACTTTGACCTTGAATAATTTTTTTTGCACACGTGGGATCGATGGGGACTTTTCACAATTTGTTTATGATGGTGTTCTCAACATGTGTACCAATATTCAGCTTCTTGCGAATTATTGTAACCTTGAATGTCTATTTTGACCGGACTACAGGGAGTTTTTGGGGCCACAATATTAAGTTTACGAGGAAATTTAGTTACTAGTTTCCTGCTGTTCCAATCAAGTTACGTATCTGATAAATGTTCGTGGTTGGTTAAATCGGCTTCGTCAAGAACGAGCTCTCTACATGTTCTGTAATTTTGTATAATCAGATTAATTGAAAATGTGTAGCACATTTTTTAAGGACGTGCAGAACAGTGTAGCGCACAGTTTGCGTTTGAATTAATTGCATGCGTGGCTGGTTTCGCACTAATCGGATTGCTAGGAAATAATTAAGCTTGTAGTTCAAATTAGCTCTGCGACAGATTACAGAGAGGTGGAACTTTAATCAGAAGGGTTCCTTATTATACCGGTATTCGAGTTCTACAAGAATGTAGTCTAGTGCTCGACGCGTAGCAAAAATATCACTGTTGTTATATAAAATGTCTAAAAGCTTTGCTACACATTTTTAACAAGTTCTCCGTTTTCATAGTCTTCAAAGAGACTTATAGGGCATTGTTCCAGTGAATAAATTGTTGTAATTGATAGAACCTAACTAAATGATGCAGATAATGTACTTGTGATGTCAAACGATTATACAAGGAGTTATATAACCAAAATCTGCTTTTAGGCTTGTCAGTTAAGACGCCGAGAAGAGCTTGGTCTATCGGTAATTAAACACGGTATATTTAACATACAAGAATTTAGTGTTATAAAATGCTGCAAAATATAACATTTTAACAAAAAAATGCATTGAATTTTAAAAGTCAGGATATTGAATGGTTACAGTACAAACAAATTAGAGAATAATAAATGGGTATAATACATCTCGAACAAAAATAATAACTTTTCAGCTTATGGAATCCGCAATTGCGGTAGCTGTGATGCTATTTTTGTGAAATATTGCTAGATAACAAATTAGGCTGTAATAATCACGTGTACATAGGTAAAGTAAACGATACCATTATATTGATATGATCTTAAAATGGCAAAGCGTTTTAAATAAATTATAATGAACATGTAGATTAATTATAAAGCAAATAAAAACGATATTGAGTAGAATAGCACGATTCTATTGTTGGGGTTTTTGTTCTTGCAGTGGTGTCAACAGTTCTTCGGAAAATTTGACTGTCCATTAATTGAAACAAAGATCAGTTAGAACGAATGATAGTTATTAATTCAATTAAATGTGAACTTTTAAACGATACCAGCTAATTGTCCATTCGTTGATTTCAAATGTAACTTAAATTGCACGATGACAATAATTTTGAACGAAGTGGTTATATTAGCCAGTTTTTATCTGCAAAAGTAAATATATTAGAAAGGATAAAATATTTGTTGTATAAAAAGGTTGTTGTTGCACAATGATGTATAGTAATTGGAGACAGGTACAATTTGAGAACAAGTTAACTAAAATATGTCAAGTTTAGCTGAAAAGTCAAAATGGTTGAAAAGTATCAATCTTTAATTTTTTGATATTTGATTTCTAAGATTTTGGAGAATATAAAAAAGTAACAATAACAATTGTGTGTGTGTAAAATCTTGAATTAAAAATGACACCAGCTGTAAAATCAAGCTAAAAGTATAAAAATGCAATTATATTAAAAATAAATACTGGCATGTGCCCAGAAAAAATGTTTTGTATAAAATAAATGTGATCATAATAAGAAGTTTGGATAATAAGAAATATGAAGATGTTGCTGAAGTGCGTGTAGCATAACTAGTAGGCGTTGCTGACGACGGTGCAAATCAGTCCATGCAGTAGATGCGCCAATGAAGATAAATTGAGCTCGAAGACAGAAAAGCCAGAACGTAAGTGAAAAACAAATATAATATTACAAATACCAGATCTGAGTGAAAATATAAAAATTTCAATGAACAAAATTACTAATTTAAAAATTTTAAAACCGAAGAAAGTAAATTATAAATAAATTGAGGATAAGCAAAGTTAACGGTGTTTAAGCAAAAAGTTTATGAAACAATGTAACAATAAACATTCAATTAAACTGCATGTAAACATACAGCATTAATTATCTGAATTGAATTTAATACTAAATTTACTAACGATAATTTGATTAAACCGATAAATATTCAAAAATACAGATTTCTAGTTAATAAATGTTAATTGTCACATATTTAAAGTCTTATGTGTTTTATCTGTGTATGTCCTAATTAAATTTCTGTAGAAAACCTACAAGATTGAGAGTCGAACAATTGATTCTTTATAAATGCATGCTAGCTGTGTACCAAGAAAGGTAAGATAGAATATAACGTTATAAAACCCTGAGATAAAATTATTCATATCAATTACATTAAACTAAAATTACAAAGAACCGTAGCAACAGAAATATAAATATTCTGAACTTTTAACAGGTTATTTTAAGATGTGCTTTAAACCACCCTATTCTAAATACAACAATAATTAATTAATTGATGTTAATTTTAGCGTTGAAGTAAAACGCTTTGTGTTCTTCAATTTCGGATGTATCAAAAGCATAATGTAGTTTACTTTAATCTTGTTTTCTGTTAATATACAGACCTTTAGTTCTTTTTTATGGAAGCAACTTTTTGAGTAGCCGTCATGTACAATTCCTTAACTTTCTTAATAGGAAAAGACGTGGTTGTACATTTTCATGCCGCATATTTATTTATACTTTCCTTCAGCACATTGCCGTGCATTTCTTTGAATATTACTTGTAAAACAAGATTAAAGTTGAATTTGAAGTGCCAAGTCTTCTATAGGCAATATCCACACGCAGAATTTGAAATTACAATTAAAAGTTTGATATAAAATTAAATCTCAAAGTCAATTTTGAATTTTATATTAATTTTATTCCGTTTGCAATTTTCGGGCGCACCCTTTGATTGTGGGTCAGTAGAGGGGGCAAAATGTTGATTGCAAAGCCAACTCGAACGACATGTCTTGGATCAGAAAGAAAGAAACTAAGTGGTGCTCGGTCTGCAACAAAACCAAGTAATTTACTAAGTCGAAAATTCGACTAGAATAACCAAAACATGACACCAATATTTTGTATTTACAGCGAGTGTATGGTACGCTCAATTTTACAATGAAATAAAGAGTAGAAAAGCTGTACTTTCTACTTTATTTAACATGTCAATTGCCGTTGTAAAAAACGTATTCCTTCATTTCTTGAAACTCAACAACCATGCATAAAACATCGGGAATTAATAATTAGATATACATTACTAGCTCCAAGATAAAATTTATGACAAACTTAGTGCCTAGTGAGAACTTAAAAATTGACAACAATGAAGTAGAACTAACAGACAAATATATTCCTATGGTATATAGAGGCCATGTATTACATTAAATACAGTTATTTATTTACATGAATCTAAAATAAAAAGTTCAATACAATAATTATACTGAAACGATAAGATGTGGAAAATTATGATTAATGATTGCTTATTTAATTGAATAATAATTGAAACTCAAAGATTCAAAGTACATTTTAAAAGAAAGTTATTTCAAAATGAGTACGACTTGATGATGGTAACAAAAATTAACAATAAAGACAAAGTTGAATGTTGCATATGACAGAATAAAATTCTATTTGTAATAATTTATAAAGTGAGCACCATTCAAATTGATTTATAACATGTAGCAGGCAGGAATAATGGTAGTCTAGGATAGCAATAAAAAATTGGGATGATTATTAGAATAACAACTTAAAAAAACAACTACGAAAAATTTGATATAAAATTTTGTAATTGTGTAAATACATAATAAAACCCATTAAAATAACGAAGAATTTTAATAAAACGTAAAGGGGTGTGTTGGTTGTACATTACAAATGAAATAAATATAGTCCAAGGCAAGATTTTTGGAATATCAAATACAATTAAAACTGGGATTGAAGAAAGCAGAACCAATTGGGTGTGTAGCAGAGGTCCAGTACATTGCAGGGAAGGTGCCATTGTGTGAGCTGCGAGAGGCGCTGGTCCGAGGCCGTGCAGGAGAGTTGGTCTGTTGCGGATTGTATGAACTTTGTACGGGATCACTGATGTAGGCTACAATTTGTCAATTAGATATGGATACATTGTTAGATGGTGGAGATACAATAAATACTTAGGCGTGCTGGAGATGCTGTCAATAGTTGGAGGTTGGAGCTGTCTATAGGGCTGCAAAAGGTGTCGCATTTTTGTTGGAGTTTGGAAGTGTCAGTGCAGAGTAAGTGGTTAAGTTGAAGGTATCTAAATAAATAAAAAGTGATTAATTAATATTAAGAAAGTAAAGTACTTACCCAGATTAGAGGAATGATGCTGTCAGTTTGACATTTAATTTAAAAATTAATGACAGACGTATTTTAAATAATATATGCAAATTTGAATCTAAATATCATACAGTCAAAAACCATTGTAAAGGATTTTATTTATGTCATATTGATTGGGGGTTGTCATTAAACACTGCTTGGAAATAATAGTTGACAGCAAGTGACATTCAGTAATTGCAGCAACAAACAACTAACTAGATTTCGGCGAACCACACCCTGAGAAAAAGGAGTACTCATGTAATTTGAAATAAATTCAATTTAATTTTATAATAAAGTAAAAGTTTCAATACTTGAATTAAATAAGCATACACACGTATCCATCGCATAATAATATATATAACTTGGGCACGAAATACAAATCTCTAGAGAAAATCATCAACATGCGAATTGAAGAGAAGAGTTACCCACGCATAGGATGCGTATGGAAAACTTAGAGAGGTCTTCAAAGGTGATCTGCCGATATGCTTAAAACGACAAGTCTTCAATCAGTGCGTTTTGCCGGTCATGACATACGGTGCCGAAACTTTAACCTTAACCAACGCAACGGCTAAAAAAATAAGAATAACACAGCGAAAAATGGAAAGATCGATGCTGGGAGTGTCCTTAAGAGAGCATATTAGAAATGAAGATTTGCGCCGAAGAACAGGTGTAACTGATATAATAACACGGATAACAAAGCTCAAATGGAACTGGGCCGGACATGCGGCCCTGATGACGGACGGGAGATGGACAAAAAGGCTGCTTGAGTGGAGGTCGAGAGCGGATAAGAAAAGTAGAGGAAGACCTCCCACACGATGGACGGATGATATCCGAAGAATGGCCGGAAACTGGATTCAGGCAGCCCAAAGTAGAACGGAATGGACGAAAATGGGGGAGACCTATGTCCAACAGTGGACGCAGAGGGTTGATTGATGATGATGATGATGATGAGTGCCGTTACAGGAATAAACATTATGGGAACCAGCAATTATTAAACGAACCTCCCGTTGCCAAAAAAATCATCATAAAATCAGAAAACTAAATCAGAGTTAGGATTGCACTGTACATATTTGTGTTATGTGTGAACATGAATACTGGTCGAACTAATGTTTCTATTTGTGTATGTTTGGTATTTATAACTTTTTTTTTAAATCAATCTCATTTTGATATTATATGTCACCCTTCTTTTACTGTGTGCAATTTAATGTAATTCAATTTTTATACAAATTTAAATTTTCCTTTAAACTGTTTGATAAAAGGCGTACTACCTACTACATGTTAAATTAGTATTTTAATTTCTTATTAATACGTTATTTATAGTATTTTCGACGTTATACTTGTTTGACTGTGTTATTTCAAAGCAACTGTATTTTACATAATTTTAAAATTTAATGACAATTTTTCCAATCCTGAATTATTGTTGAATGGAGTGTTTTCATTTCTAATATTTTATCTGCCAAATATGTTA
This sequence comes from Agriotes lineatus, assembly GCA_940337035.1. Lineage (NCBI taxonomy): Eukaryota > Metazoa > Arthropoda > Insecta > Coleoptera > Elateridae > Agriotes > Agriotes lineatus. Next base: position 140,669,554 of record OW679200.1, read on the forward strand.
CTTACATACAAACTGTTTTGAAAATAAAATTTTTATTTTACTTGTAACCCTTTTTTATTGTGTATGTAGATTAATGTAAATCTATTTTTGTATAATTCGTAAGATATATGCGGTTGTTTGTTACGGTATTAAAAGAACTTTACGACACCCACCCAAGGTGAGCATCGCACCACGGAATCAGTCCTGAAAAACTGGCACACTTGCCCTGAGATCGGCTAAAAATAGGCTAAAGGCCACGGCTGGAACGCTTAGGGAGTCGGGCGTGAGTCACACGATACGTTCTGGGCAAGCGTGTTGCGGCATATACAGTGTGGTCCATTAAGTGTGCAACAAATGAGACAATTTTTTATTAGTTGTACAATCGAAATTTAAATACCGCCAAAAGTTAGTGCATGTTTGATAACCATATTAGATGCCCTTAGAATGGCTTCAAGTCAAACAATATACAGGGCAGGACAAAAAATATGAAATTCGTTCAAGAATAAAGTTACCTTACTTCAAAAAATATTGCAAAATGTTATTGAGAAAAGTTGTTTAGAATCAAAAGTTATGCTCAAATACAAAGTCATGGCCTCCTATTCGAATTTTGATTTTTTTGTTGTAAAATTTTGTATTATCCCCGTATGATACATATTTTTATTATTCTGATTTTATTAAGAGTTTTTTCATATGTAAGTTATCATTAGTAAAGCATTTGCCTTGTTAAAAAGAATATTTGCGAAATTCTAAAGTTCTGTTAAATATCGTTGCAACAAACATGAAGTGGACGCTTACCTAAAAAAATATAAATCCAAGTAAATTTTATAAATACGCTTTAAGTTGCTAAAAGTTATTTAAAAGTGATGTGGTTGTGGCTACTTTAAATACATATAATATCAGAATAATAAAAATATATATCATACGGGGGTAATACAAAATTTTCAAAAAAAAAATCAAAACTCGAATAGGAGGCCGTGACTTTGTATTTGAGCGTAACTTTTGATTCTAAACAACTTTTCTCAATAAAATTTTGCTATATTTTTTGAAATAAGGTAACTTTATTCTTGAACGAATTTCATATTTTTTGTCCTGCCCTGTATATTGTTTGACTTGAAGCCATTCTAAGGGCATCTAATATGGTTATCAAACATGCACTAACTTTTGACGGTATTTAAATTTCGATTGTACAACTAATAAAAAAATTTCCCATTTGTTGCACACTTAATGGACCACACTGTATATATATAGGGTATGTCAAAATCATGAGGGCGCCACCAAGCCTGTCTTAACCCGACTAACCGGGCCTGGACGGTTAGACAGGAGCGAAGCACGCAAAATACTCCGTCGATAGGATTACTCAAGAGTTGCAAGGTCAAATAACAATTTCGAGATTGCCTTATGCAAAGATTGTAATTAGGTGCCAATCCGACTGCGACTACGCAGCTGTCTCACCCACCTGTACGCTCAAAGCTCCCTCGTCCCGTCGCACAATAATCATTAAACTGAAGGGGGCGCTTATCTGAAACAGAACATGCACAAGTCGAAACAAAACAATAGTTCCCTTAACTAACAAATCATATATTGAATCACGGGTTACAATGGGGCAGCGGAGTGCGTCGCCCTATATCTATAAATAGATTATATCTAAGAAAACACCAGCTGGCGCGCGCTCTAAACCTAGCGACAGATGTTCAGAATAAACAAGGTAGCACTAGGCGCAAGCTCGTGCAAAGATACAATCTAAAGTCCGGAATGAATGCGCAACATGTGGGCGCGAAGCCTTATGCAACGTAGAGTAATGAACAAAGTAGCACTTGTAACATAGATAGTCTGTAATTTGGAATGAATGCACAGCATGCGGGCGCGACGCCTTATGCAGCAAACAGTAAGGCAAGCCCTTGTAAAATAGACAGTCTGTAATTTGGAATGAACGCACAAATATGACGACAGTGCCTGTAGGCACAAGAGACGTGACGGGCTCGCTCGCGGCGTCCCAATACAGCTCGTACGCGGGGCTTAATGCTCTCCGCGGGACAGGTACACTCGCGTTCACAGCGGTAATCAGTTCAAAGACACATACCTTAATGCGTAGGCGGTTGGGAAGCCTGGTACAGTTGAGTTGCGACAGGCTGCAGTCTTAGGTGGCAGGTATATTCGATATTCGACGGTTATAGTGCTGAGTGGGCATCCGCCATACTGGCGACGTGAGACGCGTCAGGACGCGTACAACTGGACGACGAAAAATGGGCCAGTTTCGTTCTGCGGGACAGATCCTCGAATGTCGAGATGAAGGGGCACGATCCCTTACTTACGGGAGCAGGAACTGGGCTCAGGATGCACCCACGCTACGCCGAAACAATTTCGGAACTCACACACAACCACCACACGAACGCTCTCTGCAACGGGCTGCGATCAACTGCCACTTAAGGCGAAACCGTTTGTCACATACTTGCTGAAGCAGCACTCGACGGGAAAAAGACTGACGCCCCCGCCAAGGGCGGGAGCGCCGCACGAACGCACACACTATCCGACCTCTTATTCGATCGACGGCTCTCGGCTGAATGCCCAGCAAAAAGCGTTAGGACGCTTGAAGTGGCGTGAGCCAAACGGCGTTGCCACGTGACTCTCGACAGCCAATCGTGAGGCAATAAGATGAAACAAATTAGTGCCGGCGACAATGGTAGCACGCCGCAACGGCGTGTTTTCTAGAAGATTCGGAATTCTTGCGAGCGATAACGCTCGGCTGCCAAAGCGCCATCAGAGGGGCGCTCCAACCGACGAGAAATACTGCGTTTGGGGCCAAATATGTGCAAAATCATGATTCTGGAATTAGGCGATGGAGCCAAATAAGTAACTAAAAGGGTTTAGCATACGGGCACGCTGCCCTAAAGCCTAGGTGGCTATTTAAAATACCAAAATGACCTGAATCAAATGTGCGGAAGATAAGATTGTACTTGTGCGCAAAGATTGAAAATGGTTTTAACATAGCAACAAGTTGCCCTAAAGGCGTGAAATGCAATTAAGCATCTACAACAGCAAAATGACTTAACATGTTTGATGAAAAAGTACGTGTTGAGTAACGTATTTCAATTGCTACTATTTTTCAATTTTTATCAAACACACTAAAATCTTAAGCTTTTTTACTGCAGTTTATGCATTGTTAACTTGTTGCTTACTTAATAAAAATGATATGAGTTAAAAATGACATGTAACAATAATTAACTCGCTTACTATCAACAATACAAACTACATTTTGCTATGAAATAGTTAGCGAAATGTCGTCAAAACTAGCTTCAAATAAAGGTATAATCTTTAATTTTACTTGCAACTGATGGCTAAACTGACTGTAGTATACTAAACTTGAACTCTGTTTACAAATAACACGCTGAGAATAATTCCTTTCCTAGATTATTACCTGTACGGTTTGCAAATACGCTGGTCCAAACATGCAGCGAATACATTTGCTATGAACCAATGTCTGGTCAGCTACATTTCTAAAATAAAGCAATGACTTACGCCATCTGTCACGCGCGTACAAAAGTACTTTCAGCGTGACTTCACGCCCATTGAGTTTAGAGATCTAGGTATATAATATCTTTGACGGAACTATGCAAATCGAAGACAGAGTGGCTCACAACACTTGTTGAATTTTGATTATTAAAAGTTATCATTTTGTGCCAAGTGTTTGTTTTGATTCATATCCAGTGTACAAATTTCACTTGTACGTAATTTCATCGAATTAAAGAGTGCCAGTTAAGAGGGAGGTGATCCAGAAGATTCGCCCACTTGGATCCAACCTCGGGGCTGGTTTTAGAGCAGTTTTGAGGCATCGGCTAGCTGAAATGTATGTGCATCGTGTAGATTGGACTTTCCTTGGTGTCCTAGTCCAGAAAGCAGAAGCAGGAGCATTTATTTAAATTAGTTGCCAATGAATAAAATAGGAAAGGCAATAAACCATTTAGTTTGCGGTGATTAATACAAAGCACAAATTTTAATAATTTGTGTGATATTTTCTAATTATTTATTTATATTGCAATATGTGTAAAACTTCAATTTCTTTGCGAAATTCTTTGACCACAAAAGGGAATTAGGTGTTTGTATTGCTGTATTTCAATTATCTACTTTTGCATGTATATCCGCAGTACACGTTTCCTTCTTTGTTATGAGACTGCCGAAGTGCTTATACATTGCACGCGTTTCTACATTGGTGTTTTCTATTTGCAGGTTATTTAGTCGCTGCTCTATAATTAGTTACTGAGTTTTGCCAGTATTGATTTTTGAACCCCATTTTGTATGTTCTTTAGTTAATTTTCTTACTATGTACGATATCTCGTTTTCATCCTCATCAACCACCACCTGCTGAAAATTTTTAAACAGAAGCTGCAACTACTTTACTCCAAATTTCTGATAAAGTTTAACGTAGTTCTGATTCAATTCTAATTTTTGTACGGAAATGTTTTTACAGGTGTTAGATTTCTCCTAAAAAAGTCAGATGTTGGTCGGGAGCCAAGCCGAAAGCTGTATGTGGGTTGTCTTCCAGATATTGGTATCAAGTTGTTGATATAAAAGTAAATAGTTTGTGCCCAGTTGTGCGTTTTATCGTATGCTTCTGTGTGGGTGCCAGCTGTCGTCAGATTGGCAGTGTTCCGGAGTGCAGTTTTAGAATAAATTAGACCTGGAGGGTAGCGTGTGCGAGTTTGACTTCGGAGCCAAGATTCTACAAGATTTGGACCTGCGAGAAGGGGACAACAAGATGCAGCACCTAGAGGGGGTCCTCTTCGTGGTCCAGAAGAAGAAAGCAGCAGCAGTAAGCTTGCCAGGAAGCAAATACGAACTTGGCGTCCTTTGTAGAACGAGATCGGCGTTCCTCGGAGAAAAAACAAATTCGAGTTGGCGTCTTTTTGCACTTGTCAAACAAATTCCAGGTTAACCAAACTACTTGAGAGAGAGAGAGAGAGAGAGAGAGAGAGAGAGAGAGAGAGAGAGAGAGAGAGAGAGAGAATTTTATCATAAAATTCTAACTGCTATGTGTTGGTGCTGAATTTTATTTATTTAAAATAAATATATTACAAATAATTAAAAAATAATTACATCTAGAGGGTGCGTCACAATTAATATCGCATTTAGTTCGAATTTTAGTTACTTTTCTAGATTTTTTCTACCAAATTCCACTAATGAAAATTTTTCCAGTAATGGTTTTTCTATTTTTGTGATTTCGCGATTAAAATTCTATAAAATGAGCATTTAAAATCAAAATTTCACGTTACAAACCGGCTTTAACGTGTAGGTCTACACCTGTACAGAAAGCCCTGCTGAAAACTATTCTATTCAGATTTTATTAATTTATTGTTGTCGTTCGACAACAAATCAAACTCATAGTTACACAAATAAGTAAACATTTGATACATATAGAATAACGCTGTAGCACTTAAGTCGGTGACATTTTGAGACACCATATTAATGAATTAGTAATTAGTAGCAATGGTGTAGTAATATACCAACGTTAATTACAACAGAACTATGATCGGTGTTCGAACCTGCTCGAATTCCTATTCAGTTCGCTATATCAACACGATCACGTAATGAGTGTATTAGTTTGAATGAATTGATTTAGCGCTATCATGGCACATTTATCTTGAATATGTAGCTGATTTCAGTCGATAACGTCCATTAATGATGATAATATGTATAGAAATAATGAAAAGCTGCTGATCGATTTAAAGTGTCATAATTGTTCAATTCACGCTCACGTTTTAGGAATTCATTATTTAACAAAGATTATAATGTATATTACGAGTATAATTAGATTTAGGGATTTGGGAGTAAAGCCTTGTAGTTCTAGTACTTTGAATCCTTTAATATTGTTCTTAGAAGGTTCAACCAATGGGAACGTTTTAAAAAACGAAATAATAAGTTATAAGTTATTTTAAAATAGAAGCTGGTAAGTATATTCTGAAACTGTGGTTCTATATGTTTCTTGCTCGGGTCGGCTAAATATGACCCAATGGAGATATGTTTGCGATAAATCTTTAATTACTGGAATATTGTATTGTTGCTATTAATGATGTAATAAAATACTCGATTTTTTTATCAAGCGGAATACAAGAAAGTGCCCAATATTAAAGTAGTAACTTGTTCATGAAATAACTAGCTCATAATAAAAGGTCGAAGAGGAGTTGCAAAGCAATACAGCAAATTTAAGCTGTTGCAAGTAGCAACATACCAATAATTCAGGGCGGCATATATTATATACTTACCGTAATCAATCTAATAGGACAATCTGAGACGGTGCAGATAAGGTGAATAAATTGGCTGTGCATGAAAGAATACAGTAAATAATAACAAGAAAGAAATATAAACCTATATTCAGCAAAAAAGTTAGGTGTTTATCAATAAAACTCTCCATGTATTAATGTTGTGGATCTAGTAACTTGATTTTCAACATCCGTTTTATATAATGTCAGGGAAATATTAAAATAATCAGTAGTAATGTAACAAGTGGCTTGAACATTGATATGATAATAGAAATGCAAAGAGTGACGAGTTGCATTTCCAGGGAAAATAGGAACTGGTTAAAATTCAGGAGAATTATAATCTGGCGTTGTTCACGACAGGAGTTACATTTGACTGGAGAATTTTACAAACAAGTCATTAATGAGGGACCAATTACCTCGATGTATCGATTTTTTCAACTAATTGACACAATGCGCTTTATTTTACAAAAATGTGACATCTATCTATCTAGTTGCTATAGAGAGTTGCAAAAAAAATAATCGCCTATTTATTTTGACCAGTATCAAACTATCATGAAAGAGTTGCCGTGATTGGACATTTGTAAACGAGATCTGTGATTTAATTGGTTTCTAAATATGTGTGTTGAGCTCACAAAGCAATACAATTTACAAGCACCTGTTCAATTACTCATCTTTTATATCACTAATGGCAACAAATGAAATTGCAAATACTGTTCTGAAAGTAATTCGCATTGGATACAACACTTTCACATATAGTATATAGGTAAATTTTTCACTTTTGTAAAGACATATTGTTCCTGCAGATACTAAGTGGAAAATAGTCTCATTATTAAATACAGGTTTGTTGAAATTTGGATAAAGATTAATCGACAAAAAAGAGCACATTAAGTGGCCAGCTAAATTATTTTTGTGGTTACCTTTAAACAAGGAATATTTAACTTTATTTCATAACTATTCCAGTAGTATTAGAATTCCAATTTTAAGTTTGCAGCAGTTCATAGGGGTTGTAAGGCTTTTTAGGCACGATTTCTTAGAGCTCCGACGCGTTTACGTTCCTCAAACAGAATAATAGCCCAAATCTAAGCAATAAATGTTAGATGAATTAAGCGTGTTCAGTGAAGGGCCTAAGAAATTTGCTTTGAGCAAATGAAGAAAAAAGTTCGGCGCTGAAACGTGTTCCATTAATCTTACTTTTCAGCCATAAATCTGGGCTATTAAATTTTTAGATGTTCTCTAATGCATACAAATGCGGCAGTATTGAACAACGTGAATTAAATTAGTTCTAGTCCTTCGAAGTTTGATAGGGGCGGCAATAAAATTTCACGACCCTCATTTGCATTTATTAGTAAGTAGAACTTCTTCAAACGTCAAGTCTCTAACGTTGGTCAAAATATGTATCTAGGAATGTCGTGACATGGCGTGTTTGTTTTAAAGGATGGTACAGTTGTATCTGGGGCGGGCTGATACAAACGAAAACTGAAAGTTAGGAAACAAAACCATAATAACAAATTGCAAAAAAATAGCAAGGTCAACTGGAACACACTAACATTAACAAAAATCATACTAACAATAGATCATTATTAAACAAAAGTAGAATATACATTTACCCAACCGACGAGGTGTCGGAAAAGTGTTTTAAACTGTTATAACAACATGAATTATTAGCAGTGCACAGAAATTAGTAAAAAAAATTAGGCGTGGTCACCATACTAATTTCTTTTACTGCTTGTAAAACTTTAATTTTGCATTTTTCTCAAAAACTATAATACAAACACATTTTTGACATTATTTATCAACAATTACCTAATATATAGCATTGTTTTAAAAGTTTCCATTATTACCTATTGGACATTTTTATAAGAATGAATTTTTTTTTAAAACTCCATTCATTTCTTACAAAAAATCTTTTAAGTGGTAGATAATTACGTAGTATATGATATTGTTTTCAATAAATTTATTCTATCAAATGCCACTTCCGGTCTAAAATTATGAGGTTATTAATAGGCAGTGATACAAACAATATAAATGTAGATAATTTTGAACCGTTAAAACAACAAAAAAATGTTTACATTTATAACAGAATAACTGAACCATTACGATTTCCTTCTAAGCAAATGTGGAAGAAATAATGGGATACAAAAAGAAAACAATGAAATCGTATATTAGTGTTAGAACAGTTTGTTGCACGTGGAACCCTATTTACGACATGTAGCAAGCTTAAAGGGGGTCTTGAGCAGAGCGCTAAGGGTGGGTGGGCACCACGTTGTGTCTGTCGGTGATATAATGCAGTACTTCAACCGCTAGAATTTGGACATACTTTGTGTTACGGTCTCTAGAAGTTGCTCCTACTGCAAGAACACCCACGGAAACTTAGCTTACTACATATAACATATTCAAAATTTGCAGTAATTCACACATGCAATACTGGATTAATTTATCGTTATGAAATCTCATGGCCCTCAAACGAGAAACTATCGGAATTTCAGATAGGTAGGCTTTCCTTTGAAAAGTTGGATATATCTGACAGTCATCGTAATTTGTCAAAATCGTTATAGTAAGGCTTTCCCAAACAGCTACATTGACGGACCAATGATACTTCCATACACATAATCTTTATGCTCGCTAATCGCTGACCTACCGATGATCGGATTCCCGCCTGAAATTCCTCAGCTCTTAACCGCTTGCATTAAAAGGACAGTGGCGGCGACTTAACAATTTATAATAATTTATTATAATAAAGCACTTGCAAGACAGCTCAACTTATTTTTTTATATATCATATGTCTTGTGGTAGAGAAAAAGTAACTTTCTTGAAAGTATTACGTGAAGATATACATAATTCAACGGGGAAGTTTTGTTTACCACACATAGAAGATACACAAAAACAAACATTTTAGTTTTAAGAAAATCTACGCGATTTCGTTTAAGAAAACCCTGATGACCTTTAAACAGAAAGCAGCGGTGATGATACTAAGCTAACTTTGTTACTAGTTTCTTTAGTATATATTGCAACACCCCATTTCAATAGCCTGTTCTAGCAATTCGCATCTTCTTTCCGACCACCTTATATTTAAATAATGTAGCAAAGAAATTCAGGTTTATCGCACAAAGCACCTGACGTTAGAGATAAGGCACTTACAATGCTTTTCTGGTCGAAGCACGCTTGGCTTTTACTAAGTAGGCTCGCTAGAAAACAATCGATTTTCTTGATTATTGATTTTTTACGAAGCGCTTTCGCGAGATCTGAAATTGAAGGAGCACGCCAAGATCGCTCTTGTTTAAACAAACGAAAACCGCTAGCGGTATTGTTTTATTTACGAACGGCCATAAACAGCTTTGGTAAGAGTGCCTATTTTAATTAAATTTTGCATACTAACTTCGATATTTAGGCCGGTACCCATGCGGCTTTCTTAAGGTTATTCTACAGTTACTCCAGGAATAACTGGGCCTCCCATTTTTCGCGTCGACGTGTAAGTAGGTTGGAAATTCCAGAATGCCCTAGGCCGCCTTTGCCGCAGTTAGCTATTCTCATTGATCATGGCGTCCTGGGATTCTACAAAATAATGCAGTAAATCCTGCTTAGAAGTCCTTTTTGTCAAGATACAGCATACCAGGATCTTATCCCTCACGATTGCTGGACATAACAACGAATCAAATTGTAAGTACATGCATTTCTCAGCGTTTCTATCGACAAAGGCAGTTGCCGCAAATATAATCAGTTCTTGCTAAGGTCTTAGAAATTTAAACTGAAGCGTGTTTAATTACTCCTTTTAATCAATCAATTTATAACGCTAAAAGCGTGAGCGATCAATTGTTTTTAAATTGCTAAAATACGTTAGTGTCCAAAACTCACTTCCGCCGCGTCCTATTCCTTCGAGCTATTAATTGGCATATTTTATGTATATAATTCATATGTTACTGCGATTATTTGGGTTTGATTAAATGCCTCTATTGCTGATAATATTTTTGTGTTCTGTCCGCAACCTTTTCACCTGCACTATATATATATATATAGGTATGTACCAAAGCACTAAAGGTAGGTGGAGTGTTATTTATTAGCTAGATTTGTTTTTATGTTGTGAATAACAACAAAGTGTCCAAATTTTCATTATTCTACTGTTCAATTTTAAAGCCTGAAGTATTTGTTGCCTAGTCCTTTTACCACGCCATATTTTACCGAGAGTTTATGAGCTAGTCCAAGTCATGTCCACTCTTCGTCTAAGGGAGTGGTACAATATTAGGGTCACTGATTGTCAATTTATATCAATTTTTAAAAAGAGGCTAAATTCTAGAAATGTGAAGAATAAAATATTCGACTAGTGAGTGCAGAGAAAGTAGGAAATTTCGGATTCTGCAATATAACTAAAAGAGGAGAGGCACTGATGGATTATTTAGAACAACATCCATTGCATGCCATATACGGCTTCTTTAGCCCATAACTGGTTAGGTGTTTTTCTTTTATAACTTGACTGGTGACTTTGACTTATGACGACCCATTATTTTCTTCAATTCTACTGTGTTACTGGTAGGGGTGAAACTAAACATTTTAGCGGAAATTAAAATAAATAACTGAATAGAAATAAACAATTTGAGCTACAGAACATAAATTAGGACCAATAAAAGTGTGCATCTGCAAACATATGCAAACAAATAAAATGTTCATTATATTGAGCGATTAACATTTTTAGTAAAGTTTTATAAACATTATAGTGTTGCTCAGGTCAATACCTTGCACCAATTTGCTTTATTTTTTTGCCAGAGTCTGGTGGGCTATTCTTGCATCTCACTCTTTCATCCAGATCCAGCTTAGAACAACGTGGGATCGGTTTCTGGAATATTTTACCCATATTTAGCAACAAAGCGGAGAGCATCTGAGCTTTATAACATTTTTGGAAAGCATTCTGATGTACAACATGATTTGTAGGGCTGCTATTCAACAAGATGAAAAAAAAAATAGTCTGGTCGTCGACTGGTTCAGTATACCCCACACTTCTCATCACCATTCTTGGTGTTCTAAAATGCATTAATTTCTTGTTTAAGGGTTTCCGGATCAGTACAATTAGCATGGTGCACCGATGGTACAAGAAGAGCAATCTTACTTTTCGTAGACACAAAGAAAACTAACTTAATGTCCTTCGTAAACCAGTAGCGGAGTCAACCCTTTTCTCTTCATTTGGAAGAAAGTACCTCTTTTGGAAATTTCTTTTGTTCTTGCGCAAAGTTCTTACAAAAGTCAATAACCTTTGCTTTAGCTCCTTCACTAGATCTATAAATGGAAACCAACTATCAGCTGTAATGTTTCAGTTGATACCAATAATGGTGTTTGTTGGCTTGGAAGGAGAGCAGGAGAACATGGACCCCTTTCAGTAACATTGTACAGAAAAATTCACTGGGTGCAGTCCCGTCAGTCTCAACCATAACTTGAAGGTCTTCATTATTTGATTTCAAGACGGCTGTGGCTATGGACATAAGGATTCCCAAAAATGTTTTGAAGTCGATCAGATCCGTGTGTTTGTTGTCAGATCGGTTATGATCGAATAAATTTGCGCTCATCAGTGAAAGCAGACTGGGGCTTATAAACTGATCCAAAAGCTTTCTTTAGTCAGCCGTTTTGTACTCTGTTAGTATAAGCCTCTCTAATAGTCGACCAATTGTTTCTATTTTGTGCAACGTTATACCAGTTAAAGCCTGCGGTTCTTTTTATGTCGTCGCTCTATCTCATTTGAGGGCGACCTACACTTCTTCTATATGTCCAACGTCTCCATCTGATTATTCTTCCGCTTCACTTATATTCGCCTCAAGGAGATAATATCAAATTAGACAGTTACCGACCAATTTACTTATTATCGCAAATATAAAAACTTCTTGCGGATTTTTTTACAAATATGCTTACCTATAGACGGTATGGATATAAATCGCAGGAGCAGGTAAGCTTCCAAAAATAATTCAGCACATATGCGAATCTCTTTACTATTAAAATCCTAATAGAAAAAATACGGAATATCATCGTAATACCCCTAACTGTGGTCAGTTGCTGAAGCATTATGCAATAGTGGAATACATTCTTGAAACAAACAACTGCTGCATAATAAATATCAAACGCAACCATGACTATACAATTAGAGGAATGTTCTCATCCTAAACTAAGAAAACGTGGAGTTAGACAGGAAAAGACTGTTGATGCAATCACTCGAAGATATATATAGGTAACTGAAATGCGAGAAAAAGGAGATACATTTAAATGGTTAGGGTATCAATCTTCTATGCTTTGCGGACTACACACTCATAATGTCAGAATTATTTGAAGAATCACAAGAACTGATTGAAGAGGTGGAAGAAGCATCGAGATGAGTAAGGCAGAAACTTACACAAAACAAAAGTCTCGAGGAGCATCGGACACGAAAGAAATAAAACAATTAGAGAGACCCTTATAGAAAAGTTAGGTAAATATATTGATAAGGTCTTAAAATGGCAAAGCATTTTAAATAAAATATAATTAACATGCAGCTTAATTATAAAGCAAATAAAAAGGATATTGAGTTAATTAACTCCGTTTTATTATTAGAAAATTCTGTTTTCTACAATGGTATTTGCAGTTAATCAGAAATTTGACTTTTCATTAGCTAAAACAAATATAAGTTAGACAGAATCATAGTTATTAATTTAATATACATGTGAAATTATAAACCCCTGTGGGTTGGGGATAGAATAGGCTCAGAGTATCCCTGCTTGTCGTAAGAGGCGACTGAAAGGGTTGGAGGAACACGCCAGCAACCCACCCTCCGTAAAACTAATTGACGCTCAGAGAAATTCAAAGGATATAGCCGGACGGAATAACACGAAGACGAACAATGCGCGAACATGGAAAGAACGATTACGAAAAACGCAAACCCTCAGAATAGCCACATGGAACATCCGATCATGGATCTCAAGAGATCAAGAAATAATTATGGAATTAAAGAAACATAAAATAGACATATGTGCTATAAACGAAACAAAGAAGAAAGGCAGAGGGAATATTATACAGTCTGTTCTATAAAAAAGGCCCCGCCTTCTAGCTACTTTATTATTTATTTTAGACCCAATAAACCTTATATCAAATCAAATGACACATAAAAACCTACATTTTAACACAATCAACAAATTTTTATCTTCAATTGTTTCAGAGTGGTGACGTCACGTGCAATTTTTTTAAATGACACTGTATATATTTTTTGACATTTTCTGGTAGAGGTTTTTTTTCTCTTTTCAACAATATAAATATTTCATGCACTTGCATAAAAAAATTTTCGTGAAAAATTACAAAAACTTGTTCACAGTGGGAGGCCATGATACAAAACTGTAAATAAAAGTGTAACTCAGAAAAACAAAACAAATAGTAGCCAAACGCTTTAACTGTCAGATTTCAGAATAATCTAAAGTGTTTATTGTTTTGTTTTTCTGAGTTACACTTTTGTTTATAGTTTTGTATGGTGGCCTCCACTGATAAAAAAGTTTTTTTAATTTTTCTCGAAAATTTTCTTATGTAAGGGCATAAAATATTTATATTGTTGAAAAGAGAAAAAAAACCTCTACCAGAAAATGTAAAAAAATATATACAGTGTCATTTATAAAAATTGCACGTGACGTCACCACTCTGAAACAATTGAAGATAAAATGTTTTTGATAGTGTTAAAATGTAGGTTTTTATGTGCCATTTGATTTGATATAAGGTATATTGGGTCTAAAATAAATAATAAAGTAGCTAGAAGGCGGGGCCTTTTTTATAGAACAGACGGTATATGGAGAATACATCTGTTTTATTCAGGCAGAGAGAAACATGAAAAAGCGATAGCCGGTGTAGGACTGTTGATAAGCAAAAAAATACTGTCATAATATACTAAATACAGAATACGTAAACGAACGATATTGAAAGTGTCGCTACTATCAGATAAACAAAAATTGAACATCATAAGCATATATGCACCTGACGCAGGGAAACCACAAGAAGAAACAATAACATTCTATGAAAAACTTGAAGAGGTGTATATGAAAATACCAAAAAACGAAAAAGCTATCATACTAGGCGATTTTAATGGACGCATAGCTAACGAGATCATAGCGGGAGTGAAGCAAAAATTCAATGAACATATTATCAATGATAAAAGGGAAGCACTAATAGACTTCTGCGTACAAAATGAGTTAAGGATTAACAATACCTTTTACCAACACCGAGATCAATATAAAGTAACATGGGAAGATACAAGGGGACATAAATCAACGATTGATTATATAATAACAAGCAGAGCAATCTATCCCAGTACAATCCTGGATGTTCGAACCCTGACGTCAGCCAACATTGAAGTGACCATGGTCTGGTATTAGGTAAGATAAAATTAACCATTAAAACATACAAACGAAAACCATGTTACTTAGAAAAATTCAACATAGAGAGTTTCAATGACGAGAGTAGAAAAGTACTATACAAAAATAGATTAGAGGAAAAATTAAAAACAATAAAATAGACACATGCAATTCGGTAGAAGAAATGTGGACAAAGATCAAACATAATGTTATTAATGCAGCTGACGAGGCAATAGGTAAAAGGAAAGTAAACATAAATGCAGATAATAAAACACCTTGGTTCACAAAAGAAGTGAAACAACTGCAGAGAAAAAGAAGAAGGCATACCTTTCATATAAAATAAAGCCAAGTGAACAAGAACACCTAAATACAAAAGCATACGAAATGAAGTAAACGCAAAAATCAAAGACATAAAAACGGCGCTGGGAGAAATTCACAAAAAATATGGAAAGCGATCTGTACGGAAGCCAAAAGAAAGTGTGGAAAATGATACAGAACAGAAAGAAAAACCTAAACGAGAACTTCCAAACGAATAAGATAAGTGAAAAAGAATGGAAGGCCTACTTCACATCATTATATGAAAGAACACCCCAAACGGAAAAAAGGATACCAGAAGTACAAAATCATGTCGAACATATGGAACAGGTCGAATTAACGCTACAAGAAATACAAGAGGCCATCGCCAAAATAAAAAATAGAAAAGCGCCGGGACCAGACAAAATCCCCAATGAATTTATAAAATACGGAGGCGAAAAACTAACCGAAGAATTTAAACAACTCTTTAATAAAGTATTGCAGACGGAATATCACCTAAACAATGGAAAGAGAGCATTACCATACCTATATTCAAGAAGGGAAGTAAAACACAACCAAGTAATTATAGAGGAATTACACTATAAAACTCATCGACGAAATTGTTTACAAAACTACTGCAACAAAAACTTGAGGAAAATATAACAATGTACGAAGAACAGCAGGGTTTTAGAAAAATCGAAGCACACTCGACGCCATCTTTATAACGAGACAGATAGCTGAAAAAGCTATGGAATATAACGTACCGGCATACATGTGCTTCGATAGAATACAACTGGAGGACGTTCTCAACATACTATTAGAACAGAGTGCCCCATCGCAAATAATTGCAGTAATAAAAGATTTGAACACCAACAATATCACACAAATTAAAAGTAACAACATCATTACTGGGAAAATAGACATATCATCTGGAATAAGGCAAGGAGACTCATTGAGCCCTATACTGTTCAATTTGGTAATGAACAAAATTATTCAAGACGTACAAACGAAACCGGGATACAGAATGGGAAACCATAATATCAACATCATGTGCTACGCCGATGATGGCATACTAATAGCTGACGGGGAAGATAAATTACAAATACTTCTGCAACAGTTTCATCTGACTGCCAAGAAATATAATATGGAAATATCAGTAGACAAAACAAGAGCATAGTAATTGCCAAACAGCCAACAAGATGCAAATTAGAAATAAACAACAAAATAATTGAACAAGTAAGTAAATTTCAATATTTGGGAGTGCAAATATCGGCTTATAGAGATACAAAACAAGAAACACGTATCCAATGCATAAAAACTCAACAAATATCTGGTTGTCTCAGAGATATTATCTGGAACAACAAATACTTGAATATCGAGAGTAAAGTAAAAATATATAAAACAGTGGTACGCCCAGTAATGACATACGCAATAGAAACGCGAGCAGAAACGAAAAAGACCAAACAGATGACAAGAGCAACAGAGATGAAAACATTGAGATCCATTCTTGGAGTAATATTACACCATAGGATACGAAGCACAGAAATAAGAAACAGATGCGGTATAGAAGATGTGGTGAAATGGGCAAGAGCGAGACGCAGAGGGTGGAACGAACACATTACACGAATGGAAGATACAAGAATAGTTAAGATCTGCAGAGACAATAAGCCACCAGGAAGAAGACAACCGGGCCGGCCGCAACAAAGATGGATCCAAAGTTGGGTATCATCCTCAATGGAATCACCACCTAATCCTTGAAAATAAAAACAGGACTTCGTCCTATAAATAAAGAAGAAGAAGAAGAAGTGAAATTATAACCGATACCATCAGTTATTTGAATATTTGTGGTTGTAATTGTAGTTAAAGTTGGTTGATGCTACTAATTGTTCTGCTACACATATTTTATCTGTAAAGGTAAATATTATTAGAATAGATAAAACATAAGTTCATCTCTTACAAATTTGTTGTAAAAAAGGTTCTTCTTTTTCTCCATCTTATTATAGGCCAGTGGCCTGTTTTGACCACAAAGTGGTTCTATACAAAGGGTTAATGATGTATAATTGGATACAGGTACCGTTGCGGCCAACTCAAAGTGCACGGCAGATTTTTAGCTTGTAATACGATATTCTAATCATAGACGTCGAGTTTTGACGTTTACGTTTGTCATCAACTGTCATAGAACTGAAAACTCGGAAAATTCCCAGACATTTGTCAGAAGCAGAGAAAATGCGAGCTATTTATTACAAAACTGGAAGAGAACTGGTCGCTGAGTCGAGTCGCAACAGATTTGCATGTGAGCAAGAGCTGCACTTTCAAAATTAAAAATCGTTGGCAGCAAAGACTTTTGCAAGAAAAGTTTTTTTAGCACCAGAGAACAAAAAATGAAGAGTACAATTTGCAACTGCCTATTTGAATGAGATCGACGACTTTTGGAACACGACTGTTTTCTCAGGTGAAAGGGTATTTCAATCATTTACCAATTGACGATTAAGGGTGTGTAGACCACAAAATTCAAGATTTGAGGAGCAATATTATGTTCAACCCTTAAGGAGTAGTGAATGATTCTCTGTAAACGTATGGGGATGGATCAATGCTCACGGATCTTGGGCATGCTATAGAATTAATGGTCGACTGAATGCTGAAAATGATCGCAACATTTTGCAAAATGTGATGCTGCCATCTGTAAGAGAGGTCTTTCCTAATCAATTTACTTTTCAACAGGCAATATACTACCTAATTAATTAATTTTGTTTATGTTAACGTAATTGATAACATTATTTTCACAGGATAACTGTCCTGTGCATACAGCAAGGGTTGTTCATTGATGGTTTGATGAGAATAATATCAATTTATTACCATGGCCTGCAAGAAGTCCGGACTTGAATCCCATAGAAAATGTTTGGGGCTATTTAACTACAAAAATGTATACCGGGGATTTTGCATCAAACGAAACCGATTAATTATGGGAAAGAATAAGAAATGCTTGAAAGGAACTGAGAGAAGGATACAATATGGAAACATTGGTCAACTCTATGAGAAACAAACTGCAAAGCGTAGTAGCAATTGAATATTGATACATATTTATTAAATACTCACATATTATTGTATAGTTTGTTCACTTGTGGAACTTTGCTAAAATACGAACATTAAAAAAGTAATACCTATTCTTATAATCACGAGCAACGCCACTGGAGAAACCCCCATTTAATAAGCCGAAAAATCGCAAAAATAACCATAGTAACGAAAAACCGTGCACTTTGAGGTGTCCGTAACTGTACATTTAAGAACTGTTAACCTAAAAATATCAATTGTAAATTTAAAAATGTCATAGAGGTTGTAAAGTAAGAATCGGTAATTTTGATATTTTAAGCTGGAGTGATCCCTACGGTTTTGGCGGGAATTATAAAATAACTAGCTTTTACCCGCGACTTCGTTCGCGCGAGGTTCGTTATTTGTGTATTAACTAATGACTAATTATTTTCTGTCATCCCATCCCATCCCATCCCATCCCCGTCCCCGTCCCTTTCTCCGTCCCCGTCTCCGTACCGTCCCATTCCGTCCCGTCCCGTCCCGTCCCGTCCCGTCCCGTCCCGTCCCGTCCCGTCCCGTCCCGTCCCGTCTCGTCCTGTCCCGTCCTCTCCCCTTCCATCCCATTCCTTCCCTTCCCTTCCCTTTCCGTCCCGTCCCGTCTCGTTCCTTTTCGTCCCGTCCCTTCCTTTTCCGTCCAGTCCCGTCCCGTCCAGTCCCGTCCCTTTCCGTCCCGTCCCGTCCCTTCCCCTTCCATCCCATTCCTTCCCTTTCCTTTCCGTATCATCCCGTTCCGCCCCGCCCCGCCCCGTCTCGACCCTTCCCGTCCCGTCCCGTCCCGCCCTTTTCCCTCCCGTCCAGTCCCGTCCCTTCCCGTCCCGTCCTGCCCCTCCTCTTCCATCCCATCCCCTCCCCTTCCATCCCATCCTTTTCCTTCCCATTTCCGTCCCGTCCGTCCCGCCCCGCCCAGACCCGTCCCGCCCCGCCCCGTCCCGCTTTGCCCCGTCCCGTCCCGTTCCGTCCCTTCCCTTCCCGTACAGTCTCGTCCCGCTCAGTCCCGTCCCGTTCCGTCCAGTCTGGTCGCGTCCCGTCCCGTTTCTTCCCTTATGTCATGTTCACCGTCTTGGACTTAAAAATAAATGCCATTTTCGCAATCAACGTCCCAATAAACCTCAATAACGACACCCATATCGATTTTTAGGCTTACTTACCCCATTTCACCCCCTAAGGGGTTGATTTTCGGAAAATCAAGAAATACGTGTTTGCTTATTTGTTTTTAGGAGTACTCCTACGAAGTTTCAAGTCGAAATGTCTATTTAATATTATTTTTCCATACAAAATTGGAACCTCCATTTTACCCCTTTAGGGGTTGAATTTCGAAATATCCTTCCTTATTCCTTGTATACATCATAAAGGGAACCTCTGTGCAAAATTTCAGCTTTCTAGGTCCAAGGGTTTGGGCTGGGCGTTGATGAGTCAGTGAGTCAGTCAGGACTTTTAGAAATATATATAAGACAAGAACAAAATAAAGTGTGTAAAATTAAAAATGTTAGTGACATCGGTCTGCAATTTGAGTTAATGATATAAAAATTCAATTTTACATGAAGAAATACTGGTACGTACAATTAAGAATTGTAATAAAAATAAGTAGTTTTTTAAATATGAAAATTAGCGTCAAACTAATAAAGATGTTAAGTTTGCATGCATAAAGCCTATTTAAAAAAGGTTGCTCTTTATAGTACAAGAATGAAACGGGATTTAGCTGGTGCAAAGTCCAATTTACAAATTACCAACAAAGGATATCTGGGCCCGAAGAAAGAAAATATTGTTATGTAAGTGTACACCAATTTCAATTAAATAATACCAGATCTGAGAACAAAAGCAGTAAGTAAAATAATTAAATTTTCTGCTTCTTGTAAAAGGGGTGATGCCAAGCTTATAATTTCCTTCTAGAACGCTCCCTGCCTCTGGACCACGAACGAACTTTTTTCCAGCTGTTGTACCTTGCTCTGCACCTCTCTCGGCTTCCAGCCTTCTCGAATCGGGCTTTAAAAGTTGACTTCGCGCCTTGATCACGTTTCTAAGCGACGCCAACCTCGTACCTCCCTTCTGGAACGCTTTTAACTTCTGCTGCCTTCTTGTATACCACAAATAACGGCCCCTCTAGACGCTGCACACTGCTATCTGCTTTCCGCAGCTCCACAACTTGCCAAAATATAGCTTCGAAGTAAAACACAAATGGGTGAAGCTTTAGGACCAATTTTCTCTGGGCTTGCACTTAGGAACATTACTAAACTTAAGCACAACTGGGCTCTACACAGTGCCGAATAAATAAAACTAGACAAATCGTAGAAATTATAAACTTTTTTGTACGAAATCAATTCAAAACTGGGAGCCAATACTACAAACAAGCTTTCGGCTTGGCTTCCCATTAAACAACAACAATTGAGCATCTGCGTCTTCATAGCAACAAGTTAACAATTGTTTTAGGTAAGTTTTTACAATGTTTTTCCTTAACTACGAAATTGTTTTTTACCTTAAATATCATTTTGGACCAATTTAACCGCACTTTTGTTGCATATTTTTACTTTTAGTTTAATAAACACTGGTTCACAAGTTATTAGCACTCTATTGTAGTCTTTTTAGTTCTCAGGTTGCATTTCAAATGCTCTTTGCATTCCTATGCTTTCTTACACTGCTTTCTAACCCTTCAGCTGCGTTATCCATTGTTGGCATAATGATATGAATCCAGAACGCTGTATAAAATCTCTGTCACGCTTCGAAACACCTCTGTACTTAAGCAAATTCATTATCGTGTCTAGACGTTATACAATTAACCTGTCAGTCATCATAAATTAGATACATTTGCCATAACGAGCACAAATATTAAAAAATAAGCTGAAAGCAACCCTCGCGATACTGTTTCATTCAGATACTAACCTCTGTTAATGAAATTACAGTTATTGCTTAATCATGTCTTATGTAACTATTAATGTTTACTAGTGACTTATTGTTGCAATAAATAGAATATCAATTCTGGGCTTATTTGAACTTTCTTTAGTCTTCGTACGTTAGCAATGCAACCAGAATTGCTGTAAGCATCATCAAAAGTTAAACTAGTGAGATGGTTAACCAGACTTTCAGAAAATTGCGATTAATATAAAAAAAGTTTTATCCATAGCGGTAGGAACACATTCTGAGCCGGAAAGCACCCAACTGGTTTGAAGGTACTTGGATTGTCAACGTTCTTCTCACGTAATCCCGATCCAACCTCACTAGTTAAGAGTTAAAAAGGAACCCTAATAAAAATGGACGTAAGTTGGCCCAGATGGGACCGGAATGAGATTATATACTGTAACACCTATAGAGATCACCGAATTTTCGCTGCGGAACGCAACAGGGAAAATTAAGAAAAGTCAAGAAAAATATACCACGTATACTGATGAGAAATAGCAAGCTCACCCGTTTGCTGAGCATGTTGCTGACGCTTTAAATCTTTCTCTTCCGAAAATATTGCCTTGGTACTACAACACCCTTATTAAATAGCACCGCCCACTAATTCCATGTGACATAATTAAAGAAGTTCAACCCTAATAAGGCTGTCGGATATGACCTTACTAACGGAAAACTTATCAAACAAATACCTGTGAAAGTATCAGTAGCAATAACGCACATCTTTAGTTCTATCTAAACACTTTCCAAATTAATAGTTATAATACTTGTACTAAAACATAGAAAGCCTGCTAGGGAGGTGACACATTGTCGGGGAATCAATCTGCTTTCCATGTTATCCAAACTCTTTGAGAAAATATTATTTGATATATTACGACCATTGTTAATTGAACTTGTGATACTGGAGCATTAGATCGATGTCTGTGAGCAATATTCCACCAGAGAGGAGGTGATTCGAGTGATAGAACAAATAAATTATTTCTATAAAGGGAAAAGTATTGTTCAGCTGCATTCTTGGACATCACTTAATGTTTCGACAAGGTGTGGCATCACCGACTGCCTAGTAAATTGAAAACTCAGACTCATTCCACCAAGAACGGAAGTCGATTCTTCATAAAGTGGCCGATATACCGAAGACAAATACCTTCACTTCTCCGTTCACTGACGGCATGGCCATCGTAGAAACAAGTGATACCCCTCGATTTGTCTCTAAAAAAATACAGCATGCCCTTAACAACATTCAGACCAGGTTAAAACGAAGTCACAGCACATTACTGAAGTGCTACACTGAATGGAGTAGTTGTGCTTAATAGAGTTTTGGAGTACAAAACAATAATTGCACCACATTTCGATTATTGTATTTGTAAGATAGGGCGATGAGAATATTATGAAAATGTTGAGAGTGTCTGCGATGGCAATCAGTTAATTAAATGATTTTCTTACTTAAAAAAAATATGTACATAAAATTCACTATATTACAAACGTTTCAAGATGTTTAACAATCCAACCATAATATAGTATAACGAAACCTAGATGAAAAGCCGTAACATTTTGAAATTAATTATATGGACACAATTCCATTTATTTTTCAACCAGCGAATTTTAATTTAACTTAAGATTGTTGTTATTGATGGCTACACAATTTTGCAACCAAGCTTTATTTATTTTTGCTACATTGGAACTTTACATTTAATTTTAATTGATGCTTTTTAAATTTAATTATGAAATGCACTTCGAAAGTAAACACTATCCCGCATTCATTCATCTCAAACTCGTTTGTTAATTGAACCTCGAGCGCACTTCCTCAAGGCAGTCGATGGCTACTTCTGAGTTCTTAAACAATGAAATCGTCCTGAGAATTTTGTCTTAAACTTACGCATTAAGCTTTCAACCTTGTGCAGGAAATTGTGAAAGTTGAAGGAATCGAAGTTCGCCTTCACGGAGAGAGCATGTTTAAGAATCTCGAATTGCTTAAGGGCAGCGATACACTTGATTTGTAAAGTTTAGGGTGCCCAGCAAGTGCTATTTAATTATTTGAGGCCGTCTTTTGTTTCCAGTTTAAGGTTTTAACTTATTCGAATCCTAGGCTTTGTTCCCTGCATTAGGGCCTCGGCGGACTCGAGTACGGAATGCGTTAATGAATGAAATTTTTATCAACGCTTCCTCATTTCTCCTTCTTTACAGATTTTACATAAGGTTTGTGATTGTTAACGATTCTTGAACAAATCAACATTTTTTTACTAAAAGCGTTTTTTCGAGACGTCTTTTGCATCTTTACCATATTTCCCATATTCGTATACATTCAGGACCTCTGTTTTTTCTTCTGTAGCTACAACTTTGCTCCCTCATACCTACCTTTTTGCATGTGATCTTGTCTGTATTTATTTAATGTAAGCACTGGGGCCATTAGGATATTCTTGTTGGGAAATGTTTCGCCTGATAGGTTTGCAACCAATGATACGTCGTGGGTCAGCGAGTTTACAAGGTGTGCCTTACTTTTTCGCTTTGGAAGTAAATTGACGGCTGTAGAATATCGCCATACAGTGAGAAGAGTGAAATGTCCATATCAAGTTGATTGTAACCAGACGTAACTTTGGCCAATTTTACTTTGAGTTCAAGATTAAATTTGATTATTATACCACTTGTGAATAGCTCTGGTCCAAGGTTCGTAGACTGAAATTAGAGATAAGTTCGAGCCAGGAAGAAACATTTATTTTCGTTAACTATTGAACAAAATAAAAATGTTTCCTAAAATTATTTACACAATAAAGAAAATAAAACAAATAATGAGGATAACCCAAATTATAAATTGTTATGGTATCTTGGGCGGTCCGCGTGGAGCTGTACTGGCCGATAGGAGATATGGGCGACCCGTCCCTGGTCTTATGATTAAGATTGCTGTAATTAGAACAACATTAAATAATTCAATTTCGACTTCGTCGTCCCCGAGTTTTTTTCAGATTTTGGACCTGATCAAGCAAAATTCGAAATGATTCTAGGTAAATTAAGAGCGGCTCCATACTGAAAAAACGCGAACGCTCCGCCGCATTAGAGAAATGAATTTAATTTCAGACCCCGAGAATGACCTTCTGGGACTAGTGCTCGTCCATCACTGTCCAGACAAACTGGAGCGTTTGGGATCCGCTCGCTTTACAATTCAAATAATATGCTTGCTCGCGCTTTTGCAAATTATTTAAGTGAATTTAGGTCGCTTTGAACCTCGGCTGGCGGATCTTCTCAGGCGGGCTATCGGAAGAAATTATTTATTAACAGGGTGGTTTCACGGGCTATTAGACAGGTATCCAGGTAAGATTTTCAAGCAGCAGGATTTTCCGTTACGCCGGGGGCAATTATTAGGACAGGTTAACCGTTATCAGCTGCAAGATCTTCCGTTGCGCTGGAGGATTAATAGGACAGGGTAGGTTAGTTATCAGCGGCAAGATCTTCCATTGCCCTGGAGGATTAATAGGACAGCGTAGGTTATCAGCGGAAAGATCTTCCGTTGTGTTGGAGGATTAATAGGTTATTTAGTTGCAACATCTTCTATTGACCTGGAGGGTTAATAGGACAGGGCGAGTTAGGATTGCTTCTGTAGATTTACTAACATAGACAAGGGAGGTTTCTGGTCAGGTAGTTTGGGACAGGATTCTGGTCTTACCGGACAGTTATATGGACTGGTAATGACTGGCCAAGGGCCCAAGTTAGCACCCCAGATTCTTGTTTGGATTTGGAAAGGAACGGGCTGCATCTGCCTGGTTAAGGATCAGATTAAATCTGTCTTAGGACTGATCGGACATCGCTCTTTTATGTAATTCAGGGCGGCAAAACCGGTAAACTTAGAGTGGGGCTCAAATATGCTAGTTAAGTGGGGGCCGGGGAGTACGGATGCGTGACTTTAGCGGCGCGGCGAGGCTTGCGCAAACCGCCGGATTCACACCTGCATGATAATAATTATTAGCAGAATCTCTCTTGAAGTTTTTCTTTCCCTCCGCGCGGCTCCAAATTTTCGCGCGTCACGAATTATTGTGGCGTGATAGCGCCTACAAATTGATAACGTAATTAAAACGTTGTAAAACAATTTGGACGCACGGGAAACGTCACAGTCGTGTCCACCGGAAAGTGTTGGCCTGATCCGGATTCGTATGACCTTGAAATCACGTGTTGCGTGGGCGACGAATTGTTAGTATCGGGTTTAATAAAGGGTAAAGCTCTGATACATTATTGCCCGTGTCGAACTGTCATATGTTTTTTGTGTTTTTGAGTCTTGATACCGTGAATTACGAGGCGATAAGCCTAAATAGGTGTCGTTGTTCATTGCTGCGAGATGTCTTGTAGGTATTTTTCTGGTCCTTTGGTAGAATCCACCAGCGTTCAGGGCAGTTTTGGTGGGACGAATTTGAACGCAATCCTTAAAACCTTTTCTGCGGCAGATTGTGTCGGAATGTAGTCACGGTGGAGGCGGAATGGGACGTTTCGCCGTCGCCTTTTCGCCGTCGCCATTTCGCCGTCGCCGTTTTGCCGTCGCCGTTTCGCCGTTGCCATTTCGCCGTCGCCGTTTCGCCGTCGCCTTTTCACCGTAGACTATTTTACATTTCCGACTTAAAAAACACTTTTTCACTTAGCTATATCTAAGCAAAACATGGAATCAAAGTTTTGCATGTTTTAAATGATACATGTTCGAAATCTTTAATAGCTTTAAAATATTATTCACATTTATTTCCCATTAGGAGGACGTTGAACGTTATTACAGTTACACTTCCTATATGCATTAAACCGTCTGATTAGTTGTTGATGGTAATGAGCATATTTGTTACTTTTTGCTAATCCTTTTATCATGCACATGGTGGTAAGTATAATGATTTGGTTTAGAGAATTCCCTTTAAGGTAGTGTTAGCCGAGTGTTTATGTGTGTTATATTAAAATTCAATTTTCCTTACTTTTGAAATGTGTCAAGGTGGTGGATGGAACTCACCCATGACCACAAAGCGGCAACGGGGTGCAAACAGTGCAGATTCGAGCATTCCTTGGCCCAGTGGCGTAGGCAGGCAGTTAAATGTAAAAGAACATAAACTTACTGACCTGTGAATCTCATCGATAATAACAATTGTACTCACCGGGGGTGGCCTCCCCCTGGCCCCTCCGTACTTCTGGCAGTGGCATCACAATGCTGGGCCTTACATCCGTCAGCCTCAACCCTTTGGCCCCTCATCGCCGCCTTCATTGACTGGGTTAGCTATCGGTACCTTTCGCTAGTACTGCCCAATAGTAATCCACCAGATTAACTATTGTTACAACCCGTACAGAGTCGGTAATAACTACCGTAGTATACTGATCTTTCACAGTACAGCAATTACCGTAAATCTTGCTATTGCTCTAACGGGGCTTATAATTTGGAACTCCATGCTTCCGGTGCGGAACGACATGCTTCCGCAAATCACTGGGCGGACTTCGTGCTCCAGCTCCAGGATTCAACTCTTTGACTATCACATAGTCGACTAGCAAAGCAAGAACCTCTGACGTATACCGGACGCTGTAATTGCCAAAAAGTCTACCAAATGCCATTCAACTAGCTACAATAGTACGTACATTCTACTCTAGTTAAATTAATCCTCTACCTAATTACGCCTAGCTACGCTCGCCGGTTCGCCTCGCATTATGCAACTTATCACCTTATAATTAATTACTTGTTTCGCATATAATCGCTTACGCCAAGAAATAATTACGCAAAACAGACCACTTTCACTCACACGTCGCGCCGCTGTCGCACCCCCAAACGTTCTGTGTATTTTAGAATTTCATTTCTACCCGAGCCCCATTGCTACGGTTCATTGGTTGCACGTGGCGTCTGGGTCCCCGAAAAACTGACCGCGAACCAATGCCTAATACATCCGTCAAGATTATATTACATTCCAGGGCTCAAAACATTCCGGGCGTGGCAAACGTAGTAATTAAACCTTAAAAATAATGCACCCCAAAACCATCAAATATTTCGTCCCTAACAGTAGTATGGCCAATATGATGATTTTAGTGATCTGCTCTTTTTTCAAACTTTACATTTTTATTACATTTTTATTGTGTATTGATGTGAGGTAGGTGATTTTCCAGTTGAATACTTCTGAAATGGGTTTCTTTTCTATTTTCTTCTATTTTTTAATAAACTCCTATTTGAAATAGAACACCCACATCCGGTATATTATTACATTTTTGAATTCAGCTTAAACTTTTAGAGAAAATTGATCTCTTCAACTAACGCTCTATTTTGTACCGTTTTTGTAGAATTTGTGATTTTTGAAAAATTTTGACAAATGCTTACAAATTAAAAATCAACTGTAAAAGGAAGTTGCGTGAGTGTATCACACCAGATTTTTTAACTCAACTTCAACAACTTATATCTCGCTTATTATACGTTTTCGATATAAGTTGATTAACGTTTTCCGCTTTATTTTGAAGTGTTCTGTGTATTCCTAAAGTTTCCCGACATAAATTTGAACCACCTTGTATATATGTGACTTTACAATTTAAATATTACTGTATACTTGCTGTTTAAGTACAATAGAAATTATTAAACTTATTATGCATTTTCTTCCGTATAATTATTTGGCTGCACGGTCTTTGTTAAGCTTTCAAGTTGACGGCGAAACGGTCGACGGCGAAACGGCGACGGCGAAATGGTCGGCGGCGAAGTGGCGACGGCGAAATGGCAGACGGCGAAATGGCGACGGCGAAACGGCGACGGCGAAATGGCGACGGCGAAATGTCCTAGACCTCGGTGGAGGTTGGTATGCACCGTTGTTCTTTTCGGAGGCAGAGCGGATTTGACCAGTACTCGACTATAAATTTCATATATAATCAACTGGAATTAACATATTTTGCAATCTGATGTAGACGTAGTACGATTGTACACCTGTCTGTGGAGGTTAGGTTCGGTCATATCGGCTCATTCGTTGAGTCTACAACACCTTGGTATCTGTGCATAAATTGATGCTTTAATACTCATTGGAAAAACTATTATTAATTAGTAATCAAACTTAATAATCCAAATTCTTGTTATCTATTGTATCTGCCTGAGCTTTAATTAGCCCATTAAGTAAACGAGGAGTAATTATGGTGCTGACATGCAAAGTTAGTCCTGGACAAAGATAGCATTTGTAGCTGAAAATTGAGTAACTCATTAACTAATCTAATTTTTATATTGATGCCCAAAGCAGCTAAAACTCAATAATGTTGATAACTCAATTGGCATGCTGGTCTGCTATATCCGCCGTTGATATAATTTTGAAAAAATATATAGGCACCTGCATAAGTTCCTCCACGGTTTTTTGAATTTGGAAGTAATGTAAAATTTAATCACTCAGTAAATTTGCTTATTTTAAATTGTTCGTGTATGTGTGCATTAGTGCGTTAATCCTTGTAAATTCCCCTCAACAGCATTTTGCAGTGGCTGCTACCGATATTACAGGTGCAAGCCAAGTACTGTATTTTTTTTATTTTTTTTTTTTGAAGGAGAAATCTTAACACACCAATACGCCGTACGTATTGGCGTGCAGGATTCTTACCTGCTAAAACTCCCCCATTTCGCCACGTATAAGACACCCGGAAAGGTTGTGTGTACCATACATGGGGTGCATCTGGCAGTCCGGTAACTTAGTTCCAACTATCAGTAGCTTCCATACTTTCTTTGGTTTCTTTCACTAAAGGCCCTCCAGTCTACGTTCTTCTGCCTTTTTTTTACTTATTACCGTTCTTATAAATTAATGCATTGTCTTCCAGTTTTCTAATTTTTGTGTCATTGCATCAATGATGTTATGTACGGTTAAATTCATTCCATGTTCTATATGTAATTGTGACCGCTCTATGTGCCACTTATCACAATTCATCACCGTATGTTCCGCTGTATCAATTTGACCGCAGTATATGCAATTTTCTGTTTCGGATTTACCGATTCGATGGGTATATGTTTTAAATGACCCGTGGCCTGTAAGAGATTGGATCATAAAGTAGTCGGTTTTCCTGAATTTGCATCGTATCCATATGTCAACCTGTGGTCTAAGTCTTTTTGTCCATTGTGCTACTTGCATGTTATTTTCCCATCTCCTCTGCCAGTCGGTTATGGTATCGACTCTTGGCTGAATGACTGCCTCTTCTTCCCTGCTATTACCATTTCTGGTCTTATATGCATATGCTTTCTCTTTAATTAGGAGGTGAATTGATGTCACTCCTGTGATAACCTATAACGCCTCTGCTGACGTCGTTCTGTATGCACTAGCCACACGTAGTAGCATTTTCTTCTGAAGGCTCGGTAGCATTTTCTTATACTTCTCGTATCACAGTATATCGTGCCATATAGATGCCCGATAGGTTATTGTGGATTGTATCACTCCATTTAGCATAGTTCTTTTATAAATACCCAATCCGCTAATGTTAGGAATTATTTTAGTTAGGGCTGTCACCCGTCTTTCGGCTTTCTTTATGATTTGCTTCACATGTTCTCTAAAACTCGTCCGTGGCCGTTATTGTAAGGGCCAAGTCGTCCGCATATGCTGTTGTAGCGCAGCCCTCAGGAATTGGTAACCGTAATACAGTATTATAGAGGACATTCCACAATGTTGGACCCAAAATAGAGTCCTGTGGCACCCCCTACGTCACATGCATCTTCGCCTTGCCTTTGGCAATCACTCTGCCATTTAGGTAACTATCTGTCACGTTGACCAAATATTTACTGATACCTATCTCCGTCAGCCTATTAACGATTTTGCTCCAGGTCGCTGCGTTAAATGCATTTTTAATGTCAATTAAGATTATGGCCCCCCATTTCACCGTGCTATCGGTAGCCAACGTAACCACTCGTTCGATCGCATTAATGGTAGATCGTTTGCTTCTGAAACCAAATTAGAATCTGAGATGCCGTTTTTTAGTTCTAGTTGGGCCTCCAATCTGCGCTTGACCATGTTTTCATATAATTTTCCCATAGTATCCAATAAGCATATTGGTCTATACTTTCTCGCACCATCCTGTTGTGAGGTGCCTTTTTGAATGAGACATACCTCAGCTTTTTCCACATGTTCGGAAAACTTTGATCTTCTAAGAGATTGTTCATTATCTCTAGTATACTGTCTGGAATGAATTGGACCATTTCTTTTACTGCTTCAGCTGTAGTCCTATCGGCCCCGGTGCTCTCTTTGCCCTTAATTTATCTGCTGCCACGGCCAGTTCTTCTCCGCTAAACGGTGTCCTTACAGGTACTCTGTGCCTGTCTATCCGATAATCTTCTCTGCTGGGAAAAAGTTTTTCCAATATTTTAATTATATCCCTCTTACTGATGTCGTAAGGACTAGGTGGGTTTTTGCGATGTCTCGTAACTATTTGGTGGCCTTCGCCCCAGATATCATTGTCGACTTGGTCGCAAACGGTCTTCCAGTGCGACTTCTTAGATCTGTTTATCGTACTTTTATATTCTTTTTTCGCGATCCTATATTGCTCTTCAAGATTTTCCAGCCAAACGATGTCAGTGCCACGCCCTCTCGCTCTTGTCACCCTCCTACGAATTCTATTGCATTCTTGACGTTTGTCCGCTATTTTCTCATTCCACCAATAGGGCTCTTTTGCCCTAAGTCCTGTTGTGAGCTTCCTGCTGGAAAATTCTTGTACTGATTTAATAATCTCTGTAACATTACCGAGGTTTAAATTTTGGTTCTGTATCATTGTGAGGAGAGCTTCTTTAAAAATACTTTTATTGAGCGTTACTTCGTTTTTGAATCTAGATGACGCCCTAGTCTTGTTACCCTTGACCGTAAAACATATTAACCTATGTAGGCTCAGAGATTCCTCTTCTGCCACTTTCCACTCTGATATGTTGCTTGCCACCTTTGACGTGGCAATTGTAATGTCTATGAAGGATGAACTACTTCTCCTTACGAAAGTCGGCTTTACTCCATCGTTAACAGCCGATATGTTTAACGATCCCATCCATTCCGCGATATAATCCCCTCTCCTATCTACTACGGGCGAGCCCCAAAGTGTAGACTGCGCATTTAGATCAACGATAATTAAGGCTTCTCTTTTACTGCCCCTCACGTCTCCCATGATTTCGTCAATAAACGTCTTACAATCCTGAAGAGGTGCATTAGGTGAGAAATAGCAGTTGTATATTGTCCATTCCGTAAATTCAACGTTTATTTATCCATTTTTTGCGTAGTGTGTTTGAATACCAACTATTTTATTTCTTACACACATTGCCACGTCTCACCTAAGATCGTGTACTAGTCGTTTATTTGCCACCAACTTCTTATTTGGCTCCTGATAAAATATAATGTCGGTGTTACACCGTTCTGCAGCTGCTTGGACTGCATCGTGTGCAGCCCAGGCCCTCCCGACGTTAATCTCCACAATTCGCATATTGGCTACGATTCCTGTACCCTATCTTCGTAGACGTAGCTTTAGCTAGCAAGCCAAGTACTAGAAGCAAAGTTTTTTTGAGATATAGATGCCAGTTACAAGTGTTAATTAAAACACTTAGGTAATTTATTAAGTAGGGTTTTGCAGTCGAGCCCCTTACTGAAGTATTTAGATATGATTTTTTACTTTTTGAGTATGGTTTGCGATATATCTATATTTATGTGTAAATTTTTAGTCTTCAGACATTTACATGTTTTATGGTTTGTTTGTGAAATCCAGTGATTACATATTGTTTTATAAATCGGTTGTTTCCAATTTTATTGACTATTATCCGATTATATTCGCTACTCTTATTTAATTTTTGGCTTTATTGGGTCACTGAGTGGTTAGTCGTCTCACGTATTCAGAGCTGAATGTGCCAACTAGAACCACTTGGCACCCTTTGTATCAGCTGATTAACTTCGAGGGTAAGTCGGACTCAAGCTATTCCCTCGGGTTTAGTCGGTGGCATGTTCCCGTTCAAGAACGGGCAAAAATAATATAAAAACACTCACATACCCTACTCTTCTATCAGTTGATTTCACATAATACCTCATATTCACGTGGTAATTGGCGAATAGTAATATATAAAGCGATCTATTTTCCATTCACAATCCCCTATGCAGTAATCCATCACACATATTTAATATCTTAAATAGGCTAGGCAATATGACAGATAAACAACAAATGAAATAGGTACGGCCTTGTGGGCTAAAATTTTTCTCTAGCTAGCACTATCTACATAACACTACTTGTGTAGTAAATAACTACTACATATTTCTACGCTTACTTTGATATGGAGCTACCAACCAGAGAATTAATTATGTTTTGCATCTTTTGTAGCCATTTTTACCACATATTTAACTGCATCGTATAGCGATACGTTGGTTACGCCCCTGCATCGGAACGTTAAATTCAGATTAAAACCGTGTCGTGCGCCTCAGTATTATAATAATTATTTGCGCTGTTTGTTTACCTTGCTAGCTCAGTATATATGAAACCCTCAAATACCCCAGTTGTGGTTACGAATTATTACTATTTGTCAAAAATAAGAAGTTGGACTACACCTATGCTGTACAACACACACCAGAAAAGCTAATTTGCTTACACAAATATATTGACTTTAGAACATATCGCACCCTTGCTACAAAAGTGACACAAGTCAAAAAACCTGATTTTTTAGTTATTACCATCATGTATTCTGTATGCCGTAATGCCAGTACCAAAAGGCTTGGTTTCTTCGTTTTATTACGCAAGTAAGCTAAACTGTTTTTTAACTTTACCGTTAGTAATTTGCATGCCAAAAACGTGGAATGTTACTTTTGGAATGCAACTGAAGGAAAACGTGGTGCCATAGAAATCGGCAGCTGTGTTCTTAATTATACCCAAATTTTAGTGCAAAAGGTATACAAACAGGATGTTGATATTATTTTCTATTCTAATAATTGTTGTGGGCAACAAAAAAACAAGTATTTACTTGCTGTATACGCATATGCATTACATAAATTCAATGTCCGTAGTATTGAGCAAAAATTTCTCTTTTTTTAATAAAACCCAACTCTTTGTTCACTAAGATTTATTTTTAACTGTCTTAAAGTTCATGAATTTAAAATTTCCTAGGTAAAAAATCAATATTAGGGACTGTCGCAACTCTAAAAACTATTTTGGTACTCTAATATTAAATCATCAAAAATGTCACATCACAATATTTATTTTAAAAAAATCATTAAAACTGTCACAACTCAAGATATATCAGTTCAATGTGGGTCAAATACAAATAAAAAACGTCACAAGCCAAAAGGGTTGGTTTTTAAGGGTGGTAAGGCTAATATAACCAAAATTACAGTATTATTGTGTACTCAAGATTATCCGTTGTCTAACAATAGCGTTTGACGCCTCTACAATATTCCATTATGTTAGAAACAGTTTTTACCTGTTTCTGAAAAATTTCGTTTTATGACTTGCGTCCCTTTTGTCGCAAGGGTGTGATATATAAAACAAGATTAAAACCTAGAATGGCTGGTCATTTCTAAAAGCAAATGTAAAACAAAAATGAACAACCCAGGTGTGATATATATTGAGGTTACGCCTATTAATATTTACACGTTCGTAAAACAATATTAAAATAGCGCAGAAATAGTTGTTCTCAAAAGCTCAAACGTTAAATAGTTTGAAGCCGGTCCTGTTGGAAGGACGCAAACGCCTTCCTATTAGTGGCACAGCTCCAGGCATTTATCACTTACGTAGGTATCAAGTTACCTGTAAATTATCGAGGCCTGTGAACTGCTGTTTTGCAAATTGGTTCGTTCTGAATTGCAAAATCTTTGGAATAACTCGCATGTGAATTTAAGACGAAAGCAACTGGGAAGTCGTAGGTGCCGTAGGTAAGCATGCTAGATCGCATACTACTTAATATCTACTTGCATGATATACTCAACCCAAAACAAAGTCAAATGGCACTATTCGCCGAATATACTGTCATATTCATGAAAAACGAAAACGTTCACGCAGTCATTGAATCGCTACAAACAGTAATTGACTCCCTCGATAAATGACTGAAAAATCGTGTATAACACTTTGGCGATTATAACTACATAACATAACTATTATTAATAAAATAATCTCAAAAAATCCATAATGAGTTTAGTCAAACAGTTAACGTCTATTTCTCAACCTAAATTAAACATTGATTTTTAGTCATTCTTTTTACTATTATGTAATTATATCGTTTATTAAACGTCTTGGCTACAACGTTTATTGAACATGTTTATATGACGCCGATATATCATTGATTTTACGAGCTTTTTCGACCGCCAGTTAATGTAAAACGAAGATATTACGTTATGAAAACACGAAAATTTTCCATATTACGTTAAATAACCTTAATATGAAAGGATTTTTAAATTAGTTGTCGAATCTTAACGTCCATATAACGTTGCTACAACGTGATAATAACGTTTTTACGTTGTTAATTTTAAACACTTTTTAGACCAACAGTTAACGTGAATCTTAGACATGAAGTTTATAAAAACATAAAAACATTTTCCACATTACGTTATAATAACGTTAATATAAAAAGCCTTGTAGATGGGTAGTAAACTCTCAACGTCCTTACGACTTTGATACAACAACGCGGTCATTACTTTTTGCATTACGTTTTTATATAATTGATTTTGTATACTTCTTCAGTAAGGTCGGCAAGAAGCACGTGTGCTCAACACGCCTATCACGCGTAAGGTCATTGTTCACATGATACGTTCGACGAATTGAAATGCTTTACGCAGTATGCCGACAAGCCGTTGTTTTCCTTTGTGTGGTAACCTGGATTCACTGTTTAGGTCGACATTTGTGTAGCTGATAAAATCTGTAATTTTGTTAGAACGTCGTGTGCTTATTATTGCAGTTTGGCATAAGGCTAGCAGAAGATATTGAATTAGAACATGGTAACATAGGTAACACGTCCTATGTTCTACTAAGCTGAATATGTTTTCTATTTGAAATAAAATAGCTGTCGACTTTGGGTGGAGCCATACGTTGTTACGATTTGCGTTCTTTAATTAAATGAACTATGTAGAAATATACTGTACTTTAGTTAGCTGTAAGCCATCTGTATAATAAATATTTTAAGGTAAAATTCGTAGGCAAAATGTCATATTTAAATTACAAGCGGATGTTTAGAAACGTGTATTTCGCTTGGGAAGCTGGAGATATTCCAATCTCACGAATAGATTATAGTAAGTTTATGCAGGTTTTACTTCATAAACCGAAATATTGAGTGATGTATATGACCGGTACGTGATTAGAAGAAGCAACGGTTGCAACTCGATCATAAAAATTATTTGCAGCTGGGACCAAATGCTTTTAGTAGAATTGTAAATCTTTATTGCGACAATTTCCGAAGGGTCCGAGCAAACCACATTTCACCGTGGGAAAGCCTCAAACTTTTAAAATTCATAGAACTATTATGAACTATCACGTCCGTATGTACGTGCCAAAATTCCAAAATTTAGACCAGCTCTGATAGGTTATTGGAAACTTTGTAAACGCCCACCGAGCTTTCTTGGTCAGAATGGACTTAGAATTAAGTTAGTTAATAAGAAGATGTAAATACGTAAACTTAAGTGTTCTGTAAACGGCAGAAAAATAAATGCAAGTATTTGTACTTAAGTGTTCTTATTAATCTCGCAACAGTAGCTTTGGTCTTCGTGTCCGAGTGTGTTTCAACTAAAAGGATTGCCATTTACCCCGACTTTAGGCGTCTCGCAATAGTGGTGATCAAGCGGTGTGATTTATAACTTATTTAAATCGCACGACAGAAGATTTCTTTTGTTACGAAGTCGATCCAAGTGCAAGCGTTGAAATATACAAGGGGAAGCACGTGAACAGGACGGAAAAAGCATCTAATAAATTGAGGCGGTAAAACGGGAGCGGTCATTTTGGGGAGCGGCGTAGGTAAAATCCAGGAGCGCCGAGGAGTAAATGCAGGAAATTCCGTGGTCCAACGGGAGCGGTCAATCCGGGAACGGCGTAGAGGACTGGGGACGGCGTCACGTAAGAGTGGAAACGTTGGAAAACCAGCAAGCGTCGAGGAGGTGACGGCAAGGAATCCGTGGAGGTGGCCAGACAACAGAAGGGCGGTCATTCGAAGGGGCGGCGAGGCAGCATTCCGGGAACAACGTCAGTAAAACTGACAACGAAGAAAAACCAGTGTAGTGCAGTAAAAGCCAGTAAATGTGTCGAAGTGAGTGACGGCGGAAACTCCAGGAAACAAGACAGGAAAGCGGCTTCAGGACAGGGAGGCGGCGCGTCCAGATCTGTGGGAATAAGGCGACAGCACAGCGGGGAAAGCAGAAAATTGCAGTTGTGGGTAAGTAATACTTGTTGTTTGTTTCGGAATTATATGGTCTTATTATGCGATTTAGTAAGGTTGTGTATATATTTTTTTTAAATAATAGGATCAGGTATTGCTCGTAGTTGTCAGTAATAGTAAATTTTCGACGGGTTGTGAACTAGTTAAGTTTTTACAGCAGCGACAGGTAATTTACGGGTTACGCAAAATTCCTGGTTTACAGAATTTAAATTTTATCAAGTGTTTCATTTAAAAGAAACAATGGTTTCCGAATACAGTATTTTTTCAGTGAACGAATTAAAATACGTTGACAATCTGTTGGAATTACCGGAGAAAAAGAAAAAGGCAGAGATCATAGAAGAATTGATTAAGGCTCAACATTCGGTAGAGGACATTAAAGTATAATTAGGTGCCTGGGAGGAAAACCCTCGGAAGGACAAGTGGGAAGAATTAGCTAGCAGGGAACGAGAATTAGCTGAAAGGGAACGAAAAGAAAAATTAGAATTAGTTGAAAGGGAGCGAGAAGAAAGATTGGAGGTAGCTAGATTAGATGCTCAAGTGAAAATTGCTCAGGCCCAAGCTCAAACGGCAAATGAAAATAATGTACATGATGTCAATGCAATTAGGAATATGTCCTTGAATATGACAAAACAATTGCAACCTTTGAAGGATGACGGTGACATGGGATTGTATTTAACGAATTTCGAGCGGGTTTGTGTGCAATTGAACTTCTCCAAGGAATCGTGGCCAATTCGATTGACGAGTGTGTTGTCACCAACAGCGAATGAGGTCGTGGCTCGATTAACAGAAGAGGACAGCAAAGATTACGACAAAGTCAGGGCTAGTCTGCTCAAGAAATATCAGCTAACAGCAGAAGTTTTTAGAACGAAATTTCGGTAAGGGAAACGGAAAACTGACCAGAGTTATGCGGAATTTGCATACCAACTAAAAACCAATTTCCAAGAATGGATCAAGAGCGAAGAAGCGGAAGGAAACTTCGACAAGCTAACTCAACTGATGTGCTTGGAGAAATTTTATAGTTCGTTGCCAGGGGAGATGAAATTTTGGGTGGAGGACCGAAACAAGTCCAAGACGATGGAGGAAGCTGCAGAGCATGCAGACACATACGTCACCAAAAGAGGACCAGGTACGGAACGGCAATATAATGGAAACTTCAAGACATCGAAAAATAAGTTCGAAACTAAGCCAACGACGTCGAACTTGAAAAATGACTTAGGGAAAAGTCAGGTGCAAACGGAAAGTGTTGTCAAGGAAAACTTGGACAAACGCAGTTTCGACAGACGAAGGCCGGGGAAGTGCTTTGGATGTGGTGCAGTAGGTCACTATAAAGGTTCACCGGAATGTCCCAAAACACAAGTCGTTTTAGCAACGATAGGCCAGAGCAAGAACGAGGAAGGTCTGCTAGAACCTTATACCATAATAGCGAAAGTAAATGGAGTGGAAGCAAAATTACTACGAGATAGCGGAGCCAGCTATGACATCGTGCACACAAATTTAATCAAAGGAGCCGATTATACAGGGAAATATGTATATGTGCAAGGACTCCTGAATGAAGAATGTGTGGCGTTACCAGTTGCGAAGGTAAAATTAAATTTGCCAGAAATTCAGGTTGAAACTGAAGCAGCTGTAGCGAATCGTTTGCCTCGAGATTATACATATCTGCTATCGAATAGAACGTGGGAGATGCTGCCGAAGGAAAATGATGTGGTAATTCAACAAGTGCTCGCATTAACAAGAGCGCAGGCGAAGGCTATAATGGAAAAGGAAAAGGTTCACGATGAAAATAAAGAAACGAATGCCGAAGTAAAGAGTTCAGAAGGCGGAAAAGATTCCGACGAACAGGGAGAAGAAGCGAAAAAGGAGATTTGGTATAAATCACCGAGCCTGGAAAAGGACGAACAATTTTCAATCCCTAAATCAGATATCGACTACTCGGACATAACACAACTTACACCGACAACCTTAAGAATGCTGCAATTAGAAGACCCAAAATTAAAGGAGTATTTTGAGATGGCAGAATCAAAGAAGAAGAATAATGGAGCAAAATTCTACATTGCTTATGGAATACTGCACAGGAGAATTACTGACAAATTGGGTCGGAGCTTTGAGCAAGTGATGGTGCCAGAAAAATTACAAAGCAAGTTGCTAGATATCGCACATGATAACATGTGGATGGGACACTTGGGTTGTAACAAAACCATTGACAGGATCAAGCAGAATTATTGGTGGAATCAGATGGGACGAGACGTGAAAAACAAGATCAAGGGCTGTGACGTTTGCATGCGCGTAGGGAAGCCCACTGATAGAAAAAAAGCTCCAATGTGTAGAGTGCCAGTAATCACCGAACCTTATAAGCGAGTAAATGTGGATATTGTAGGACCTTTAGCGAAAACCGAGAAGGGAAACAGATATCTACTAACACTAATTTGTAGTGCCACAAAATTTCCTGACGCGATCCCATTGAAAGTAGCAGATACTGAAGCGGTGGTAAAAGGGTTATTAAATATATTTTTACGAGTAGGATTACCATCCGAAATCCAGATGGATTTGGGCACTGTATTTACCAGCAATCTAACGACCGAATTTCTTGACCAATGTGGTATAAAAATCATACACAGTTCAGCATATCATCCACAATCAAATGCAGTAGAACGATTCCACGGCGTATACAAGCGAATCCTAAGAGCGTTGTGTTACGAAAACGGAAATGAGTGGGATGAATATATCGATCAAGCGCTTTTCGCTTTGAGATGTGCACCGCACGCAGCACACGGATTTAGTCCCGCAGAATTGGTGTATGGACGTCAGATTAGATCTCCATTAAACATGATCAAGGAGTTGTGGGTTGGAAAGAAAACCAACGAACCGGTAGTAGTGTACATATTAAAGTTACTCGATAGGCTAAGGAAAATGCAGGAAATCGCGAAAACTGCGACTTTGGAAGCACAAACCAAATCAAAAGGTTATTATGATCTGAAGGCGAAGGCTTCATATTACGAGGTTGGCGAGAAGGTTATGTTGTATCAGCAAGCCAGGATCAACAAATTGCAGATGCAATGGACTGGACCCAAAGAAATTGTGGAGAAAATTTCCGATACGAATTATATAATTAAAGAAATTTCGGGAAAACGTAAACAAACTCTTGTCCACGTCAATTTGTTGAAACCTTATTTTGAAAAGGCTGAAATTATTGCGATAGTCATCAAACAACCTGGGAAATAAGGAGCAGAACTCGATCTTCCAGAACTGGAAATAGAAGACACCGAAATCTTAAGTGCTTCGGAGGTGTTGAAACAAGCCAAAGGGGTAAGAAAACTCACGGAAATCCAAATGAAAAGCTTGGAGGAATTAATCCAAGAATTTCCAGGGTTATTTTCAAATCGACCCGGAAGAACCAACTTAGTGGAACACGATATTGCTCTCAAGGAGGAAAAAATTATCCGAACTCGAGCGTATTCACACTCACCGAGGGTACGCGAGATTATCGACAAAGAAATCCATAAAATGTTAAAATTGGGAGTAATTAGGCCCAGTAACAGCGAGTATTCATCGCCTATGATTATTGTGGAGGCTGAAGAGAAAGATCCAAGGCCTGTAATCGACTACAGATCGTTAAATGCTATTACGGTGCCACAGCAACATCCTGTTCCTAATATAGAAGCATGTGTGGAAAAATGCAGCAAGGCCAGATACCTGAGTCTAATCGATGTAGTAAGAGCCTACTGGCAAATAGGGATGACTGAAAGAGCAAGTAAATATGCTGCTTTCATAACTCATCGTGGAGTTTTCGAACCAGCGACGTTAGCGTTCGGGCTGCAATCTGCTCCATTTTCGTTTCAGCGGCTAATGGACACCATATTGGAGGGACTGGACGATTTCGCAGAACCATTTTTGGACGATGTGGCGGTACATTCGATGACTTGGGAGGAGCATTTAGAACATCTACGTGCGGTATTCAAGGCAATGCATCAAGCAGGCCTAACGATAAAGGCTAAGAAGTGTGAGTGGGGAAAAGCCGAGGTGATATATCTGGGACATAAAATAGGTCAGGGATTTAGACAACCGTCGGAGGTAAAGGTAGCGGCCATACAGGAGTTTCAACGTCCCCAAACCAAACGGGATATTCGATCATTTCTCGGGATCACTGGGTATTACAATCATTACGTCCCGAACTATGCAGACATAGCTAGTCCACTTACAGACGCATTACGGAAAAATGCGAAAACAAGAGTAGAATGGGATGATCAGAAAGAAGTTGCATTCCAAAGATTGAAGAACGAATTAATGAGCGGTAAGGTCTTGAGAGCTCCAGATTATTCCCGCGAATTTATAGTACAAACCGATTGTTCGAAGCGAGGAATGGGGGTGACTTTATCGCAACGAGATGCTAATCAAGAAGAGCATCCGGTACTGTATCTGAGCAAAACACTCATGGATAGGGAGCAAGCTTATAGCGCAAGTGAACTCGAATGTGCAGCTTTAGTCTGGGCAGTCGGAAAATTAAAACCGTATTTGTTTCTGATCCATTTTACCGTAGAAACGGATCACTGTCCTTTGACCTGGTTACGGCAGATGAGCAATAAGAATGGCAGATTACTGCGGTGGTC
Source organism: Agriotes lineatus (assembly GCA_940337035.1). Taxonomy (NCBI): domain Eukaryota; kingdom Metazoa; phylum Arthropoda; class Insecta; order Coleoptera; family Elateridae; genus Agriotes; species Agriotes lineatus. Next base: position 140,710,313 of record OW679200.1, read on the forward strand.
ATTAATTTTACAAATGTTAAATTTCACTGTTCTCTATAAACCGGGAAAGAAATGCGGAAACGTGGATTCCTGATCTAGGTATTTTGTTTAGTTAAGTCACCGAGAACCAAAGTAGTACTGACAATTACACCAGATAACTGATGTTAATTCACTTAGGTTAGTTAAATTAGGGTAAGCGTGATGAGACCATATAGTTCTGAGATTTATGACTGGTATTGCTTAAGTGCGAAAGAAGAACGTCTTGTGGTGTAAAAATCGATAGATTTAAACCCCAAAGACTATCTTAATCCGGGGGCAACTGTTACGATTTGCGTTCTTTAATTAAATGAACTATGTAGAAATATACTGTACTTTAGTTAGCTGTAAGCCATCTGTATAATAAATATTTTAAGGTAAAATTCGTAGGCAAAATGTCATATTTAAATTACAAGCGGATGTTTAGAAACGTGCATTTCGCTTGGGAAGCTGGAGATATTCCAATCTCACGAATAGATTAGAGTAAGTTTATGCAGGGTTTACTTCATAAACCGAAATATTGAGTGATGTATATGACCGGTACGTGATTAGAAGAAGCAACGGTTGCAACTCGATCATAAAAATTATTTGCAGCTGGGACCAAATGCTTTTAGTAGAATTGTAAATCTTTATAGCGACAATTTCCGAAGGGTCCGAGCAAACCACATTTCACCGTGGGAAGGCCTCAAACTTTTAAAATTCATAGAACTATTATGAACTATCACGTCCGTATGTACGTGCCAAAATTCCAAAATTTAGACCAGCTCTGATAGGTTATTGGAAACTTTGTAAACGCCCACCGAGCTTTCTTGGTCAGAATGGACTTAGAATTAAGTTAGTTAATAAGAAGATGTAAATACGTAAACTTAAGTGTTCTGTAAACGGCAGAAAAATAAATGCAAGTATTTGTACTTAAGTGTTCTTATTAATCTCGCAACAGTAGCTTTGGTCTTCGTGTCCGAGTGTGTTTCAACTAAAAGGATTGCCAGTTACCCCGACTTTAGGCGTCTCGCAATAACGTTGTTGAAGCAGTTACTCCATCCGTTTTGAGTCTTCGTTTATCAACTGAAGTCGCGGTCTTATTATATTGGGCTGGGACAATAAAGATTGTTCAGAAAAAAGTAACTTCCTTCTGTTGTTAATACTTGAGGTAAATAAAATCTCAATTTTTTATCAAATAAAACGTCGTTTTAACGTAAAAAACATTTGTGAAATTGTGATTAAAACGTTACGTGTTTATAACGTTTGCACTTAACTAAAAAGTGGCGTTAATAAAAATTTACTCTTGAAAAGGTAACGACATTATAACGTTAATATATAGTTGGAAATTAGGCAACAATGTTAAAAAAATGTAGACTTTGCAACCAAATGTAAAAAACACGTTAAATAGTCGAACAATGTTGAAAACTTACGTGCTTTGGATTGTATTATAACATCCACAGATAACGGTGGTGTTTGGTTATGACTTAAATGTTATAGACTGCCACAGCCTAACGTAGAATCAATCACATAAAGTTAGGTTATGTTTCAACGTTAGATCAACGTGTTTGTGCACACTGGGTATGAACCTTAGTTTCAGCGGAATATTTGCCTCATGTCATTTCATATAATAATATGTATTGTAATAATACGTTAACAACAAAACCATGTATAACATTCTCAAGTTGTTGATCTGGTTATCTACCAATAAAAAAGAGTTGATAACAGTTCAAAATCTAGTAATACTTATTTATCTAAAACGTCATTCTACAACAATACAGTCGTTGAAAATTAGATCTCGTGTCGTAAGCGCGTCTCAAATGTCACCTTTTCAAGCCATTTGAAAAAAATAGGCGTAGACAGCTAGATGCCGAATGAATTGAAATTGGAGTAGCTGCCTCCGGGGCCTCTAATTAAATTACATAAGGCTGAATTGGACTGATTTCTGCTACGTTAACGTCAATCACACTTCTTATTCATTTTCCGATTGTTTGATCCCTCGCGCTATTAAATTCGTGTCCCTCACGTCCTTTTGTGTATGATATTCGCCGAACTAATTTCCTGATAAGTACTAGCTGGCATTTTGCGGAGCAAGAAGTTAATTATATTCCGATCTTGATTCGCACACGCACGACTCGTCACGAAGGCGTTTCTATTATTATTGGGAAATTCATAAATTGAATGGGCTTGTTTCTATGCTTGATGCCTGTTTCTCGGTTTCCTCGAAATTTACCGAGTGCTAAGGTTTTCCTTATCTCACTTGAAATGTATTTAATGCAATCGACGTCTTCTTGGAATTCTTACAGGTCGAATTTAATTTCATTCGATTCAGATTGTGTGGCACTTGACTTAACATGAAAAACGACCTACAACGTCTCATACATAAATTATTAACAATCGTCGATCATTACAATTTAACAGTATCTACTGATAAAACGAAATGAATGGTTATTTCCAAGGCATATGTATGCTGAAAATTTTGCTATCTTGGTAGGAAGTAGGTACATCTGCACACCTTCACGATGTAACGAGGAAGAACAACTTTCCAGAAATGGAAATCATAATAGATATGTAAGACTATAGTAATACCAGGGCTGACTTAAGCATCCCAGTTCATTAAAAACAATTGTAGTAAAGACTAGAAGCAACAGGATTAGAAATCAAACAATAGGGAATCGAGATTAGTGCAGTGCCATAGGTGTAGCGAAATTTGTTAAAGCAAGACGTTAGTACAGTAGATACGAACCTCTTAAAGGATTTAAAATTGGGTAGGTCAGTGAATAGCATTCGTCAATTATGAAAATTCTTTAAACTAGCTCGACACTTGGATGCTACTGAAAGCACTAGACAGGGACAGAGCGGAATCAAGATACTCCACTTTAAACAAGAATATATACATATAATTAATTACTCAACAGTTAGAGTAAAACTAAACGAAGATACAGTCAGTAACAAATTCAGTATGCGACGTGGTGTTACAATACAAGCGACTAAAATGGGGTTGAACATTCATGAAGATGACCTTCGCTGTGTAGAAAATATGGTTTTTATTAGTGACAGTCAAACTAATTTTCAATAGATGCTAAAGAATTAAACAAAATATCTTTAGAAGCGCGTTTAAATATAAATATCCAAAACAACAAAATAATGTCGCTAGAGTCATCTCATATTACCAGAACATAGAAATAGAAAATTGTCACTAATTGAAACCGGATAACGTAACAGAATACATTTATTCCTCAAATGTTACCTCATACACCAATTAGTAACATACTATTTATCAAGTTAGTGGTAGAGTCATAGGTTCAATCAAAAGACGAAAGTTTATAATACTGACAATTACTTACTTGACGCCAGGCTCTTTAAAACATAATATGTCGTAGTACCTGTTAACACTATGAGCAATAATAACCAATTGAAACCTCAATAATTTAATGTAGAATGTCAACGCATATCTATAACAACAATTAAATAAATTATTTACTTATTGTAAATATTTATATCCATAACAACTAAGATTATCTAACCAAAACTGTAATATGTCAAAATTCTGAATAAATATTTTAATTTCATGTGAGAATTCTCAAATACAGTTTTAGAAATGTAATAATATTTATTCGCAACCATATATGTAATGTTAACATTACTGACCTCATTTGAGTGTGGGAAGTTTTTCTGCCCGCTACTTCCCGCACTCACCTCCCTCACTCGAGTGCGAGTACTTCACATTCCCGACCGCTGTGTAGGTAGGGACACTGGGAATCTCGTTCATCCATTCATGCGCTTCACAACCTGTCGTATCATAATATAATAATTTTACCAATTATTGTTTAGAATAAAGTGGTTGCGAATAAAATAGTATACATACCACGGTGAAAAGTTTTATTCCTGTCTCGAGATAAAGTTGACCTCGACGCTACGCGTCTCGGTTAACTACTTAATCTCTCCACAGGAATGAAACACTTTCCACCTCGGTATGTAATATACTATTCAAAGTTTCCTATCTGTAAATTATATTACATGTTTGTTCACAGTAAAATTCTAAATGTCAACTGTCAAAATATTTTTTAAAAGTTCAATTATTCTATATTCACTATATCTCTAGTATATAACCATGCAGCGATCAATCTCAACAGAAATGTTCAACAACGGCCAAATAAATCTGCTGGTACAGGAACGTACAGGAACGACCAAATCTAATGCAATGCCAGCAATGACAGATCGAACTGAATTCCAATACTAAATGGCTTAGAAAGACGTACCACGTCTAATGTATTAGACTGCCATAAACGCCTCTGTATTCGACTACTACTTATACAAAAACAGCTGTAGCGAAATATATTTTATAGATTATTAACCAAATTGTGCAATATTTTAACCCTAGAGATGTCACTCGGCTATATTGTAATAATAAACGTTATGGCTTGTAGAAGAATCTCTAATGATTTAATGCACAGAACACCACGAAATGGGGACTCGACCCATAGCAAATTTTTTGCTAAACCAGTGTTTGTACACTGATGTTTACCTTTGTTATATATTCGGTTCACTATGGAAACGAAATAAATTGCCAACCTCGTTAAAATCCTATAACATACATAAATATAAACTAGAAGGATTGTCAAACAGGCAAGTTCAAAATATACTTGTCATTTACATTGGTTGTCTAATGAGAAGGCGTAAAATTACGATTATTGTATTTTTCATACTAACAAATTGTATCTTAAAAAAACCGAATTTTTAAATTTTTTGTTCTATATTTTTCTGGCGGTAATATTAAAAAAAATCTCGGAGGCACCTGTAACCCCTAGAGAGGGCGTCCCCAGGTGGCGGATCGGGGAGCGCCTGCCAGATATGGCGGGTAGGAGAGAAATAGAATACCTCCCGCGGATGAACAGGTACACCAAGTCCCAACAGCAAATTTAGCGAAAAAGATGGACTTTAACAAGGTAAATTTGGTTGAAGAGGCACCTTATCTGGAAGGATATCCAGGCCTAGTCCAGGGAAGTAGGTGAAGACATCAACGGTCGTATGAGCGGAAGAGGCAACCCTCCTAGTGGGGCTAATAAATTAATAGGTTAGACGTTGAGCCTAAAGATGGCAGCCCCATCAAACGTCTTACCCTTGCAACATGCCAGTAACATGTCAAGGGACACCAAATCCTACTAAAAAGTCTCTTAAGATTGGCCGGACGGGCACAACGAAGACGAACCAAGCAAGAAACAGGCAAAAGAAGCTAGGAATAACAAAAACACTTAAAATAGGTGTATGGAATGTTAGAGGACTTACACATAAGGAATTGGAGTTAGAAAATGAATTAAAGACCATTGACATTGGCATAGCGGTAATATCCGAAACCAAGAAAAAATTACAAGGCTCGTTAGAACTTGAATAGTATGTTCTACTGTACAGCGTAGTAGGCCGGGATAAACGTGCAGCGGCAGGGGTCGCTGCTCTATTAAATATAAAATGGAAACATACCATTCATAATTACAGTTTTATAAACGAAATATTACTAGTGTTACGAATAAAAACATTAAGAGGATACACCACCCTCATAGGTGTATATAGGCCTGAAGAAAGTAGAACAAAGGACAATTACGAATTCTACGAAAATCTACAACTCGCTCTAAACAAAGTAAACAAGAACGATAGCATAATCATTGCAGGAGATTTTAACGCTCGAATAGGAGGTACACCAATAGAAGGTATTATGGGAAGACATGGCGAAAACACCTTAAACAATAATGGACAGATATTAATCGAATTTGCCACATTTAACGATTTAAAGATAACAAATACATACTACCCACACAAAAACATACACAAGTTTACATGGAGCGCTAGAGTTAGACAGTCAATAATTGATTACGTACTGGTTAATAAAAAATTATCAGGACTGGTACAAGACCTAGAGTATATCGAGGTCCAGATGTAAACTCAGACCACTTCTTAGTAGTAACAAAAATTGCTGTACCTTTTAGATGGCAAACATATCATACAGTACAACCACAACAAGAACAAACGTTTAGAGTTGACCTGCTACAAGACGAAAGTATACGAACACTACACCTACAATAAAAGCCAATCAGTAGAAACATAAACCAACAATGGGAAGACATTAAAAATGCAGTTCACCAAGCCGCTAAAGAAGCAATAGGGAAAAGAACTAAAGGAAGTGACAACAAAAGATTGAAGATTTGGAACGATGAAATAGCTTAATACATTAAAGACAAAAAACGAACATACTTAGGTACCTCCACCCAAGGACTATTGAACACCGAATCGAATATCAATATCGAAATGCCATTGTAAGAAGAGAAGTACTAAAAATAAAACGTGAAAGCTGGGACAAATACGTAAGTGACATTGAACACAATTTACATGGAAGACAAGATACGGCGTATAAAATTCTTATATATTTAAATAATACTACAAAAGACAACCTAAAACTGAATACATTCATTCATTCATAATCTATAGCCTCTTTTACATTTCGGTGTCGAGGACTATTCATACCTCACTGGAAGTGCAATTGACAAAAAAACATGGCTTACCTATTTTAAAAATGTAGGGACACAAGTGGAGGATGAAGAATGTACAGTATCTGTACAGATTAATGAATATGTAAATCCCATTACAATGGATGAACTTCTAACAGCACTGCAACATACTAAGAATAGAAAGTCTCCTGGTACAGATGAAATAAATATTGAACTAATTAACTACGCCCCAGATCAACTACATGTAAGACTATTAGATTTCTTCAATATTTGTTGACGATATAGACATATTTCAGAGGAATGGAATATTGCAATGGTTACACCTATATTTAAAAATGGAGATCGAAACACCTGTGATAATTATAGAGGCATGAGTCTGCTAAACACCTGTTATAAATTGTACACTGTTATATTAACAAAACGCCTGAATACAATAACAGAAACTATGTTGTTGGAATCTCAACATGAGTTTAGAAAGGGTAGATCCTGCTCAGATTGCATATTTACACTAAGGCAACTAATAGAGAAAAGAAGAGAATTTAATCTTCCAACGTATATCGCCTTTGTAGTTTGCAAAAAGGCTTTCGACAACATCAACAAAAACAAATTTTGGGAAATTATGCTAAACAAAGGAATTCCACCACATTTAATTAGAGTAATCCAAAACATATACGAAGATAACAAAATAACGGTAAACTTGAAAAATGGAACTAAACACCATACAGAAATAATAAGTAATGGTGGAGTACGACAGGGATGCCCTATGCCACCTTCGTTGTTTAATTTTCCGTCGGGCGTATTTGATCTGACAGGCACACCGCTGCAATTTTTTTATCTCTTCCGGCTGCTAGGCAGGGTTGAAACCTGGCGCATACAGTAGCTGCCTATTTTGGCGTTCTCTATACAACCCTCCCACTTAGTTTGTGCTTGATCTTCACTATAAAAAGTTATTCGAGTTTGTTCAGAGAAGCTCATTGCCCCCGAACTCGCCACACTTTTCAAGGGTTTGCGGAAAGTTCGTTCCCCACATTTCGTTCCCCACATTTCGTACCCCACATTTCGTTCCCGGGATATTTCGTCTCCCCACATCCCGTACCCGGAAACTTCGTTCCCAAGCGAGCTAAATGTGTCTCCTAGATTACAGGGTGTTGAAAAGCGAGTGCAGCGATCGGAATACAGTTAGAAAATGAAAGATATTTTAATTAATTTATTTATTATAATGAACTTATAAGAACAAAATAAATTGTATTTATTAAAAATGACGGGTTAAGTATTTTCCTGATATTTTGTATAGGACCATAATTTCTTTCTGAACAACTTTTCTAAGTAATATTTGCCGTATCATAAGCAAAAGGGGTAGGTTATCCGAAAAGAACATAGTGTTTGCTTAACTGTCAAAGCCGACTTGTTTTTGAAAAACTGATTTTTTTTAAATTCTCTACAAGCCAAGCGCCAGCGTGGGTCGGTGGTTAGAGCATCCGACTGCGGCGCGGAAGTCTGGAGTTCAAATCCCAGATCGATGCCTGGCGGACGGCCTACCCAGTCGCTTTAAATAATTGGGTACCTGCGTTCGAAAGAACAATGGGTAATAATGCGGTTGTCTAATGCGTGGTGCTCACCACATCACCACGTGTCATGAATTTGACACGCTACAGCCGGGTGTGAGAGCGAGGATACGGAAGCTCTGACCTTCCGCCTTGCAGGCTAAGCTCCTTCATGGGGTGTTAGTGCCTCACCATTATTATTATTACAAGCCAAGCAGAAATTTTAATTCCTATAACATATTGATATAAAACTAAAAATAAAATTTAATTTCATCTTGTAAACTCAATCCGGGGACATACTGTATATAGTTCTTATAAGTTTATTATAATAAATAAATAATTTAAAATATATTTTATTTTTCTAACTGCATCCGATTGCTGCACTCGTTTTTCAACACCCTGTAATCTAGGAGACAAATTGAGCTCGCTCGGGAACGAGGTTTCCGGGTACGAGATGTGGGGAAACGAAATATCCCGGGAACGAAATGTGGGGAACGAACTTTCCGTATCCCCTTTTCAAGGTACTACGTATTTTCGAAATACTTGCAGAAAAATCATTTATTACTTTCGCTTTAAGACTAAATGTAGGGAATTTAAATAATTTTATGAAAACACCTTGATTTATCAATCTGATTCGCCCATGAACTGACGATTGGGAAGCTGAGCCCAAGAAGGTTGATAACCATTGGAAGGGGAAAAAGGATCTTCTCCAACCCCCTAATAGAAAACGATGCTCAACATGCACCAGCGACACTGGTTAGAGAAGGCTGAAAAATCGCGAATGCAAGAAATGCCAGAGCCCTATATGCTTATCCCACACAAACAAATATGGTGTGCAATCGTTGTTTTACTGGAGAAGGTATATACCACTCTCCAAAGATGACTGAGCAGTAATTATTACTGTGAACTCTTTAAACTATTTTCTAGCATAACTTTTGCTACTTTACGCTTTTCAAAATCTACTTTTTTAGTTTACTTTATTTAATGTATTTGATAGTAAGTCATAAATTTCATTAAAACTTGTTCGGCCAGTTTTATGTCAAATACATCTCCTTTTTGCAGAAATCTTTGTATTTTCTCTTTGTTTGACACTTCTAATAATGATGCCCACCACTTGGCAGTTGTATAAGTTAACTTAATTAGGTGTTTATAATGATATTTGCATGTGTGCCCATCAAGCACATTGCGCCCGAACTCAGCGGTCAACATATTGCGCCCGACGGAAGGTTAATATATATATCGACCAAATTACTAACGAATGGCAAGAAGGTATAAAAAGACATTTCACTATAAACAACTCTAACCTAAATACAATTTTATTTGCTGACGATCAGGTAGTCCTAGCAAACACTGATGATAATTTACAATACTCGATACATAAATTAAACACCATTACGAAGAAATACAACCTAAATATATCAGTGACAAAAACAAAAGTGTTGGCTTTCAAAGGTGATGAACCAATGAGAGCCAAGATTATTGTAGAAAATGAAACGCTTGAACATGTGAATCACTTTAATTACCTGGGGTTTAAAGTAACATACACCGAAAATAAAGATGTCTATAATAAATTAAATGAATTTAGATACATTAAAAGACATTTAAAATCAACCAGCAGAGAAACCAAATTAAAATTTTATAAGGTTATGGCCGTACCTGCTTTCCCATATGGATCCGAAAATTTGACGCTCATCCTCGAAGATAGAAAATCAATTGAATCTACCGAAATGAAATTCCTAAGATACGTGGCCGGTTACACTTTGATGGACCAGAAAAGGAATGAAGTAATACGTCCGGAACTAAATTTTTTTAATATAACTGAAAAATTGGACCAATACAGAAATGACTGGATGGAACATATAACCAGAATGGACGATTGTCGTATCCCTAAACAAATTCTGCAATGAAGACCGCGAGGGAGGAGACGATTAGGAAGGCCAAAGGAACGCTGGAAAGATCAGTTTACATGAGACCGGAACAAACCAATTAGGTTTGACCCTGGAAGAAGATGATGATGATGATGACGATGATGATGACGATGATGATATTAAAGTTAGAGCAAAACTGACAAAATTTCTTTATAGCAACTTTTCATGGACTTATAGATTGCGTTATCATTTTTTTACACGTTTCATCTTCGATCAACCATCATCAACATATTTTTTTAATAGAGTGATTATTTTCTGATGCCAAATGTTAGAAGCCCTTCTTACTCTGAGTTTAACAACGTACCACACATTATGGTTTAATTACGTTTCGAGTCTTTTTTAATCATCATCAGCAAATTTTTGGATACGGACCTTCGTCCTAAAGCATTTCATACGTTTTTTCAACTTTTGTCATTTAAAGAAAGAAGTAATGAGCCACGCTGTAGGTTTTTAATCCTTGATAATCGCGTATGGTCTTAGAACACAAATAATTTTCAATAGTAATTAATTTATTTTATTGATTATCATTTTCTTACTTATAAACAATACTTAAATGAGAAATAAAAAATATCCGGTGTGGCTCATTACCTTTTTCTTTAAATTACAAAGACGACAACGACCTATGAAATGCCCTACGACATAGGTCCGTAGCCAAAAATATCTTGACGATGGTCAGAAAAACTCGAAACGTAATTAAACCATAATGTGTAGTACATTGTTGAATTCAAAATAAGGGGTTTTTAAAATAAGGGCCGTATTTAAAGAAATGATGTTGATGATGGTTGCTCGAAGACGAAATGTCGAATATAAAAATTAATGACGGAATATTTAAATCCATGAAAAGTTGCTATTAAGAAGTTCTGTTAGTTTCGCTTTAATTTTAATATTAACCCCAGAAAAAATAGAATAAGGAATCTGAAAATTCGAATTTTGAATATAATTCAAAAATGAAAAATCATATCCAGGATTTCTAGGCGTCATGTCAGTTTGTTAGTGCTTCAATTATGCATTTTTTTCCATTTAACCAAATTTGTATCTCTCACTATTACCGAGATCCCCATAGTGGTTCTCCTTATATTGGGCATACTGTATAACTAAGGCATACTACTTCAATTGGGCAAGATAATGACAGGCAACATTTTGGAGAGTGATATACCAAAGAATTTAAAGAAAGAAGGGTATGATAAATGCATTGTGCCCGTAGTAACGTATGAAATCGAGACTCTTAACCCGTAGTGTTACAGCAATATCAGGTAGGAATGTATTAGTAAATGAAAGAGCCCAGCACCAGGTTATAACTTTTAGTATTTCAAACAAGTGGCTCAAATAGGATGCCAGATAGGGGTCGTGGGTATCACGAATAGATAACGGCGCAAGGTGCAACAAATTATTGTAATAAGCTCTTCCAAACTGTACGGAATAGATGAGTGATAATGGCTAAAAGAAGATAATAAATACTCAAAGAAAGGAGACAACGACTAGTGTCGAAGGTTAACAATACGTTTATGCACAACGACGACAATAATACACAGAAAGATGCCGATAACACCAGGTTTGTTAATACGAAACCAACCCAGAATTCAAATAATAAAAAGGTTTGACTTGAAAAGAACTTACAGAAAACATACGTAAAAACCCGTCGTGTAGTTTCCAAAGTAAAGGTAAGAATCCTCCCAATGTTGGAAAAGGAAATGAATTCTGAAATATTTAGAAAGAAATGAACGTCACTCGTGAATCTTAAAGGGTACTAAAACTCTTTAGGTGGCCCAAAACACAAACCGTTGTTCGATCTCGCTCTATACATGAAAACCGGGCGAAACATTTAAAGCGACGCATTTGGATAGTAACAGCATAATGGATTTCACAGAAAAGTTCAGCATAACATGGAACTAAATGTACTTGGATTACAGCTTAGAGATGAAATCAATAATCGTGAAATCTACCGTGAAAGAAAACGTACAGACCTTACAAGAAGAATAGCGGAATTACGTGGCTAGATAACCGGCTGAAAAAAAAACAGTACGGAGACCTAGAACTACAAAAAAAATGTAGGCAGCCAGAAAAACGATAGCTGGACCCGAAAAAGAATATACCCAAGAAACTGGCAATAAGCAGCAGAAAACCTATATTTAGAAGTGGACAGTTGAGGAAGAACCCAAAAAAGTACAAGTCCAGTGAAAAATAAACAGAAATCTGGTAATGGAAATCCCAAATAAGCTTGCAGAAACCTCAAAGATGAAGCAAAGGAGGAAGATTGTAATTACTAATATTTGGCAGGAGTTGCATACCATAGTAAAGAATCACAGAATATACAAATTCTGCACATTTGCAAAGATATTGCCACTATTACAAACTGCCTGATAATATGAATCCCTGCGGTGGATGTCACCTATATATCGTCTCGAGGCACTTTGATAATCCCATGGCCTACTCTATATTCTTGTCGCATACTCGCAACTAGCAGTCTAAATGAAACTCATTTACCGTATACGGTTTTCAGCTTTCACTAACCAAAACAGAATACAATGATAAGAATATTAAATGTAAGAGCAAGACGTAGTGCCGAATGTGGGTCAAACCATTATATTTTAACAGCCACCATAAAAGATGTGTATTAACAACTCAAAAACAGTAGACAATCCAGAAAAGCTTGTTCAATATCGTTACAATATAGAAAGAAAGATCTATCCATACAATTTCTATACAAAATAAGATTTGCACAATATTTAACAGGAGTAGATCGAAATGCTGAAGATATGTATATGTATAATAAATCTAAAAATATAATACATAATGTTGCAAAAGAGGCTCTTGTGGAAAAAGAAGGAAACCGAAGAAAGAAAACATAGATCCCATCGGCACTGAACAATTGAAGAAATGCTATGAGGAGCTCTAAACAGAAAATAGAGAAAGATATAAACATGTACAAGCGAACTACAACGACATTATAGAGAAGATGTCCATGAAGTCACTATAGAGGAACTAAAGGCGTTCTTAAAATAACTGGCAAATAATAAGGAAATGGGCCCTAGAGGTATACCTATTAAATTGATTAAAAATTCAAATATATAAGTCATTGAAATATTATGCTAAATTTTTAAAATGTGCCATAAGACTTTAGACGAAGATCCTAAGTTATGGAAGTTACCGTAGTACCTGTGTTCGATATACAAGAAAGGCAATAATAATAATAATAATAATAAAACGTTTATTCCACATATTAAATTTAAAAAAATACATTTCTTGTCTGTGCGTAACTATATAATATGTGAGAATCACAATGATACAGTTAAAAAAAATGTTTTGTTCTTCCACTATACCCTTGAATAAATGTATTCTCAAAAAAGTATTGATACATGCCTACTCTTAATAGAACATCTAAACTAAATTAAAATCTATTTCGATGTAACAGGGAGGGTACAGGTATGTATTGTTATGATATGCAAAAGGTAGTTTTAAAATATGAATGATAGAAATGATGAATTTGGAAGGTTAATTATAATCAAATTCTAAAGGGTTTAATAAAGATTGGGTGTAAAGTTCAATAAGAATGATAATAGCTATTTAAATAACAAGCACTGTAAGGACCTATTAACATTTGAGGTAGGCAAGTACAAGCCAAGACGAAGTAGCGGCTTGCTGCCTGCCGAAAATGTTAATAGGCGATACATTCCGAGTTATCTTATTATATTTTTCCCGCTGCTTATGGAAATGTTCCCAGATGTTTGAAAAAATCGTTTGGTTTGTCACCTGTCACCAGGATTAATTTTCGTGAGTCGTGTTACCTGTGAGTGTCACATGTCACATAAGCACTTGCAATTTATAAACAAAACGTCTAAATCTGCATCTTGCTTTGCTAATTTTATTATCCTAGGAACTTAATAATAATATTAAGTTCCGTTGTCAAGAAAAAGCAGCAAACAAATATAATCACCGACTTACACGTTTTGTTACTAAGGCTGTATCACTGACTTACATGATGAGCAGCGGGAAAAATTAATTAAGACAATAAGTAAGGTAATTTGAGGTATAAATAGCAATTGAGTATTCAAATTTTGATGGTTGCAGTTAATTTTAATAAGTTTCAATCCAAGGCTACTATTGACAAATGTATTTGTTATAATAATAAGAATTGATAGCATGTAATAATAGGATATTTAAAATTTATAAGAAGGCAAGAAGAATTGTATCTAATAAAAATGAAAATTTTGTTTAGTCAGTTGTAAAAACAAACTCGAAAAAAATGTACAAATAATCTTGAAATGTTTAATTTTGATCAATAAAAGTTAGAAAATATGCCTTATTTGTATAGTTATTTGGTAGTATACAAATTTAAAGGTTATTAACAAATCTACGAGGTGCAGAAATGAAAATGAAATAATAATTTATTAAAACTAAACAATCAGTGAAGAGATTGTCTAATACAGTGAATTAAATAGAAAGAACCAGAGAACTACTGATTTGGAGGAAATTGGATTTATTGGTGAAGGTGACACATAATTAAATATTTATTGGTTACCATGGTGGTTGTATGGAAGTGAAGTGAAGAAGGAGGTTAGTAGGAGTGCCAGCTGGAGTTGGACAGCTTCTGTGAAGGTTGCTGAGTGCAGAGGACTATCTAAGGAATAAACAAGATAAGATCAGATTCATTTATAAAGCTGAAACTTACCAGGAGTGTATTGACGTGAAGGTGACGTTTGATGAGGGGAGCGATACGGGATTCTGCGGACGTTTGGAGTTGATTGACAGGAATAAGCTGTAGGTGTTGCATAAGATGAACATCGGGATCTCTTAAGAATAGGAGCAGTGGTATTTAAATATTGGCAGTGTGAGCTGAAGAAGTGATAAGGTTTGTGTTAGTAATTAATATTAAAGCATTTTGAATAACGAACAATAAAATAAAGAGTAAAATACAAAACAGTACTTACTTGTGAGTGAGTTAATTGATAGTTATGTCAATGTAAAAATAGATTTGTCAATACCTGGTTTGGGTAAATGTAGAAGTCAAGTTGACATTTGATGTCATTAAATAGTCAAGAATTAAAATAAAAATTTAAACTTTAAGTAATAGAGATCTAGATTTGGCGAACCACCCTGAATAAGAGTACTTAATTGAAATAATTGATTTGAAAGTAATTATAGGTTTATTAACATGGTGCATTGCATTAATTAAGGTAAAAGCTCAAAGTAAAATAGTCACTACATAATTATATGACTAGTTCAAATGTGGAGCTATCACAAAACAAAACAGTATATAATAATTATAATTGATATCCCATTCAAGAAAAGAAAGAAAGAAAAATAGGCGAAAAGAACGAATATTATTGGTTAAGTAAGAGAAACTGGCGTAATTTATGTTTAAATATCGGTAATGACGCAGTTTTTATGTCATAATTTAGGTTATTATAAACTTTGGATATGTTATATGAGAATCCACCTTCATATAAACTTGTTCGGTGTAGGGGCGGAGAGATTGTTCCTTTAAATCTTAAATTTATCGAATGCACATCTGTTCGAAATGTGATTTTATGATATAAATAAGCAGGTTGTTTTTCAATTATTATTTTGCGGTATGAGCAGGCCGTCAACAATAGTCTTCTATTCTGCATGTTTAGCTATTTTAAATCAACAAGTTTATGTGATACGTGGTCATATTTTCTGATACCATATATAAGCCTTATGCAAGCATTTTGAACTCTCTGAATTCTTTGACCACTGTCATAGGAAATTAAAGGCCCATACACTTCAGCACAGTACAAAAACTGAGACAGGACTAATGTGTCACGTAACATGGTTTAAATTTTAGTTGATAGGCTATGACGATGAGGAAAAATAAGCCTGATATTTATGTAGGCGCGTTTTATACAATTGGAAACATGAGTTATAAATTTAAATGTATTATCCATCGCCAAACCGAGATTCCTAGCTTCATCCTTAATCGGTATAGGTGTGCCATTAATTGAAAGGTTAATGATTTCCCTTATCAGAGATATTTTGTGCGCATTGCCAAAAAGAAGAATGACCGATTTAGATGGATTAATATGCAAGCTGTGAGTGTAGATGGTAAATAACAGGGGTCCCAGTATAGAACCTTGCGGAACACACAGAGAGGCATGCGAAAATTATAGAGGAATTGGTGTGTTATCATCAATAGATAGTATTTAAGACTGTATGGGAAAGAAAAGAATAGAAAATGAATAGAATCTCCAGCGGTGCATATAATATTTTATTTACTAGCATATTAGTAAAAATAGTATGACATGGCATTTCAAAATGTCATAAGTACCTCCATTAAAACTAAGAATATGTAAGTAACATCAAAGATTGCCTGAATGTATGGTTGCTAAGACGTTGCTTGTAGTTGCATGGTTGAGATTGAGGAAGAAACAATCCCTAGGGAGTTGCGAGCAGCTTTTCGTATTTTGTATCTATGATGAAAATTAACAATATCATGTAGCTAGTAAATAATAAATAAAACGCATAGCTAAAGTGCCACTTTTTTGCACGCGTTAGAAAGTTTAAAGAATGAGCCGAAGGCGAATTCTTTATATCTCACAATTTCAAAAAGAAGCTTTAGAAAGGAGTTGTATACCTAATTTTTTCGATTACCACATATTTATAATAAAATATTATCATAGTTGCAATAACAACATGTTTTTGACGTATGGAAAGTGTCAAATAATGGCCTCCTTTAGGAAATGCTAGTCGAAAAATGTTATTTTTTATACAAGCATATATAGCAAAGACGACAAAGTTAAAATGTCAACGTCGTATCAGAATAGTAGTAGTTTGGTAACTTTGGGAAACTTTTTTCGATAAAATAGCCAGAAAAGCATATTCTTTAGCCATTTATAATAAGCACTAAGGCAATGCGTTGACAAGTATTTTATAAAGTATACATCGCATGTATGCAGGAATGGAAAAAATCCTGTCTATACTTTACTATGAAATGTATGTGTTTTAATTACTGCAAACCTATTTATGACTTGTTTGTAAGTGAGTTTATTTCAGATTATTTATATATGGATTATACTTTTGAGTTTTGAGTTCTCGTATCTATTTTGGGCATATTTCTTGTATTAAAAACTCATTGCCGCCCCTTGTGGTTGTACTGGATTTAACTTTTTGTAAAAGAGCCCATGTAATGCCGTCTTCATTGTAGCTAGCCGGCCCTCGAATTTGCCCATGCCGTAGCGATAGTTTGAGATGAATTGGAAAACTTTTCGAAAATTATAAAAAATGGAATACTGTAGAAGTTAAAATACAAATTTAAAATTAAATTCATATACCAACTCTACTTTTTCTATTTCGATCAAATACCAATACATACTTCATCATTTAAAAAGTCCAAGAATTATAGCTTCCAAGAATTATAAATAAAATACCGTACTTTCATTTTTCAGATGCATTTGCTAATACTAGAATAATGTACTGTGCTATAAAAAAGTAGAACAATTTATGAATCCATTGGCTATGAATTTTTATTATTTTGGTTGATAAATTACTTTACCATCATGTGTAGAATTAAAACCCCTCATATGTCATATCAAATTTTAATATCAAAAATTACAATATAAAACAATTATTGTAGTAAATTTTTGTTTTACCACCGAATTATTTATATTTTAAAATTTTTGTTGGGCAATTATTATGTGTGCTAAATTAAAACATTTAATATAGTAAATTCTTATAATAAATGAGAAGAAATAACCAATTCACATGAATACTTAACATTAAAGAAGTGGTGTGTATAATTCCACCACGTAAACTGTCCATACACAAAATGTAAATAATTAATTTTCATAATCGATATATTGTAAACTCAAAATGTAAACTGGTACAATTTTAACAATGAAGCAGGATCGTAAGAAAGTTGAATATATATTGTTTATGGAAGTTCAAGTTTTCTTCAACATTAATGGCTGCAATAATAACCCAACAAAAATTTTAAAATATAAAACAATTATTATTACTATTATTATTATTATTATCGTGTGATTTACAATAATAAAACTAGATAAAAGTGCAATTTTCCGAATAATTATACGGTTCGCTAAGCATGAAATAAGCCCAACTTTTGCTAGTAAACTTACTCTAGGTATGATCGACAGTGGCAAGCTAAGACAACTGTGTCCTATTGTTTTTTGTAGCAGTAGTACATTTCAGCAGTAATTCAAAGGTACCGGTTCATATACTCAGAATTACGACTCTAACAGTTACAAATTAACTCGTTAACAAAAAAAACTACAGAAATTTAACTAAAAATTAGTTAGTAACTGCTAGTTGCAGCCATAGCAGATACCAGCGAAGCAGTTGATTTCCCGGTTAGAACTTCTTGTTGCAAATTTTATGCAATTATTCCGACGAGCGATTGCACTAAAATCATCCCCAACTGAATAAGCGGGAGTCGTAAGATTCTTACGTAGATAATTATAAAAGTTTAAATGAAATCAAGTTCTGAATGGCGAGCAGTTGTTCACCGTATTAATGAAAATTACATTATGTAAGTAACTTCTATCTCCTCAAACAGAAGCCGCACTTGATTGGATTTCGCAAAAAGATTGAGCTAACCTCGTTCTCAACTTTCCTGATACTTCGCTTTTCTGTTATTTAGCCTAAATTAATCCGGAATCCGGAGAGCTCGTAGCGTCTCGACGTGCGCTGTGCGAAGTTTCCTCGTTTTTGCAGAAACGACCGTTTAGGCTTATTGTTACCGGAAAATAATTTGCCTAATTTCCAGAACTTTCCTTCAACGGTCAGAAACCGAAATATTCGTCGCTCGAGGAATTTAAGTTTTTATCAATAAAGCGGCCAGTACACTCCACGACGATTTATGGACGGTTGAGGTTGCAGAAAGCCGAAGTTAGGTCAGCATTTTGTGGCATTATTGTCATCTTAGGCGGTCTCGTTTTGTGGCAAAGTTCTCGAGGGGACGTGGAATTTTACTTTTCCGTCAGGCGCCACATGACAAAAAGCGGGCCGAGTGAAAGATTTGCTTCTTGCGTTCGTTTCTCCGACGCTTAGCGTCGCTATCGTGGATTTAATTGGGATTTAATGACTCCTTGCTTTTGGAGCGATGAAGTTTGGGAAAAATATAATTCTCAAAGATTCATCTTTTCTAATTCTCCTTTTCTTAATTTTGGTTATTAGTTAATGAATAGTAAGCTATAATCTATCACATAGAAAAACAGATAATTGCTAAGTATATCATTGCAAAGTTTGAAAAGCTGTAGTAAATAACAATTTAGTTACATATATACATATAATCAGTTAACTTCTGTTTGCAAATCATGTTTAGTAAATAAAATGTTTACACAGACCAAAAACTGCATTTTTAATTACTTTCAATATAAATTGTAGCATCCAAAGTAATTATTTTCGGCATTTTAATGTTTGTTTGGAAAAACCTTACCTATTATAGAATTTCTGAATTAAAATCGACGAGCAGCCAACATAAATAGGAAATGATACCTACTACATTAGGTATCTAATTCATTTGGCAATGTTGTGTCTCTCTTTGTACTGACAGTAATATTTTAGAGGTTATGCAAGGTTGTAAAAAAATGGTAATTAATACCCTACAATGTGCAACCTAACAAGCCAAATATCGTACTGGTTTGCAAAAAAAAGGAATTTCGTATGCCTTAATATTTGAGTAATTAATTGCTCTGCTTGTTTCGCTTACTACTTCAGTGAATATGAAACTATAAAACACCCTAGTCGTGGTTACCAATGATCACTATTTGCAAAAAAACAGGAAACTGATCCACACCTTTTATGTTCTCGGGTTGAAACTGACTTCAAACAACATATAGAAGAAAAGCCAATTTGCCGACACAAATGTATGACTTTTAAACACATAAATGAAATAATAAAGAAAATAAAAGAACACAGAGTTAGCTCCTAGAGCAACCTACGTGAGATATAGCTTGGGGCTATTCACATTACGTCTAAAACATTCATGAAACAACATAAAACAATATTAAAAATAACGCTGAAATAATTGTCTTTAAAAACGCAAAAGTCAAAATAATTAAAGACGGTCCTGGCGAAAACAGACCCTGTTCGCATGCATTAAAACCGGGCGCGTTTCACCTAAGCGCATTCTAGAGGTGCGATTCCAACGCGACTGGACGTGAACCTTATCGCGTAACTGCAAACCTTGCCTGTCGCACTGGATTGCGTCATCTAAACTTTCAATGGTGTGATTTGTGGAAAATTACCGCATTAGTCTTCCTAACGTACGTACCGACGTTCAGTATAGTTTCGGTAGAGGGATTTTGGGGGAGAAATCCTTCTGGGCCATCGTAGCCATGTTTGTGGCTGCTGACCTACACTGCTTCTTGCGGCTGCCACTCTGGTATTTTTGTAGAACCAGCCGTGCTCAACGATTAGTTCCATATGTGTACAACGGGGGTAATTACAGCACAATCATGAGAGATTTAAAGATTCACCTCTGCAAAGAAACTTCATTTTGCATTATTTATTGTAACTACCGGAAGTTTTTATTTCCTTAGAGTCTGGGGAGTAATTCAGATGCTGAGATGCATATTTAATTTTGGCTAAAAATAGTAAATATAATCAAGAATGAAATCTCTGAATTGCTAAATGTAGCTTTTTGCCCGAATCCCCAAAGCAGTTAAGAGTTTAATGTACATATTGGTTTTCTGTCCTAGCAATTAAAATAATTTGATTTGAGTGTGGGGAGGAGGTATACAGATATATAAACAACTTGGCTCTCTCTTGTACAGAAACGTCTTAATTTTGGAAAGGTGTAAAATTTTAATCACTCAGTGAATTTTACTGATTTCAAATTGCACGTATATATAGAAATAGTCTTATTGCTGCAGGATGTTAACTTTTGCTTTTCCCCTTCCCCAACTTAGTGGCTAGTCGTTTCAAGTATCCAGAGCCGAACATGCTAGATGAAACCACTTGGTGCCCTTTCTATTACTTACCCCCGACCCATTGTTTCGAGTTAGTCGGTGGGATATTCCCGTCCTGGAATGGTCAAAAATAATATAACATTATTCATTCTGCTCGGCGATATTTTTCGAGTTAATTTTCATTTTTGGATAAGTTTCAACCCCTCGGGCATGCGATTGTAATTTTCTTGTTTTTTTCCTTGTTTGCGTTTACACATGGTTGAGGTTGGAAATATCTATTCGATTGAGTGGTTTGATTTGCTTCGGCCGGATATTAGAACACATACAATACGTTCTGTATGTATCAGATCTTTCAAATACCCCACAAACCCAAATAGGAACTTTTGCCAATGATGCTATTATTACGGCTACTGCTTTATCACCAAGTAATCACACGCGGAACCATTTAAACGTCATTGAAAAATGGGAAATTAAGTTATATGAGCGGTTTACTACATAACATTCACCACTACGCGCACTGCACATCTAGAAACATAATACACAAAGTACATTAAATTTGATGTAGAAACCGTTTATTTTTAAATGTGACCTTCAAGGAGCCTCCAGAAGAGTTTCGCGTTTGGCATGGTTAACACGTTTCGTAACCATGCTTTTTTGCTTCTGTTATTTTCACATATTCCTCATGAAACCTTTTGAGCGTTTTTGGACATTAGTCTAATTATTACCGCATTCTATTAAGACAACGTTTTGCCAAAAACAATCGTAATGCATCACATTTTATAACGATTCGTTTGTTTAGCTTACCTTCATGGGGACGTTATTGTTAAATACAAGGCGTACGCCTTAGTATTTTTAGAGTCTAATTGCTCTGCTTTTCACCCAGCTAGCTCAGTATGCATGACACCCTCAAATGCCCTAGTCGGGGTTACGAACGACCACCATTTGTCAAAAACAGAAAGCTGGTCTGTACTTGCAGTGTTTTCGAGCTGAAACTGGCTCAAAACGTATGCACAAGAAAAGCTAACTTGCTTACAAAAATATATTCCTTTTAAAATACAGTTAAAAACAATCAAGAAAATAAATAAGGATACGATTAAAAGCTAGAACGATTGGCCACTACTACACACAAATACGTAATATGAATTGACATTCTACGGGCGTTATAGCTTGAGGCTACTCGCATAAATATTTATACAATGGCGGGATAATGATATCTGCCACACAAATGCATTTGAACAATATTAAAGGTGCGCCCAAATAATTTTAATTACATGCACGAACTTTAAACTGCATAAAAGCTCGCTGTCGGATTTCGTGCATAACACCCTGCTCTGCAATTTCCGTACACATTTAATGTGTCTATGCAATATATTTCGTTGCGCTTTACAACACAGTTAAATGTCAGAACTTCTCTCGTAGCTGTGAACATTTCCTATATTAGATTATCTGGAGATTGAAACATGAAAAGTGCAAAGTAGCCCTCGAATGGGATTGCGTTACCAAATCTTGAACGTTGTGATGCATGGAAATCTTCTCAAAAATATGCGGGGCCAATACCCTGGCTGCTAGCTGTGGTGTCGCGATGACAGCTGACGTCACGAAGGTTCTTGAGAATTCGCGTACTTCGATTAAACTGGCGTTTACATATGAAATGTAGATACGGTTTGTTACATACAAACTTATATACAGCAAACTTTAAACACTAGAAAGCTTTTCCAACCGCTTCCATGTATTTCGCTGCAAACAAAATTCTCTGGGAGCAGCTTAAAGACAGGCGACAAGCAACTGCTTGTGTGTCCCGCGAACTCGCAGTTGTTGATTATCGCTATGCATACACAATCATTTTTAAGCTTAATTAATAATAAACAAACACGTAAATGCAAATTGGCTATATACGTAAACATGAAATAAACAAGCCGGCAAGGAAGACCGAATGTCCGTTTCAATTTTGATCACAATATACCTGTGTGAAATTACAACACTTATTTTAAAATAAAAATACAATAAATTGAAGCAGATAGCAATTGTAAAGTGGGAATAGGAAGAAATAAATAGTACATATCGGTGCCAAGCAATTCACTGGAGGTTGGTCGTTTCTCAGTCCCATTGAAAAACTATGCTTTCCTTATTCATTTTGAATTTTAATTGTTAATAGTTGATAACGAAGACAGATTGTCCCTCGAAACGTTCGATATTTAATATAAGTCATTTTGCAGGGTGGCGAAATATCCACAAGAAGAACATGAATTATATCACGCCACAAAAAGGTTTTAGAGAGTACATATCAAGTAGAATAGATGTGTAAAAATTGATATTTTTAATAATAAATTGAGTACAACTTATTTAGAAATAATGCTTTTTGAGGAAAAAAATGCTTACATTTTAAAGTGTAGAAAGCACATAGAACGTGTCCTGTATTTTCATGTTTTTCTATATTTATAAATATATAAATAGTGTTGTTATAAAGTGTAGTCCTTCTGTATTGAGTTCTGCTCGTTAGGTTTATTAGTCAATAACACCGAAAATTATTAGACTCTGATATACCAAGGATAGGAACATTTCCTTGAATTGTACTCGTAGCTGTATTTTACTGTGTATTTAAGAAGTTCTGCTGCTTTATTGTTGTCTTTTTTGCAATGCCTTCTTGGCCGAAGATAACGGTTAACTTATATAGGCTGTCGGCTTGGGAAATTTGGTAAATGCAGCTGTATTCTCTATATCCTCTAAAAGCCACAAATCGGCTGGATAATTTTGCATAATTATTCTGAATGTTTCTCGCTAATCCTCAGAAACAATAATTAATCCGACGTACGTGTTCTGCACCAGTTCGTTTAGTTTCATACATATATTTTAGGAATAAGAGTATAAGTGTATATATTAGATCGCCCAATCTATAACTAATATTATATATTTTTGGGTTAATCTGCATTCTTATTAATTTTCTTTTACTTTTTAACTATTTCAAATTCTGATTTTTACATATTAGATTAATTAGGTTTCTCAAAGGTTTAATATTGGTGACTTTTGCGCTTGTACCAATTGAATTTAGACGTGTTAGAATTTAAATGCAGCCAACTTAATTGCAATTGACGCATACCTCCAACGTGCAGACACTTGCTGATACGAGCTTCGGCACAGCGATGCACGAGTTTCCACTATTAGCTAACTTATGACGCATCCCTACCTAGATCGCACCTGGACATTTCTCAGATAGTGGGAGGGTCAGAAGGGGGTGGCACTCGAACTGCGCACCGACTAGCGACAGGTAGTTTACTCATTAAAAGGGTTGTTTAATCTCCTACTGAACTGCGCACAATGCCTGCAGGTAGTCAGATCAAAAACCGCGATTTAGGTAGCATTTTTAATTATTGGTAAATTCACATCATACCTACGGATGGAATGTGGATAAGACATTTATTTGGCTTAATATTTCTTCCAGCAACAGAAGTAGGGAATTGCTTCGTAGATTTTATTAGCGAAAAACCGGATGACTCTAGAGTTATTCAGTTTATTGGCTGTTTAGTTGATAACTACATTAAAAATAAGTCCAAGTTTCCTTCAGAAATATTGGTTGTGAAAACTGACAGCCTGCAAGAACTAACAACACTTGCGAATTTCATTCAAAATTTAAAACGGGAAAATTCATCTCCATACCCTAATATACACTCATTTTTAAAAGTGTTAGAAATGCAAGCCGATACGTATATAAAACTCAATTCTATTGTCGAAATGTAAATAGATACAATTTATGGAAGCCAAAATTGTGCAGTTAGATAGACATGAAATATCTCGATACAGTTTTGTAAAACGTGTTTCTCATAAATTTAGTAGTATTGTAAACTTGTAAGTAAAACATTTGTTATACAGAGTGTTTCACTTATTATCTTTGCAGCCCTATATCTTCCTTATTTATTTTATGATCGATTTGAAATTTTAAGAGAGCTATTTTTACACTATTTAAATAATCTTACTACAAACTAGCAGCCTACTGCGTTGAAAAACAGATACGGAAAATTAAAAAAACGTGGTTGGTTCGGTTTTATCTAAAATGTTATTAAAAAAAAGTTGCTCAAAGTTTAAAAAATTGTAAATTTGATTATTTTTGGTAATGAATAATATTTTAATCTAAACGAATTAAATTTCAATGGTTGTTTCTCATTGAAGTACATGAGCTGTCAATTTATGTTCCTGTAAATGTAAATAGCAAGTTAAATAATAATTTACATTTCGACTATTTTTGTGATTCTGATTAACTTTATTTAATAACGTTAACTAGGCCTACTATGCTTTTTCATTTTTTTTATGGCAGTGGGTTACTGGGGGAGGTAAAATATTTAAAAGTTATAAAAATAGTTAATTTAAATGGTGACCAATATTTCAAGTCGATCAGAAAAAAATAAGGAAGATGCAGGGGTGTGAATGTGAGAAGTGAAACACACTATATATGATAAAAAATATATTTGGTTTTACCTGTCGCTATACAGTTAATATATCTTTTTATCATTGCCTACTTGGTATACTTTATTCC
The DNA here is from genome assembly GCA_940337035.1 of Agriotes lineatus. Taxonomy (NCBI): domain Eukaryota; kingdom Metazoa; phylum Arthropoda; class Insecta; order Coleoptera; family Elateridae; genus Agriotes; species Agriotes lineatus. Next base: position 140,735,696 of record OW679200.1, read on the forward strand.
GTGTTAATAATTCTTGTAATGCGAACTTCACAAAGGACAATAGCTGGATAATTTAGTTCCTTTTAGTAATATTTTAAACCATGCTATGTTCGGTTTTTGAAACCGGTCAACCGGTATGTTATGACATGACACAGTTTTGGCAGGTAAAGATAAAAAATCACTTTATGGTTGCTCCTCATCCTAATCGCCCTTGAGCGCAGTTCGAGTTATGGTAAGGATTAAGCCAGGTAGGCAAATATGTTGAGCGCAATTCGAGTATTGGATTAAGGGACTAATGGGTTTTGTGCGCAGTTCAGTTGCACCGCAGAAGGGTATAAGAAGACAACGCCCGATAAATTGGAGGGACTTGTGTACCTGACTTGTGAATTTCGCTCTACCTGGAGAAACCATCAACCCTTCCCCTCCTTACTTTGCTACTCCATTAGCTTCGATAGAAGCTATTATTAGGGTTCCCAAATAGGCAGTTGTAGTATCGGAATTTTATTAACATTCAGTTTCTGTTGCTAATTGAAAAAAAATCGGCGATTTAGTAACTTCAAGTCACAAAGTAGATACAATAAATATCAGGTAAAATTTAAATTAACGATAAAAAAGTGAAAATTTCCAACGCGTATGGAATTTAAATTAGGTATAGGATAACTGATGAATGACATACTTTTAACCCTCCCCCCTTGTCACAATTATTACAGCATCTACGTTGACTTGACAGTATTCGAGACCTTTTTGACCAATTAATAAAAGATTATGTTATTATTTAGTCCTAACACTGATTCTCTGACAAGTAATTGATTTTGTATTGGGGAAAACCATAAGAATTAAAATACTAACCTCAATCCTTTATCTAATAGACTTGTCTGTCCGGGACGCTGTTTTGTCTGTCCGGGACGTTGTTTTGTCTGTCCGGGACGCTGTTTCAGCAGCCAAACCGTAAGAGATAGAGAAAAAAGTTATGAAAGTTATATGTTTGGAATGGTTATGTCAGGTCAGGAACCGAATTTCAGTCACGTGACACTTCCGGTTTTCGAGAAATCACGTGGTTTCTCGAAAACCGGAAGTGTCAGTGCGCTGTTTCAGCAGCCAAACGGAGCTGCGACCCTCTGCGCCTTAAAACCTCGATCGGTTAGGCAACCACTTTGACAGCTTCCAGAATGTTCCGATGCGGCGTACCACTTTGACACCTTCCAGGTCTGGGTACAGTTTTTATTTAATACGCGTTCTATTTGAAAAACGGTCTTTTTTGTTTTTTTAAATGAGACATTTGTCTCACTGGGTTGCTAGTTGTAATCTATTAAGATAAAAAATTGTATTTGTTGGAGTAATAGTAGCTTGTAGCTATAACATATGTAAAAGTTATTAAATGCAAGTGCTTACGATCTCAAAACGTAAGAAATTTCTGTTATATTATTGTTTATCAATCGTATTCGTCGAATTTACCATAAAGAATGTCATATTATCACGTAGAAAAATGTTTTTATAACCATTAAATTGTGTCATTTGTTGCAGGTATGTAATGTGTATGGTTGGAAAAATTCATCGTTGCAGCCAGATAAGGTAGTGTAACATTCATTTATTGCTTTTAAAAGTAATCGCCGAAGTGGTTGCTGCAGCATATTACAACATACTTAGGTTGCCAATAAATGTAATTACTTTTTTCACTACTAGTCTAAAATAATTTCAGTATCACCATATGTTTAGACGGTTTCTTTCCACCGCTTATTCAAAAGCAGTCAAGGAAAGGAAGGAAAAGTTCAAGGTCATTTCAATTTTCCCAACTGGGGGCGGGTTGCTATAGGGACCTTGCGTTCCTCTTCAGCCAAGAACGGGAATTATAGGATGGGTGAGAGAAAGGAGGGGTGGAAAATGGAAGAGTGGCCAGGAAAGGTGAAGAAGGCATTCGCCTCAGAGAAGGTACTCTGTTGACGCAGGAAAACCACCTAAAAACCTGAATCAGAACAGACGGCCAGGGGAATGGAACCCGCAACCTTCCGAATGCTAAGCAGACGTGCTAACCACAGCTCTACAAAGCTCGGTAAAATAAGTCAATAATGGAGTTATTAATAACCTTTCACTAGTTAACTTTCGTCAGTAGTAATAAACAAGCATTCGTATCATATTTTTAGTTTGTTATTAATATAACAATCGTTAAATGACAGGATATAAAAGGATAGTAGTGAGAAAAATAGTATATACATTACAGTTGAGAAGAATTTTTTATAGCGCTCGTGCCGTATATCCCTCGGTGCTCGCACTTGGCAATACAAGCTTGGAGCTTGGGCTACAATAATAATAGTGTTCACAACCTTGGTGTACTTTCTTAATAATCCGAAACTGAGGTAGAAGTAACATCTTTTGAGGCTCCGGGAAGAACGATCCCTTTCGTTTTGCCTGCTAACAGATCGTGGTAAAGTGTAAAATTTACTCAATAAAACAGCAACACTATGGTGTCATAGACATTTTGCGGTTGCTAACTTTCAGTGCTTATTTATTGTTAGTACTGGAATCAAGGGGCTCATTCGAGCAACTGGGGCTTGCTTGTAGCTCTCTTAACATGCAATACTACACGGAGATAATTCAGGTTAATTTCAGGTTTTATGGCGGGCGCCTCCGCCGACATGCAAATTCGACGCCTCCGCATTCGCGGCCCAAGTTAATATGTCACGCGCTGTATAATGATGTAAAGTATAAATGGACCTTTTAGGGCAAACCTTTAGCAATGCACATATAAAAGTTAATTTGAACGCGCTCGTTTATGTAGAATTAAGGCCAGAAGTACCTGAGCCGAATACGGGATTCTAATAAACATAAATGGGGCCCAAGGGACAGCGGCAGCTGTGCTCTTACCGCGATAGAAATTAAAATCTTGGGCTATATATCAGTATCGCGGGCGAATGCAAATTACACTACTTTGGATAATTAATATCTATTAAGCGAGCCGCCATAAATTCGCGCTCGATTTTTTTTATTAAAAGCCGTGCGTAATATTAATGGCCCTGCGACGGCTTCGCTCGCAGTTCATTTGGCGAATTAGATCTGGAGTTTATTTTTAATAAGTGCGTCGTCTCGCAACTCGAATTGTCTTCGCTGGATTTAAACGGGACGAAAAGCCTTGCCTGGCTGGAGAATCCGGAGCTGGATTTTATAATATAAAAATGAATAGTGAAGCGGCAATATTTAAAATAAGAGTAATCACAGTGCTTTCGAAAACTTTGACGATCAAAGGAGCTTCACATCAATTTTATTACATAAATTGTTGGATGTAAATATTTTTAATATTCTTCAATAAGCAAAGCTTTCATGTCTAAGCCTAAAGTGTAACTAAGTTGGAGGAAACAATAAGGCTTTGTTGATTGACTATAAGTGGCCATTTAATTTACTTGTTATTTACTGTGTTTATAAAGAAATAAAATATATTGTGAAGGTTATTCGCCTGTGTTGTGGAGATGTAAAATTTTATTACCATTTATGCTTTGGCGTAATTATATATTTTTATACATAATTAATATTGCAAAAACGTTTTATATATTTGTTTGATTTCGAAAAACAGTTTATGAGCGGAAATTCTCTTAGAAGCAAATTTTAAAGGTATATACTGAAATTAACTTACTAATATGTTCTTTGCGTATTTTTTCAGCATAAAGTAATTTATATTGCTCGAATAGTTTTGGGTAAAATGTTACAATAATTGAAAGTGCCAAATATCAATGTCATAACTCGCTAGTACTACCTTAAACATAATTCCGAGGAGGGGCCGTGAGCATAAAGAATGCTCATATAAATCTATTTACTTGTAATTGACAGTACTAAAGCAATGCATTTATTATTCCAATCCAATTAAAGGTACAGTATAAAGAAAACATACAAAATGAATGAAATTCGGTAAGCGACAGTTGGTTGTTCACGGGTAGCAAAGTGTTGTGGAATAAACGACGTTAGAACAGGCAATGCGCGTTAGGATGACAACAATACAAATAACCTCCGATCGGCTTATGACTACCTCAGCATTCAGGAGAGGGGTTTCCAGATCTCGATAGTTCGGTTATACTGAAACTGGCCTAAATACGTTTGTAGTAAATTTTATTTTAGAGCGTCAGTGCATAAGGTCCAGCTGGGTACCAAAATCTACAACATCCTCAGTTGTTGAAAGATGGCTCTTTCTTAATTCAAGTACTCAAGTTGAATATAGTTGTTGCGACCCGAACCTTACGGAAACAACGAACTACCGGTGGAGAATCACGCAAGTCGTCGCGGTCGTGAATGATTGAACACAACGAATATAATTGTAATAACACTTTATTTACAATATATACACCAATGTAACACTAAGAACGATAAAAGCGGACTATATAATTACAAATTTAAAATTGCCGGTACGGAATATAGAGATGTATATCTCTCGGTGTCTTAAACGTGACTCTGGTTGTGTCTGTCTCTTCGAGTCCAAGAAAACTCGGACACTCGTTAAACCACCTTTTTAGGGGTAGGGGGAAGGACTTGCTTGACCATCGCAAGAGAGAGCTGCAATTCGCCGAAAGCTCTAACAATAAACTAATGACATCCGTCTTAAATTGCAGATGGTGTATACAAATGACATGCAAATCCAAGATTAGAATCTTAAGTATGATAGATTGTTGGACAGCGGGAGATGAGCAAGACTTAAATTAACCTGGCTGCAGCTCCTAATGCCACGAACAATTTCTAGGATTATTCTCAAGTAAATATTAAATATGATGCTTCAACAATAGTTTTTATACAATTTGATCAATCAAAATCAACGTGTTAAACGAAATGGTAGAATTAATGTTAAATAAGTCCTAAGCAACAGTAATGCGCTATTGGCAAGCTCACAACATATCTATAAATTTTATCGTATTAAACCAACTAATAATATTGGCGGTCTCTAAAAAGGACCGGGACTAAATTCAGGTGTCATAGTTAACATCGACTGTACAAAGTGTCCCGAAGTCCACTACCACACTATATAACGAATTACATACAGAAATGGTCGTAAAGCTCTGCTTGGTTTGAAGAGAATTTTAAGAATATTTTCAGTTTTTACAAAACAAGTCGGCCTTGACAGTGAAACGAAAACTATTTTGTTTTCAGGTAAATTAACCTTTTTGTTCATGATACGGCAAAATTTTACCAAGGAAGGTTGTTCAGAATTCAAAATTATGGCCCTATACAATATTTCAGGAAGATCTACCTATTTAGATTAAACAATCAATTTTTTTAATTAAGCAAAATAAATTGTATTTATTAATAATTATGGTTTAACCTGAGCAGATAGATCTTCCTGAAATTTTGTGTAGGGCCATAATTTATCATTCTGAACAACTTTTCCTGGTAAAATGTTGCCGTATCCTGAACAAAAAGGTTAGTTTACCTAAAAAGAGGATAGTTTTCGCTTCACTGTCAAGGCCGACTTGTTTTCCAAAAGCTGAAAATATTCTTAAAATTCAAGCAGGGCTTAATCCCACAATCTTAAAATAATATTAAAAAATTGTTAGTCCATCGCACCTCTTGTGACATCAATCCTGTGATACACTGTATATGGTTACCTTTCTTACTAATAATTATTTTTTTGGAAGGTTTAAACTTAAAATTACTAGAAGTTGTTTTTTAGTAGCAGATTTTGATGCCTCTTTCCACTAAAAAACCTGTACGTCTGACCTCTGATGTCAACTAAAAAACATTTAATATTTCAATATATTCTTCTGGTCTAATTATCCCGTCTTTATTAATTACACGTCTAACTCTTCAAAATATACGATCTCGAGGTATATAGGTATGTTTTGGTATTGGAAATATTAAAATACCTTCTTTGACTATATCGGGAGCTTCAAGTTTTAACGATTAACTTAGCATTCCTTAGCAAAGTATGTAATTTTGTTTTAGCCCATACAACCGTCGAACATCATACGAATTCTTTGAATACCCCCCAAGTTTCTATTATGCAATCTTGAATGATCAAGGGCAGCTACTATTTGATTAGAGCCTTTTGGATTATCAACTTCCGTTCATATGTATTATATGAAAGTGCTGCCTAGATGTAAAAATTGTATGTTTCAAGGTTTTGGCAAATATCCCTTGGCAGTCGTAGGAAAATGTAATTGTCCCTTAATTATCTTGCTGCAAAAGTTTTTAAAAACAACGAATTCTAATCTTAGGTATAAATTATATATAATTATAAATTTCAAACTTAATTATGTCCGTCTACAAAATTTATATGTCCTCGTTTAGCAATATAATTATTGCTGGAACGGCAAAGCTGAGGATAAAATTTCTCTAAAAACACATATTTAACTTTAAAATTCTGGAATTGTTCATTATAATGCCCTATATTTTGTATGGTAAAATGTGCGCTCAGATAATGACTAAAATTCTCTCCCGTAAAGTAATAGGAGTATAAAGACTTTAATGTTTTAAAAAACGTGAGAATTTTTTTAAAATCCTTTATCTAATAGACGTGTCTGTCTGGGACGCTGTTTTATCCGGGACGCTGTTTCAGCAGCCAAACCGTAAGAGATAGAGAAAAAAGTTATGAAAGTTATATGTTTGGAATGGTCATGTCAGGTCAGGAACCGAATTTCAGTCACGTGACACTTCCGGTTTTCGAGAAATCACAAAAAGACCGTTTTTCAAATAGAACGCGTATTAAATAAAAACTGTTTCGGCCGCCAAACGTAGCTGCGACCCTCTGCGCCTTAAATCCTCGATCGGTTAGGCAACCACTTTGACACCTTCCAGGTCTGGGTGGTTGCCTAACCGATCGAGGTTTGAAGGCGCGTTAAATGAGACATTTGTCTCACTGGACTGCTAGTTATATTCTAATACATTTGATCTTCTGTCACCGCCCTTGTTTTCTTCTATTGGTAAACCGGAGTGTTTATTTTTATCGCAACAAATATAGGCTAATGAGAGAAATTCACATAAGAGCAGTTTTCACTCCGTTTAACTTAAGTACAAATACAAATTTTCTCCTGAATAGATCAGAAATTTACTAACTTCCACGACAGACAGATTGAAAGCTGTAATTGCACACAGTGGCGATATTACAAAAGATTAATTAAAGTTTTGTTGTTATGCATTTCTTGTTTGTAAATTTTATGATTTATATTCTAACCATATCGTGTTCATTTGTAATTTGCATAACATAGTAACAAAATTACAGATAACTGTAATTTAGGAGCATGGGAATCGTTTAAGCAAAACCAAAATATTAAAATATTGTCATTAAATCTTCTTAGGTGTCTTCGATTTTATAGGCGACAAGGTGGAGTTTAGTTGGAAAAGGTAGTACATCTTTAGCATATGGACTTAGATGAGCAGGAATGCATGAAATTGTGGGTGTTATTGAAAGGTGCTACGTTTGGAGTTGGGAGTGAAGAATGGAATTGTTATTGAATGAGAATGGAAATTATAACGTTATTTATGGGGAGGACTTATATTTTAATATTTTATAGGAGAATTTAATATTTGTCAACATTTTAATTGTAATTAAGAATATAGTAGTAACTAGACTGAGTGCTAGGAGAGAGGTCACAACGTAGAAATTGTCCAAAAGAAATAAAGAAAAATTTTTAATGTTCAAAATAATATCGAAAGTAAAATACTATCTCTATCAAAAACCCAGCAAGCAAAAGCATGTTTTATCTACGACCACTACTAAAAGTAGGCCTTTTCGCGCTAGCTTGTTGAACTGAAAATGACGTTTTATACATCAGTGTGCTAAAAGTGAAATCGGCTGTACATGTACTAAAAATAAACAACTGTTTTTTAAAAATAATTAAAGGATTATGTATTGAATAAAGTAAAAGTTTACTATTATAATTACCTTTGATAACTAACTTTGACAGCTACCGACTCATAAACAGTCACCTGCGCCGTCACGGCCATCTTTGTTAATTCGACATTTCTGGATTAATAATAGTAAATTTAAGGCTATAGAAAAAATATTGTATGTAAACTCGTACTAAAAGTGTTGTTGTACTCGACATGTTATGAAATTCAGCCTTCGGCTTCGTTTCATAACTTTTATGTCTCATGCATAAACATTCACTTTTAGCACTTGTTACACTGTATTACATACGATTTAAACTTTTCTTTTTCTTACAAAAAAAATTACTTGCAGTATATGTATACAAATGCTAAGGCGATGTCCAGTAGACACATTTTTATAACAATGTTCACTTGTTTAGTCCTTTGCGTTTTTTATAATTATTTTCACCAGCTTTTCTCGGGCTTTCACCATTACCATCGTTTTCACAATTTTCAATTTTATTTACATTTTTTTTAATTCACCCCGGGCTAACTGACGTTTTCTGATATTCATTATGCCAACATTTTTAAAAAATATGCTTACATTCACGAAAATCCAAAATAATTATGAATTTAGAAATGTGTATAGTTCTGTAAATTTTAGATTTCACCGCACCACATGGCGACGTATACAACCCTTACACTCTCGGATAACATTTAAAAACAACTAGTAACTACCCTGTACACTTGGCCATATACGTAATCATCGCAAGGACAGACTGTTATTTGAGATTCCTCGGGTCGTCGGCGACCCCACGTTGTGGTTCTAGGGCTAAAAATAATAAACAGTGCTAAAATGCACAAAAATGTAAAATGTTAAAATGTATAAGATTGCATTTAATTATAGAAGATTGAATAAATTCCCTATTAAAGTAATATTTTAACAGTAATAAGTTGTTAATTAGCACACACCTAATAATGGAGTGTCAGTATCTTAGAATGTGGTGTGCATGATGAAAAGAGCTGCTATAAAATTGTAGGGGTTCATCGATATTAGCTGTAGTAGGAACTTCTTAATGACAGAGAACGTTTAAGTACCAGAGAAGGTCCTAAAAAGGTTAGACTAATATTATACAGTGATCGGCATCATATGGGAAGTTTTTTATTTTATGAATTTTTAGAAAACGAGCGATTTTTACTTATTTAGAAAATGGCGGCTTTCGAAATTGTCAAAATCCATAAAAAGTGCTATTTTTCAGAAATTAAATATGATTTCAATGATATTTTTTTAGACTGTGTTAATTTATCTAGCTAAACAATCTCAAAGGCAGAAAACACTTGCTCTTTTAACTTTAGCAAAAATTTAACTTTTCAATTTAAAGAAATATTTTGCGAGATTCCATAGACGAACACTTAATTTTAAAATTCATTTTCTTAGGTGCAGACTTTAAATATTTATAACCGAAAAAATAATATAAAATGTTAATTACTTTTTTATATTATTTATTATTCACCGAAAACTAATATGTTCCCATAATTTTTACTGTTTTGATGTAAGGCGCTCTTTAGAAGAAATATTTTCAATGATAATTAATATCTATTTATGAATTAATATTAATGAATTACTGTTACAAAAATGCTGCAAGTTTTCTTTTACAGTTGTCTAAATGAGAAGATTTTTCTTTACCCAGTTTACATGTTCTAAAAATTTTGATATTAATTTTAAATTTGAAATTGTAAATATTTTAAGGCTTTGTATTCCACAATGTGTTAACGTGAACCTTTTTATTTTTTTGGTACACTTTTGTTATAGATGATTTTACGTGTTTTCTACCCCTAATTAGAATTCGTTTAAAAGTAAAAAGCGTATAAGATTCCGTTTCAAACTTTTTCCCGCACTTTTTTAAAGAAAATACGCGTGGGAATTCTTGATTATAGAATCCATTCTTGCATACCGTTTTATGCCATATCTCTGTCGGCTGCTCAAAACTTAAAAAATGTTAAAATAGTGTTTTTCTAGAATATGTACGGAACCTTTAAGAGTTCTGATAATTGTTAGCATTAGATAAAACGAATCAAAAATTTTAAAGAAGAGCTTTGCCCAAGATACAGTCTTACCTTTAGGTTCAAGAACGTGCTTTTATATATTATATATACCTCAACTTTTTATAAGCACATTTATACTTGTAATATTCATATGTATAGCGCCAGCGTAGCTCAATGGTTAGAGCATCGGACTGCGGTGAGGAAGTCTGGAGTTCAAATCCCAGATAGATGCCTGGAGACCTGCGTTCGAAAGAATAAGGGGTAATAATGCGGTTGTCTAATGCGTGATGCTCACCACATCACCACGTGTCATGAATTTAATACGCGACAGCCGGGTGTGAGAGCGAGGAAACGGAAGCTCTGACCTTCCGCTTTGCAGGCCAAGCTCTTTCATGGGGTGTTAGTGCCTCACCATTATTATTATTATATTCATATGTATGCTGATGATACGCAACTGTATTATTCTTTTTCTGTTGATGACCATCAGCGTGCATTGATGAGTATAATATTTCTGATATATCTAAGAAGCACTGTTTTAAACTTAACCCTAAAAAAATCTGTTTTATTGCTTTTTGAAAAACATAACGATTTGGCATTGCTAGAAAACAATGTAAACTTGATTGTTGATGGTGATACCATCCCAGTTGCTAAGCAAGCCCGCAACCTTGGAATAATCCTTGATAGTAGCTTAAGATTCAAATCACATGTATCTAATTGTTTAAAAAGGGCATATTTAAATCTGAGACTCATCTATCCTCATAGACAATATTTAACTATTCATATTAAAACTTTATTGTGTGAAACTTTAGTTCTTTCTCATTTTGTATTTGGCTGTCAAATTTATGGTCCATCCCTTACGTATGATACCGCACACAAAATTAAAAAAATGCAAAATTCTTGTTTGAGACTTATATTTGGCGTCAGAAAATTCGATCATGTCTTACATAAATTAACTGAACTGGGCTGGCTCACGATGGCTAATAGGAGGAAATTGCTAAGTGCTTCATTCTTTCATAAAATTATAACTGAGAAGAAGCCTTCCTATTTATTTCGTAAAATCAGATTTAGAGAGGATGTTCACAACTTAAATATTTGATTCAAAGGAATCATTACGCCACCACTGCATAAACGGCGCTTTTCGAACGAGGCTTCAGTTATCAAGTGTCAAAATGATACAATACTTTCTCTCCTGAATCACAAGCATTATCACTGTCTTGCTTTAAAAAGCAATACGGCAAAACTTTAATGTATCAACAGTCGCATAACAGTTACAGGTAAACTATTATTATTAAATGAGATTGTATCTATTATTATGAAATGAGAGGACATCGCAGAATTAGTTTTAGGTTTATAATATTAATTAGGATTAGGCAACATGTTTTTTTTTTATATTTTGCATTCTTTCTTCCGGGTTATATGGGAGAGCAGACTTTGTCTGAATAGCGCCCTGTGATTTCTTGTATCATATTGAGAAATAAAGACCTTTATTATTATTATTATTATCATAGCAGTTTGCGACGCGCTTTAAGATTAAAAATCCACACCACCTTGAGGCGCCCTGAATACACGCATCGATCATTTTCAACATTTTTCGTTCCTCCGGGGAATTTTGCGGGCAATCCATTCGGCCCCCAATATTTCGATCCCCTGGCAATATTTTGAAGCGAGATCAGGGAATTGTTTTTCAATGAGCATTAATGTCTGTTCTCGGGGCTGCATCAAATTACCATTCGCAATGAACGAAGCAAGACAGCAATTATTACTCTTCAATGAGAATTGCTTAGACGCTGTAAATGGGCACGCGAGCCCAAACTTTCCTGGAATGCGCATATAACGAGCCAAACTGCAACTATTACATGTATCATTTAACAAGGGAATTGGAGAATTGTTCCGTTTGCAGGGCATGCAGAATAGTTTCGTTTGCTGTTTGCGCAAAGGTCGGCATTAGCTCAGGCCCGCAGCTACGGGCAGGCCAAGTGGGGTAGAACCCCCATAACATCTGTCCTCACGCTTGGAGGCAATGTATATCATCCAGGATTTTGGAAATTTTGTACGAGCTTATCTGCGTATACAAGAAGTAGTGATGGAAGTATGTACAAAAATGCTGCCTAACAGATATTGAAAGTTTAGTACTGAAATGTACAAAGATATTTATTTAAATTGTATATTTATAAATTTTGTTTAAAATTATCCCCTGCAGCTTCAGTATAAAGTCTGATTATGCGTAAAATTGATATAATAGCTCGATCAACAATGTCAGAATAATTTCTTACTTAGACAACAGTATTCACTACACTGCATACACTATCGATTTAATACTCCCCCAGAGAAAGTATTCAAGAAGTGTTAGGTTAGGTAACCTCGGAGGCCAAGGCCAGAAAACCTCTTTCCCAACAATAGAAATAACACTTTAAACAGTTTAAAAACGTTAAATCCTCATTAATAAAAAGAAGTAAATTACACTGAAAAGCCACAAAAGTCGATCTACCAACAGCTTTAATAAACAAGAGAGTTTAGAAACATTTTACTGATATTCCGAACAATTTACAGCGGCTATAATTATATTTCATTATTAAAGTAAGTAAGAGAGCGCTTAGCCGGCTTGTAAAGCGTGTGCGTTTGTAGTTGGCAGGTTGTGAGTTCGAATCCTGCACACGGACATATTCTACATTTAATGCTCTCCGGCTACCATACCAATATCTTTGGCTAAATTCAACGGGATAGGCTAGCAACCTTCTCGGGTTGAGGCGAAATATGGCTTATAAAACCGCACGGTAGTAATAAGCTTTCTACCTATACTTAGAAGAAGAGGAAAATAAGCATGTCAACTAATTCACGGTACCTCTGAATAGCAGGACAAAAAATAATAATGTAATATTGCAAATGGGAATTTTCCTGTTATTCTGACTTATTCAAATTTTAGTATTACGGGATCATCCAGGTGGACAATCTCTTGGGGAGCTTCGGTACAAAGATGCTGTGTCGTTCTAGCTTTTTTACAACGTAACGGGTGTTATCAATTTATTTCTCCCGATTAAAACTGCTCTATCTATGTAGCTCATAAAATAAGGTTTTAAGATTACCTGATTAATTGAACAAGAATGAAAATAAGTTAGTTTATTTACAAATATAATATGTCACACAACTGGAATTCACCAGCAAGGTTTGTACAAAAAAAATGTATAAATAATAATTGAACTTCCAATAATCCTTTTTTGAGCACTGTTGCACTTCTCGCTGGATTTCGGTAGCGTCTGGATACGATAGTAGCCTTCTAGTCGGGCTTGAATTCAGTCAGAAAAACGGTTGGTATGGCTAACATCTGAGTACGGTGACTACTCTCTGCAACTAAAATGTGAACACATATATGGGGTGCTGTATATTCCATGTACTTAAGGCAGGAGTTCAGTTGGCACGTGTTACGGGAATATTTGTGTGGGTGGTATTCCAAAGTGGCCGGTGGTCTGTCCGCTTGGGTAGCTAAGTTGAGTTTTAAGTTATATCTCTTTCTGACTGACGTGCAGGGGTGACTTCAATGAGTTGTTCATTTTGATAACGAAATTAGGCACGACCAAGAGTCAGGGGTTGGTTACCACCGATAATCAGTACAACAAAGGAGCAGGGGTTGTTTTCCACCGAAAATCGGCGCAACAATATATCAACTACAGATTGCGGACTTCGGGGTGGCTTCTGGGTTCTGACGGTATTCTCGGGATAAGTGTCTTGGAGCGGCTGAGCATTGTCCTTAAATACACGTTTGAACCTTCTATTTGGGTCATTTTCTGTGGAGAGAAAAGTGGGGCTGCGTAACATTGGGCTTCAACGTGAGTCATAGGGAACGGGCACAAACGTCACAGTTTAAGTTAGTTGCAGCGTTGATCATGTGTGGTGTAAACATTCTGCAGCCTTTCAAAAAGAACATCCGATATGATTAACAAAATGCTACATACTTTTAATCCAATATATAAAATAATATATTTAAAATTTTGGCAGTTTGTGTTGTTAAAGTATCGTTCAACACGTTAAAAATGTAAACGTATGCTTGTTTGCAACTTTTGTAGATGGCACGAAAGGTAACGTAACGTTGTTTTAACACTTCTGTACAACTTGTACATTTATGGACATATAGTAATTTCTTTCCAAGTCAAAAATAGTTCTGAGAAGGCGAGAGTTTTTTAAATCGTTTTGTTTTGGTTGTCGCATTGGTTAATTACATTTTTCTTTTTCTACAAGGTTTACGTGAGCCTCTATCTTGGAATAAAGTTGCCGTAATTAGGCATTTTGCAATAATTAACCTTAAATTTACACTGAATATTATTCTAAATTACGTTCTCAATAAGACATAATTGCGTTAGAACTGCGCTATGGATTAGCATCTAAATTCGCATATTCCCCACAAATGCTACAAAGTGCAAGAGTTAACTTCACGATATGTTGCACGTTGACGTCCGACGAAGACTCGACTTTGGCGCCTTCAATAAGGTCTTGATCGTTGGCAGCACAGCTCCAACTGATCTGCCAAAACTGTTAATGTTGGAAGTTTCTTCGGCATCATCCCAATATGCTCCCTTAAATACTGAGACTTTCATGTGTAGTAGAGTTGCACCACTTCAGAATCACCCTGGCAATGAGCGCGGCAGAAATGTCCATACTGAATTAGATTGCACATATTCATACCAGCGCACTCACTAATTTCTGTATTCTCATTGTCCATTAGGTCGACGAGCATTTTGTGACTCTTGATCCCCTTGATCAGCAACCAAATGCAAGTAACTGCCACTGCAACAATTCCCCCAAAAGTAAACCTTACTTTAAATTGCCGTAAATTATGGACAGGTAATCTAATGTAATGAGTGAATCGAAATCCCAAACTAAATATTTTGAGGTGTCGTAGGTGACACCAAGTTCAAGTTATAACTGTTTGAACTAATTAACAAATCGTATATCTAAACCAAATATGAGAAATTGGGAACTAGCACATGAGACGAATAAATTTGCTCTAATAAGCGTTTCTTTGACAGTAGCATGCAGTATACTTGTAACGATTGCACATTGATTTCTATACACAAGATCAACTTTACGTTATTATTTACCACTACGGGTAGCTCTGGCTGAGGGTTCGTAATCAGCTAAAGTAAGAGATAAACTTGAGTCAAGAACAGATATTTATTCTCTTTAACTAATGTACAAAAGCAAAAATGTTTCGTAAAATCATTTACACAAGAAAACTCATAAAACAAATAATGCTGATAACCAAAATTATAATCTGTTGTGATATGTGGGATGGTCCAGGTGGAGCTGCACTGGTTGATAGGAAGTATGGTCCTGTGATTCAGATTGCTGTAATTTAAACAAAATTAAATAATCCAATTTCGATTTGTTGTTCCCGAAATTTTACAGATATTGGACATGATTAAGCAAAGCCGTAATGATTCTAGGTTAATTAACTGAACCAACTCGAACGCTCGGCTGCGTTAGCTAAATGAATTTAGTCTCAGACCACGAGAATGATCTTATGGGACTAACGCTCGTCCATCGCGGGCCGGCGAATCTGAAGCGCTCGGGGTCCGTTCGATTTACAATTCAAATACTTTACTAGGTCGCGCTTTGCGAATTATTGAACTGAATTTTTAGGTCGGCTTGCACCTCGGACTAGCGGATCTTTTCAGGCTAGCTGTCCGAAGAAATTATTTATTAACAGCGTGATTTTACGGACTATCAGACAGGGGTCCAGATCAGGTTTTAAAGCCGCAAGATTTACCATTGCGCTGGGGGATTAATAGGACAGGGCAGGTTATTTGTCCAGCTGCAAGATTTACCGTTGCGCTAGGGGATTAAAAAGACAGGCTAGGTTAGTTATCCAGCTGCAAGATTTATCATAGCGCTGGAGAATTAATAGGACAGCGTAGGTTAGTTATCCAGCTGCAAGATTTACAATAGCGCTGGGGGAATTAATAGCACAGGGTAGGTTAGTTATCCATCTGCAAGATTTACCATAGCGCTGGAGGATTAATAGGACAGGGTGAGTTAGGATTGCTTCTGCAGTTTTACTAACATAGGCAAGGGTGGGTTGTGGTCAGGTAAGGATTGCTCAAGCCGTTCAACTTCTCCGTTAGGAGCTGGTAATTTAACTTGCCTCTGCACGCCGGGTATTCTTCTTTTATGCGCCTTCGAGCCGATGGACCTGGTGAATCTAGAGTGGGGTTAAAACATACGAGTCAAGTGGGAGCCGAAGAGTAGGGATGCGTAGATCGGGCGACGTGTCGTAGCTTGCACAGCCCGTCGGCTTCGCACCAGCATGATATTGAATTATCAGTAGTAATATAACAAGGGCGAGACATGCCGATAATTTTGCACACGCCAAGGGACGAATGCTGGTTGCAATAAAAACTGTCCCGAGGGCTTGCCCGAGGGCAGTTTTCTAAGGGCAGCTAGCACGATGGCTCTTGGCACGGGCAAAATTATATGTAAGTCTGTCGCCCGCATTTATATTTTGAAGATTATTACACAAAACCCGTATACGAGTTATGATCTAAAATTGATCTAATAATGCAAAAAAACTCAAATTGCTTGTTTCTTGCATTTCTATTTCTAATTATGAGACCATCCAAGGGGTCGATAATCATCCCTAGGGAGCTTATCGCTTGGTAAACAGCCCACGGGCGCTTATCAGCTAAGCAGTTCGGGATTGGTCGATTTTCAAAAAATGCATGGTTTTCATTGGCTGATGTCAGTCATGTGACAGTTGTGTGTAATAATCACCAGGATCTTTTTGGCAATTTATTACCCTCCTCGTTGCACCAAATGTTTTAATGTCACAAATTTTGTGGCCAGATTGCTTTTAACAAATTGATAGAGATTTTTATACGTACTACTACAATTTGTACAGGAGCTATCGTCACATATTGCTGAAGAGTATAAAATAAGTGCCACTCAAATAAAAATATAAAATTAAGTAATTTCTTGAGCACTAAAATGCAGTAAAATAGTTGAAATCCTTCTAAACATAAGGATAGTAATGAAGTTTCAACCATAAAAAATTTTTTGTTGAATAACTATGTAAATTTATTGAATACCTAATCTTGCAAAAGGAACATAGCCTCAAAATTACAAGGGACACATCTTATAAGTAAATGGTTAATGAAATAGAACATCATTATTGGAAACGGAATATCGATCCTAAATTATTCTACGTTCATACATACACACATTTGATTTTAGCCATTATTCAGTTTACAAGTAGAATATCATCTTCGGTGATTATGTTATGCTGTAATCTTGCAAACTTAATGATCGGGCAGGTTTTTGTGCATTATTATCTTAAAGATTACTGCATGTTTACTTGAAATGTAGTACTTAGGTAAATTTTGTAGAATACGATCAGAAGTAACAGTCCAGAACAGTTGGTATTCATACGAAAATACGTAAAATATGTAAGAGAAAGACAAACGCTTACAAAAAAATATGAAATTAGTATCCAGCATTTATGTGCTATCCTGCGATATTTTTTTTAGAAACGTTACTTCAGATTTTTATCGTAGTCCACGTAGTTAACTTATAGTCAATTCCAAAATTAAACTTGTAATGGCTGTCTGGCATCCATAAATTCCAGAATCCTCTAAACAATATCGTTTATTATTGCAATCCGTACAATATACGTACAATAGAACTATTTGTGGACGGAACGCTAGGGGAAACGTCGTCACGGACCAAGGTAACATCTGCGACGCGCCTCGAAAATAACATTTAACAAATCACCTACCCCACTTACGAGTAAAGAGGGCTCATAGAAACACTTTGTGGTTAAAAACAGGTCATTGGTATCTTTAGTACACATTTGTGATTAATTTTGAATCGCCGTGATTATTTTCCTAATATTTGTCCTATTTTCCAGACCATTATTATTTTTTGTTGCTTTTCGTTGACTACTTTCTGCTTTCCTTTTCAAAAATTGTCCAGCTTAAGCTTCAAAAGCACACTATATACTGTCCCCTCTAAACTACTCATCACTAGAAAGTGATTAACAATAAAAAATTGCCTCTGTGTTGACGTGTTTGTCTAAACTGCTGCATCTCCATTCACTATTTTTTTTAACAAACTCCATTTCGAAAATGCGACTGAATTAAAAAACAGACTTTGATTATGAAAAGTATCAGATTGACACATGAATTAGTTATAAGTAAGTGAACTAATCTAAGGCGCTGATATTGTTTTTCATAACTGCCCTTGTCCAAACAATTTAATGTTCGCTCAGTGTTTTTGTCAATGCCTCATAAGATATACTAAGATAAATATACATATTGTGATGATTTTTATAATTAATTATGACTCTATCTCAAGAGGGTTAGTTCGCTACATCCAAAATTAAACTGCTACTAACTTGCTATTGTAAATTATTTCAAGTTTTAATAAAGCATTTATTTGTACGCACTCTGTATGCTGCGATTTCACTAATGGGAATTTTCAAGCGCGATATTTCCACCTAAGGGGACCTTCAATATTCCACGATGGTCTCCTGGTTTCGCCAGTACATAAACAGCCACGAATTTTACTTAAATTGTTAATGTCCAAGCAGTAAACGCTGTTGCTATGTAATAAAAACTTAATGTAAGTACACCGCGTCACGAAACAAAACACTTCTAGGGACGCCACTACGAAAGTTAAACGTAAGCCCACGCCAACCGAACACAATCACAAAAAGACACTTTGTTGTGTACCTGCAGCCTTGCTGGAGGACTCACGATGCTCTGGACAGGATGTCGCCGCCGGCCTGCTGCTAGCAAAGCATCAAATCTGCACTCGTTTACACCTCGCTGTCGGCTGCACTTGGATGACCTTTTGGATAGCTTTCATTAAAGCTGAGGCCTTATTTTTGGGCTACGCTGCACCACACGTACAGTGATTGCTTATGCACTTTCTACACCCACTATAAAATTGGCTGCACCTCCGTAGAATCACTTTGAAATACTCTGGCTTGCACTTGACCAATTTTATGTGTCGTATCTACCTGTTGCGGGAGCTCAATACAAAAGAAAACTTCCATAAATTAGCCTGGGCATACTCTCTCAATAAAACAAACCTTCTTAATATATTTTGGTCTTTAATAACACATAAAATATGATTTATTGGGAAACTTAGCAAAAACATAATCAACCTGTTGAAGAAGCTGCCCCCCAATTTTTTTGTTTGCAGTTGTGTTTTAGTTGCATGAAATGCCAAGCCTACTGTTATTTTAATTTGTTTTTACACAAAATTAATGCTTTTCTGAAAACATCATACTATGAGTTATTTATAAGGCCTACGCTATTTTATAACAAATCTGAAATTTGAAATTATTACATGTTTTGGACATTTTTACAATAAATATCTGTTTTTGTTGGTTATGTTATAAATGACTAATAATTATTATTTAAAATGTGAGGCTACTAGAATGTGTCCATAGCAATAAATGATTATGCATATCATATTATATGAGTTTGTATTCCCATTTTTAGGCAAGGTGATAAAGATCTACTCTAACCGGCCGCGTAGAATATTTACAGTTGTAAATAACTGCTCTACATTTCATTCATTCATTAACTTGGACATTTTCGTGTACACATTATGGAGTACTGGACCTTTTGCGTTTGCTTTATAGTACAGTTTTAAATTATTTAATTTGGCTTCTTGTCCATTTTCGGCTTGAAGTCCTGTTCCGAGTACTGCATAAAGTTACTCACGAGTTTCTTTAGGAGTACTCAATGAAAGTACTCATGATTACAACGTTACGAGTACTTATTAGTTAAACACATACGAGTAACGAGTAGTATTCACAACTCGTGGTGTAAAATTAGAACTACAGCACACGAGTACTCTCACCTGACAGTGACAGGTGACAGCAAAAATTAAAAGGTTTGAATTTTTATTTTGCTTTGTAAACATTTCCTTAAAATAAAAGAATGTCAAACAGCATTTCAAAACTATTTACTTATAAACTATTTAATCACCATGTTTATTTTGACTTGCACAAGTAGAAAAATAGAGTCATTTAAACAAATAAGCTGGTCATAAAAGGTTATAATTTTATAAAATCTAAACATGTGTGTACTCTACAAAACAAGATACAATGTACAGCTGATTGCAAATAAAAGTGGGACAAGTCTTGAGACTACTTTTTGCGTTTTTAATAACTTGTGAAACTTTCTCTAACTTATATTTCCGTAGGTGAATACATAATATATTATTAAAGATAGAAGCATAAGAAAAGGAACATAATTACGAGTATTTAATATGTTATTGTACTTCATATTACAATATTACATATTAGCTGTCCCAGTTTTATTTGCAATCAGCTGTACACTAGAAACGGCCACAGAAGGTTAGGTCTACCGTGTATGTGTAAAAAACACAGTTATTCTAATACTAAAGATAAAACATAAAAATACACAAAACAAAACTTACTAAATTTTGAATGCAAAAAGAATATCACAAAATTTTTAATAGTACTAGTTTTTAAAAATTTTCGTCAGATAGTGCACTGCACGCCTTCTTGGACTGTTGGTAATAGTGGAACCCTTTTTTTTTATTAGCTGATAATCATTTAACATTGTTAAGCTACTTCTTGTGTCATTAATATACCTTAGATATTGTAATTCACATTTTCTCTTGTTAAAAATTTTATGATCACCACTTGCACTGTCAAGATTGACTTTCACTTTTACCAAAATTAAAATATCCTGAACGTCTATTTCATTTTCCACTATTTCGTTGAGTAATCTTCAACAAATTTATTTAATTCAGTAATCACTAATTGTTGGATAGATGCTAAAGAAGTTTCTTTATGGCAGCAATTTAATGTCCGAATTAGGGAAATCACATACTCGCAAAACTACTCATAAATACATTGAGTACTCATTGAGTACTTATTACGGGTTTTAAATTTGGTGCAATTTTGTGAATGCGTTTTTGAATACTTCCTGTTACTTAAGTCACTTTTCATGTATGCTATTTGAATGTTGAAACGTGGTTCTATGTGTTGCTTTATTCCTATATCTCTTTTTACTTTCCTCGTCTAAAAGACGAAGGAAATATTGTAATCACGAAATCACCTTCCGAGATTTCTTCCGATCTTCGCGATTCTAGATGACGAAAATCAGGTTTTCTCAATTCTGTCTGTCTCTCTGTCTAAAACTATTTGCTAGAGGAAGACGATAGTTTGCATGCAGATTATATGTCTACCTGGCATGAAATAGAGAGAGTTTCGGAGAAGAAGAACTTAATCCACCTTTTAGGAGATCCAATTGTACCATCCACCATCAGCAGTCAAGAAACTATCCCTTCCAAACAGGATGTTGACAATCCAAGTCATATAAATCCCGATATGTCAGAAATCACGGGACGTCACCTCAACTAGTGAGAATTTCTAAATGTCACTCCAACAAAAGTGCAGCCGAGTTCAACTCCTTTAGATGATAAACCACTTCCACTTCCCTAAGGCTCTACTCTAAGAATCCTGCCGTGTCCTATTTCCAGTAATTACAACTGACGCTATCCAATTCACAAGATGTAATTATTCGACAATAAACTAAGTTCAATATCTAATTCCAGAAATGATTTCAATTGCTTGTAGTATTTTTAAATTATGTTCCTCCAATCATACACGCCTTCTCCATATCTTATTTACATTCTTCAAGTTTTTAAAAATGTTCGGTTATGCTCTTCTCTCCAATTTAATCATAAGTAAACCCCTTTTTACACCAAAATAGATTAAAATCACTTTAGAAAATAGGTTTATTTTCAAAATTTCAGTTTTAAAAAATTATTGCATGTTATTATTTCTCAAAAATTTCTATTGTGTACATAAAAATTAACACCTCCTTAGTGATTGATTTTGCATACTCTATATTTTATTATCACATATAGTAACACCCGTTATATTGAACCTTTAAATCATTTTAGAACCTTCTGTTTCTTATTTTTTATTTTTTAACTGAATTCAAATTATTCCGTTATTTTACAAAGTACATGTTAATAATTCGGATATCCTCTTATTATACCCAAATTTATCTTTGTAACTCTAATAATGAAATATTTTAATCAATTTCTTTAATATAATATCAAATATTTGTCTTACATTAATAAATGAACTTGATGGGTGAGCACCTTAAAAAATTATATATTGTTTATTTTTGCTTTACCTGAAAAATAGATACAAGTAATAATTTTGCACATAGCTCAGGCTTTATCATTGGCGAAAATGAGACCTAATAGATACAGGATAAATATCACAAATGGGACAGAGTAGTATGGCGCTTTATAACGCAGCAGCAACTCGTTCAACTCTAACACGCCCGTGCCTCAGTTATTCTAGCGGAGCACAAGATACTGACTCGAAATATTCGCCTAGGAGCGCAGAGTTCGAATCCCAGCGGACTAAATATTTTATCTGTAAATTGATCAAATTCGCAGAGGGAAGTTCGGTGTGAACAACTTTACAAATTTATTACATCTATTTTTAAATGCCTCATTATATTTTTCACCACAACTCTCATTATATTGTTACTGGATTATGATCATGATATCATTGTCAGGTTTTTACTCTTAACGGAAAGTTAATTTTTATGATTTTACGATGCCCTTAGGTTTCGCAATGACACTTGGCTCTCCTAGAACTAATTTTAGTCCAACTGTTTCTTAGGGATTTCTAAATGGAACAAGATTGATTGTTCGCAGCATGTACGACAATAATAATTTAGAATTATAATTGTATTGATCAAAACACTAGACAAAGGTTATATATCCTTGCATTGGCTTAGCTCAATTGATATAAGTTTATTTCAGGTTCGTCTTGTATTCGGAATGCCAACTAATAAAGCGCAGGGGTAAATACTAATCGTGTTGGTTTACGAGTATACTTACCGCAACCTGTTTTTAGTCATTGCCAATTCTCCAAAAAGATTGGTTTGAATATTTCAAAGTTTTAATAATCCTGAAGAGTTGTAGAACTGCAACGTATTGTTTAAACGAAATTTTTTAATATTCTTTAAAAGTATGTTCGCCAGTGTATAAACATTTTGGCTACGGACCTGCCTAGGTGGGCGGCCGCACCAAATCCTTGTAGAAACAGCTGTAACAAATGCGATATAAACTGCAGCGGAAAACAATCAACGCTGGTGAAACAGTTTTCCCTGCAGATTTAAAAACAATCTTTCCCAGAAACGCGATAAGAAACATAAGAAAGCAATTTTCTATCGTGATATAGAATCTTCGCGGCCGAAAGCCTCTCGAGCATGCGACGACTGCGATCCGATGTAATTTATGGATCGATTCTGGCATTAATGAAATTCCGCCGCTCATAATATAACTGAAATTTATTTTCTATAATTAATGGTAGCGGACTTGGACAACCGGAGCCCGGAGCCTCGACGGCTGCTCTAATTATTTCTCTCGTCGAGAATGGATAAAACGTTTAATGCCCACAAACAAAGCCTCTTTGTTTCAGCCGACCGATGCAATTGCATCGATTACATCTAAGAGTCCGAATTTTTCCAGTTTTTCCAGAAGCCTTACAAAGAGAGTTGTGCTGACTGGCAGCACAATAGAGAAGAAAATAATAAACTCCCCCATTATTTCGCCTGCATTCAGGACTTAATAGAACGTGAAAATATGCGGCTGGACTTAGATAACCAGGCAGAAAGAGACAACAGCTGCCTTAATAAACGCCAAAAACAGTTTCTTTAATATTTCCGCTGAAAGAGCCAAGTTTGCCTCGTTTTGGAATGATCAGAATTAAACGAGACGTTGGGGCCTTTCCGTTAGGGCTGCCGGGAATTATAAAAGACTAATGGTATTTATCAATTTAAATTAAACGTTTTAACTGTTCATTATTGCGCGTTGTCAACGTGCTTAAACAAACGTAACTAATTAAAGTTAAAAGCGTTTATATCGACACAGCAGGCTGTTTATGGTCGAGGAACTGCAGCAGCACAAAAAGGGTGCGATTTAATTACCAAAGTTAATTAAGTTTTCGTATTATTTGCATTTATAGAATTATGGTGGGCATTATGGGTAATCTTTCCGAAAAATTGGTTTTCGCTTGTAAAGTGACGAATCCATATTGTTATCGAGTGCTTGACAGAAATAGTTTCTTTGTTATTTCAGCCTAAACATGCGTTTCGTGTTGCTTTCTCAATTTTCTATTAATTGTGATTAGTGATTTATTTGTAGCCCATTTCGTGACCTGCGACTAATACCTACACACATAAATCATTGCTACTTAAGCATTCGTTCTCGTTATCAATAGTATGGGCGAAGTGGAAATTTGTGCTTTACTGCGGCGCACATTCAGTTTTATGTTTATAGCTTACGAACTATTATTAGAGATTTTAAAAATACTGGTTAGGCGTTTTCATAACTAGATAAACGATGCGTAGGAAATTAAAGAATCTACTGTAGGCAAATATTTTCAATGCCCCGAGCTAATTTATTTTTCCCTGGCTTCCGATCGGTTTACATACATAAATCTACAAGAACTGGCGACTTACCCGAAATTCCATAACGCCCCTGCGATCTGGGGTTGTGAATCAGAAACATGATACTGGGGTGCAAGGAGAACGGCGAGTACTTTCATATAGCAGGTGGTCACACACGCCCGACCGCGAGCACAAGCTCAGCCAATTCCACAATCAGTCATGCAAGCAAAACAACAAACATTCAGCTTTTAGCAGTAATGGGCTCATTACATAATACTTACATGGGGTTTTATAGCTCCTCGAGGCGTTCCCACGTCGCATCTCGAAGAAGACATCGTTAGGTATATTCTTCGGTGATGTGTCTGTAATAATCCTGAAAACACGGATCCTTACCGCATTTAGTATGCCTTAAAGGAACGTTAACTGCAACAATGGGTCCAACCCATGTCAATGTAACCCTCAATTGCGGTGGCCGCATGGACCGCAAAAGGCACAGGCACAAAGCATCTTTGGGAAACGGGCTTTCCGAGTCACCCAGTCGTGCTTACTGGGATCACTGATAAGCAAGATGCTTAACAGGTCAGGGATCGTGGAATTATCTCGCCGAATGGCCAATGATCCAGGCACGAGAGCGCTCTCCAGGGCAAGTTGACCCCAGGCCAACATAACAATGAACAATGACCCAATTAATATAGCTGTCCACAATCAGCCTCAGTACGAACAATAATGAATGTTTGACTCCGCTGTACAATAACTACATTTGCAACGCTACTCAAGCCCTACATTCCTTTTTACAGACCTTATCGTTTCATTCGCTCTCTTGTAACTTCTAATCCATATAACTTACACAATTCAATCTACTTCAAAAATACATAATCGCGCTCGAATGACACCCGCGGTGGATTAGCTTTCGCATTTATACGCGTGCGACCTCGCCCACAGGCTGCCAAAGCACATAAGAACCCTCGCATTGTAAAAATGCCACCCCCAGTCGCCTCGGGCTTCACAACATTCCCATATGGGAATTCTCGGCTAACTACCTGCAAAGGCCCATCGATATTAAAAACAACCCTCGGTCATTAATTTAGCTTTGGCTCGTTTCGATTCTGTGCTAAATTTAGAAAGCATCAAATTTCAGTGGTTGGTTTAGACTAAAGCCCATATTTTCAAAGAGCTCAAACAACACAAAAGTAAATGTTACAACACGAACTATTATTAGAGATTTTAAAAATACTCGTTAGGAGTTTTCATAACCAAATCAATGGTATGTGGGAAACTAAAGAATCTACTTTATTTTATGTTAACATTATACTTTAATTCGACGCAGCTGGGCCAATAAATTGCTAAAAGAAAATCAATCGCACGCTTACTTTACAGAATTATATATCGATTATAGCTGGAAGTCGTGAACAGATTGTGAAAAGTAAATTAATCTGTCGAGTTGCTTCGGAAAAACAAGAGTAATCAAAAACCTAAAACGGAATGAGCAGCTATAAACAACGGAACGTGACCTATCTTTCTCTTGATAGCGGTAGTTCCAGAATTATAAATGGCACGGAAACATTTTGTTTGCATTTCTCAATCATCTAGCAAATGCGAAGGTAAATGGAAGCAAAGCAAATGTTTTTGACTCGCTCGTTAAAAACAGTTTGTGGTGGTGCGGTTAACAGTAACATTATCAGTTCGTGACTTGTCATTTCACAAATATATTTTTACTACCACTAACTTAGGCTTTTGTTTTCGAAATGCTGTTAATTAAACTACACTGTGTCTTGCTTATACGAGTACTAATATAATATCATAAGGCTGTAAAATAGGAAATATGTTTTAACGGTACAGGTGGAGCGATGCCATCCCTTGGTCCCATGTCAATTTGTTTTATTTCCATTACTGGTCGCCCTGATTGCCTTTGAGTGTCTAATTTATCAATCACTGAAAATTATTTATATCACGTTGATTAACCAGTTCACAGTGGTGAAAAGCGGTATTAAGGTTTTAGATCGGAAGGAATAAAAAACTATTACCGTGCGCAGCGTCAGCATCGCTACGAAGTTAATTTTAGTCAAGTGCCAAACCACATTAGTGCCAACTGCAATTACAGTTTTTGTTGCTCGTAATACAATGATTTCTTACAATAAGACGTAAGAAATCTTTAATGTTGTTGAAAATAATTTATGTACCATCAGCTGCATAGAAAACTGTTACAGCAAAACATCGATTTACCCGAATATTTAAAAATTTTGTTGGTGGCACTGTAAGTCTACGTCAAATTCGAGTATATCAGGTTAGGTTTTGCGTCAGTTTTGACACAAACTGACGCAAAACCTAACCTGCTCATATGTCAAAATTCGTCAGCTGTTACGATGTTATATACAGAATTTGAACAACCACATTCGAGTTTTTTTTAGAATTTCCTTGCACCACTTGACACGTGCCTCTTTTTGTTCTTCTTTCAAATTGTGAGGGATCCAACGACTACAAAGCTTCCGGACATGCAAATGATCGTGCAAAATCGCATGTATTTGTTTCGCCGCAATGCCTAAGGATGTCTCTATCTCACTATATGTCACATGCCGATCTTATAAAATCATTTCACGCACAGCATCGATATTTTTCGCGACAACAGAGGTGCATGGACGACCTTCGCGAAGATCGTCATCAAACGTTGGTCTTCCACGCTTGAATTCTGCGAACCATTTGTAAACCGTAGTTTGGGATGGTGCTCCATCCCCAAATAACGAACTAAGTTTTTCCACACATTGCTGCGGTGTTAAACCGTATCGAAAATCATAAAAGATCATCACTCGAAAATCACGATTCGAAATTTCCATTTTTAACACAATTATTACTCTGTTAAATTCTGTTGAAACGAAACTGCTCGGTTTGAAATCGAACTGCCAACTGAATTATAGATTAAAAACGTAAAATTTTACGAATATGACAATTGCAGAACGCTGCCAATGCAAGGAGTACTCGATTCCGCGAACTTTAGCAGTGCACCTCGTACATGGAAAAACTGCAGTTTATTTATTCCAAAATG
Source organism: Agriotes lineatus (assembly GCA_940337035.1). NCBI lineage: Eukaryota > Metazoa > Arthropoda > Insecta > Coleoptera > Elateridae > Agriotes > Agriotes lineatus. The sequence continues at coordinate 140,762,990 of OW679200.1, forward strand.
AAAAATTGTATAGTGAGGAAATTTTAACATATTGTTTACCTTAAAAGGAGGGGAATTTACTATTCTTTTAGAAAATTCTAATTCCGTTTCTTAATAAATTTTTGAGAGTTTTTATTTTTAAGTATTTAAACTTCTTCAAACATTTGAAAATTTTCAAAAAATATTACAAAAAAGCTGGCCACACGTTTTTGTATAAATTTTATAATGCAGTTTGGTATTAGCTATATTTTATTTTTTTGCTAGGCGCTAGAATTTCACTCTGGCGCTCTCTATGGGGGTGTTAAAATCGAATGTTGGTGCCTCTATAGGCCCTTTATTGGTGAAAATATTAAAAAAATCTAAATACATACAATACCTAATTTTATATCACTTATACTTTTAAGATTTGGAAACGTCGATTAAAGTAAATATTTGCAAATATTTTGTTAAATTCATAAAAATATCCATACGTTTGAAGAAAGTCAAATAAAATATGACAGTTGTCAAAAGTTTGTGTCGTTAATATCACAAAGATATTATATTTGTTAATAGTTAGCGACCGAGACCACCTCTATGCCCTCCCACACGCCCATAGTGCCCGTTTGTAAATTTTGAAACTGATCTGTGCTGTGGTGTGAATTTGTATACCAAACATACACACATACTTTGAAGTTTATATATAAAAGAAGAAGAAGAAGAAGAAGATAATTATGACGAATTTCAGATTTGATGATGGAAGAACTAACTACTTCTAAAATTCTCAAAATAAAAATACTAGGTGATTACAGATCACGCGTTATTAATGATTTCAGAATTAATGGATTTATGTTATTTTATACCCTAGAGACCATGACGCATTAAATGACGCAATATGAAGCAATAATAATTATAAAGATAACTAGCAGCTAGGTGTGATAAACATATTATTAAAAATTACACGTAAATAATACTGAATGGGATCAACAATACAGGGTGTTTAGTTTTCGAGGTACAATAGGCAACATTGGCAAATACCTCGATCAACGCTAAAACACAGCGCGCCGGATGGTTGCGTTATTTGACGTCAGCAGCGATGCATATCAAGTATCATGATACACTTTTGGTGGTGTGTGAAGTCGTTTTGAATCAAAATTAAATGTGTTTAATTATTTCAACTGAGCACTCCCATCTGTTTTCGGTTTTTATAGATTTTCTAAAGTACATGAAAGTCCAGGCGGGTTCGACGAACGGCTTTGCTCATTTTGTATAGCTACGTCAGCGGGCAACCCTTGCATTTATCTCCCTCTGATATGTGGCCGATGTGTCCACGGTGGCCGTAGTGTCCACGTCCGCTATGTGGCCGTTGTGTCCACGGTGGCCGATGTGTCCAGGTCTGCTATGTGGGCGACGTGTCCAGTGTGGCCGATATGAGCATACAAAAATTCTGTGTGGCTGTTGTGTCCAGTGGCTGTTGTGTCCAGTGTGACCGTTGTGTCCACGTCTGATAAGTGGCCGAAGTGTCCACTGTGGCCGATATGGGCATACAAAAATTCTGTGTCCACGTCTGAAATGTGGCCGTAATTTCCAGAGTGGCCGTTGTGTGCAGCTAACCCTGTGGCCGATACGTTCAAGGTGGCCGTTGTGTCCACACATCGTTTTTGGCCGTTGTGTCCAGTGTGGTCGATATGGCCATGCAAAATTACGTGTGGCCGTTTTGGCCAGACCCCATGAAAATTAAGATTTCTGAAGGCATATGATGCAAATCGGTCAATGTTTGACAAAACTGGGACAGTTTTAACAAAAAAAACATCTGGTGTGATAACGCACACAACTTCCTTTTACAGTGGTGTTATAATTAGCCAAAAATTTGATTTCTAATCTTTACGTATTTGTCATAAATATTCAAAAATTACAAATTCTACAGAAACCGTACAAAATAGAGAGTTAGTTAAAAAGACAAATTTTCTCAATTTTAAGGCGGATTCAAAAATGTAATAATATACCGGGTGTTCTTTTTAAAAAAGGAGTTAAAAAAAGCAAAAGAGCAAAAGAAACCCATTTTCGAGGTATTCAACTGGAAAATCGCCTATCTCACATCAAAGCATATTAAAAATGTAATAAAAATGTAAAGTCTGAAAAAATCGTTACCGTTTTTGAAAAAATCGAAAAAAGCTGAAAAATCACGAGAGTAAACACCATACTTACGGTGGGCGATTTTCTTCAAAAGCTTGTTGTCGCATCTAGATAGTACACAAAACTTATGTATGAAGTTTCAACGTCATACCTTTTTCCCTTTTTGATATATTCTGTTCAAACACAGCGAGCAATCAGCTGTGTAGTGCGTGACCCAATTACGCGAGTTTGTCGTTGTGGGCGATGGACTTTGATCGCTCTTACCTGAAAATCAATCGTTGTTTGTATCTGAACTAAAAGTAACCATTACTGTGTTGTAAATTTATGTGATTCTTTTAACATTGAACCTTTGCTTTGTGTACGTCCAGTTAAGCGATGCAATTACTGCCAATTTATGTGCTCCGGGCACCTTCACCGATAATTAACTATTTGTTCTGCGTTTGGCTTCACCCCGCGACACGGCCGCTGTAAAGTAGTGGGCCTCGGCCGTATTTATTATTCATACTTAACCAATAACGTTTGGCAGTTCGCTTAACGGGTCGACCAAGGTCTGTTGTTTTGGTAGTGAACGTTTGATGGATTTGTGTGCTCTAGTATTAGCGCGCGAACTCCAGCTGGGGGCACTAATTTAAGCCCTACGTTTATTTAAGGCGACATATTCGTTGCCCCTTTGATTCTTTGTAGTAACGTCAGTCAATAGATACCTATGTGATTAATGGATTTATTATTATGTACGCCCTCTGCATGCTCTTTCCACATTAAACAACTAGTGTCAAGATCGATGTACAACGGAACTTGAGGGTTGGAGTGTGCAGGTAGGTCTGGCAACGCTCCCGCAGTGGCAGTACTTACCCGAATTAGTAACGCAAGCACCTATTTCTCAAATTTGTAATCTGAGCTCGATATTTCTCGAGTACTTTCATGAAGTAGTACCCAGTGTACTTCCCCTTCCCTCTAACCGTCCAGGTCCGGTTACACGAGTATACTTAGAGACAGACTTGGTGGTGCCCTTCTATTTTTGATTTACCCCGTTCATGTCACGCCACGCTTGCCCAGTGACGTACCGTTTGAACCACGCCCAACTCCCTGAGCGCATCAGCCGAGGCCTTTAACCTGTTTTAACGAATCTCAGGGCGAGCGTGCCATCCTTTCCCGGACTTAACCAGTCGTGCGATACTCACCTCGCGTGGGTGTCGCTAAGTCATTTTAATACCGTAACACATTTTCTATTATATGCGAACTTCTCCAAACCTTCTAGAATAGGTATACTTTGAAATTTCTTCATAACTATCACACACTTACTACATTATTTACCTTCCTGTTATATTATTTGAATTAATTGTAGTTATAGTCTAGGACAATAGGATGGGCCGATTTTTTTTTATGTTCAAACACTGTTTAAAGTCCATAAAGTTGCACTTGATTGTTGAAGTACCATAATGATAATGTAATTTGGAGTCAACTGTCGCTGTCAAGTAAATGTTAATATAAATGTAAAAAAATAAACTTTAATAAAAAACCACAAATTGAACATTAACAAGAAACAGTGCTTATAAATTAAAAATCAACGATTAATTATTATTATGGTAATGAATATTTATAACACATTTTTTGTTGTCTTAAATGTTCATCATAAAAAATCTGCCAAACAGCCATTAAGACACTTTATCTTAAGAACACGTTAATTTTATTTTGCTAGATATTTACTTATTATTTAAGTTAAAAAGCAGCCGAACATAAAGCTTTGCATGCAATTTATGTATAATCCAACTTTATTCACTCGTCCTATTTATAAGACTAGCTCGGCCATAAGATAGACTTGTTCAATAAAGTCTTAAATTATTTACTTCTTTCGTAAATAGCTATTTATTTCATTTTGGAACCATAATCTTGTTTAGTGGCCCTCGATTTCGAGCGTAAAATGGCTTTTATGGCCCTAGGGCCTATAAAGTTGCTAAGCAGTATAACAAGCACCAACAATGTAGCATAGTAATACCAACTGTGTTGATAAAAACCATAGCACACCAAAAATGTACACCTCCAGCACAACTATGACGCAGTAGTCTGTAGCCGAAATAATGAATTTTTAATTTTGTCCGAACCAAAATGAAATAAAGCGTTGTGTGTACCACGTGCCTAATCAGGATTATAGCTTTCGGGAAATTTAATGTTCTCCGCTTCGCGTCGCGCTTTAAACATTCCCTCGTGCTATAATCTATTGATTATGCCCTTAATACATAAATAAGTATCTCGATTTTCATTATAGCGCGGTAAAAAAGTTGCTTTTCCGGGCTTGTAAAAACAAAATTCTGTTATGTAGTATTTACCAGCGCTCCTCTCCTGCGTAGCGGATGTTTTTCCAAGAAATACAATTAATGTTTATAATAGTACTAGTGCAAACAGAAACGTAACCTAAAATCTAACCTCAAATATCCATTCGGTAAATCAAGTGTTACTGAACAATTATTATTTGTACCGTCCAATTCAAGTAAAATATACTAATTATTATATTCTATTGTCGATGGCAGAGAAGCGCAGGGTCCTCCTTTTCTTTGAAGTGTTGTTATTTTTATTCTTATTTTTGTATATTATGTAAAATGTCTTTTTTTCTAGAAATAAACATTATTATTATTATTACTGTGAATCTGCTATTTTTTAATGTGCGCTTTAAACTGTACAAAACATAATAAAATACCGTCCGTGTTTTACTGACCACTTTTAATATTTTATTGTGCAATTTACAATATGATACTGCTCATAATAGCTATTTGTGCAACAAGTGCTAAAAGTGGACGTTTATGCACGAGACATGAAAATTATGAAACGAAGCCGAAGGCTGAGTTTCATAACATGTCTCCTGCCTAAACGCTTTTAGCACGAGTATGCACACAATATCTTTTCTACGGCCTTAAATCTACTGTTATCAATCCATTTATGACGGTTATAATTTATGTCATAGTAAAGAGATGGCATTGACACGCAGGTGACTGTTTCTTTAGCCGGTAACTGTCAAAGTTAGTTATCAAAGGTAATTATAAATGTACACATTTTACTTTATTCATTACATAATGCTTTAATTATTTAAAAAACACTTTACCTCTAACGAAAGAAGTAACTAGAATAACTTTACAACCTCACATCCAGTTCGAAATTCTAAATTCGACACTAGCTGTTTACTTTTAGCATATTGGCTAAAAGTAAACAGCTGATTTCACTTTTAACACGCTAAATTATAAAATGTCATTTTTAGTGAAAAAAGCTGGCGCTAAAAGGCCTACTTTTAGTAGTGGTAGTAGAAACAAATATTTGTAAAAATTAGTTGATTAGTAAACATTTATATTTTTTACTGAAGAAAATTGAATTATATAGGTACTTAACGTTTTATTAGCACTATTTTCTAACTGATTTTATAAATAGCTATTGCACAACCGTGCCGAAACGTTTACCCGGTTATCGAGTTCCGCTCGTAGCCCGCGGCCTCGCGCTACAATTTACGTGTGCGCTCACAGAAGTACCTACTAGATCTCTTTTTACTCTTAATACCATACACCTTTTTACACGTTGCAGTACCCCTAATAAATATCGATCGTTTACCTACGTCCGTTGTGACAAAATTACTCATTTTTGGAATTTTCTGTCTGGTTTGTTTATCGGATTATGCAGCTTTTGTGGCGACATCTACGGGAGAAGCTATGATGTTTGAGTGAACTTTTAACTTTCCTTACAAGAGAGATTTACTGATTTAAATAATAGCTGTTTTGTGTCATTGCAGTATTTGATGCCGCAAGATCAAGAATATTATTTACTGTTCCACAAAAGAAATTAGTTAAATTTCTTCTATCACCACTAAGAACAATATGCATGAAACAGTAAAATGTTTACAGTAACATCTACATTAATTTTCTGAATTTGCTAGTTCATTTTTAATTCGTAAAGTTATCTGTAATGAATACTCCGGTCAATCCCGGTCCTTTCCACTTGTCTATGAAAGCTTTAAAAGCATGACGCCAGTCTGTCGCAGGAATGTAAGTTTCCGCGTTGCAGACCGTTGAAAATGTATCGGAGATTTTTCTTTCTGTTGTCTTACACCGCTCGCGATGGGAATTATCGAGGCTGTGCCAAATTTGCCATTTGCTTCTCAGTCATTCAAGATAAGGTCACTAGATTAATACACTAAGTGTAAGGTAACGCCATTCCATTCCTCGAGTGAGAATGTGAGAAAATTGTGAGATAAAGATAACAAATACACATTTTCCAAGTGCAATAGGGAAGACACTAGCTTTTGAGAATTTTGTTTTGGTCTAATGGCACTGCTGTAAAGTCAAATTATGATAAGATTGTGTTTTTTTATCGCCAGTTGGTGAAAATTGTGCAACAAGGATAGATATAAAAATCACTAATGGCGGTACTTTACACTTTAGAGTGTTGATCTAGTGACCTTAATTCAAGATTTTGTCAAAAGTGTCGAATTAAACTGGTTGATGGTGCGGTGCGGGGGAAACCCGTCAGTTGATCATTTAGTGGGGTCCTCTAATCGGAAGTTAGGTGCAAATCTCGGAGCTGAACACCGCAAACATTTTCCATAATCAGGGGGTTTTATATGGTGGAGCCTTCATTCCATCATAGGCATTGAATGTACCATAGAGGCACCCTAAGCAATGCTATATAGGTATACGTTATAGCGTTGAACATCTGCTGGTTATAAATGATACCATAAAATACTGTCACTTTCTTGTTTCTACAAACAGAAAATCACAGTTATGTGTCTAAACTAGAGGTTTGACATCTTTTATGCTTTAATAATGAATGAGCGCAACCATAGCTGTCTTTGCATTATTTATAAACGTCAGGTTAGATTTTCCACTATTGGATTTTAGCAACTGGAAATATAATTTGTGAGAAACGCCAGTTTTGGAAACATCTATTGGCTTCGTAAGCAATCAAGCAAATGTAGCTGTTTTAGTTATGGTTGATGTATCATGCCATCTCGCAAAATTAGCCATTATTGGTATTAGTATCGACTGCATTATTAATGGAATGCCATGTGAAACTATTCGGTCCGCAAACAAATGTAATGGAATGAGTCCTTAGGGCTGGAAATTTGGAAGGGCAGCGAAGGTCGGCTGCGAAAATTACCCTGAAGTTTCCAGCTTGCCGTATCGCAGCGAACTTGGGAAATTTGAGAGCTGACCTTTGTTGCTCCGTTTCTTAACTCCACACGTCCAAAATTTTATGGCCGCGTATTAAAAATACCTGCGCCATGCGGATATTTCTTTAATTTGTTCAAGAAAACTTCCTCGGTCTCAGTTCTAGAAGTAATTTGAAGATTTATTACAATTTCGCCTCATCTGAATATCTGCACGGGCCATTAGTCCACAATTTCCGCGAGAACTACCGAAAATACCTAAAAAATTGCGATATGCGCGGCGATAATTTAAGCGATAAGTTGTAAAGTTTGGAAAATTTACGACTCGCAGGGATTAGTGGGGCAGCAGATAATTTTGGGTTAAATCTGAAGGCTGAGAGATTACGCACTTAGCGTTTTGGATTTAAGTGCGATGCTCCTAGTTTCTGCCACAACCCTCGCTTTTAGTATTTTCGCTGCCAGTATTTGTTCTGTAGGTGAAAGCGTCGCTAGTGGAATTTTTAAAACGCCAACCATAGACATAAGGTAATTGAAAACCATTGTTTATAAATGAAAAGGGTTGAAGAATGGCACGAGCTCTTCTTACACACACAAATCATCTAAAAAAACTGATACGACACCAGTTCCATATCGATGCTGCTCTTTCCTTGTATATATCTCCTCTTGTCATGGGGTTGTTCCTTTTCAATTTTTTATGTATATCATGTACTGATAGTAGGTACTAATTGCTTTTAGCATCAAACTCAGTAATGGAATAATAGAATCTACGTGAAGCTTTAATTTACTTATTAGGTTTTACCGCTACTATTGCGTATGGATTTCGTTTGTTTCCATTTGATTAAGCAACATTAAATGATAATTAGAAGGTCCATTAGTACAACTATTAAAATCGGCTTGAAGGATTTTTATACTGATGGTCACGTAGAGAAGAGGTTTACCAAGACTGTTCGATTTCTTCGAGCGAACACAAGTTATATAATACCAGCCAGATAGCGTCCAGAAAAAAAGGCCTGCGTATTTGAGTGTGACCGTGACATCCATTTCACGAACATTGGCACACAATTTTGTAATCGTAGAATTTCACAGTTTGCAAGGCAAAGCCTACAAATCCAAAATTTCGTTTCACATATCATTGTTGTATAGCAAAATTTCATGTCGACCCCTGGTCGCATATTTGAAGCAATTTTTATCGTCCTGCCATCAACCGTTTTCCAACCATTCCGTAAATTAATCATTCTTTCCACCGCCAGAACCCGACGCTAAGAACGATGTGTATTTGTTATTCGAAAAGTACGATAAATCGAGCTAATAGCCTCCTGGTGTCCCTCAATTTTCGCTTAGTGTCAAAGGTTGAATTGTTATTGCATTCAATGCCACTTAGGTAAATCGCTGCATTTCCAGCTAAATTGAATACACCATATTAGTTAAGTAATGGATGTTGTAAAATACCGTCATTCTGAATATGTTACGTTAAGTTACACGACGCATATTTTGTAATATTTAAAAATTGACTGCTTTAGGTGGGCCCAACTTTTGAGTCCATCCCCGTTGTTACTGCATACAGCATTAAGCGACCTGATGCGTGGCAGCTTCTAGATCATCAATATTGCTTTTTTTGTGGAGTTTGACTGCAGGTAAAGACGTGGTCAGGTTTTCCTTATTTTTGTGAGGTGTATAATGTGGCGTAGCACTGTGTCAGGTAATTTTAGAGATGTTTTATGAGGGCACCAGCATTCAACAGAAACGCATCGAAATGTATTTCTCACCTGAAAGTTTATTTGTAAAGTGGAATGCAGTTGCGTAAATCCTTAAAATATGATAAGTCTTCTTCTTCCTCTTATTACAGACCAGTGGTCTATTTTAACCATACAGTGGTTCTATGAGCCTTCATTGCCCTTAGACCGGGAAGGTGGCTAGCCTTGCCCGTCGAAAATGTGGAAGTGCTCCCTTGTTTAGGGATCAATGATTACCACAGGTGTAAGTGTGGTAGCCGGGGAGCGTATGATTTTTAAAATCTTTCTAGAGTCCGCCGGGATTCGAAACCGGGCCGGACGCCTGAGAGACGAGCATTTGCTCACTGGACCATGCGCTCACCTGATATATTATAAGCATTTTAGAAATCACGAGAGAAAACTATCTTAGCTTGAGGTTGAGTGCATTTCTTGTAGTCTCTACTAAGCTACTGAACCACCGCTTTGGCTTGTTGCGAGTTTGTCCTCATAAGAATTTGTTATTCCCTATTATAGTTATTTTACCATCTGCTGTCCTGATATTGTTCATACTTCATATTAACTTTGCTCGTTATCAGGTACAATTTTACAACATGTATGTATTATTGTTAACCTCGTTTTACCTGGCGGTGTAGAGGCTGGTGCTTTATGTGTTTGCATCTGGCGGTATAATGCTCAACTTGCTCCGGATTCGGGATACAAAGTTTGAGCGCCCCTTTTATACTTGCACAGCAACCATTGTGTGAAGTGTGTGTCATGTTGATGTGTTGACCCTGTTACTCTATCTTTTAGGTCTGTGAATCTGAGCAGAGCACAGTTAAGTTGGTGCCCAACTGTGAATGGTCTCACCGCGCCCGATTCCAAGCGGCAAGGCTGCGGAAAAATTCCAACTCCGGCGGGATTCGAACCGAGGACTTGCTTACTAGCAATCCTAGCGCTACCCAACTGCGCTAATCGGTTTCACAATTTTACAACATACGGAGGTTTATTTTGGTTTATCCATTAAGATTATGTTGGAGATCATCGCATTAAGATTTTTCTTACTTCTTTACTCTTTATTTTACACTTGTCTTCACATTTTCAACATTATTTTGAGGTATAATATTGCAAACAATAAAATTATTTTATTTTTATGTGCAATACTGTAGAAAACTAGATGCGGCTAAGCTTATCCTGATATTACATTTACAGAATATTGCTCTCCCTCAAGATTAAGTCTTAAATGTATCAAGGTCATTCCATTCTTTCATGCTTTCTCGGTAGCTTCTCATGCCATTTCAAACCTACTGTAGAACATTCTAACATTATTTTGAATAATTTTCATTCACGCAGAGTGCATACTGTTGACTTTCCTGTATTAGATATTATACAATGCTAAATGTCAGAAAATGTTTAAGCAAGGTACATTTTTGTACCTTAAATATATTGCAGTTGAAATAAACTCGAATACATTTCCACAGCGTTCAACTGTTATGTCTGTTTGGTAGCCTCTCACTCTGTTGATGTGTAATAGGATGTTTGGAAGTTGATGAGATTACAGGAGTAGTTGTAGTATTATAGAAAGTCAGATTCTTAATTTTTACATGGAATAGGTAGGAGTGTCTTGCTTATTTAACAGTTTTATTTTAGCCGATGCAAGCAGCTGACGTACTGTTAAATTCAACCACTTCTTCGACATCTGCATTGTGCGAATTGATTTTTAGCCTAGCTAGTGCGTAAAACAACGAAAATTCAGGACTAAAATTGAATCGAAGTACTAACAATAGTAATCGTTTCCACGATTTTTTCAAATGAATAATCGAGGCAGTTACACGATTTTAATGCTCACTAGACTGAATATGTTATAATAACTAATCTACACTCTTGCTCTCTATCCGCTTTCAATTAAGTAATTTTTTGATATTTATACCATTCGGTCTCTATCGCGAGACCGACGATGTCTTTCAGATCTCTAGGTGACCTCAGCTTCGCTGCAGTGAAAAGCGCTTTTCAATCAAATCTCTGGGCTATGCCTCCAGTAGGCTGAGCCCTCGTGGTAGTTGCATGCGTCGCCATTGGGGCACCAGGTTGTAGCGGATGACTGTCGTGATTCGGATCGTGTGCCGGTCCAGCTGCTAGATCAATTTATTTCTGATCTCGGGATTCGAGATTAATCTCTCGGTCATTTGCCCGAAGGTGGCATCTCCGCCTCGCGTTCATTCACACCACGGCAATGTCGCCTTGCGTTTCTCCAGGTTTCGTGGGTACGAAACGTCTTGTAGATCTCTCGGCCATCTCAGCCCCGCTGTCGCCAAATACTTCTCTGTCAGCTTTCTGTGCTGTGCCTCCAGTAGGCCAAGTACTTGCCAACACGTTCGCGCGCTCGTTTTTCTCGATGCCGGACTGTTTCTTTTTCCAGTGGAATCAAACTCGTCCGCCAACTACATCTCCACTTCGAGCTCCGTTGATCTGCGTATGGTAGATGACGTAGTTCTGTAAGCGCAGACCTGCTGTTCGAGAGCACCAATACCCTTGCATGACTCTCGTGATATGTATTTGAGTGCCATCCGAATTGCTAGTAGCTCGCATTGCAATATGAAGCTTCAGTGAGTCAACCTGGCGTCCCGGTTCGTAACTCTGTCTCTTCCACACGGCTGAAAGCAAGAAATTAGCTATGGCCCTACCGTTCTTCTTACACGAACCGTCTCTGTAGCAGCATATGTCGTAAGAGGGTAGTAAAATTTTCAACGTTTGCCGCGTGAGCTCGTCCGCCATTTCTGCCTTTTAGCCGGTAGCTCTCAAGGATTCTCTGTCTTGTCCCACAGCAGAAATAGGCGGCTCTAATGCTCACAAATGCAAAATATAACCAAATTACTATACGGTATGGTATAGATTGGTATTTAGGCCTGCAATATATCCACAACTTTCAAACATCTGTAATTTATAGCCTGTCGAACGTCCGCAATGACAACTTTTGCATGCCCAGGCCTTTTTAGCGACACTTAGGGTCCAATACCTGAAATTCTCTTAGCACATTTTCTCTATTTATACCACATAGTGTAGCTTTGTTGTCGTTAATGGACACAGTAGCCTTAGGTTTTCAAAATCATAACCTTTCTTTTGCGAGCTAAATTTATTTTCAAAATCAAACGACCAGAGTCAATGAAAAGCAATTCGCTCGTAAAGAGAATCGTGAAAATTCCAATGGAAGACGATACTCTACTGCATAGCGGCGACAAGATATGAAAGCAGGAAGGACATTTTTTTTCTTGCTACGTAACTATCCGTGACCGGATTGTAAATGTAGCTTCAAAAAGTATTAAAAAGTTAAGCTATAGTCTATGATCCGGCACCAATTTACCCGCCTATGCATGCAGGTAAAACAAAAGAGTATATTAATTACTAATTACGTTGTAACCACCAGTTGAATATCTATTGTAATGGTTTTTAGTGTAAGGCTTTGATATCAGATTTAAAGAATACAGTATTAACTTACAAAGATGAATTTAAGTATCAGAAGGATATCGAAATTATTAATATGTATTCGGTAAAGAAATTAACTAGAATGAAAGTTCAATTGAATGATGCTATATAAGAAACAGAAAGATTCTAACATAATTTGATTATCATATGAAATAAAGTGGAGGATTAATGACAAATACTTATTCGAGAAATATCATTCAACATCGTGGGTGTTGAATAAATATAATTCAGACTATTATTAAGGAGATAATAATAATTATGTGTATGTTAAATAATTTGGTAGAAAAAACATGTAATACCTTTGTAAGGGGCTAAATTTCTAAAATAAACCCTTTATAAAAAATTATAATCTGTTTGGAATGTCAAGGGTTGTGAATTAAACTAAACTTTGCGAGAAGAGAATTAAAATACAATTTTAAAAGATTTAAAGATGTGGAGATGGTAAGTAGGAAGAAAATGGGTGTGGCGAGAGTGCCATATGTAATACAGTTATAATCTACAAAAGCATTTTCTGGAATTGGATGCAGAACTAAGTTTATTATCAATCAATTACATCATATGAATTGGATAGCAGGAAATAGTTTTACTGGAGGTGGTTTACATCGAGGTTTTTCATCTACTGGAGTTCTAATTCGCCAATCTTGCTATTGAAGTGATCTTGTAACTTTCATCTAGTCGAGGTTGGCGATACTAGGCCGTCGGTGGCTTGAGAATTTTGGAAGGAAGACGTGGAAGGCGTTTGCTGCTGATGATTTTGCGGCAGTTCTGTTGGTAGGTGCCTTATCGTGTTTGGCTGGGAAGTCTTTGCGATTCCTGGTGCTTGGTTGAGTTCGTACTGGGATTTGTCTGGACGTTGGGAGATTTCTGTGAGACTGCCGGATGCATTTGGCTTGGTAAAGGAGAGTATCGAGGTCCATGGACAAGTGACAGGCTACACGTATTTATGTAAAAACTGAAAGTAAAATATAGAAAGAGTGAAGTGAGATAATTTTAAGGAAGAGAGTACTTACTATTTGATATTTGTTGAATGACAAATAATGTTACGAGGAGGTATTTGTAATTTATTTTTCACTTGCACAATTTAAAGTGACAGTGACAGACGTACAAGTTGTCACGAAATTAAAAAATGAATTTTTAAGAACAAAATCAGTCTTGATATGAGCGAATCCGACCTGTGTTTTCAGTTAAGAGTAAGTGTTTTCTACCGGAGCTAGAGATATTTAATAGTATTGATAATTTATAATTTATAAAAGGGTAAATGAGTCACTTAAATTCATATGAAAAGAGAATTGATTGAAAACTAAGGTCTAGCAAAAGTCAGATGTAATAGCTAAAGAAAAATAAATATTGTTATAACATAAAACCATTTCCATACATAACCACCATTATAACATAGTCAATTATAACACTATTGGAAATAGACAAGGTAGAGGCTGTTTTTATAAACTAGCTAAATTATATTATAGAGACATTTAAAATCTCGGCCAAAAGCATGTGAAAAAGTTATTATCGTACATGCCCAAAGAAATGTAAGATTTTTATGTTATATATAAAACCTCAAAATACTTTTTTCTGTGCATTTTAGATTGATAATAAATCTCTTTGACTGACGTTTACTGGCTTTAGGGGATATGCTAGTTTAGATCGCTAATCTTAAGCAAACTCTGGATTCTAGTAAAAGTTATTATCCGCGTTACACTGAAGCAATAACGACGTATCAATATGAGAGAGACTGAGAATCCAACCCAGTAACATTCGTTCCTTTGACTAGCGACATTCACCCGAGCTAATATAGGGTTTATAAAATAAAATGTAAATTCTAGATTACTTGTCTAACATTTATACTGCCATATTACAGCAAATTATTTTATGAATATAAAATTGAAACTACAAGATTGCACAGTTGGAGTAATATCTGTAGTCTGAAAAAGCTTCTAAATATTTCATTTAACATACGTGCTTGACACTTATTCGAACAAATGTTTCCAGCTCTGATAACAAAAGCGTTACTGTAAAGCATACTTGTCACGTCGTTCTTCTGTTTTTCACATTTTAGTAGCTTTTAGTGCAATAACGAGACGGATCCGTATGTCTCATTCGACGAAAACATTTATAGTTTTGAGTATCTCGAGAGAGGCGTTTTTCTCGTTTATTGTGCGGCATCGATCTTTGTTGTTATTTTACGAATTCTTGCCAGCCATTCAGCACTCAAGATATGACGTTTCAGTTCCCTTTGAATTCCCTTCTTTTATTTCAAAGCAGCCCTCAATCCCAGCTGTATAATGTCACTGGCAAGAAGTCATAGAGCTGCTCGAAAAACGGCCCTTATCTGTAAGCCCATTATTTTGCCCAGGCAAGCACCGTATACCGGATTATTTCGGTAGTCTCTATCATTTTAGTGTGAGATAACAAGGTGATGGCTATTTAGGGACTTAGCGTGTGTCAGTACCATAATAAGGGATAACAAGGAGACGGTATTTGAGAGAAATAAGTTCCCGTATCCTTGTGATGTCCAGGATTAAGGCGACAACTGAGCCCGTATCAAAGCGTAAAATTTAGCCGATCTTGCGAGGGATAAATTGATGTACAGAAATCCTTCTTTACAAGAGATTTGTCGAACTTAATATGGCGGATTTTCTTCTATTTTTCGAGAATTCCTTTTTTCCGGCGGCTGCTCTAAACTTCTATTAATGCCATTCTGCTGGCTTGGCGTCACAAGAAAGTTAGCTCTTTAGTTGGTAGTTTGAAATGTAAATCGAGCGCTGGCTGATGAACAATTTCGGATAATTGTCGGCTTTGAGGTTGTTCTTTAACCCAAAGAATTAATTTGCCTCTTTGTGAATTACAGGCTTACAGCGAATGGCTGTTAATTTTATTCGAAACAGCTTCGAATGTGCAATTTATTATAGGTAATGCGCAGGTTCCATTAAAACAAGTTTTATGTAAGATCAATTGGATATATTTTAGAATTTGATAGTTACAGAAGTTTTTGATGCAAACAAAATTTGAAAGAAAATAATAGGAATTGCAAGTACTGCTACTATAGATAACATACATATGGCATTTGAAAATATACGCGAGAGTAATAAATAAATAATTTAAATGTAGTCATTACAATATGGTGGTTAGGAACAGTTTACGTGAATTTAACAGTTTACGCAGGCCACCTGCTTGGGGTGCGCCCGAACATGGCTTATAAAACCACACACAGTGTTAGATGAAGAAGACTAAGTATATTAAAAGGAAAAGGAATTTTTATTATTTGCCGAAGCCCCCAATTCTGGTTCAACGCTGAGAAGGGGTTAATGAAATCGCTTGACTTATTCGCGAGGGGTCAACTTAACACGGGGAACATTCACTTAGTTAGCGACCAGCAAGCAGCGTGTAGTGCCCTTAAACGAAGAGGTTGACAAGGCCTAGGCTAGCTCTTTTAACTCTCGGCAGAATATGGCGTGGTGTAAGGATCGGGCTAAGAAATACTTCGGCATTGTACAAATGAACAGTAGAATAACAAAAGAATAGGGCGCCATGTCGTTATTCACAACAAATGAAACAAACCCAGCTAGCAAAATAAACCAACACCTACATTGTAGGCTATATTGCATACCTCAATCTAAGCGAACAACAACAAATACAAACAGTAACAGTCGAAAAATATTTAATATCGAAACAACTAAATCAAGGTTGGCGTCACCCAACTTATACACACAGATATATCGGGACAAAACAAACAAAACAACATTTTAAAAACTTCAATTCGAAGTAGCATTTCGGAATTCGCTAAGTATAGCTTAAATAACAGCTACAGGCTGACACCTGTGTAATCGCATTAATGATAGTGTAATATGCACGCTCTTTCAGCAATTTTGAATTATTTACATACCCGCACTTAGCGGTGATAACAATTGAGCCAAAAAAGGTTGATTAAACTCGCTCAGTTCGATTTGCTAAGATTTTAGTAGAACTAATATAAGTTGCGGCATAATGCCTTTTACGTTAAAAAAATTAATGCTGATAAGAGCATGTAATTACAGTTTAAATAAAGATGAATTTCAGCGATTGGCAGGGAAATCCCGAAGAGTTGCATTCTTCTACAAAGACTCAAGGCCAACTTGACTGCATGATCACAAGGTCGACGCTCGAAATAAACTAGCATCCAAAAGGAAGGATATTCTTGGCTACGTACAAGCGCCAATTCGGAAAGCTGGAAACGTTAGCTCCGGGATGCTGAATTTAAGCCTTCGTGAAGTGAACCAATACAAGCGGTTTCTGGCCCAAGTTAAACGAATTTCAGCTCAAACTAAAACTAAAATTAATACGTAAAGAATAGAATCAGAAGAAACGCTCCTACAATGCTACAAGCGGCTTTGCTTGCTTGAAAAACAAGTACGCTTTGAAGAAAAATCAATACTAAGTCAGATATTGCACTGTTTTCACAGCCAACGTGGATCGAAAATGTGTCCTCAATTCAAACTCGACAATGTGCAGGTGTTTTAATCTCTGAATGCGAGCGCCTGCCGCGATAAGCTTGAATACTTTTGATACAAAATTTAGCTATGCGGTGGTCCGAAAATCGGTGTTAAATGCATTAACGTGCTTTTGAAACAAAGTTGAAACGGGCGTTACAAGCGTGTCCATATTTGATTGTGGTGTGCCGGCAATGAACGTTTTACAATTCTGAGATGTTGTTTCCCCTCCCGTTGTGCAGTGGAATGCCATTTCGGCCCCTAGTCGGATTTTTGGAAAAAATCTTATTCTCCCTCCGTCAAATGCTCTACACTGCACAGGCTTGCAAAACCTCCTTTTTATAGCCGCCCGTTGTAAGACGCTTAGAACTGAAGCTGTCTAATTTTCTATTATCAGGTTCTATTCACTTTGGTGTTTCTTTATCGCGCAAAGTGATATCATGAGCTTGGAAATGCTCAAGGATTGTATCGTTAGCATTATTTGTTGCGCTTCTGGTCTTCAATAAGTGTGAGTGTATTTAATGTGGGTTTCTTTAATAGAATAGTCGCAAATTTCTTGCCGTATAATTTTATTTGTCAAGGGAAATGCAGTTATGCGAATTTTTCAAGTAAACATTTTAGAATTACGAAGCAATCATCAATTACCCTGATTCGTTCCCGTAAATTTAAGAAACAAGTTGTTTTACTGTCGCTAGCGAACCTTTTCTTCCAACCTAGAAAACCCCTTCCCGACTGAGCTTCTGGGCCACTTTTTGGCTTATTGCGGATCGTAGGATCGTATTGGAGTTGGCCCAGTAACAAACGGTCAATTTATTAGCATACGTCTTTCTCTTATACTATTGCTCTTTATCGAGAAGTATAGTATGATCAAAATTAATTTTCATTTAGTATGGCTATGGAATAGTTCCTAATTTAAGAATGCAACTATGTTTATACTTAAATGTCAAATTTGACATTCAATTTTTAAATGACTTATAGTTGCATTCATAAATTAGGAACTATTACATAGCCACTCTAGATGAAAATCATTTTTAATCATACTATATTGTAATGATATACACTCTTATATGTGTGTTAGAATCAAATTTAGAAAAGATTAAGGGATTAAAATGGTTGAAAATAATTTGGATCTATTCAGGTATAAGGTGTGAATGTGAATGGATATTATGTAATTACAAAGTGAAAGAGAATTTATAGTTGAATGAAAAATAGTTATTTGAAAAACAGATGGATTTGAAAATAATATAATAATTTAAAAATTGCAGTTTCAAGCAAATGACAAATACTTAATTGAAATAAAATAGAAATTTGGAAGGTTTAAATTAAATATATTAAAACTAGAGTGTATAAAAAGGGATTTGATATTGTGATGTAATTTCTTTGAATTATTGAAAAATAACAAATTTGAAAATATTGCAAAAGAATTTGGTGTGAGTAAAAATATTTAAAAACAACCCTGTTTTTTGGATAAAATGTGTTGAATAATAAAAAGGGCAATAATAGAATCTACGTAGTGAAGAAGAATGGAAATTTAAAATAACAAGAAGAAGTAAAGACATGAACTAATAAAGATTACAAGTATGTGGTAAAAACGAATGGATAGCAGAATTACTCTGCAAAAGTGAATCATTGGAGAAATATAATTTGTCAAGTTTATTGGAAAAGTTGTTATCCCTTATAAGCACAAAAAGGGGGTGGTAGAATAATACTTACGTTAATTGCTCAACGAATCGAAGTAGCATTCAAAGCACCAAATTGCCTCACTCAGCCAATGCCTAGGCGAGGAACTACCAATCGCTAATTAGGGGTCGCCGATCAGCTGCAGCCGAAGACGGCCGTGGGTTCATTAGATGGGGGGGATGGCGCCACCAATTTAAAGGATAACAAAAAAGATAACACAGAGATAACCCCCTAATTCAGCGATTGATAGATTACGCTACAGCTAAATTGGAACACTGTGGATTAAATAAAACGGCGCAAAACTGAAGTCAAACAATGAAGTGCAGGGGAGAAAGTTTAGGGCCGATATAAAAGCATATAAATGCCTCAAGGATCTTTGTTTACAAACGGTGTGGCCAATTAAAACACCAAATCATCAAAATAGGGGAAATTCCTGGAAGCTCCCGAGGAGTGACGTTAATATAAAATTGTAAATTACAAGCGGGCAACCGCCCCAGGAATTTCTATAGCGTGGTACATGTAACAATTAATATCACAATAGCTAAAGTAAAAGCTACGGCGACGGGAAGCCTCGTACTTTACAGATTAAAATATGTGATTAAAGTGACGCGTCCAGACCATGATATAAATATCTCGCGCTGGTATATCGCGCTAATCTTAATTTAGAAACAGATTACTTTCGGCAGTCCATAAGGCACATAAGCGCGTACAGCCAGGGTTACTCGTTGGCTACCGCAAGCACAATTAATAGAGCAGCAAGGTTACCTTGAGCTGGTGCGAGGCCGTCTTAGCGTTTATAACATCGCAGGAACGGGCTTCCGGGAGTTTGATGGGTCACCAAAAGAGGACAGTAGCTCGTCAATTAAGCGCGCCGAGATAACGCTATCACAGATCGCATCGGGCCGCAAGTCGGGGTTCTCGAAGTTTGTATTTGGGACCCATAACGTGGTGGGGACTAAATTATTGAAGTAAACGTTAGCGGGCAATCGAAAAGGCGGTGAAAACGGTCATACTCACACTAAGTTTCCCAAATGTTTTGCTCGGGAAGTTTTGGCGTCAAAAAAAAGTCTGCACCAGCCCACCAGGTAGTATCTCCAGATTTATATTCAGAGGAATGTCGAGACGCGTACAAATTCCCTAACAAAAGGGTGAGAAGTGCCTAGACATCAATAAGCACCTTCTACAAAACCGCGACCTCGAACCTCGCCAAAAACTTCCAACGACCTTATTCGATCGAACGCCGGGACAAGATGCCAAATTTTCGCGTCGCGAACGTTCAACAATGTGCAACGGCGGCGTATCAAAAATGCGCAATATCCGGACGCAATTCGAACATACAGTAAAGCGAAAATTGATGGTAACAAAATATCGGGAATACAGTAAAGCGAAAATCGATGGTAACAAAATATTGAGAATACAGTAAAGCGAAAATTTACGGTAACAAAGTCCATTTGACATATTACATTAATCAAATTGGATTACGTCAAGCTGTTTGGTGCTAAGTGAGACTTCTGGAGGAGGATCGTCGGGTAAAAGAAGCAGATTCCAAGAGGTTGGCAGATACGGTAGCTAGTAGCTGTCTCCAGAATTTGGTCTGTTGGCTGTGTACTGTAGAAAAGGTGGAGTTGCTGATGTTGGACGGTTAGAACGTTTTGTCTGTCTGTTGACCATGCATTGCGGGAAGGTGCTTGAGAGGATCGATTAGTAGGCAGAGAGGAGCAGTTTTATCGCCATCTGGAACGTTGTGTGGACCAAGTGAAAGCTAGGTGAATTTATTATCAAAGTCATAACTAGTAAACGAAATAAAGACAATACGTAAAAAGGTGAACTATTTATGAAAGAATTACCTACTGTTTTAATATTGTTGTGTACCGTTGTGAAGATTGAGTATTTGTCACGAGATTTGTCATTTGAATTTCAAATCTATTTTGAAATTTGGTTGACATAAGTTATTGTGACTTGTGCGAATGAGATTAAAAATATTAGAAAATAACTTTTTCAGAAATCAGTTTGCTAGCTAAAGGATTCCACCACTGATTTTCAGGAGCTATCTCGAATAAAAATTATTTACATTTTGTACATAAAAGGGCAATTTTTAATTTTTAACAATTTAATAGAACTGTACTTAAAGATTATAGCATATTAAATGCGCTACAAGGAGGACCTTAACAAATTTAGGACTGCCCAATATGTTGAAAATTAATAATCAGAAATAGTAGCTTCTTAAAAAGTAAATAAATACAGCACGTTACATAAAGCTGTTAATAAAGTAATGGTGGTGATGAATTGCCCAATGGCTTGGATCATGTTTACAAGTGACATTTTAGATATTGCTTTTAGTGTAAACAGTTTGCCTCTCTGTTCAGAGTAGATTTTAACTTGCATCAGTAGAATGGGGACAGAAACCCCCACCACTTTTAATTGATTAAGCCCTGTGGGCATAATCAATTAAAATGCCTGGGGCGTCGGCCATTTTGATATCGTCACAATTAAATTGCCTGGGGCTCCGGCTGATGTCGTCACGTAATTAAATTGCTTGGGGCGTAGGCCATTTTGATTTCGTCACACCATTTTTGGATTTCGATGCTAGTGTCGTTTTGGATTTTGAATTGTAGCTATTTTGTTTTAAGCGGCAATTTTGGATTTTGATGCTAGTGCCGTTTTGGGTTTTGATTTTGCTCGCGCCATTTTTGGATTTTGAATTAGTCACTCATATTTTATTTTCTGGTCCTCGCCGGATTTGAACCTGCTACAATCGTATTGCGTTCCTTATAACCTAACCTCTGAGCTATAGAGGCTTGTTATAACTTTCTCTTTCGAAGTCCATCACTACTATGCATGCTGTTTGAAGTGTTGCTCTGTATACGTCACGCTTCGCACTAAAGCACCTCTATAATACGAGCATGCTTGTCAGCCATATTGAATCACGCCACAAAAGCGGGAAATTCAAAAAATTAGGTACTTTTCAGAAAATGAAAATATGTTAATGTCTATACGTTTAATAGTACTAATTCGAGGCTGAACAACCGGTCATGCTCGAAGATTTTGAAATCTGAAAAACAGAAAAGACCGTAGATAGTTCATTCAAAAATGAATCAATGTTTTAGGCTTACCTTATATCCAAAAAAAGTATTCTTTAGTGTTTGAAATACACTGATTTTTTAATAAAGAACATGAGAGGCAACGCATAAAAGGCAAAAAGACACAGGAAAACGAATACAGTTGGCAACTCAAACACAAGGTTAGAAGCTAGAACAGCGGGCATAGATAATATAACCCACAACGAGTGAACTGTTTGACTTTATAGGGTTATGTTTTGGTTGCATCATGGCCAACAACATGTAAACGCGAAAGTACTGTGATGCAAGATATTATGCAACTTGTGCGACATGCGTCTGCTTGTATTATAAAGGGCTCTACTTCGTACTTACCCTATCACAATCATGATATCTCTCTTGCATTCGTTTATCTTCATCGTACTAACTGTAAGGTTATGTCTTGCACGTTCTAAAGGCATATTTTATTTAAAAACTGTTATGCTCCATGCCGGATTCGAACCAGCGACCATAGTATTGCGATCCTTATACACTCACGATGGAGCTATCGCGGTTTGTTATAATTTTCACTTTCGAAGTCCATCACTACTATGAAGGCTGATTGAAGTGTTGCCTATTTTAAAAAAAACTTGGCTGTTTTAAGTCGGATTTGAACCTCTAACTGCAAGGTTATATCTTGCATAGCCATGTGATGCTAGTGCCATTTTGGATTTTGATTTTGCTCGCGCCATTTTTGGATTTTGAATTAGCCACGTGATGCTCTGTATATTTACTCTCTCTCTCTCTCACAATCGTGCTATCTCTCTGGTATTCGTTGAAAGCACTTCTCTATCTTTTGTCGTACTAACTGTAAGGCTGTCTTGGCCGTTCTAAAGTCATATTTTATTTAAAAAAACTGTTATGCTCCATGCCGGATTCGAACCTGCTGCCATCGTGTTGCGATCCTTATAAACTAACCACTGAGCTATAGAGGACGGTTATAACTTTCTCTATGAAAGTCCATCACTATGCAAGCTGTTTACCTTGTCTGATTTTAATATATTGTTTTCGAAATGAATAATATAGTAATTTTTCAAAACTTAACGAATGCAATTACAAAAGGGCAGCTACTTTAATCAAACAATGTAAAAAATTTTAAATAAAATATTCTTATACCACATGATTTTAGTTATAACAAAACTTTAGGTTAAAATAGCTGCAACACTAATTTTAAATTAGTCTGTTTACGTCTCTGTTGTAATAAGTGTATCAGAAATGGATTTTTAGAGTGTGTAATACAATAGCTGGCTGTTGCAGTTTAGTCTACCGACGAGATATTATATATATATATATATATATGGAGACACAATTATTTAATGATAGCGCTGTCACACACACTAAACGTTTTCTTTCTTTCTCTCTTGCTAAATGTTTTTGCCTATACTTACTCTCTTGCATTCGTTGAAAGCTATTCTTTATACTTGTCGTACTAACTGTAATGTTACATCCTGCACGTTCTAAAGTAACTTAATTTTTATATTGTAATATATAAGTCTATATGTGATTCCTCTAGTTCTTTATCGAGCCAGAAGTTAGGAGTTGTTTTAATACTATCTAACTTAATTTTTATCTTGTAATATATAAGTCTATATCTGATTCCTCTATTTCTTTTTAGAGCCAAAAGTTGGTTACACACAGAGCTTCAATATTTTCGAACTGTAATATATAACGATTTTTGTTTCTGTAATAAATGTGTCATGCTACTGTTGGAAATTTTGGCTTTTACACACATTTTTTAAACCTTTAAGTATCTTAGATAATAATTATAAGGACGCATTAACGTAGGATAGTTCTACTTTGTACGGAATTACTACAGGATTTTTATATTTTTTGTTAATATTTTCCAGACCTTCCTTTCCAATAACTTGTATAATTCCTCTTGATATCCTGTTCTCACTTTGCAGAAGATAAGGTAGTTTTGCTTTTACAACATAGTCTAGCCGAAATAAATTTGGAGAATTTTCCTCGTAAGTGACTATTATCTTGCGTTCTTTCTCGAGCAAATATTTGTATTGTCCTTTTATAGCAATTGTATTTTGCACATATTCTACAGATTATAAAGTAATTTAATATGTAAACCAGTCAACTTTCTTGTGTTTCTATTTCCCCAATAAACATATTGTAAGACATTATTAAATACAACACAACAACTATTATGCAGAGTAAGTTAGTTGTGGTTAGATTTTGCATTACTAATTGTCACAAAACGGTTGTGTAAGACGCGTAATTAAATTTAATTTTCTGACGGTAACGAGTTGTTAGACTTCTGTATAAAATATATTATATGTATAATTTATATTTACAATATCTTTAACTTATGTTATAAATATATTACTATAGAAAATCTCGAAAAGTGTTGAGTGACAAACTAAATAAATGGAACGCATTGTAAATCCGTAAAACTTTTAGTTATTGTGCGTTTACAAGATGGGTTTTTGACAAAAGTGGAAGAACCAAACTATGCTATTGTGAATGTACAGATTTTTCACTGTCAATGTGCATATAACAACTTAATGTAAATTGATATTTAGAACATTTTAACGAAAAGTATTAAAAAATGTTTGACTTATACAAATTTTAAAGTAATTTCGTAAGTTTTCTCTCATTACTTTAAGTTTAGCCAACATTATATTGTCACAAAATGTTTGTGTAAGACGAGTAAGTAAATTTAAATTGCTGACGGTAAGGAGTTGTTCTGTATAATTTATATTTTCAAAATCTGTAACTTATGTTGTAAATATATTATATGTATAATTTATATTTACAATATCGATGACTAATAACCTTTCCATAATAATCATTAAATAATAGTGAGTATCATATCTGATTTTCTGCTTTCTGCAGTTGAGTACTACAATAGTAGTTTTTGAAGGACCGCCTTTAAAAGTGACGCTTTTAATGGCAGCAGTCAGTATTGAAAATGGACGTTTACAATGGAGCATGTTATAGTAATTTACGATTCAAGTAACGTTATCAAGCTTTTTACATTACGAGAGAATAGTTTGAATGAATGAGCGACGTTAGGAGCGAGTTCTTTAAAATTCTCGAGTAATGTAGAAAGCAGATGACGTTACGTATATCGTAACACGGTTTATTTTATCCTAAAATACTAATCTTTAAAAAAAATAGGAAATATGGTTATTAATGACACAACAGTGAGACATATATCTGCTATGGCTGTGGTAGTATCAGTCAATACTGTATTGTTGGTAGCACTGTCAGATTATTTTAAATTCGAGATTAGCAGGTTAAGTTTTGCGTCAGTCTGTATCAAATAACAAACAAAACCTAACCTACTAACATTGAATTTGGCATAGACTGGCACTGTCACTAACACTACACGTCAGTACTGCCAACATGTGATTAAATGCTAATAAGTATCGGTATGATATTTTTCTTAACAACACTAGTGCTGTTAAATGCATCTTAACGCAACTCGTTGCTAACGAGTTATTATCATAGTAACATAATAGGATAAAATAAAATAATAAGCGGTGGTTTACACACATTAAGATGAATGCCACAAATGCAATAATTGTTAAAGTTATTGATTTATGAGAATGAAACGCTTTGTAACGTAAATAGGCTGCTTGAATTACAAGTTTTAGCGTTGCTGGTTGATGCCTGCAGCAAGGGACATGAATGTCCAAAGTTCGGCTGTTATTAAAAACGTCACCTTCAATGACAGTCGTATAAAATAGCTATTTGTGCAACAAGTGCTAAAAGTGGACGTTTATGCACGAGTTTGCACACAATATTTTTTCTACAGTCTTAATTCACTGTTATTGATCCATAAATATCGATTTAACAAAGGTTTACATTTATGACAGTTATAATTTTTGTCATAATAAAGAGATAGCCTTAACGCGCAGGTGAATGTTTCTGCAGCCAGTTGCTGTCAAAGTCAATTATCAAAGGTAATTATAATAGTACACATTTGACTTTATTCGTTACATAATGTTTTAATTATTTAAAAAAACTCTTTACCTCTAACGAAAGGAGTAACTAGAATAACTTTATAACTTCACCTCCAGTTAAAAATTCTAAATTCAACACTCGAATTTATAAAACGTCACTTCTAGTGAAAGATCTAGCTTTAAAAGACCTACTTTTAGGGGTGGTCGTAGAAAAAGTACTTTTTAGGTCTTCGGTGGTTCCATAAAAATGATGCTGAGTAGCTCAAGTAAAAGCTTTAATCATCAATATCGCTGAGAGTACAAGGCAGAGGAAGCTTAAGACCTATATTGTTGATCTCAATCTAACTAAGCCTCTTGGTGTAACGATACATTGCTTACACTGCTTCACTCATAAGTTTAACATAAACGCGACGTATCGTACCCCTTAATATTTGACTAATTGTTTGCCCCGTTTGTTCACCTTGACGGCTGAGTATGCATAAAACGCTTTTAATACTTCAGTTGTGACTACCACAGATCATTATTAAAAAAATACAGGAATCTGGTATGCACTTGTAGTGTTCTCTCGTGCTAAAACATACACAAGAAAAGTCAATTTGGTGACATAATACATTGACTTCAAAATCAGTAAAGGAGTCAAAAGAAACGAGGATTTAAACCTAGAATGACTGGCCATTCTTACACATAAATATAAAATAGAACTCAACAGCCCACGTGTGACATAGCCTAGCGAATTGAATTTACATTTACACATTTATAAACTAATATTAAAATAGCGCCAAAATAGTTGTCCGTAAAAGTGCAAATGTTACATAGTCTGAAACCGATTTTACCTGAAGCCGACCCTGTACGCGATTGCATACATGAAAACGCCGTTGAATTCACTCATGTAAGCGTATTTTTTTAAATGCGATCTCAGATTCTTCTGCGTGGTATCTTCAAGGTTCTACCTTTCAAGTTGTTTCGTAGATGCAGCTGTGTCTAGAATCTGTTTTTGGGTGACCATTGTGCGTCGGACGTTCGTTTGTGTATCACGAAGATTGCATTTTCTGAATTTATTTTTCCTTTTTGACGTTTGTCCAGTTGCGGCCATTCTGCCATGCAGGTAGTCGCTCAATAAATCGATAAATTAACATTTTTACTGGCACAATTATAAAATGATTTTCCCCGATTTGGGAATAGAAGCATTTTGATTCCTTTCTGGGAATGCATTTTTGTACATCTACTCTCTTCAACAACCAACTTATAAATTTTTTAAATATTTCCAAGACAACCAACTCAATTATTTCATATATAAACGTGATGAATCACATTAGGTACCTAATTTATATACTTGACCAATATTTATACGTTTCACTTTATTTTTAAGATTTAAATGTTAGAATTATTTCGTTCACATTAAATAGCTCAATATATACCGAGATGGTTCTCATACATTTCTAATTATTAACTTTTGTGGGTGATAATTTAGTATCATTATAATATACACATTAAATAACACCAGCTCGTAATTATTATTTCACTGAATGCATGCAAGCATATTATCTTCCTGGGGTAAACCGGTGTTCCTTACTTTGCCAGTTCAGAATAATTCTTTGCTATGAGTACTAGAGACTCCTCTAATCAAAACTGCGAGCACTATAGAGAACTGAAGATGGGTATATGCGGGGTGTTTGGTAGGGTAACAGCTACAGCAATGCTCTGGTAAATCGAAGAAGAAAGTCTAAAAGCAACTCAATTATATGTAATACCAAAGTTCTCGAAGTTGTGCACATACACCCTTCTCTTTTTGTAAAATTTTTAAAATGTGTATCCAACTGCATAATATCAGGTATTAACTCTCGATGCTTTTTAAAAACAAAGTGGGCATCATTTAGAATTACATTTGTATTCCTCTATATAATGTTGCTCTTATATATAAGTATTATTTTTCTCTGACAAGCTTCTGGTACATTTCTTGTTTTTTAATCGACAACATGCTCGTATTTTTCACATGGCTATAGTGTATATTTGACGTCAAGGACGCACTCAGTATCGAAAATGTCGTGACGGTCTTCAATGTCATTTTACTTGTTAATAGCCTCTCTCAATTCTTAATTTTATATAAAATCATGTTCATCTAACTTCATAACGCAATTAAAATTCCACACAATAATATCGATAACTTTGATGAAAGGAGTTAGGACAATTTGATCAGGTTCTAGAACCTTCTAAAGCTAACGATAATACATGCTAACTAATTGCAGTATTCACAAAAAGCTGCTGATTAATTAGTGCCACAACCGCAGAAATGTAGTTTAAATTAACCACTTCTGTCGCGAAGGTTAATAAATATCGCCATTTGCTATTTTCTGGGTCGAGTAAAAAAATCAAGGCAGTTGCTGACATGGAATGAAAACACGCTAATCTGAAATTCTAGGTCGAAAGGGTAACTGCTGAATAATAAGCTATTGATTAAAAACACGTCATAATAGTTATATCTGACCCGTTATAATTAAATCTGATCATACGACATGTATATTATATAAAACATTGGTAAATAGGTTCTAATAAAAGCTTTACGTAAACAAACCGATTCCAAAACAGGCGTAAACGCATTTTTATTAGAGCGAGCCTTTGTATTGCAGTGGTATGGCTCTGCCCCGATTGCAGTACCATATTAAAATTAAATCAAAGCACGGAGTAGGGGTGTTTTATTTAGCTGCGAGACTATAAATTTAAATATCAGTCAGTAATTGCATTGAGAAAGAGATGCTTGAATTAAAAGAAAGGATTTGAATAAGGAACGCAAGAGTTAAGGCTCGTTGTTCACAGGTTGAAATCGAAATTTCAAAATTAATTAAATAGGTTTGTGCAGAATTAAAGCCGAACCAATAGAATTGATTAGTCACAGAAAGGTTCGCTAAGTGTATGGTATTGTAGCGTAGAATACAAATAAATAAGAAGGAAACTTTTATGAACAATTATAAATAAGGTACAGGAAGCCAGAATTATATTATCATATGATGTAAAGAGCAAATTATAAGAAAAGAATTGGCAATTCTAAGATTAAGCTGTAATACCAAGAATAGCGAGGAAAAGCAGACATTTAAAAATTTGGCAAGAAAAGGACACAGGAGGATATGAAACAAAAGTGTAAAAAAGGAAGTGAACTCTTAAAACTAATCAATGCAATCACGCGTGTAAGACAAATTAAGTGATTAATAAAACATGCAAGTGGCGCAATAAGACATTCATGATTAAAATGAACAGACATGATTTTTAGTTTTAGGAAATGTGTAAAATTTTTTATTTGTAAATAATTTTATGTTAAAAAGTACTGTAATTGACTTTGGTTAGCATCCGTTTTGTTTAGTTATAGTTACCAATTGTTTATAACGGATTTGAAAGAGAAAAAATGAATAAATTAATGAGATTGATGCTGTAAAATTGTGCTCCTCTTTAAAATTGAATTTTATATAATAAACAAGCTTATTTCAACATAAAAAGTATACAGTTGTACTCAGTGCATTTCCCAGTTCGTGTGGTGTTATTTGCATCGAATTCCGACACTATAAATTAGAAATACCACGAGGGGGCCCGTTCCGAGAAGGTCGCAGTCGATTCAGCTCAAGACTTTCAAGTTTGCGTGCAACCAAAGGGTCCATTGGAGCTACGAGGTCTGCATTCCAGGATGTAGGGCAGCCTTGCACGACCGCCTACGAGAGGTTTCATCACAAGGAGGCCCATAGCAGCGCCACAACATCAACGGCGTCATTTCAGCGAGCCGAAGTTATTGACAAGTACCAGGTACCAATTTTAACCTAAAATTAATGCGGTTAGGCCAGGAGAAAGCTACGTACATCATAAAGGAGACATTACTGAGCAAAATCCAAATATTTCACGGCCTCAGAGAAGGTGCTGTTCGCATATCAAGTGGATTCCAAGTTTGAGGTTATGCAAGTAAAAGGACGCTTTTCAAAAACAATTGCTTAAACTTGCCCGCGTTATTTTCTGAAACAAAAGATAATTAGTGCCGCCAAGAGATCGAAAAATTCAAATAGCTACCTTGACGAATGTTCATAAACTCCATTTATTAAAAATCAAATCACAACGCAGCCTGCAAAAGAAAACCGAACTGTGATAATTTTAGATTTCAGCAATTGCGCAGTTGAACTAAATTTGTTGCCAGTAGCGCACTAGATAAATTTATTAGTTTTCTTGCTTTACGAGCTAGCTTTCAATTATATTTAATTTGCAGACGAATAAAATACAGAAGGGCATACTAGCATATTATTTTGATTAAATGAGAAAGAGAATTACATTTTAATCAGGCTCAATTTTATTTTAATAACATTGCAAACAGTGGCTTATATAATATAATTAATTTAAAAATACCTAATATTATTACAGTAGCCATTAGAGTAGAATCATTGCAATATTTTTGGCAAGCCCAAGGTGGAGCTACAGTAGCCATTGCCGTATATATAATTTATATTGTGGTGAAAGCTTATTTTAAATACTGTAATTAGGCTGCTTGTGCTTCCGAATTTCCGGTAGCCGTGTATTTTAATATCTTGTATAAATTTCCCGATGTCTGGCCTTTATATTTCCACTATAAGATAATTCAATTTGGGTTCACAAGGCAAGTACAAAGTGCAATAGTTATTTTATATGCTGTGTTTTAAACAATCGGTTGTATTTAACAAGTATTAATTTGGTCTGAGACACTTCATTGACTGGAACTAGACATTATGAGTTAATTGAACAATAATATAATCAGCTTTATTTTGACTGGAAAGTTGTAAAAGCTCAAAGCTGAAAATTCTAAAGTTGAGTTTGTTCTCGCCGATTATAAATGAAATATATGCAGAGATTTCATTTTAAATCTACATTTTAAACTGATATTCAACATTTGTTTTGTTGTTCTACAATGCTGTGTGGAAATCCTTAGGGGTTAATTTTATCTGTAGGCTTTATCGAAATTGCAAGCAATGTGTTGAAATGTAATTAACTACGTAATACAGTAGTAAGGCTTCTGTAAAACTTATGTAGCGTTTTTGTTTATCCAGCTATTTATTAAAAAAGCATATTTTGTATACTGCTTAATATAAATTTTTTGCTGCCGTTTTAAAATTGCGAAAAATAATTACGAGTAGTTGCTATTTGAAATGCGGGGACAGCCTGATGTAAATATTATACAAAAAATACATTTTGATTATCCTTTTAGATAGTCAGTAAAATTGGGCACGTATTGTATTCTAAGACTATATTTTTTTTTCATAGATACTGCTTTACTGCTCAAACGGGCATTAAGGACAATGGCACTCCATGCTATGGGGCAAAAATGTTTGCTAAAACGATTCACCCTAATCCCGCCTCGACGATTTGGTAACACAAGAGTTATCCGTCTGCACTCAGGGAGATGGCGTGGTTCAAACTGAACAAACGGTTAATTAGGGGAAAGTGCCGTCTCAAAAGGGGTAGTAGTAATCGCGATACGTATTAGGGCGCCACGGGCTTGAATTGGGGTGAGAACAATATTTATGCAAGACTCTGTATAAACTCGAAAACCAGGGCTTGTAATTGCGTCAGCGTTCCTGGCGGCGTCTCCAGCTGCCTTGAAACTTACCTTCAGCGGTTAAACACCTCCCGTCACTCCGCCTTAGATTGATCTTTACAGCTAGAGAAAAACACATAAATTCGTCACAGGACGCATGCGCAAGTCCTAAAGAAACAAATATAATTTTGAATATTCCTCTATTGGTTAAAATAAACAAAATGACTGTACAGGTAAACCTCAAGTAGCAATTCCTCAAAATTATGCGAGGTTAATAAGGTTAGGTAAAAACACGGTCATCACTAGAATACAATGCGACCATGGGGCGTGTCCGTAACAAACAATGGACCTTGATACGAATACTGACCTACTCGCGTGAATAAACAAACTTGACAAACAATGAACTTCGTTACAATCACTAATAGGCTTGCATGAATAAACAGCAATCTTGAAGTAACAAGCAAACGTGACAACTCCGCGCACTGTGAAAGGGGACGCTACACTCTAAAGTCTAATGTAACACTATATTAAGACTAATTTAACAATACCTGGTGGTTAAGCGACGAGCTTGATGTTAATGACCAGTTGGAGAGCCGTCGTACAGGGACGTTGAGACAGGCGATCAAAATGGACAACGTCGGAAGTCGGCAAAACGCGGGAAGTTTGCGATCAGAAAGGTGTCCCAGGAGAAGAGTACTCACAGCACGATGGCGACAGTATACCAGAACCTGGCATGAGCAAGTATCTCGGGAGCACGTAATGACAATTAGTGCCCCGAAACAAAGACTTAGGTATCCTCGAGCTGATTTCTTTTCAAAATCCGTAACAATGGTTAATGCATAACTTATGCGACGACACGATACAACAAACCGAATGATACCATTTATGCTGGACCGAAACGTACGATCACTTTTCCCGACGGATTGATCACCGAGTCTTCGTCACTTGGTGTACCACTAAACTGCTCGATAGTTACGAGGGATGCTCTGTTAATAGTTAGTAGCAGGCCATGGAAACTCAATTGGCTAGAAACAATTGCAACAATTGAATGTCGCATTAGTTGACATTCGTTACCCACAATTGTCAAACGTTCCGATTTCCTTGTGAAACGTAGCTAATTTTGTAAGTTAAGTAGTTGTCCATTTTTAATTTAGTTAAAATGAGTATTCTGCGAACTGCCTTTAGAGCTATGATTTTCTATGACTATAAAAGACAGTTAGGATACCAGCAAAGCCATGAAAATTTGATAGCAGTTTTTGGCGATGCTGCCCCTTCATTATCCGCTGTTAGTCATTGGTTCTACCAATTTCGACGAGGGCGAGAGCTGCTAGAAGACGAAGCAAGACCTGGAAGACCTGCGGAAGCTGCCTGTTCAGAAAATGTTGATCGTGTGGCAAGCTTGATTCAGTCCAATCGAAATATTACTTATAGGGAGATTCAGGAGGAAGTGAAGATGGGATCCTCGGCGGTGAATATCATTTTACATAAACATCTTGGGGTAAGAAAGCTAGCAAGCCGTTGGATACTGCATTTGCTCTCAGAAAGTCAAAAACAGGATCGAGTAGACTGGTTTAAATTTATGTTGCAAACATTTTACGGAGGAGCTTCCAAGCAAGTGACATACACTATAACAGGTGACGAATCTTGGGTATACAGTTACGACCCTGAAACTAAACAGCAGTCTAGTGTTTGGGTATTCGAAGATGAAGACTTGACCACAAAAGTAATTCGTAGCAGAAGCGTCAATAAGAAAATGATTGCTGTTTTTTTTCGCCGAAGTGGTTCTGTTGCTGTTATTCCACTTGAAGATCGCAGAACTGTTAATTCTGAATGGTACTGCGAAGTGGCTTTACCACAGATGTTTGGAAAATTACAGACAGGTCGCCAAAGGACGGGTTTGCGTAACATCTTAGTCCATCATGACAACGCATCCTCCCACACTGCTGCCAGAACATTGGATTTTTTTAAAGATTCGGAAGTTCAATTGGTAACTCGTCCTTCGTATAGCCCAGATCTGGCGCCGTGCGACTTTTTTTGTTTCCAACTGTTAAAAAAATGAGGCGAGGAGATTTTCCAGCGCAGATGCAGCAGTTACAGAATTTCAAAGAATTTTTGAGGACCTTTCAGAAAATAAATTTTCCGAATGTTTTAAAAAGTGATTTCAAAGAATGCACAAGTGTATTAGTCTGAATGGAGAATATTTTGAAAAACAATAAAGATTTTGTGTTAAAAAATGCAAAGGTCTTTTAATAACTAACAATTTTCAGCGCAACCCTCGTAGAACCCGAATCACAACGACTTGATACGCCCAAAAATGTACAGTTGCACTAACACGTGGTCAACTGTCTGGATAAACGGCAAGGGGGTGAGGCAAGTACGTTTGAGCTCTCTCTTCCATTCAAACAACATATTCATTCTAACGCCGCTTTCCGACAGCTCCTTTGCGCTAAGAAACGGCCCGCCGTAAGATCTAAAATAGCCTATAATGACGCACGGGGAAGCAGTTGCAGGTAGGCACAGGATTTGAAATGCCCTCTACGAGACCGAGCGGTCTGAATTCTGGAAGGAAATGTGGGATTTGCACCTGGTCTTAACAACGGTCATGTTGACTGTTTGATAGGTAGATGTTATTGGTGAAACTGGAAAAAAGTGGTTTGATTTCCTACAGATTAAATAGTGTTCGGATGTGTTACGAATACTAATAATTTGTATTATAATATTATACTGTAACACATAACTTGGAACCTCAACACCAACGCAGTAGGAGATCGTTTTTGGTGAAAAATCTATTTTTCTGTAGCAAATCAATTCCTGAAGCAATTGAGATTTACAAACATCTCTACAACTTCAATCGAGGTGAAGGTTATTGTCTTCCTTTTATGTGCGAAACGCTCACCTCTAAACCCCGCCCAGGGCTCTTTTCGCTCAACCGTGACGACTTTCTTCGCTGTTTTCTTTCCGATCGGTGGAAACACTTAGCTTCTAGTGTGGTACACACGTTGAATGAACGCGCGCTTTTGCTTCTTCTCCTCATGAAGCCTTTATAAAAGTTGCCGAAACGTTGAGTTCTTCTGTCTCAACAATGACACGGTCCAGTTATAGAAGTCATTCAATTACATAATGACAATTTGTGAAAGACTCCAAAATCATAACAATTAAGTTGTTTTATTAGATAGTGTTTTGATCTGTAACGAAGAATCAATCATTTGCATTATTAGATTTGTATACATATGTTATACAAAGAAAAACTTCGCTATTAATGTCATTTTTGGGACCCACCCCTGGTGTCTTTTACATTGAGGTGTCTGTACTGGTGGGGTAATCTTGAACGAAATTATCTAATGATTCTGTAATATTAATAATTTTCTAGACAAATAAAAGAAACTTAAACGATCAAATAATATTTACAGTATATTGCTATGGTTACACACCAATTTAATCCATGCAAAATTGAATTTAACGAAGAATTTGTGAAATCAAATAAATTACTATGTGGAGTCGACAAAATAAGCACTATTCTGACGTATAAAGGGCTCAATGAGCAAAACCATGTTTTTTGGGTTCAGGGGACTCTAGAACGTGAAGATCTGTTGAAAACTCAATTTCGAATTTTTGGGGTGAATTCAATACTTCTTTTATCGTAAAAAGAAGTAAAGCCCGTCTACAAAATTTAACAGTGCATTATTTACTGAATGGTTAGTTGTACGTAAAAAACCTGTATAACCTTTTTTGTAGAGAATTTCCTAGCCTTCATTTCTTGTAATAACTAAAAAAGTCATACGACCCATAGAAAGAGAGATATTTGCGAAAAACTTATTTTTGCCACCTTTGCTCTTGAATAACTCAAGACGCAAGCGCGATATCGATGGGGACTTTTGAGACATTCTTTGTAATGTTCAAATAAAGGTGTATGCAAAATTTCAGCTCACTTGGATTTTTTTAGCAGACGGATTCTAATGTAACTGGACTAGAGATAAAAAGACCTTACATCTTAAAATTTTTCGCTAAAACGATTTCGTAGACAATGTGAGATTATGTCACTTGATTGTAATAATATATTTGTTCTGACAGTTATAACAAATGAAACTGTTTGTAGTTAATTAATTGAGCTCAGCCTTCTTTACATATTTTGCCATCCCGTGTAAAATAACATGCTGATTTCTATACTTTAAATAACAAATTATTAGGCATTTTTTTATAAATAAAACGTTGAGTTAAGAGCTGAGACGTGAAAATGCTTAAATGGTTTTGACGCCTACTTGTGTTTAGTTTATTTGAGAGCTACCAGTCGAAAGCAGCAAGGTTAAAAGCTAATAATTGCAACAAGCTGAGGCTATCTGTGAAGGTTACCATTATACAAACCTGATGTCCAACGCAGAGGATCAAAAAGGGCTAAGAAACAGTTGGCCGCCGATGGTTTACACTTCCAAGTGTGCGAGCAAAAAGTTTATTGTATGCTAGGACTAAAACTGCATTTTCTGTTTTTTGCTATATCTCATAGATTTCTGATAAACTTAATTTTTGTAATTTATTTCATTCTTTTTCCAAAAATGTTAACCAATATTTTTGTTCAGAAAAAAGTAAAGTAAAACTGATACGATCACTATTACGGGAAATATACCAGCGCTCTAAATTATTTAGTAATCATCAGCTAAAGCAATATATTAGAGTTAGAATAGAAATAACAGATTTTTTGTCATTTTCAAGGTTTTGTTTTCAATTCAAGACGAGAAATTATTTGCGAGATTTAAGACAAAGATTCCTTGACGAGAATTATTTGGGCATTTCCAGAAGTTAAAGTGATGATTAGTATTTGAAGATAAAAGACAACACAAAAGATTGCCATCAAGACTAAATTCTTTGTTTTGATGCATCACTAATTTTGGGAGGGTTAGGGAACATAATAGTAAAACAGTCGTTGGAATAAGCAATTTATTATTCAATAGTTAAAGAGAACTCTTAAAAATACACTAACGCTAAACGTATCTACGAACTCTTATAACATTTGTTCAAAGTAGGTACTTCTGTAGTCACTTCAGCATTCGTAAAAATAGGCATGATAGAAAAATTTGCAAAAGCCCGAATTGATGAGCATTATTCCTAGGCATTTTATTTCCAAACGTTTCTCTATCAAAATGATAAATGTGCGGATGCATTTAACATACGCAGGACTGTCTAACTAAGCTAAATTGACATGTACTCAATACGACAAAATCAAAGCAAGCAGAACTTACTTAGTTCAATGAAACTGATTTTTACAACGAGAAAATAAATTGGAAAAGCAAGATTTACCAGGAAACGATGAGAGATAGCACAAAAAAGGGAAGGGATATTTTCTGTGTAGAATTAAATGACGTACCTTAAAACGTACCGATTTTAATTTTTTACAGAGTTACTATTTTTATTGTTAAATTTATACACTGATTGTTTCTATCCTCGCCATTGATTAATAGTGGAGTTTGATAAGGTCACATTCTAACGAACTACATTCAAGTTTACTGATTACCAAATTTGGTTTAAAAAGCTGTACTAAAAAATATTTTTCTTAAAATAGGCTAAGAATTACTACCCTGAAATATTTTAACGCCATGTACTGGGTGGCCGTAAATATCTGATATTACATTACCTTTGGAATCAACATCGCTTTCTTAAAGTGATGAAACCAACTAAACTAAATGTCATTAATGTCATCACAACTAAAATTCCTATGTCAAAAATGATTACAGATTGCAATAAGTAATGGAGTTAGAACAAGAGATTTTTATAATCGAGTCGTAGGCTAAACTGCAGAATCCGGGGCACATTCCCTTCCTCTTATTGTATTTTATTACAATATGTAGGTACCAATACTTATTGTAATTGAAATATAATACTAACCAACATTTATAAGTAGCTAATTCCATGGCTACTGGGATCTCAGATATTTATGGCCACCAGGTATATCAACGTTCCAAGGCAACTACTTGCATAGATATTGCGTTTTAAAAAATAATTTGATCAATATGTCGGTGATTGCAAGAAAACCCGACGCGGTATTTGTCGGGCCATTTTGTTACTTGATAATTACAATGCTTTGAAAAAGTTTTACCTTGTTTTTTTATTACTTCGACACGAAGTGTACGAAGTATTGAAATTCCCTTATATCGAAAACCACTCAGAGTCAAATATCTCTAAAATTCGTGCCAATCGACTAATGAACCCAGTATACCGAATCTCCGTCTCGGCTGTGCGGATCTTTTGGTGAAGACCCCAGCCCACTAGATCCCTCCTTCGTATTGGAGGGTGCCTAAACGTGCTGTGCGGGGTATTTATGTTCGTATGTGTACACGATTCCGGTCGCCAGGAACCTTCCTGAAGTCTTGGATCGTTTTCATACGATAGGTCCTCCGAAAATGGAGGCAACATCAACTTTCGAGGTATGGTCGTCGGCAAAAAATCTTTTTTTATGTTTTTTTTTTAATAAATAACTTGTTCATAATATATCATTGTATTAGCGAAACGGAGTGATGCTGAGTGTAGAAGTTTTCTTGGAAAGCACAAAAGGGCGCTTTTCTTGGGTGGGAGGTACCGTATATTTTAATGTCTTGGTTTAGACCGTTTTTTCTTTAATTGCACTGTATTGTTATGCGTATATCGCGCGATCGAAAAAAAAAACTTAAGCAGGCCTTAGTGTTATCCAGAACCAGTATCAGACAATTGGTTTTTATTTTCACCAATGTCGCTATCTTATTCATCGGATCCATTCCTCCAATTGCATTCTACCATGTCCCTTGTCACGGTACTAATGTCGAGAACTAGGCCTTGGTTACCTAGTAGTTCACCTTCGAAGAAGATAGATTCCACTGGTTTTGCACAATTATTCTCAGAAGCTGCAAATAATTGCTGTAATTCTGCTAGAGCTTGAGCCTGAGCTATCGCATTTACACCTTTAGGTATATTACCGAAAGTTTTCTTTTCCTCCCTATTTGTCAAAGAACTTTAACAGCACCGAAACTCGAAGTTTGGCCCCAGAGGTTGGTATTGGGAGATCCGGTTTGGTGGGCAGCAAACGATGATTTTTAAATTTAGATCCCGATAAGATGTGGCAATGTTCAGGAACCGTGTGATTTTTAGAGTTTTTCTCCCCATTTGAATATTTAATTGCACTGTTACAGAAAATAATAAATTGAATAAATGAAACCTTAAAACACACTTTAGGTCATACTTACTTAACCATCCAATTCGGGTGTATTGGCTCATCCTATCTTTATTGCATTTTTAGTGCAGATGCAATGTAATTGGCTTAACGTTTTTAATGTGTTTAGGTTTTGCGGTTGTTTCTATGACCTTTCTTACCAGTGAAGTTGGACCAGAACAAAATGGTTAGTTGCTCTTTAACATTTCTCTCTTAAAAAATTTCAACATAATGTTTGTTATCGCGCGGTAACAAAGGCCCGTTTCTCACGCGGTAAAAGTATTGTCTGTTACAATATTTGGATTTTTTTTTATTCACTCTGTAGTATGGGTTTTAGTAGCGCTGTCGTAGTGTTTAATTTTTGTAACACGACTTCACTTTATGTTCTGTTTGACAGATTAGCTGGCGCAGTACACCTGACACTCTTTTAAAATTACTTCGGTTTGTAGCTCTAAAGCACAGTTATCTGCCAAAACAGAAAGCTGGCCGGAAACTCAAGTGTTGAAATCAACTTGAAACAATAGGCACAAGAACATTCAATTGGCTCTCAAGCAGTGTAACACAAATATGTTGAGTGAAGAAAATAGGATTGACTTCTAAAATAAATAGCCATTCATAAACACAACGGTGTTAGCTAAGAATGTTTAATCAACACGCATTAGCTAATTTTCGCACGCATTTACAAGTCAAATAATAACCGACTAACTGTA
The DNA here is from genome assembly GCA_940337035.1 of Agriotes lineatus. Classification (NCBI taxonomy): domain Eukaryota; kingdom Metazoa; phylum Arthropoda; class Insecta; order Coleoptera; family Elateridae; genus Agriotes; species Agriotes lineatus. Next base: position 140,802,000 of record OW679200.1, read on the forward strand.
TCTGAAACAAATTCACATTTTAACCACATTAAAAAGACAAGACCAAGGCAACTGTATTAAATACGCAAATACTAGGCTGCCCGCAAGTCCACCGTCGCGATTCGATGCACAGAAGTTCGGCTTTAGGGTAAGTATGTAACACGCAGTGTTTATTTGTCCATTATTCCTGATATTTCGCGGAGCGAAATCTTTACATGGCCTGGCATGAACACTTAACCGCTCAGACTGCAAATATAAGGTTATCTTAAGAACGTGGGCGACAACTGCTGCGCAGCGGAATGGGCCGGCTGACGTCACCAACCTTGGACGACTGAATGGAGGAAACTTTCCCACAAACGCGGCTGATTTGGCTCTGCCGGATTGCGTCTTAGTACCCAGTATATGTCACGAACCTCTTTTGACGGTGTCGTAGAATAGTGCATACTAAGTTATGTGGCACTTAGGTAAAGTTTCAAAACTGAGTGTTGTACGCATCCACTATGCAGTAAATTTTATTTACTGGACGGCAACAGCCACAGCCGAAATTCACTTCCAGCCGCCAGGGACAGGCTTCTCAGCGACAATCGTTGGTCCATATTAAATGCTACACATAAAATCAAGCTATCAACACACGAAGACGCGAATTTTGAGCTATATGAAATTACAATGATTAAACCAAATTAGTAATGAAAAACATGCAGACACAAACCGGCTATATTTAAATATTAAAATAAACATTCCAGGCGAGGGACCAGATTCCCGTTTCAACCCTTCAACTGTCACATGGTCGACGCTTTTTTCTCTACTGCTAATGGAGTTTCAGTGCATTTTCTAAATCTCTCTAGCCATTCATTGAACTTAGCGAAACTGTTTATTTCCAAGAATGATGCAGCTTGGTTGAGTTTTTCTTGAATAATTGGTCCTGACACGCAATTTTACACAAACCAATTCGAGAAAACCATTGAACTGCAAGGTCAACTTTTATCACCTCCATTTGTTGGACATTTCTGACTCGATTTTCACAGCTGGAAGTCTCAGAGAGTTTTAAGATGTGTTTCTTTGATTGTGATTTTGAAATCATACTATAAGTTGCGGCTTTAGGTAGTATATTAGTTAATAAGCAGATATATCTAGGTGTAGTGTACGATTTAAATATTCAATACAATCAGAGATAGGTATACCGAGTTTATCCGCATCAAAACTATCATAAATCACAAACAACGCCATATATATTGGTGCTGTAAAGTAAGATTGTAATAATGCAGCATTTCATATGTGACTTGCCCACTGCTTTTCTGAGACTACAGATACACAACAGTGCCAGACCCAGACAGTCCATAAACCCCGGAAAGTTTAGCAATTTTCAGAACGATGTTCTAAAGCTGTCGTGCCAATCGCAATGCAGCTGTACACATACAATAAGGACACAATGCCTATAATAGCATTCAACAACTAGACGTAGTTCTGACGGGAACAAGGAGCATCGCCTGCAGACATGAATGGTTAAACGAGCAGATGACGGCCGCTGATATCCTGCTGATGTTTTACACATCGCCGGTTTTACTGCAAAGTCGTAGTAGGTAGATATCGGCATTGTCTGTGCGAAAACTATAGTTTCTGGAACCGTATGAGAAATTTGAGATAGCATTGCCTAGTTTGTGAATAGTTGTTAACTCCTGCTGGCGCAACAGGAATGCGGATGCATTAAGTGTTGCATTACGCTGAGTTAATGGTTCAGAATTTTGACTAGTGTAACTATCAAAGTTTGCTGAATCCATTGAGCCCAGTCAAACCAACACGAGTACAAGCATTTGCGAATGGTTATGACAGGATACATTTAAGTTCTTATAGCTGTGGATAGCGTGACTGATACCTGCAATTGGTGGTACAACTTTAAATATTCCGGGAATCAAATAATTCTCATTTTCATAAATCAAAGCACGTTGCCATATATCTCTTTAAAATATGAATAAATTAAAGTTGCTTCTGATATAATGCGGAAATTGCCATTGGAATTATGATGGAAAATGCGTTTTATAAATGTCTTTATTGATAACCATTGAGCATTCCATACGCTTAAACTGGAATTAACTTTAAGTTCGTTATATGCGAATCTGTTATTCGCGCTTACCCAGGCTGTACTATTAATAACTACAGTTGATTATTGAGTAATACTTCGTGTGTTCTTATGGCCTAACACCTACTCGAAGAGAGTGGGCGATCTCCTTGCAGTGGAGATGTTCTCAACAGTGTTGCGGGAAGTATTTTTTGTAAGAATTTTGCTCACGCTGAAATTGACGTTCTATGTGCTAGACTCGTAGACTTATTGAGCTTGCACTCACTGTTGATCGAAATACAGGATATCTAGCATGGTCAAAGGTGTCGTTATCATTTCAGCAGTCGTTCGTATGCACCAAGAAGTATTTACTTTCTATCGGTTCCTTATCTAATTTAGTTTTGGACATTGTAAAAGTTTTTATTAATGTTTATTTAACTGCTAAAACAAAAATTCTGAAAAGTCGAATCAGTTAAAGTTATCAAGGACGTTGAAAAATATTTTGTATTTCTTGTTGGCACTTGGTGTAATACACTAAATAAATAAAACTATTTCGCAATCAAAATATTTGAAATTAAGTTCATGAAATAGTTGAAATAGATTTACTTATCTACGTCAATATGGCTAGATCAATGCTAGTTGTTAAGTAGTAGTATGTCCTAAATGACATTTTTTAAAAAACGTTATATCAGTTTTCTCAGAAAAGTTTGTGTAATTTTATAATATCCAGTACAAGATAAATTTTTAGTAAAGAGTTTTAGGTAAATATAAAACTTTATATAAAAAAGCATTTATAATTTAAAGAACTGCTTAGAGTTTTTAGAAATATTGATATCGTTGCTACACTGCATATTTCATAGTATTCAGTTCTAGTCGTTTTAAAACAATGTACATCATAAAGTTGGCACATTATCTTATTTCAAAGGCAGTACGTTTAATTATATACACCCAATATTAAACCTATTAGGTTATCGAAATAAATTACTAGACGAAGGCATATCAGATTTTCATAATTAGTTCGTATTCAGATGAATATTGTAATTACGTCAAATCATGAACTACAAAATTTATTAGTTGGAAGTTAATGATAACCACATCAGTATATATAAATTGTGAGTCGCTGTGAACTAAATAATTCAAACATTTAAATCTTGAAATTAAAGTGAATTGTATGAATAATATCGATACCAGTAAAATTGCTAATTTATCGTTTTATTGCAACTAAGTAGAAGTCAAAAGTGGTAAATAATTTTAGAAAATATAATCTTTGTGATTCACAAGGAAAGCGTCTGTGCAAAGTAATTCCCAAAGGCAGTCCCTATGCGCAGGTGCATCTAGGAGGCACCTTGAAACGTAAGACCTTAAGGACACCACACAGAAGGAACTGGGATTCTGTTTCTACTCCTAGAGCTGCGCGTTTGCCGACGTAAAGGAGGTCCATAGACTACGAAGTCATCGGGCTGTGTTGAGCGTGAAGGAAGTGCCGCTTAAACGAAGACAACCATCGAACCTCATTCTACCCGTGCAAGCATCACCAAGGGCTACCTGTAACTCAACCTGAGGGCCCATGTAAACAATAAGGAACTACAGAAAGGTGGAAAACCTTGTTGAAAGGGCAATGCAAGTTAATATTTATAGGAAGCTAAATAAATGTATCAGTTAGTTGTAAATTATTGCTAAAAACAGTAAAGTGTTTCGCTGAACTGAAGTAAAATAAGTGCATCTAATTTAGAATAAATAAAGTGGAAGCCATATTGACTACCGTTTTGCAAGACCTTGCAGCTCGCATAATCAGAGTAAAAGTCGCACTAAGAACTGAAAGTCGGTGTGGAGATATTTATAGTTCTCTGTGCCAGCCGCTCGGAGCGACGTAACGCTGATTGATCGTTCAAGTACAGTGTAATCCGGGGAACGTGGCCGCGTGATGCACAGTGGTTGTAGATCGTGTATCACAGGAGTCCACGTCTTATTAACCTTAAAACCACCTTTGGTGTTTATATTATTTGGATGGTTTAGAAATAGAATATCAATAGTATCCTTTCTACTAATATGTTGCTGTGGCTAGAGACTATGTGCATTTTAAGACTGATTTTATATTAAAAATGGATGATAGATTACTATTTTTATATAAACGGCAAAATAATTATTTTTTTTATTTACAAACGGCTCTAATTATCAATAACATTATGCTACACAAGGAAAGCTTACGGTAACTCTTAAGACTCTAGCTATTAAAACTACGTTCAGCAATCAAAAATTATACGATATTGAATTCGATTTTCCTGAATATTATTCCATGGCTTTTAGCTACGTGAGGTTATGTGACTCCAAACATTCAGTAAAATAATGTTGTTTATTGATAACATTAACAGTTGCACATAATTAAACTAATTTAGTTAGAAGATGTTAGTTTGTAGCTAAATATAGTTTAGAATGCACAATTTTATATTAACCCTGCAGTGGTGGCGCCAAGTCTCACAGACCGGATGAATACGTTATTGAGTGGGAATTTGTTAAAGGCGGTGTAAGAGGGTTGTGAATCTAGGCACCTTCACATTTTTAAACTTAGTTGCTTCCCGATAATCGGCATAAGCACAGTTGTTAGTGTTCGTGAGTTATTTGGCAAAAAGTCTGTGAGACTTGGCGCGACCATTTACGTTTGTGATTTTTTTTGTCTTCTTGATTGTTTTTACATTGAATGTAGCTGCAATGAACTTACAAATAATTTATGTTGCAGACAATATCGACGTTAGTATACCAAGACGTCATGATATACAAGAATTAGCTTTGATTCTAACAAATGACCAATTACATTGGCGATCACTACTCAAAAGGTCTAAACCGGGAATCCATCTAAGTAGAGAAGAAGTAGCTGGAACCTCTTCAGACCATCCAGTAGATGACCTTAATAACCCCACAATTATAAAACGTTGCTTTTTTCCAAAAAAAGTAGGAAAAGAAAAAAAAATATTGTGTCTTCGCATGCAGGGTTTTTGTGCACTGGTTGTACATCCTTGAACCAAAATGACGAAAATGAATTGTTTTGTTCTACCTCTTAGTTTTAAAAACATTGTTATGTCCATAAATGTATATAGAAAATTAAAATCTTGAAATTCATCAGAGGCTGTGTTTACTATTATGAAATTAGCATCATCTACAAAAACCTTTAAAAAATAGAAAGCAATAAATAGAATAATATTTTTTTAATGTTAGCAGTAACTGAAATATAACTGAAAATCTTAGTAATAGTAAATAAACATCTCATATAAACATTTATTGTCATATAAATGGTTCTTCATTTTTGGGTCTAAGAGACTTGGCGTGACCAGCCGTGTCATGAAACTGGGCGCGACCACTGCAGGGTTAATATGGTACGCCGTTATTGAATTATTTACTGTTTAAGTTTTTTCAACGAAATCACATCGGAATGGTATGCAATATCATATGCATGTAGTCCTTGAGTAGTATTTCATGGTTCATAGCTTTATTCTAGATTTACATGTCGTGTTGTATGTCATAATCCCTTTAGCACAATAGTGTACCATCTGAAACAGGCTATCGTTAAAATTAATTATTCATCATAAATGTGTTACAAGTAAGAAAAAAGGTGCGTAGAGAGGGAATTTAAGGCGTATAATCCGAAATCTCATAGAAATTTGCACAGATCTAAGAAATAGAGTGTATTTAATATTACAATAGATGTATGGTGAAGATAAGTGACAAAATTGCAACATTTTTGGACTGCCAAGTGATATATCAAAACGTTTGTAATTTCCCAATATAATCTATTTTTTTATGAAATAATTAAATTACTTCTTAGTAAATATTAGTTTAGAGTTCCTCTTTTATTTTTCTGTTAACCTCTTACTGGTTAAATTCATTTAGACTAATGAATTGTTATAAAGAAAACTGTGTAAATATAAACTGGTTTTGTTTCTTTGTTGAAAATAAGGTATTAATTATTAAACTTGTTTTGGAGATGAAAATGTATTGTCGAACGTTAAGTTTGTGATTTTTAGTTGGTCTTCTCCCTCCTCTTGTTTAGTTCGCTTGTTAATAGTTAACGACTACCACAAAATCCAGTCTGGGCGGTTGAAACTTAGGAGTATTGCTTGATCGGCCATCCACACTCTTCTTTTTAGTTTATATGTTTAGTTGATATAAACTTAGGTGATATTGAGATTACACCTGCGTTGAATGTGTGAGAATTATGATACATAGAAGCTTGTTAGCTAATTTTTATATTCTTGGGTAATCTTCCAGAAAATAAATACTATGTACACTCGGGTGCAATAGCCGGCCGCCAGCTTAGCCGTAAACGGCGTGCAGGTTTTTACGGGATTAGTCAATAGAACAAAACAAAGATTTAAGTGCCCAGCTCAATTTTTTTCCAAATAACGGCGAGTGCACTCCGGTGTTCCAACGAGAATTTGTAAACTCAATAACTTATGCACAAACACAGTTCCTGAAAGAGAGCTTCAAGCAAGATAGGTAACCGTAACTAAATTCAGCTGGCATAATGATAATGTAATTTCAAAAAAATATATCACAGTACATAAATACACATATATCACAATAGTTAAAAAAAAATATAGAATCATAGGTTATTACGAATAGCAAACTTCACAATTGAGGTTACCTCTAACAAAATTGTAATACTGACAGTTCTACATACAATTTAGCAATAATAAAATTGCACACATTAAAACAGGTTGATATCCAGGCAGCTCTGACAGCAGGTGTTCCGTGCTTGGTTTCGGAGGAAACGCAGAGCGCGATTCCTGAGCGTTCGTTCCCAAATTCGTGCGGCCGAAAGCTGGTGGCTCAAATGTTATACCAGGAGAATAGCCTCCGTATCGGGTGCTTTTTTGTGCTCAAGTTAGCGCGTGCAGCAAGAGGAAAAGGGGCTCCGAAGGTCCAACACACACCGGCTCGGCATGAAGCGGTGGCCGTGGAAGCAATAACAAACAGCTGCAGAAATGCTTCAGATCGGCGCTCCAGCACTAGTTGCTGTAAAGGGGGAAAACAAAGATCCTACGATAACATAACATAAGTAAAAGGAGTCTAGGGCGACTAAAATACTCACCCTGGAACAAAAATTCCAGGCAATGTGTGACGGCACGTGGTCGCATACAGAATACGCCGAAGGCGTAGGAGTAAACATTTCCTCAAAGTGAGCTCGGGGACATTGGAACCACTCAAAAGTGTAGGCTTACATTTCACAATCAAAAGAAACAAACAGCAGCCTCACAAAATCCCACCGAAGCTCTTCAGACGCTAAACCACCATGGTGTCGATTTGCCGGGCGAGAGCGGAAAGAACGCTCAAAAACAAAAACATGCGCCCAGGAAAATTTTCAAACAAGGTCACTGCGCGAAATACGAAACGGCGCGCTCACAGAACAATCGCGCAACCAGATGCGCAACAGCGGACTGAATACTACAGAATGCGAAGTTGAACGGCGGTGCAAATGAAGCGTCACAAACTGTAATAAGTTAACGTGTTTTATTTTTTTAAGTTACAATTGTCTGAAAATCTTCCATTTACGAGTGACATTAAAAATGTTACTAGGCAGTTTCAGTTGTAAAACGATGCAAAATAAGTTTTTCATAAATTCCGCAAGGTAAATCTTATCTTGAAGCTGAACACACACTTCCCGTCGGCGAGGGAAAGCTTTTCTGTGGGGATTCTCCATTACATCACCAGCAGACACATCCGGGTGGCACCTACAAAAAATTATAGGAATTTTTTCTAGTGTTTTTTCAGGTGCAAATGGTTTGACTAGAGCGAGTGAGATTTTTCTTCAAGCCTATGATTGAGCTAATTCGAGCAACTTTTAGGATTATCGTAAACGAAGTTTGAGAGGACGGCCGAGCTAACAAATTCTCGCCTATCAGGCAGCCTGCCTGGGTTCGATTTCCGGCAGTCCCTATAGATGGATTTTAAAAATCATACGCTCCCCAGCTACTACGCTAACACCTGTAGTAGTCGTTAACCCCTAACAAGGGAACTCTTCCTCAATTTCGACGGGCAATGCTAACCGCCTACCTGGTATAAGACACTTTGTGGTTATAACAGGCGACTGATCTGGAAGGAAGAAGTAAACGGAATTTCCTCCGTAACACGATACAAAATTTTACCTGCTGTCACTGGATTCTAGACAATATAAAACCTAGGTCTTCGCATTGCCAGTTTTGGATTATATTATATATGATTAAATACAAATTTATAATGCACGATAAATTGGTTCTTACTGTTATTGTACTATAGTAAGATATAATTTAGGTATCGTTGAAACTCAAGAGTTTGATGTTGAAGGATGATAGGTGCATTTTTAAGTTGAGACAATATTTAAATAAATTGAGAAGAACAATCGCATATCCCAAGTAGCATTATAGTGACGGGAACTGATACCGGAACTTCGGTTAAATGGGAGTAAGACAAATTACATTTTATACCTAAATAGTGGTAATCAAGTGATTTCCACAGCTGGTAGTCGCTCCATAGTTTTACAAGTTATTAGTCTTGCCCAGGGCGTTTGAAACGTTATAGTAACTAAGCAAAATCACTTTAAAGTTATTATAACCTTATGGTGAATAGTTATAGTAGCGGTCACCAAACTGTATCGCACTAAAAGATGACTTAAACGTGACGTCTACTTAAAAATGGTTTTGGCAGTTGAGACCAATTTATTGTCGATTTAGTAAAATTCAGTATTTTCACGGAGAAAGGAACGCCTAGCGGTTAGGCAACTGATGCTACGAGTATGTCGAATTTAGTCGAGCGGCAGAGTTCTGCTAAAATACAGTTTTCAATATCATCTGCAATTCTTTCCGCCGAGGGACATTAATTGTCGCTAGATGGCGATACAGTTTGTCGTCGTTTCCGTGTTCCCAAAAATGTCAGGAAAGTGTTAATTACTGTTCGTTTGGCAGGAACGAAATCTCGAATCATCGTGCCCTGTTGACATGGCAGAATTAGATTAATGGATTGCAGAAATTCACTGTTTCGTCAGGCGTATGTAGCATAGGCGATTTGGCCACTTTTTCCACCCACATCCATGGGAAAACAAGTTGTTGTGTTAGCACATTTTTCGTGTACGTTAGGCAGATTATTTTCTGCCTTCAAGTTACGGGCTAGAACTGCTCAAAGTAGAGGCTTACATCATCGCCGAGTGCTGGAATGCAGCCCCGGTATCGTTCGAGCAGCCCCAAGGAGGCCCCCTGTATTTGCAGTAATCCGCTGGGAGCTACATCACATTCACCGTTGTGCTGAGTTTGGTTTGAACCTAACGCCTATTTTGTTTTGTGATTTATTAATGTTGTCGAATTCTTAACGGCCTTGCCGTTCGTTATTTATTTGGATAATTCATATACGGCTTAAACCTTAAAGTTAGCGGCTTCACCGCTGTTATAATTACTTGTAAATCAGGTGTGTTAAATGAACCGTCAGTTTTAAGCTGAGTTAGTTTATTTATTATTTAGCTCTACATGCTAGTAAATTAGCTGAGCGAATGGTAAATCGAGATACGTTTGTTCCATCACTACCGTTTAGTTATTAAGTTCGCTAGAGCAGCAGCCCGCAGATTATTTGATATACCACTACGACATGCAGATATCTGATTGAGTGTGAGTACACGCGAGATATTAATTTAATACATTCTAGGTGGAACGCAGTACAGCTGTGTCGCTTACTCAGTACTCGGGTTGCTTACTAAAGTACATGTTTTGGCCCACTTACAGATTAAAATGAATTAATTTGGAAATAATCTTTACACGCCCTCAGCATAAGCTGCGTTTTCGAAGGCACCCTGTTCAAATTGTGATTGATTAATTGTGATATTTACCTATGTGATATATTTATTATTGTGATAGCCTTGTGATTGTACGTTTAATGCCAGTAATTACAAATCGAGTTTATGCCCCCTGTTAATGATCTATAATCTAGTTGAAACATTATGCGCTTTATCGGACTGTGGGTTTTCATTGTTTTTGTTGTATTGTTTGTTACCTTGAGCAATTTATTGGTTTGTTCGCTCAAATAAACCAAGGAACATGGGCCTGAAAAAAACCATTTGGCGCCCCTATAATTTCAACCGTTTAGTTTTGAAGGTAAGTCATCCACGCCCTTCCTCTGAGCTAGTGCGAGTGCATGTTCCGATTTACTATCGGCAATTACTAATGTAACACAGTTTCAGGAAACTGTTGCTAAACCTTTAAAGTTGCGGAACTTGTTAGTGATATTTGGTGGTGGGTAGTCGCCACGTTTTTGCTACATACAGAAGTGATTTTCACCTTGCGCATGACATTCTAGCCACCGGAAAGTTGCTATTACCTTCAAAACACTGTGAAGTGATCGCCACTGCGTAGTGTCCTGATTACTGCATATTCTTCATTATATTGCGAGCAAATCGGCAACAGTATTTATATTTTTAGAATATCGTCAAAGTTTTCTATATCTCTAAATTGCAAAATGCATGGAAATTTGGAGTAATTGATCTCAGAAGCACTAAATGAATTGTACATTAATGTTTCCCTTTGGGGTTGGATTAAGAAATCTGCTCAATACCATCATATTACCATTGATGGGATTTTGCAGTGTTAGAAGAATGCATGACGAAATTGCAATTTTGAAGTACACCAACTTTCACGACATGTGCAGAAGGAGTTGCAGAAGTTACGCCAGACATGAAGTTGCCAATCACAGTGGTTACCAAGTGACCGTCACTATCTGCTTGGTGAAAGTGATTATAAAGTGGAATCTTTGCACACTTTTCAGTTTCTGACACTGTGGTTTAGTAAAAAACACTTCGAATGCGTCCTTTAAAGTTATATCTTCCGAAAGTAGCCATGTTTGTGGACAAGACTAATGCCGTCATTATAACAATCATAAACGTGTTGCTCAATAAAAATAAATTTCTCGCCAGTACAGGATGACATGTAGTAAATTAATGCGTAGTTCTTGGTTTTATGTAACCAAAATTAATGAAAACACTGTTTGAGGTATCTAGGTTCATAATTTAAGAGATGTGTGACTTACTGTTTTCAGTTTTTTAAGTGGCTATTGCGATGGCGCGTGCTCATATATCAAGCTGCAGTACCTATATTAGATAATAAACATTTATTACTATTCTTAGCATATATATATCCTAATTTTTATTTATTTATCGTTATACCTGACTGTACACTTACAATAATATCGAGTTAGAGAAAACGCAGAGACAATGATGGAAGAATAGGACATACTACTATTATAAATAAATTGTGAGATTAAACGACATAACCGAAAAAGCAACAGTAAGTCAAGTTTCGTGTAAGTAGCGGCCACCACGTCTCCACGTTTTGCCACGTGCAGACAACGTGGCTGAATAAGTTCCAGAATGTTACGAGAACGTGGTAGCCACCGAAAAAGTGTTCCTTATTTTGGCGAAAGCCATGTAGTAGAACCGTTTCTATCATGTAACAGTGACTAGTGGTAAATAACTTTATAGTTTCTACTGGAGTGGCCGCTACGTGGCGCACACTAAAAATGCTACTTGGAATAGTAACAAGACAAGTACGTGTTTTACAACAATTTATCTCATTTTACTTTCGAAATAATATCCTTACGTGCTTGTTCACTGCTTTTTCAATTATATAATTCTTTCAGAAACAATATTGTGAATCAGAAATATGCCATTGACAGACCAAAGTTTTAATCTTTGTAAAAATCAAGAAACATAAACTGCATGCGTTTGTAAAGCATTTATATTTTGAGTTCAACTCCACATGCATTGTTCTAGCTTTTTGAAGTGCAGCAGTAAATGATGCACAAAGAACAAACCGTAGAAAACTTTAATAGACTTGCAGAAATGTCACAGCCATTTGTCAATGATAAATAGCGGTTGGGCAAATGACTCCAAATTCGCCTTGATATTTTATCTCAAAGCTTGTGTAACTTCGCCAAATCAATACAAAGGCGCGAAAATTGACATTTCGGCTCTTAACAAATGTCGGGCGACGAATACAATGTTTGCCTTCTTTCAGCCTGCGCCGTACTTAAGACGATATCCAAGTTTTGTGTTTCTGCTGTTTAAAAGAAATATTTGTGTCAAATCGAGGCTGAGAGAGATTAATTACCCGAGCCTCTGTTACAGTCGCCTTCAGGCAAGCAAAATTATCGGTATTTCTCCTGCAAGGCAGTTTTTCCCCGCCCGCTTCATATCTCATTCGGTTATTTCTATAAAAACGGAGGCGCGAACGTTTTATATTTGAACCCTTTGGCGAGCGCAATTAAACGCGTTTAATGCGGGGGTGAAAACTCGAAACAGGTTAATCCCTGTAATTAAACTGCGTGTAATTGTTGTAAATTATTTGCAGCAGCCGAGGAAATATTTGGAAACGCGAAAAGTGCGTGTTCGATCTTATTTCCATTGCTGTGATTTTAACTGATGTGTGGCTTCAGAATCTTTTTAGGGTTGACGTCTCATATGTTACCCCTTAAAGGGCAAAAGTTCATACGTTGCTCGCTATTGTTTTATTTAATATTTGAGTTTTTGGTTACATTTTGTTATTGTCTCTTTCACTGGTTCATAGCGATTTTTTAATAAGTATGATTACGTATAGTATCAGTAAAAAGTTAAATTACCAACTGATTGCATGGAGTGTTACTCATGTGTATTACAAAAACAGAAAATTACAATCTTTTATTGCCATATTAATAATTCAACTAGACATTTCAAGAAATTTCGACATTTACATTTTCCATATTAAGCAAATCCAATCTATTTATATACTTAGCTAAGAAACAAAAACAATAGCACAAATAAAAAAAGACTCGACATTTCCTGTGATTATTCATATTTTCCACACTAATTTATGAAAATCTCTTTGATTGAAATATAGATGTTTGCAACGCTGACCTCTCATCGTAAATTGAAGATGCTGCAAATACAGCTATATTGATGTTGCTACCTGAAACTTAAAAAGAAGATGCGGATATTACTGTAAAGGCTCTTCTGGTGTAGCTTTTAACGACAGGTGAAATACTGAAGTCCTCTACTAGTTCTGGTAGATGTTGCAAATAATGAATACTGACGATGATGAGTTTGATCAGTAACAACATTGATATTTTGACTTCTCCAAAATTGACAGATTTAAGGATGAACATCTGTCAAAGAAATTGCTGTCTCTATTGTAACCAAATAGAAAATATTTTTAATAATCCTAGGATTGTTCTATCTTGTAAGTTATAACTTTATAATTCTTCATAAACAGAATAAGAAAGCATGTTTACGTCGTTAGAGATGTATAACAGTGGTTAAGCTGAAAAATAATGCTGCAATTTAAAGAATACACTTTTTCCTTGCATGACTTCTCAGTTTTTGAATCATATGTTGTTACGTGTAATTTTACAATTTGATACAAGTTCAGGAAATGTCGTAAGTGCCCTGCAGTCCCTAAGTGTGTATTTGGTTGCATACTCATTTCTAATTTTTGGGATGTTCTGAAAATCCTTGAGTTCTAGGGGATTCTAATAAATATTCAAAAAGATTGTTAGTACTCTGATTTTTCGTGTGATTGTTTTGGGGTGATGTGCCTGATTTTTGTGGAATTTTGTTCTATGCAGATTTACGATTTCAAAATTATTATGTAAATCGATGCTCGGCCGCTAGAAATCCTGTGTGAGATTACTGTAATAAATCTAGTTAAACTGGAATAACAATTTATTTGTGGCCACCTTCCAGCTTTGGTATGTTCTTGTAGTTCCGTTTGAACATCGATTTCGATATTCTGTCATTTTAGGACTTTTACTCTTACCCCTTGTGGCGTAGTGTCATATTTTGCATGTGTTTCCCCTTTAGTTTTAATGTCGCTTACAAACACACTTGGAGGACCAACTCCTACACCGTTCTGAGTCCTTCAACTCATGTGGATGCCTTCGAAACTTTGACCCACACATTCGCTTGGACGGCATCCCCAAGTCCACCACCCTGTACAGCTGCTATGACGACGCCACTGTGCTATGCGTGCACCAAGAAGGTACTGTTCTATGCACCCAGGTATCTTTTGCGTGTAGAGCTAGCGTATTTAGCCATCTGATCTCTCAAAACCGAAAATACCATTAGTGCTATTACTATAAAATTCTAAGCGTTCTACTTACCGTTTATGCTGGCGAAATTTCTAGCCGATTTTGCAAAGAAATCAAGAAAATCTGACATCGCTGCGATGTATCCACCTTGTGCGATTACTGTTTAGTTAAGCGAATTAGTTTAGTACGTATTCTTTCCTACATTGGCGGCTTTCTCAGCGTTTTAGTTGCATTCAACTCGGGAATGATTAACGCGCTTCTCAACGTTTTTAAAATTAATGCTTTCTATGCGAAATTATCCGGGAGCCAAAACATTACAAATAACTCCTTTTTAAGGCTGAAACACACAGTTATGTGTGTAATACCCTAGGCGCATAATACCATTCGCGAGGCTTCGTTTTGAAAATAATTTATCTTTGAGAAGCGATTTGATGAGACTCCCGTTTATCGATATCGCAGTACTTAATTTTTAAGTCACTATATATTCATAGTTGAAATATGTTTACTCGAGAGAATTGGGAGTTAAAATCGTAGAGTTTTGGTTTTCACTTCAAATTTATTAAAATCACAACGTTGTGCATTTTATACTTAAAACTACATTAAACCCAAACAAGTATCATATCTCACAATTGTTTTACACTATTGGATTCCATGCAGAGTGTTGTATTTGTACATACTGTAAAATAAACAATTAGGCTATTTCAAGCTCTGGTATTTTCTTTCTTTTATTATTTTCATGAAACAGCATAAGTGGTTTAAGAACTTACACGGACATCTGTAGGTTTTCTGGTTTGGACTCTCGAACCAGTGGCATGCCAGATATTAAAGAACTAAATTATTTTAGGAAGCTGCTTACCTAAAACAATTCAAAAGCATGTAACTTACTTCTGAGTGCATCTATCATTGATGCAAAGAAGCTAAGTGTAGTAAGTTAGAAAATCAACAAAACTTGAAAACTCAAAACAAGTTTGTTAGGAATTGCGAGCTCGAAGATGTACTTGATGGCCGGGATTTCTGACGAAACGAAAATGGGCAGCTTTAAGGCTGTCGAAGGGAGAACTGGCGTCATTCTACAAGCAAAATGACGAGCCACCTTTTGGGGTTTTTCAACTAGTCGAGTAAAAAATTGAGACACTGTCAGTTTAAAGACTGGCTACGAGCATCGGCGTCGATCCACACGCTGACAACGAGATGTATCTCCAGGAATGCGTCGGTGGAACGATATGAGGTTTTTTTTAAATATATGCGATCGGAGATCGATATGAAATTCCGTGGCACCCAAACAAGAGGCGATTCCGAATTTCCCGTCTGAAATATTTGAGCGAACATTTTTCGACAAGACAAATAAATTATCGATCCTCTTTTCCTTGTGCATAGGAAAGGCGGTGTCAAATTTTAAACTGACCTAACAATAACCGTCAATCTTTTTCCATGTTTCTGTATATAAAGTAGAGCTACAAAAAAATCCCAGTCGAGTATATTATCAACGAACGGCATAGAATAATAGTCGGCTTACATCTTCTGTGACAGCTTTCTATTTAAAACATAAACTAAAGTGTGCGCAAATTAGTCGTAATACACGTTGATTTTATCAAAAGAATTATTTTCAGGGGTTTTAGATTTATCTGTAAACTTCCTTGTAGTTACAATGATTTTTTTTCTATATATTTTATATGAATGCCTAAATACAATTCTAAAATCTAATAATAGATCTTATAGATACAAAACAAATATTATCTCGTACAGCTAGAGCTTATTATTAGTTTTAGCAGTTGCACCGATACAGTGGTAGCGAGAGCTTATATATAGTTTTGACGAGTTTGTGATTCTTTTATATACTCTACCGATGACCGTTACTGCTAGTTTCTATGAAAGTACAATTATTTCCATTGATCTTATTCTATCAACAGTTTTTCAGAAAACCGACCAGGACAAAATTCACAAGTCATGAGACTTTCTCCGTCACTGAGAACCTCCATCAGTTTCGCACGGCTGTAACAAAATGCTTAAAATACCTCTAATATAATTATTTTAAAAAATGTTTGGGCTTACAAGGTCTAAGTTCTAAGACAAAAATCGCTGTGTTTATATACAAAAACAAGGCAGGTTAAACCAAACTTTAATTTCAATATTTATAATCATTTATATTGCAAAGACTATAGGTCTAAGTCCACACCTTGGATAGTTTTCTAGAGAGTCTCGAATCCTTGCACCATTCAAGGCTTACACTATATGTTTATGATTATTAGTAATGTGTGCAGTTGGCATTGGGACATGGGATGATGTGCGTCATCGTTTCACTTTAATTTAAGAACTAAGAAAATATTATTACAATGGCTCCTTCAAATATTTTTAAAGGAAAGGAACAATTAATACGGACGTGGGATGTATAAATGCATTATTTCTAATTAACTGCTCACTGTGTAGCTGTAACTATATTGCAAGCTTTCAAAACCGATCGCCAGAAGCCCTTTATTATTGTGGTTCTACCATGATAGCGGGCGAACTGTTTAAAAGAAAGATTAAAGGCTTAATCAGGATTACGTTTTCCATGAAATTAATTAATACTGTGTTGGGAGGCCGGTTTTGGTCTAGTGGTGTTGTGCATATTTTAAGCTACAGCTTATTGAAAAACGATTCGGTAAATAAAGCACTTGGATGAAAGGATTTTACATATGCAACAGTTAACATAAATAATTCTTATTACTATAAATTGCGGCCAACAATGCCAAAAGTTACTAACTTATATTATTTAATTTCATTCTATTGACACGACAATTTCTATTTATAGCCACATAACAGTTTTTTTTTGTCTTTAAAAGTCGCTGCGAGCGTTTTTGGGAAATATGAAATTATCCCTGCCCACGTGATCGGCGCTTTCATCAGGATTTTATTATCTCACAGCACATTATTAAAGACTGCGGGAACTTTCAAGTGGTTCGGGGCAACCCTTGTTTTAATTAATCTGATTGAATTGAGCGTCGAAATGACCCGGCACACGTCCTGCGAGAGGAATTCCACTGACGCAGGAACTTGGACGGACATTCGAAAATTTTAATGCCCCAATAGAGAACCCAATACGGAAGCGTATAACTAATTTCCAAGAATGGTCGTGTCAGCAGCTCTCAGCGCCCTTGATTTTGCTGCTGGGGAATTGGGCTTTCTGCCCTTTGAGTTCAACATAAACGATTTTCTAGCGTGCTGACTTCTAGATCTTAGATAAAATTTAATCGAAGAGCGCCGGACCAAAGTCGCAAAGTATTAATAAGCGTTCCTCTTTAAAGGTTCACTTTGACTACTCCTTCACACAGCACGCGTTTACAAGTAGAACTCATTAGGCAACTTATAATACCATGAGTAGGTAAGCTCTTGCATTAACTATCGTATGCTCCTAGTTCGTGGAAGGATTTTCTATAAAGTGCAATTTTCATAAAAGATGCAGATGCTGCATGTAATTACGTATACCTACTAAGAACATTTCCTCGCCGTTTAATGTTTCAGCACTGATGAATAAGACATTTGAAATTATATATTTTTCGCCAACTTTATGCTTTTCTTCTACGTTGGGTGTTGCATCTACCTTTTGGGCCCTTATTAGTCTCCTTTCTGCAACACCCATCCTAGAAAACTGTTCAGTCTGCCTAGTAATCAAAGCAGTTCCTGTGAGAAACTAAACAATTAGTCGTTCTATAAGCATGTTTTAACAGCGTAGCAGTAAAGTTTGTGCTATTACCGTTAGATGTTGCTTGTAGATGAGCACAGCAAAGCGATGCAGCACGTGCACTACCATAAATCGTTCCGCGAAAGACGTACAAAAACACCACTCAATAATGAAATATTGTGTTACAGCTGTGAGGGCTATCAGTGGGTGTCCATATTAAAACGTAACGCAGCCCCATATTTAATGTCACGAACCGAATAGTGTGCCCAGCGTTTTGACAAACTACTTGTGCGATTTCAGAAAGTGACAAGCTACCCAAAGTACGTTGACCCAAAAAATTACTCTTTAAACAAACTACTTGGGATCAGAAATGTCACCGCGGGCTCGGGTTTAACTCCTCTGCTTAATAAAGGACACCATGTTAGGGCCCGGCCCAATTTCGCCTTCAGCGAGACGCAATATTCAAGTCTAAACGCTACTACAGAAGCACTTTTCGGTGACAATAGAGCCAAGTTCTAGAAACGGTTCGCGTCCCAAGTAGACCACTCACAAACCAAGGCATGTAAATAGTGAATTGACGAAACTGGCCAGGAAGGGCGCAATAAACTCCAAATTTTTGAAGCCCGAGCTTCCTACTATAATCAGAATGGGGTTTTGAACTCGGAGTATACCAGAGGGAATCATTTGGGAGCCATTGCATAATAAAACACAACTAATTATGTAAACAGAGTATATAACGAAGCAGACGAGGACGCGCCAGGATTCAGCCATCATTCGGCCATGAACTTGGTCACCCGCCGCTTAACCATTTTTCGTCATGGGCATTCTCTAACTTGTGGTTTCAAGTTGCCTGCCTTAAATATTTGTAATTCATGCCCTGGCATTAGCATATTCGCGTAAGTTGTACTTGTAAAATGTAGTATTGGGGTATTCTGCATATATAAAACTGCAGCATTGCTGTATGCGGTTTGATTTTTGTTCTCAAAGTAAATAACGTTTATCATTTGGTAACATAGGTCGCACTCAATTCTCCACATGGTAACCCGCTCCATTGGACTACAAGACAGCTAAACGCTGGATGGAGCAAGTCCGGTCAGGAACAAAGTACATTCGATCGGGAAGGAAGCGTTTATTAAAATAGGTAGAAATATATTAATGTTTCTAAAAAGACTAAAGCATTCGAGCGAAATACTCAGTAATGTCAATAAAACGAATTCTCAAAGAAACAAGTCGGCGAATCTACGCTATCGGTGGGAACCTGAATTTTAAACAGACGCCTTAACCACTCGGCCAGGAAAACCATATAATGCACAAGCTCATGATTGTATTATAACGGCTAGAATCATTACATTAGAAAGTGAGCCCGATCGCGGCCGGAAAAAGTCCGACTGGTTTTATATACTCTATGACACTAGAATCTTGTCTATGCTTTCTGTTACCTATTTTAAAAAAATATTCTATCTGCTATTAATACTATAACACGCGGAATGATAGTTACAAGAAGTCATTAGAGCTATAGTCGTCAGTTAACCTTCCTAAAGCGTTCAAATCTTAGTAAAATTTTAATAAGACTTCAAACCACTACCAAGGGCACGTTTATAATTCTAGTTTAATGTCTAGTCATGTTATTAACATAATTTGTTTAACTACGAGTTGTTATACATTCAAAATCCAAAAAAATTATGAACAATAAAAGCTGTTTACTAACGCCTTTTATGCAAATAGGACCAAGTTAAAGCGTTCACAGAAGACTTGCGAACAGGGGTGGACCGAAGCGAATGAAAACGATGATGAAATTCAGTAAAAGTTGTTAAGACTCCCGATTTTCGTTAAGTGTAATTCCGCATTCTGCTCCCGCAGATTGCAGCATAATTTAAGCCATCGGGCATCTTTCCCAAGTTCTCTAACTGTTTGGCATATATGTAGGCCAGACCCCGACATCTGTCGCATAAAGTATTTTAATTAAGGCGTTTGCTTCAATCTAGAGGCGGACGCTGTAACGCATGATCATAGCATCAAAACCCTGCTAAGTGACTTAATAAATCGCTGGTAGATGGAGTTTGCATTCAGTCCTCAATAAGGTCACTATATCAATAAGGTACCGCCATTAGTGATTTTTTATATCTATCCTTGTCGCACAATTTTCTCCAACTGGGGATAAAAACACATAACCTAACAGATTCCTCACTTTGCAAGTGCCATTACACCAAAAAGAAAATCCCCAAAAACTATTGTCTTTCCTATTGCACTTGGGAAATTTGTATTTGTTATCCTTATCTCACAATTTTCTCACATTCTCAAGCGAGGAATGGAATGGCGGTACCTTATTGATATAGTGACCTTAGTCCTCAAGTTAAAAGGCGAGGCCTTGGATATCAGATTACAGCGCCGGCGAGACGAGGTAGTGGACGGGGGAAGCCCCGCGCTTTGTTGCACGTTACATTTTGGGTGATGCAATTTAGCACTTCGAATAACAGATTTCGTATGCATCTGAGTGAGATGCCCAACTATGGAAAGTTTTACGCATGACGCAATCATCGAATTTACGCTGCGTCCAGCGCGTTCCCTCCCGGGAGAGTCGAATTTAAGCTTCGCTATCGCACGGATGTGCAAGTTAATTTAAGGACAAAGAACAACCCCTTTAGTTCTCAGGGGCGCGTTGTACCCTCGGACTTGTGGCAGTTATAAGTGCTTTTTGTTCCTTAAAGTTCTAAGTACCGGTGTGTACAATTCTTCGCCCAGGTTGGCGGATTCGTAACAGGAACGAATACAAAGCATCAATATACAGGGTGAGGAGTTGTGAGTTATCGTTTGGCTCCACCCTGCTACTTCTTCGAAGGATCTTGCCGCCACAATTCTCCGAGTAAGCTGGTCAACCGTCCCTATCTGCCTATCAACCTTTGCTGCATCTAAGCTGCTATCGCAACCCTCTTCTGTAAGCATCGCCAGAGCGTTGAATCTCCAGGTCGAAATCTCCCGGCACCAGCACGTCAACAACACAGTTGCTTGGAGCCCTAGCGATGACGTAAGGTATTGTACTAGCATTAATAAACAGTGAATTGGGTATAATACAGTGGCGTGCGAAGTTTCGGAACTCTCAATCTATCGTATATGCTATTTGTGGGCCGCGTGCTAATTACCCGAGCCCTAGTTATCGTCAAGTAATGTAAATAGAAGCCTTCAGCCCTTATTGTGTTGCATTGTTTACTAACCCCAATTCGTAGCATTTGCTACATGCACACTTGCCTTCGGGCCTGTAACTAGTATGGTAATAGATTACCCATTTTTAATTAACGTATTGTTTTTCATTTAAATTATTTGTGCATTTTTGTGACTGACAAGAATCGAGTTTCTTGTTGCGTTGTGTATGTATTCCTTTGTACAGGGCCTAAGCAACTGGAGAAAGGACACCCAAAAGGTAGGTGTAAAAGCCAGTGCCGTGGGAGTGCCCCCTTGGAGTGCTACGCAACGCTACTGCGATTGGTTTTCGATTTTTGACCGGTCGTCAGTTAATTATCAATCTCAACATCTTTCAAATGTCGTGGCGCCCCATAACCTTGTCTTAATAACCCGATATCGACACCCCGTCGTGGAATTTCGCCCCAAAACGCATCCTAAACCTGTGAACCCCCCACGCGATTTAGTTCTGGCCGGAGCATTTGAGCTGTGGGGTACGTGCAAGGGCGGACACTGCTACGAGCATCCCATGGGGTCGTAATGAGCAATTTATCGTGTAACAAAGTATTATGTTTATTTTAACGGTCTTATAATTTCCAAACGCGGGTCGCTCATGTTGAAGCTGATTGATTCGCCTCTCGCATCGGTCTCGAAATCAACTTAGCCGCAATAGGAGTCGAGTCGTGTACAGGGAGGCGAGAGTAGAACACGCTTACAGTAAAGATCCCGTCGTGACGATGGGCTTTGTGCGTTACGTGAAATTATCGTATGGTAGTACTTTAACGGTCATTGTGGAAACCCTATGGTATTTTCCGGATTATCTACTTCCTTCGTATTACGTTATGTGAAGTTTTCATCACGTTGCGCTCTAGTTATTGAACAACTCCATTGTCATATTACTTTTGATCCATAAGCGGTTTACCGTAACCTGTCTGCTGTTCTTCGGCGACCATCATCGGTTCACCATTCCGATGTCTCGAAGATTGGGACTAATTTTCCGTCGTGGTAGCTGGGTTGTTATCCGTTAACCCATTTTTTGGCTGGTACACTATTTCAAGCTTTCGTTGTTAACTGCATTACCACTAAAAATATGCATTCTTTTTAATAATTTCCGCAATTCATTTTGAATTTAATATTTACGCATTTATGTTGTTCCATTTTTAAGATAACCGCATCGTTCGTCTAACGAACTCAAATTTCGAACTCATCCCCATATGGGATGGCCAAACGCTCTTTGCTATGTTTGTTGGTTTTGCGGCCAGTCCGTCAAATGTGTTATGTTCAATGCTTACACTTAAATTCAACATTGCTATATTTTAATATCTATTTATTATGTAAATAAATTCTCACGTACATTCATGTATGTTTACAACGGTAGTCATCTTTATGGTAAGCTTAGCTCCTCGCCTTGTTACCAATTTACTTATTACCAACCTTAGCATATGCTACATTAATTTGTTTTAGAGTCCGCTGAAGATACCAGGGTTTGAACTCAGATTGTCTGGCTTAGAACCGGAGGCTCTACCGTCAAGCCACTTCCACTGCATAATATACAATATACATAATAATAACGTTTAGAAGAAGAAGAAAGAATGGAACGATCGTGTTACTCGTGCAAAAGATAAAACACAAATAAATATAGCAAGGTTCAATACCAATAGCGAAAGGAATCTTGATACTCACTGAAGAGATTGAGTGAAAGTTTAGTACCAACTTCTAAAATTTTCGGAATGTCACAGTGTTCAAATCTTAATTACGCATTTAGCTAGTTTATTAAATACAATTGTTGAAGTGAACAACCCCCTTATAAAGGGTAACATTTGATTATGTAAGGTTACATTTATATTCACAAAGTGACGTTTTGGTACAACTAACATTCTTCCAGATGATTTCGGAGGCTTTCACGGCCATTGTTATTAAGTAAAAAATTACTTCCGGGATTGGACCGTGTCACTGTGCGATTTTAGTAAAGTAGCTAATTTGTCGATCTGCTTTTGCGATGACGTTGTCTCGAATATGGAGCAAACCGTATTTTCATGTCATACACTGCACGTAGCTTCTCCATGAATTCTGAACACTCAAGGTTAAAATTAGCAAATCAAATATCGTTTTAGTCGCCAGCGTGGCCGAGCGGTTAGGGCGTCAGGCTGCGGTGCCACGGTACGGGGTTTAATCCCCACATCTGGCAACTGTCGGACGGCCCTCCCAGTCGCTTTAAAAATTGTGTACCGAAACCACAGTTATGAAAGTAGGGAAAGTAAGGTAGTCGTCGAAGGCGTGATGCTAACCACATCACCCAGTACGCCGTTAACGGTGTGCCAAATTGGCTGGGTTTCGGAAGGAAATATTTCGGCGACCCTGACTCGCCTTGTCTCAGGCCATGTTCCTGCATGGAATGAAGTGCCCGAATTTTACTATAATTTTATTTTAGTTCTGTTTGCAAAAACGATACTGACTATTTTCAAAATTAAATTCACTGTTATGAAGTAAATGGGCAGTGGTAATCTTGTTGGTCTGGGGTTTTGCCCTAATAACATTTTGGAACGAAAAATTGTCATTCTTGAGTTGGAGCATTAGAATTCCCACTTGATGGTATTTTATTTGTTTAAGTAAGCAAAAAATGCTTGTCTTGATATATATAATATAATAATATGAGTTTATTTATTTCAATGAAATACATAAATACATAAATGAAATACATAAATGTACTGTATAAGCCTATTGTTGAACATTACTGAGGTATTCCTTTACGAAGCCGGACAACTCG
Source organism: Agriotes lineatus (assembly GCA_940337035.1). Classification (NCBI taxonomy): domain Eukaryota; kingdom Metazoa; phylum Arthropoda; class Insecta; order Coleoptera; family Elateridae; genus Agriotes; species Agriotes lineatus. Next base: position 140,825,709 of record OW679200.1, read on the forward strand.
GCGCCGCCATCTCGGCGCGGGGCCAGCTCGGCGCCGGGACAACTCGGCGCGGAGCCATCTCGGCGCCAGCCAACTCGGCGCGAGGCCATCTCGGCGCCGAATTCAAATTTGCAAACTACATTGTGCACTACGTAAGAAAATTATTATCAAAAAATAATAAATAAAGTGATCGCCAAAAAGCTGTCATCAAATGAAAAAAAAATTATTGAGAATTTCTTGGAAAATCAAACACTGACGACCAGAGGTGGTTGCAAAGTGATTACAAATGATCCAAACAAAAGTTGTCACATGACTTCCGTTATCAGTAAAATTTTACGTTTTTTTTTAAATAATTACGAAGCATGTATTTACTAGTCAAGATAGAGACACATTTTACGAAAACAAGTTTTCTGGCCTTGAGATTGTTCAGTCAGCTAAAACTACCACACAATAAAAGATCTCATTGAAATCTTGATTAAATTCCGAAAAAATAACACTTTTTGGATTTACACAATTTTGAAAAACGCCATTTTCTAAGTAAAGTGCTTTTTATATGACAAATATTTCTTTAATGTTTATTTTCCAAATCAAAGAATTTTATTTTTAACAATTTTTTTTATTATGAAATAAGAAACTTTTTGAAAAATGTTTGTTTTTCTATAGCCGTCTTTGTTAAAAGTAAAATTCTTTGATATGGAACCTAAACATAAAATATAATGTGAGAGATTAAAGTTGGCAGAGGATTTTGAAATTTGGTATAGGAACCTAGATGTTGATTCTAAACAACTTCTCTTAATAACTTTTTATCGTATTTGCTACGTAAAAGACACGCTACTCTACAGTTATTTACCTAACAAGTTCGTAATTTTCCCGAATAAACACCTTGTTTGCAGCAAGACCGAAGGGAGTGCTGCATGTAGTGCGAGTTAGGTACAATGTTTTTTGTTACGAATAACTGAAAATATTTTAAAAAATTTAAAAAAAATTATTAAGTGTTTTACTAATTTACTGAGTTGACAGCACAAATAACTAAACTTTTATACCTATCCTACACACCTGTTAGTTTTTGTTGACGTTTACAGCGCCTCTGGTGTTTGCAGGCGCAATTAAACCAACGAGGGACAATTCTCTATATAATAAAGGAGAACGATCCAGACGTGTGTGTCCCGAGGGCCCCCTTGGAGAGGGGTAGAACCCCGAGGGCCCCCTTAGAGATGGGCGGAGCTCCGAAGGCCGCCTTGGAGAGGGGCGAAGCCCAAGTGCCGATTTGGAGAGGGACGGAGCCCCGAGGGACCCCTTAGAGAGGAGCGGGGTTCTGAAGAACCCCTTGGAGAGGGGCGGAGCCCCGAAGGTCCCCTTAGAGATGGGCGGAGCCCCGAGGGCCGCTTTGGAGAGGGGAAAAGCCCCTAGTGCCCCCTTGAAGAGGGGCGGATCCCCGAGGGCTCCCTTGGAGAAGAGCGGAGCCCCGAGTGCCCCCTTGGAGAGGGGCGGAGCCCCAAGGGCCGCTTGGGGAGGGGCGAAGCCCCAAGGGCCCCTTTGGAGATGGGCGGAGCCCCGAGGTCCCCTTTGGAAAGGGGCGGAGCCCCAGAGGCCCCTTTAAAGATGGACGGAACCCCAAGAGCCCCCTTGGAGATGGGCCAACGTAATAGGCCTAAAAATGGTGGTAAATTGAATAGAATAGACCGCGCAATAGCGCGCGCAGCCCCGTTTATTATAAAAAATTACAAAAAACACAATTCCCCTAGTTTTTGTTGAAAAGTAAAAAACACCGCAGTGCGGGAAAAGTAACTTTCGGCGTATCGGAAATGACTGGGAAATATGAATTTTGAAGTCATGAGCACAAAAAATAGTTTTTTTGAAAACTTTCAAGGCATATTTGATTTTTCAAAACTGAAATGCTGTTAGAAATTCCCCTTTAACCAAGCAGGGCTGAACCCCAAAAAATGAAAATTTAAAACGAGAATTTTTTACCTTTTACAAGAGTCGTTTCACTTATCCGGGGACACACTGTATATACAGGGTGATTTTTAAGTTGATTCTTTCCTTTTGCCAGGATATAAAGCTAAAAAAGTAAGTCATTTACCACTTTTGCGAAATATCAAAACTACTGGAGGTACAAGGTGTTAAAGTTTCAAAGTATGAACTAAAATTACTTAACGAAAATTAAACTAAACTTAATCTAACTTAAATGATCAAAATTATCAGCATTCGCTTCTACACACACATTCCGCGTATAAGAGCGATGCGGCAGCGGCATTTTGACGACACTCCCAGTAAATAATAAGCATATTCACTCATTCATTATTTTCATAAACATGAGCCATTATTGCAGCAATAACATTAAGAAAATTACAATGGAAAACTAGTTGACAGGTCATTGCTTGACAACAGAGATAAACAAAACTAAAATTGTCCAGCCGCCTTTGCGCCAAAGTTTAGTTTTTAATTTGAAACTTTAGCACCCTGTACCTCTGTTAGTTTTGATATTTCGGAAAAGTGGTAAATAAAAAAAATACTTATTTTTTTAGCTTGATTTCCTGGTAAACGCAAGGAATCAACTTATAAAATCACCCTATACAGGGTGCCCGTTTTTGGAGCTCCACCATGGGGATCTCGGTAACCATAAGAGATACGAGGTCGGTTAAATTGGGGCAAAGTTGCGCAATTTGGAGCTCAATAATATGCCGGTTTAAAATTTCAAAAATTCCGATTACCTCCGGAGATATCCGAAAAAAACCGGAATTTTGGAAATACGTTTTTATTTTTTCCTCGGCTTATTTGGTGACCTAATTCAAAATGAGTGACACTTCGTCGTTGCAACTTTTCCTCCTCTACAACCTGCCGATGTCATATTTGAAATCAGACGTTTCGATTTTCGACAATCATCATCAACTTTGGTTTTTCTTATGGGCACTATCTTGGATTTTCACATTTTTGAATTCAGCTTTGTTTTCTGATTACGGTGATGTATCACATGTTAAGGTTCAGTGTTGCAGTTTGGGTGAAATATCAAAAATTCTGTTTTGCAAAGACTGCCTTGGATATAACATCCATACTTTTGTTTAACAAAGGCATTGTTGACAGTTCGATTTAAGTTG
>OW679200.1:140828885-140927364 GCA_940337035.1 Agriotes lineatus
ACCACACACAGTGTTGGATGAAGAAGACTATATTAAAAGGAAAAGGATTTTTTATTATTTGCCGAAGCCCCCAATTCTGGTTCAACGCTGAGAAGGGGTTAATGAGATCGCTTGACTTATTCGCGAGGGCTCAACTTAACACGGGGAACATTCAGTAGTTAGCGACCAGCAAACAGCGTGTAGTGCCCTTAAACGAAGGGGTTGATAAGGCCTCGGCTAGCTCTTTTAACTCTCGGCAGAATATGGCGTGGTGTAAGGATCAGGCTAAGAAATACTTCGGAATTTTACAAATGAAAAGTAGAATAACAAAAGAATAAAGCGCCATGTCGTTATTCACAACAAATGAAACAAACCGAGCTAGCAAAATAAACCAACACTTACCTTGTAGGCTATATTGCATATCTCAATCTAAAGCGAACAACAACAAATACAAACAGTAACAGTCGAAAGATATTTAATATCGAAACAACTAAATCAAGGTTGGCGTCACCCAACTTACACACACAGATATATCGGGACAAAATAAACAAAACAACATTTTAAAAACTTCAATTCGAAGTAGCATTTCGGAATTCGCTAAGTATAGCTTAAATAACAGCTACAGGCTGACACCTGTGTAATCGCATTAATGATAGTATAATATGCACGCTCTTTCAGCAATTTTGAATTATTTACATACCCGCACTTAGCGGTGATAACAATTGAGCCAAAAAAGGTTGATTAAATTCGCTCAGTTTTATTTGATAAGATCTTAGTAGAACTTATATAAGTTGCGGCATAATGCCTTTGACGTTAAAAAAATAAATGCTGATAAGAGCATGTAATCACAGTTTAAATAAAGATGAATTCCAGCGATCGGCAGGGAAATCCCGATGAGTTGCATTCGTCTACAAAGACTCAAGGCCAACTTGACTGCATGATCACAAGGTCGACGGTCGAAATAATCTAGCATCCAAAAGGAAGGATATTCTTGGCTACGTACAAGCGCGAATTCGGAAAGCTGGAAACGTTAGCTCCGGGATGCTGAATTTAAGCCTTCGTGAAATGAACCAATACAAGCGGTTTCTAGCCCAAACTAAACGAATTTCAGCTCAAACTAGCCCATACTAAACGAATTTCTGCCCAAACTAAACAGCCTAAATATTTGAAAAATTAGAAAGTGAAATAAGCTCGCAAAAGCATCCTTACCGAATGGTGTTCTCGGCCTAATGTGGAGGACGCCTTGCAGCGATTTCGATGAGCGGAAGCGCAGAACAATCCAGCCTAAATAACTAAAATCAATACGTAAAGAATAGAATCAGAAGAAACGCTCCTACAATGCTACAAGCGGCTTTGCTTGCTTGAAAAACAAGTACGCTTTGAAAAATCAATACTAAGCCAGATATTGCACTGTTTTTACAGCCAACGTGGATCGAAAATGCGACCTCAATTCAAACTCGACAATGTGCAGGTGTTTTAATCTCTGAATGCGAGCGCCTGCCGCGATAAGCTTGAATACTTTTGCTACAAAATTTAGCTATGCGGTGTTAAATGCATTAACGTGCTTTTGAAACAAAGTTGAAACGGGCGTTACAAGCGTGTGCATATTTGATTGTGGTGTGCCATCAATGAACGTTTTACAATTCTGGGATGTCGTTTCCCCTCTCGTTGTGCAGTGGAATGCCCTTTCGACCCCTAGTCGGATTTTTGGAAAAAATCTTATTCTCCCTCCGTCAAATGCTCTACACTGCACAGGCTTGCAAAACCTCCTTTTTATAGCCGCCCGTTGTAAGACGCTTGGAACTGAAGCTGTCTAGTTTTCTATTATCAGGTTCTATTCACTTTGGTGTTTTTTTATCGCTCAAAGTGACATCACGAGCTTGGAAATGCTTAAGGATTGTATCGTTAGCATTATTTGTTGCGCTTCTGGTCTTCAATAAGTGTGAGTGTATTTAATGTGGGTTCCTTTAATAGAATAGTCGCAAATTTCTTGTCGTATAATTTTATTTGTCAAGGGAAATGCAGTTATGCGAATTTTTCAAGTAAAGTATACATTTTAGAATTACGAAGCAATCACCAATTACCCTGATTTGTTCCCGTAAATTTAAGAAACAAGTCGTTTTACTGTCGCTAGCGAACCTTTTCTTCCAGCCTAGAAACCCCCTTCCCGACTGAGCTTCTGAGCCACTTTTTGGCTTATTGCGGATCGTAGGATCGTATTGGAGTTGCCTCAGTAACAAATGGTCAATTTATTAGCATACGTCTTTCTCTTATACTATTGCTCTTTATCGAGAAGTATAGTATGATCAAAATTAATTTTCATCTAGTATGGCTATGGAATAGTTCGTAATTTAAGAATGCAACTATGTTTATACTTAAATGTCAAATTTGACATTCAATTTTTAAATGACTTATAGTTGCATTCATAAATTAGGAACTATTACATAGCCACTCTAGATGAAAATTATTTTTAATCATACTATATTGTAATGATATACACCTTTATATGTGTGTTAGAATCAAATTTAGAAAAGATTAAGGGATTAAAATGGTTGAAAATAATTTGGATCTATTCAGGTAAAAGGTGTGAATGTGAATGGATATTATGTAATTACAAAGTGAAAGAGAATTTATAGTTGAATGAAAAATAGTTATTTGAAAAACAGATGGATTTGAAAATAATATAATAATTTAAAAATTGCAGTTTGAAGGGAATGACAAATACTTAATTGAAATAAAATAGAAATTTGGAAGGTTTAAATTTAATGTATTAAAACTAGAGTGTATAAAAAGGGATTTGATATGGTGATGTAATTTCTTTGAATTATTGCAAATAACAAATTTGAAAATATTGCAAAAGAATTTGGTGCGAGTAAAAATATTTAAAAATAACCCGGTTTATATGGATAAAATGTGTTGAATAATAAAAAGGGCAATAATAGAATCTACGTAGTGAAGAAGAATGGAAATTTAAAATAACAAGAAGAAGTAAAGACATGAACTAATAAAGATTACAAGTATGTGGTAAAAACTAATGGATAGCAGAAGTACTCTGCAAAAGTGAATCATTGGAGAAATATAATGGGTCAAGTTTATTGGAAAAGTTGATATCCTTTATAAGCACAAAAAAACGGGGGTGGTAGAATAATACCTACGTTAATTGCTCAACGAATCGAAGCAGCATTCAAAGCACCAAATTGCCTCACTCAGCCAATGCCTAGGCGAGTCACTACCAATCGCTAATTAGGGGTCGCCGATTAGCTGCAGCCTAAGACGGCCGTGGGTTCATTAGATGGGAGGGATGGCGCCACCAATTTAAAGGATATCAAAAAAGATAACACAGAGATAACCCCCTAATTCAGCGATTGATAGATTACGCTACAGCTAAATTGGAACACTGTGGATTAAATAAAACGGCGCAAAACTGAAGTCAAACAATGAAGTGCAGGGGAGACGTTTTATTCACTCGTAAAGCCGGACACAATAAAATACATATAAGTAAAAGTTTAGGGCCGATATAAAAGCATATAAATGCCCCAAGGATCCTTGTTTACAAACGGTGTGGCCAATTAAAACACCAAATCATCAAAATAGGGGAAATTCCTGGAAGCTCCCGAGGAGTAACGTTACAAGCGGGAAACCGCCCCAGGAATTTCTATAGCGTGGTACATGTAACAATTAATATCACAATTCGTAGCTAAAGTGAAAGCTACGGCGAGGGAAAGCCTCGTACTTTACAGATTAAAATATGTGATTAAAGTGATGCGTCCAGACTATGATATAAATATCTCGCGCTGGTATATCGCGCTAATCTTAATTTAGAAACAGATTACTTTCGGCAGTCCATCGATTGAGGCACATAAGCGCGTACAGCCAGGGTTACTCGTTGGCTACCGCAAGCACAATTAATAGAGCAGCAAGGTTACCTTGAGCTGGTGCAAGGTCGTCTTAGCGTTGATAACATCGCAGGAATGGGCTTCCGTGAGTTTGATGGTTTACCCAGGGAGGACAGTAGCTCGTCAATTAAGCGCGCCGAGATAACGCTACCACAGACCGCATCGGGCCGCAAGTCGGGGTTCTCGAAGTTTGTATTTGGGACCCATAACGTGGTGGGGACTAAATTATTGAAATAAACGTTAGCGGGCAATCGAAAAGCCTCTGAAAACGGTCATACTTACACTAAATTCCCCAAATGTTTTGCTCGGGAAGTTTTGGCGTAAAAAAAAAGTCTGTACCAGGCAGTATCTCCAGATTTATATTCAGAGGAATGTCGAGACGCGTACAAATCCCCTAACCAAAGGGTGAGAAGTGCCTAGACATCAATAAACACTTTCTACAAAATCGCGACCTCGAACCTCGCCAAAAACTTCCAACGACCTTATTCTATCGAACGCCGGGACACGATGCCAAATTTTCGCGTCGCGAACGTTCAACAATGTGCAACGGCGGCGTATCAAAAATGCACAATATCCGGACGCAATTCGAAAAATATCGAACATACAGTAAAGTGCAAATTGATGGTAACAAAATATCGAGAATACAGTAAAGCGAAAATCGATGGTAACAAAATATCGAGAATACAGTAAAGCGAAAATTGACGGTAACAAAGTCCATTTGACATATTACATTAATCAAATTGGATTACGTCAAGCTGTTTGGTGCTAAGTGAGACTTCTGGAGGAGGATCGTCGGGTAAAAGAAACACATTCCAAGAGGTTGGCAGATACGGTAGCAAGTAGGTGTCTGCAGAATTTGGTCTGTTGGTTGTGTACTGTAGAAAAGGTGGAGTTGCTGATGTTGGACTGTTAGAACGTTTTGTCTGTCTGTTGACCATGCATTGCGGGAAGGTGCTTGAGAGCATCGATTAGTAGGCAGAGAGGAGCAGTTTTATTGCCATCTGGAACGTTGTGTGGACCAAGTGAAAGCTAGGTGAATTTATTATCAAAGTCATAACTAGTAAACGAAATAAAGACAATACGTAAAAACGTAAACTATTTATGAAAGAATTACTGTTTTAATATTGTTGTGTACCGTTGTGAAGATTGAGTATTTGTCATTTGAATTTCAAATCTATTTTGAAATTTGGTTGACATAAGTTATTGTAACTTGTGCGAATGAGATTAAAAATATTAGAACATAACTTTTTCAGAAATCAGTTTGCTAGCTAAAGGATTCCACCCCTGATTTTCAGGAACTATCTCGAATAAAAATTATTTACATTCTGTACATAAAAGGGCAATTTTTAATTTTTAACAATTTAATATAACTGTACTTGAAGATTATAGCATATTAAATGCGCTACAAGGAGGACCTTAACAAATTTAGGACTGCCCAATGTGTTGAAAATTAATAATCAGAAATAGTAGCTTCTTAAAAAGTAAATAAATACAGCACGTTCTAAGGGTCAGTACAATATATTAACGTGTTAATGTAAAATTTATTACATAAAGCTGTTGATAAAGTAATGGTGGTGATGAATTGCCCAATGGCTTGGATCATGTTTACAAGTGAAATTTTAGATATTGCTTTTAGTGTAAACAGTTTGCCTCTCTGTTCAGAGTAGATTTTAACTTGCATCAGTGGAATGGGGACAGAAACCCCCACCAGTTTTAATTGATTAAGCCCTGTGGGCATAATCAATTAAAATGCCTGGGGCGTCGGCCATTTTGATTTCGTCACACCATTTTTAGATTTTGATGCTAGTGCCGTTTTGGATTTTGAATTGTAGCCATTTTGTTTTAAGCGGCCATTTTGGATTTTGATGCTAGTGCCGTTTTGGGTTTTGATTTTGCTCGCGCCATTTTTGGATTTTGAATTAGTCACTCATATTATATTTAAAAATTTTCTGGTTTTCGCCAGATTTGAACCTGCTACAATCATATTGCGTTTCTTATAACCTAACCACTGAGCTATAGAGGCTTTTATAACTTTCTCTTTTAAAGTCTATCACTACTATGCATACTGTTTGAAGTGTTGCTCTGTATACGTCCCTTACCCTCTCACAATCATGATATCTCTCTTGCATTCGTTTATCTTTGTCGTACTAACTATAAGGTTGTCTTGCATGTTCTAAAGGCATATTTTATTTAAAAACTGTTATGCTCCATGCCGGATTCGAACCATAGTATTGCGATCCTTATACACTCACCACTGAGCTATCGCGGTTTGTTATAACTTTCTCTTTCGAAGTCCATCACTACTATGAAAGCTGATTGAAGTGTTGCCTATATTAAAAAACACTTGACTATTTTAAGTCGGATTCGAACCTCTAACTGTAACGTTATGTCTTGCATAGCCACGTGATGCTAGCGCCGTTTTGGATTTTGATTTTGCTCGAGCCATTTTTGGATTTTGAATTAGCCACGTGATGCTCTGTATACTTACTCTCTCTCTCTCTCACACAATTGTGCTATCTCTCTTGTATTCGTTGAAAGCACTTCTCTATCTTTTGTCGTACTAACTGTAAGGCTGTCTTGACCGTTCTAAAGTCATATTTTATTTAAAAAAATCTGTTATGCTCCATGCCGGATTCGAACCTGCTGCCATCGTGTTGCGATCCTTATAAACTAACCACTGAGCTATAGAGGATGGTTATAACTTTATCTTTCAAAGTCCATCACTATGCAAGCTGTCAGCTTATTTTAAATTCGAGATTAGCAGGTTAAGTTTTGCGTCAGTCTGTATCAAATAACAAACAAAACCTAACCTACTAACATTGAATTTGGCATAGACTGACACTGTCACTAACACTACACGTCAGTACTGCCAACATGTGATTAAATGCTAATAAAGTATCGGTATATTATTTTTCTTAACAACACTAGTGCTGTTAAATGCATCTTAACGCAACTCGTTGCTAACGAGTTAGTATCATAGTAACATAATAGGATAAAATAAAATAATAAGCGGTGGTTTACAAACATTAAGATGAATGCCACAATTGCAATAATTGTTAAAGTTATTGATTTATGAGAATGAAACGCTTTGTAACGTAAATAGGCTGCTTGAATTACACGTTTTAGCGTTGCTGGTTGATGCTTGCGGCAAGGGACATGAATGTTCAAAGTTCGGCTGTTATTAAAAACGTCACCTTTAATGACAGTCGTATAAAATATCTATTTGTGCAAAAAGTGCTAAAAGTGGACGTTTATGCACGAGTTTGCACACAATATTTTTTCTACAGTCTTACATTTACTGTTATTAATCCATAAATGTCGATTTAACAAAGGTTTACATTTATGACAGTTCTAATTTATGTCATAATAAAGAGATAGCCTTGACGCGCAGGTGAATGCTTCTGCAGCCAGTATCTGTCAAAGTAAATTATCAAAGGTAATTTTAATAGTACACATTTTAATTTATTCATTGCATAATGCTTTAATTATTTAAAAAACACTTTACTTCTAACGAAAGGAGTAACTAGAATAACTTTGTAACCTCACCTTCAGTTAAAAATTCTAAATTCAACACCAGCTGCTTACTTTTAGCACATGTGCCAAAAGGAAGCAGCTAATTTCACTTTAAACAAGCTAATTTATAAAACGTCACTTATAGTGAATGATCTAGCGTTAAAAGACCTACTTTTAGAAGTGGTCGTAGAAAAAGTACCTTTTAGGTCTTCAGTGGTTCCATAAAAATGATGCTGAGTAGCTCAAGTAAAATCTTTAATCATCAATATCGCTGAGAGTACAAGGCAGAGGAAGCTTAAGACCTATATTGTTGATCTCAATCTAACTAAGCCTCTTGGTGTAACGATACATTGCTTACACTGCTTCACTCATAAGTTTAACATAAACGCGACGTATCGTACCCCTTAATATTTGACTAATTATTTGCCCCGTTTCTTCACCTTGACGGCTGAGTATGCATAGAACGCTTTTAATACTTCAGTTGTGGTTACGACAGATCATTATTAAAAAAATACAGAAATCTGTTGTGCACTTGTAGTGTTCTCTCGTGCTAAAACATACACAAGGAAAGCCAATTTGGTGACATAATACATTGACTTCAAAATCAGTAAAGGAGGCAAAAGAAACACGGACTCAAACCTAGAATGATTGGCCATTCTTACACATAAATATAAAATAGAACTCAACAGCCTACGTGCGACATAGCCTAGCACATTGAATTTACATTTACACATTTATAAAGTAATATTAAAATAGCGCCAAAATAGTTGTCCGCAAAAGTGCAAATATTACATAGTCTGAAACCGATTTTACCTGAAGCCGACCCTGTACTCGATTGCATACACGAAAACGCATGTAAGCGTATTTTTTTAAATGCAATCTCAGATTCTTCTGCGTGGTATCTTCAAGGTTCTACCTTTCAAGTTGTTTCGTAGATGCAGCTGTGTCTAGAAACTGCTTTTGGGTGACCATTGTGCGTCGGACGTTCTTTTGTGTATCACGAAGATTACATTTGCTGAATTTATTTTTCCTTTTTGACGTTTGTCCAGTTGCGGCCATTCTGCCATGCAGGTAGTCGCTCAATAAATCGATAAATTAACACTTTTCCTGGTAAAATTATAAAATGATTTTCCCCGATTTGGAAATAGAAGCATTTTGATTCCCTTCTGGGAATGCATTTTTGTACATCTACTCTCTTCAACAACCAACTTATATATTTTTTAAATATTTTCAAGACAACTAACTCAATTATTTCATATATAAACGTGATGAATCACATTAGGTACCTAATTTATATACTTGACCAATATTTATACGTTTCACTTTATTTTTAAGATTTAACTGTTAGAATTATTTAGTTCACATTAAATAGCTCAATATATACCGAGATGGTTCTCATACATTTCTAATTATTAACTTTTGTGGGTGATAATTTAGTATCATTATAATATATACATTAAATAACACCAGCTCGTAATTATTATTTCACTGAATGCATGCAAGCATATGATCTTCCTGTGGAAAACCGGTGTTCCTTACTTTGCCAGTTCAGAATAATTCTTTGCTATGAGTACTAGAGACTCCTCTAATCAAGACTGCGAGCAGTATAGAGAACTGAAGATGGGTATATGCGGGGTGTTTGGTAGGGTAACAGCTACAGCAATGCTCTGGTAAATTGAAGAAGAAAGTCTAAAAGCATCTCAATTATATGTGATACCAAAGTTCTCGAAGTTGTGCACATACACCCTTCTCTTTTTGTAAAATTTTTAAAATGTGTATCCAATTGCATAATATCAGGTATTAACGCTCGATGCTTTTTAAAAACAAAGTGGGCATCATTTAGAATTACATTTGTATTCCTCTATATAATGTTGCTCTTATATATAAGTATTATTTTTCTCTGACAAGCTTCTGGTACATTTCTTGTTTTTTAATCGACAACATGCTCGTATTTTTCACATGGCTATAGTGTATATTTGACGTCAAGGACGCATTCAGTATCGAAAATGTCGTGACGGTCTTGAATGTCATTTTACTTGTTAATAGCCTCTCTCAATTCTTAATTTTATATAAAATCATGTTCATCTAACTTCATAACGCAATTAAAATTCCACACAATAATGTCGATAACTTTGATGAAAGGAGTTAGGACAATTTGATCAGGTTCTAGAACCTTCTAAAGCTAACGATAATACATGCTAACTAATTGCAGTATTCACAAAAAGCTGCTGATTAATTAGTGCTACAACCGCAGAAATGTAGTTGAAATTAACAACTTCTGTCGCGAAGGTTAATAAATATCGCCATTTGCTATTTTCTGGGTCGAGTAAAAAAATCAAGGCAGTTGCTGACATGGAATGAAAACACGCTAATCTGAAATTCTAGGTCGAAAGGGTAACTGCTGAATAATAAGCTATTGATTAAAAACACGTCATAATAGTTATATCTGACCCGTTACAATTAAATCTGATCATACGACATGTATATTATAAAAGACATTGGTAAATAGGTTCTAATAAAAGTTTACGTAAACAAACCGATTCCAAAACAGGCGTAAACGCATTTTTTATTAGAGCGCAGCCTTTGAATTGAAGTGGTATGGCTCTGCCCCGATTGCAGTACAATATTAAAATTAAATCAAAGCACGGAGTAGGGGTGTTTTATTTAGCTGCGAGACTATAAATTTAAATATCAGTCAGTAATTGCATTGAGAAAGAGATGCTTGAATTAAAAGAAAAGATTTGAATAAGGAACGCAAGGGACAAGGCTCGTTGTTCACAGGTTGAAATCGAAATTTCAAAATTAATTAAATAGGTTTGTGCAGAATTAAAGCCGAACAAATAGAATTGATTTGTCACAGAAAGGTTCGCTAAGTGTATGGTATTGTAGCGTAGAATACAAATAAATAAGCACGAAACTTTTATGAACAATCTTAAATAAGGTACAGGAAGCCAGAATTATATTATCATATGATGCAAAGAGCAAATTATAAGAAAATAATTGGCAATTCTAAGTACTGTAATTGACTTTGGTTAATATCAGTTTTGTTTAGTTATAGTTACCAATTGTTTATAACGGATTTGAAAGAGAAAAAATGAATAAATTAATGAGATTGATGCTGTAAAATTGTGCTCTTCTTTAAAATTGAATTTTATATAATAAACAAGCTTATTTCAACATAAAATGTATACAATTTTACTCAGTGCATTTCCCAGTTCGTGTGGTGTTATTTGCAATGAATTCCGACACCATAAATTAGAAATACCACAAGGGTGCCCGTTCTTGAGCTGAATCGAAATTCAGCAGTCGATTCAGCTCAAGATTTTCAAGTCTGCGTGCAACCAAAGGGTCCATTGGGGCTACTAGGTCTGCATTCCAGGGTGTAGGGCAGGTTTGTACGACCGCCTGCGAGAGGTTTCATCACAAGGATGCCCATAGAAGCGCCACAACATCAACGGCGTCATTCCAGCGAGTTGAAGTTATTGAGAAGTACCAGGTACCAATTTTAACCTAAAATTAATGCGGTTAGGCCCGGGGAAAGCTACGTGCATCATAAAGGAGACATTACTGAGCAAAATCCAAATATTTCACGACCTCAGAAAAGGTGCTGTTCGCATAGCAAGTGGATTCCAAGTTTGAGGTTATGCGAGTAAAAGGACGCTTTTCAAAAACAATTGCTTAAGCTTGCCCGCGTTATTTTCTGAAACAAAAGATAATTAGTGCCGCCAAGAGCGCGAAAAATTCGAATAGCTACCTTGACGAATGTTCATAAGCTCCATTTATTAAAAATCATATCACAACGCAGCCTGCAAAAGAAAACCGAACTGTGATAATTTTGACAGCATTACATTTCAGCAACTGCGCAGTTGAACTAAATTTGTTGCCAGTGGCGCACTAGATAAATTTATTAGGGGAGTCCGCCTGGGACCAAAGCGTTTTCTTGTTTTACAAGCTAAGTTTCAATTATATTTAATTTTCAGACGAATAAAATACAAAAGGGCATACTAGCATATTATTTTGATTAAATGAGAAAGAAAATTACATTCTCATCAGGCTCAATTTTATTTTAATAACATTGCAAACAGTGGCTTATATAATATAATTAATTTAAAAATACCTATTGTTATTACAGTAGCCATTAGAGTAGAATCATTGCAATATTTTTGGCAAGCCCAACGTGGAGATACAGTAGCCATTGCCGTATATATAATTTATATTGTGGTGAAAGCTTATTTTAAATACTGTAATTAGGCTGCTTGTGCTTCCGAATTTCCAAGTCTGGTAGCCGTGTATTTTAATATGTTGTATAAATTTCTCGATGTCTCGCCTTTATATTTCCACTATAAGATAATTCAATTTGGGCTCACAAGGCAAGTGCAAAGTGCAATAGTTATTTTATATGCTGTGTTTTAAACAATCGGTTGTATTTACCAAGTATTAATTTGGTCTGAGGCACTTCATTGACTGGAACTAGACATTATAGGTTAATTGAACATTAATATAATCAGCTTTATTTTGACTAGAAAGTTGTAAAAGTTCAAAGCTGAAAATTCTAAAGTTGAGTTTGTTCTCGTCGATTATAAATGAAATATATGCAGAGATTTCATTTTATATCTACATTTTAAATTCATATTCAACATTTGTTTTGTTGTTCTACAATGCTGTGTGGAAATCCTTAGGGGTTAGTTTTACCTGTAGGCTTTGTCGAAATTGCAAGCAATGTATTGAAATGTAATTAACTACGTAATACAGTAGTAAGGCTTCTGTAAAACTTATGTAGCGTTTTTGTTTATCCAGCTATTTATTAAAAAAGCATATCTTGTATACTGCTTAATATAAATTTATTGCTGCCGTTTTAAATTGCGAAAAATAATTACGAGTAGTTGCTATTTGAAATACGGGGACAGCTTGGTGGAAATATTATACAAAAAATAAATTTTGATTATCCTTTTAGATAGTCAGTAAAATTGGGCACGTATTGTATTCTAGGACTTTTTTTTCATAGATACTGCTTTACCGCTCAAACGGGCATTAAGGACAATGGCACTCTATGCTACGGGGCAAAAATGTTTGCTAAAACGATTCACCCTAATCCCGCCTCGACGGTTTGGTAACACAAGAGTTGTCCGTCTGCACTCAGGGAGATGGGCGTTGTTCAAACTGAACAAACGGTTAATTAGGGCGAAGTGCCGTCTTAAAAGGGGTAGTAGTAATCGCGATACGTATTAGGGCGCCACGGGCTTGAATTGGGGTGAGCACAATATTTATGCAAGACTCTGTATAAATCCGAAAACCAGGGCTTGCAATTGCGTCAGAGTTCCTGGCGGCGTTTCCAGCTGCCTTGAAACTTACCTACAGCGGTTAAACACCTCCCGTCACTCCGCCTTAGATTGATCTTTACAGCTAGAGAAAAACACATAAATTCGTCACAGGACGCATGCGCAAGTCCTAAAGAAACAAATATAATATTTTGAATATTCCTCTATTGGTTAAAATAAACAAAATGATTGTACAGGTAAACCTCAAGTAGCAATTCCTCAAAATTATGCGAGGTTAATAAGGTTAGGTAAAAACACGGTCATCACTAGAATACAATAAGACCAAGGGGCGTGTCCGTAACAAACAATGGACCTTGATACGAATACTGACCTACTCGCGTGAATAAACAAACTTGACAAACAATGAACTTCGTTACAATCACTAATAGGCTTGCATGAATAAACAGCAATCTTGAAGTAACAAGCAAACGTGACAACTCCGCGCACTGTAAAAGGGGACGCTACACTCTAAAGTCTAATGTAACACTACATTAAGACTAATTTAACAATACCTGGTGGTTAAGCGACGAGCTTGATGTTAATGACCAGTTGGAGAGCCGTCGTACAGGGACGTTGAGACAGGCGATCAAAATGGACAACGTCGGAAGTCGGCAAAACGCGGGAAGTTTGAGATCAGAAAGGTGTCCCAGGAGAAGAGTACTCACAGCACGATGGCGACAGTATACCAGAACCTGCCATGAGGAAGTATCTCGGGAGCACGTAATGACAATTAGTGCTCCGAAACAAAGACTTTGGTATCCTCGAGGTGATTTCTTTTTAAAAGCCGTAACAACGGTTAATGCATAACTTATGCGACGACACGATACAACAAACCGAATGATACCATTTATGTTGGACCGAAACGTACTATCACTTTTCCCGACGGATTTATCACCGAGTCTTCGTCACTTGGTGTACCACTAAACTGCTCGATAGTTACGAGGGATGCTCTGTTAATAGTTAGTAGCAGGCCATGGAAGCTCAATTGGCTAGAAACAATTGCAACAATTGAATGTCGCATTAGTTGACATTCGTGACCCACAATTGTCAATCTTTCCGATTTCCTTGTGAAACGTAGCTAATTTTGTAAGTTAAGTAGTTGTCCATTTTTAATTTAGTTAAAATGAGTATTCTGCGAACTGCCTTTAGAGCTATGATTTTCTAGGACTATAAAAGACAGTTAGGGTACCAGCAAAGCCATGAAAATTTGATAGCAGTTTTTGGCGATGCTGCCGCTTCATTGTCCGCTGTTAGTTATTGGTTGCGCCAATTTCGACGAGGGCGAGAGCTGCTAGAAGACGAAGCAAAACCTGGAAGACCTGTGAAAGCTGCCTGTTCAGAAAATGTTGATCGTGTGGCAAGCTTGATTCAGTCCAATCGAAATATTACTTATAGGGAGATTCAGGAGGAGGTGAAGATGGGATTCTCGGCGGTGAATAGCGTTTTACCTAAACATCTTGGCGTAAGAAAGCTAGCAAGCCGTTGGATACCGCATTTGCTCTCAGAAAGTCAACAACAGGATCGAGTGGACTGGTTTAAATTTATGTTGCAAACATTTTACGGAGGAGCTTCCGAGCAAGTGACATACACTATAACAGGTGACGAATCTTGGGTATACAGTTACGACCCTGAAACTAAACAGCAGTCTATTGTTTGGGTATTCGAAGATGACGGCTTGACCACAAAAGTAATTCGTAGCAGGAGCGTCAATAAGAAAATGATTGCTGTTTTTTTTTCGCCGAAGTGGTCCTGTTGCTGTTATTCCACTTGAAGGTCGCAGAACTGTTAATTCTGAATGGTAATGCGAGGTGGCTTTACCACAGATGTTTGGAAAATTACAGACAAGTCGCCAAAGGACGGGTTTGCGTAACATCTTAGTCCATCATGACAACGCAGCCTCCCACACTGCTGCCAGAACATTAGATTTTTTTAAAGATTCGGAAGTTCAATTGGTAACTCGTCCTCCGTAAAGCCCAGATCTGGCGCCGTGCGACTTTTTTTTTGTTTCCAACTGTTAAAAAAATGATGCGAGAAGATTTTCCAGCGCAGATGCAGCAGTTACAGAATTACAAAGAATTTTTGAGGACCTTTCAGAAAATAAATTTTCCGAATGTTTTAAAAAGTGGTTTCAAAGAATGCACAAGTGTATTAGTCTGAATGGAGAATATTTTGAAAAACAATAAAGATTTTTTGTTAAAAAATGCAACGGTCTTTTAATAACTAACAATTTTCAGCGCAACCCTCATAGAACCCGAATCACAACGACTTGATACGCCCAAAAATGTACAGCTGCATTAACACGTGGTCAACTGTCTGGATAAACGGCAAGGGGGTGCGGCAAGTACGTTTGCGCTCTCTCTTCCATTCAAACAACCGATTCATTCTAACGCCGCTTTCCGGCAGCTCCTTTGCGCTAAGAAACGGTCCGCCGTAAGATCTAAAATAGCCTATAATGACGCACGGGGAAGCAGTTGCAGGTAGGCACAGGATTTGAAATGCGCTCTACGAGACCGAGCGGTCTGAATTCGGGAAGGAAATGTGGGATTTGCACCTGGTCTTAACAACGGTCATGTTGACATTTTGATAGGTAGATGTTATTGGTGAAACTGGAAAAAAGTGGTTTGATTTCCTACAGATTAAATAGTGTTCGGATGTGTTACGAATACTAATAATTGGTATTATAATATTATACTGTAACACATAACTTGGAACGTCAACACCAACGCAGTAGGAGATCGTTTCTGATGAAAAATCTATTATTTAGACATCGCTATTTTTCTGTAGCAAATCAATTGCTGAAGCAATTGAGATTTACAAACATCTCTACAACTTCAATCGAGGTGAAGGTTATTGTCTTCATTTTATGTGCGAAACGCTCACTTCTAAACCCCGCCCAGGGCTCTTTTCGCTCAACCGTGACGACTTTCTTCGCTGTTTTTTTTTCCGATCGGTGGAAAAGCTTCGCTTCTAGTGTGGTACACACGTTGAATGAGCGCGCGCTTTTGCTTCTTCTCCTCATGAAGCCTATATAAAAGTGGCCGAAACGTTGAGTTCTTCTGTCTCAACAATGACACGATCCAGTTATAGAAGTCGTTCAATTACATAATGACAATTTGTGAAAGACGCCAAAATCATAACAATTAAGTTGTTTTATTAGATGGTGTTTTGATCTGTAACGAAGAATCAATCATTTGCATTATTAGATTTGTATACATATGTTATACAAAGAAAAACTTCGCTATTAATGTCATTTTTGGGACCCACCCCTGGTGTCTTTTACATTGAGGTGTCTGTACTGATGGGGTAATCTTGAACTAAACTATCTAACGATTCTGTAATCTTAATAATTTTCTTAGACAAATAAAAGAAACTTAAACGATCAAATAATATTTACAGTATATTGCTATGGTTACACACCAATTTAATCCATGCAAAATTGAATTTAACGAAGGATTTGTGAAATCAAATAAATTACTATGTCGAGTCGACAAAATAAGCACTATTCTGACGTATAAAGGGCTCTTATAATTAATAACAATTGTATACACTGTAATTAGTATAAGGAAATTCCTAAGACTGTCGTAATAAAGCAAAGCTTGGATAAACTTTTCCAGAGTTTTACGTAATCTTTAAAGTTTTGTTCAAACCCTTTGCACTGTAAGCCACCTTACTAGGGTGGGTTTTAAAAACTGCCTTAGTAACTCACACCTTTAATTGGAGACAAAAACACCTTACATCTTAAAATTTTTCTCTAGAACGATTTCGTAGACAATGTGAGATTATGTCACTTGATTGTAATAATATATTTGTTCTGATAGTTATAACAAATGAAACTGTTTATAGTTAATTAATTGAGCTCAGCCTTCTTTACATATTTTGCCATCCCGTGTAAAATAACATGCTAATTTCCATACTTTAAATAAAAAATTATTAAGCAATTTTTTTTTAAATAAAACGTTGAGTTAAGAGCTGAGACATGAAAATGTTTAAATTGTTTTGACGCCTACTTGTGTTTAGTTTATTTGAGAGCTACCAGTCGAAAGCAGCAAGGTTAAAAGCTAATAATTGCAACAAGTTGAGGCTATCTGTGAAGGTTACCGTTATACGAACCTGATGTCCAACGCAGAGGATCAAAAAGAGCTAAGAAACAGTTGGCCGCCAATGGTTTACACTTCCAAGTGTGCTAAGACTAAAACTGTATTTTCTGTTTTTGCTATATCTCATAGATTTCTGATAAACTTAATTTTTGTAATTTATTTCATTCTTTTTCCAAAAATGTTAACCAATATTTTTGTTCAGAAAAAAGTAAAGTAAAACTGATACGATCACCATTACGGGAAATATTATCACATCCGACCAGCGCTTTAAATTATTTAGTAATCACCAGTGCAGCGTAGCTAAAGCAATATATTAGAGTTAGAATAGAAATAACAGATTTTTTGACATTTTCAAGGTTTGGTTTTCAATTCAAGACGAGAAATTATTTGCGAGCTTTAAGACAACGCGGTTACTTTAATTCAAGACAAATATTGCTTGACGAGAATTATTTGGACATTTCCAGAAGTTAAAGTGATGATTGGTATTTGAAGATAAAAGACAACACAAAAAATTGCCATCAAGAGTAAATTCTTTGTTTTGATGTATCACTAATTTTGGGAGGGTTTGGGAAAATAATAGTAAAACAGCCGTTGGAATAAGCAATTTATTATTCAATAGTTAAAGAGAGCCCTTAAAAATACACTAACGCTAAACGTATCTACGAACTCTTACAACATTTGTTCAAAGTAGGTACTCCTATAGTCACTTCAGCATTCGTAAAAATAGCCATGATAGAAAAATTTGCAAAAGCCGAAATAGATGAGCATTTTTCCTAGGCTTTTTATTTCCAAACGTTTCTCTATCAAAATGATAAATGTGCGGATGCATTTATTTTTTACATACGCAGGACTGTCTAACTAAGCTAAATTGACATGTAATCAATACGACAAAATCAAAGCAAGCAGAGCTTACTTAGTTCAATGAAACTGATTTTTACGAGAGAATAAATTGGAAAAGCAAGATTTACCAGGAAACGATGAGAGATAGCACAAAAAAGGGAAGGGATATTTTCTGTGTAGAATTAAATGACGTACCTTAAAAGGAGATGGATTTTAATTGTCTACAGAGTTACTATTTTTATTGTTAAATTTATACACTGATTGCCTCTATCCTCGCCACTGATTAATAGTAGAGTTTGATAAGATCACATTCTAACGAACCACATTCAAGTTTACTGATTACCAAATTTGGTTTAAAAAGCTGTACTAAGAAATATTTTTCTTAAAATAGGCTAAGAATTACCACCCTGAAATATTTTAACGCCATGTACCGGGTGGCCATAAATATCTGATATCACATTACCTTTGGAATCAACACCGCTTTCTTAAAGTGATGAATCCAACTAAACTAAATGTCATTAATGTCACTAAAATTCCTATCTGTCAAAAATTATTACAGATTGCAATAAGTAATGGAGTTAGAACAAGAGATTTTTATAATCGAGTCGTAGGCTAAACTGCATAATCCGGGGCACATTCCCTTCCTCTTATTGCATTTTATTACAATATGTAGGTAACAATACTTATTGTAATTGAAATATAATACTAACCAACATTTATAAGTAGCTAATTCCATGGCTACCGGGATCTCAGATATTTATGGCCACCAGGTATATCAACGTTCCAAGGCAACTACTTGCATGGATATTGCGTTTCTTTAAAATAATTTGATCAATATGTCGGTGATTGCAAGAAAACCCGACGCGGTATTTCTGTGGCCTTCGTGCCAACCGACTAATTAACCCACTATACCAAATCTCCGTCTCGGCTGTACGGATCTTTTGGTGAAGACCCCAGCCCACTAGATCCCTCGTATTGGGGGGTGCCTAAACGTGCTGTGCGGTGTACGTATGTTCGTATGTGTACACGATTCCGGTCGCCAGGAACCTTCCTGAAGTCTTGGATCGTTTTCATACGATAGGTCCTCCGAAAATGAAGGCAACATCAACTTTTGAGGTATGGTCTTTGGAAAAAAAATTTTTTTAGGTTGCTTTTTTAATAAATAACTTGTTCATAATATTTCATTGTATTAGCGAAACGGAGTGATGCTGAGTGCAGAAGTATTCTTGGAAAGCACGAAAGGGCGCTTTTCTTGGGTGGGAGGTACCGTATATTTTAATGTCTTGGTTTCGGCCGTTTTTTCATTAATTGCACTGTATTGTTATGCGTATATCGCCCTATCTTATTCATCGGATCCATTCCTCCAATTGCATTCTACCATGTCCCTTGTCACGGTACTAATGTCGAGAACTATGTCTTGGTTACCTAGTAGTTCGCCTTCGAAGAAGATAGATTCCACTGGTTTTGCACAATTATTCTCAGAAGCTGCAAATAATTGTTGTAATTTTGCTAGAGCTTGAGCCTGAGCTACCGCATTTACACCTTTGGGTATATTACCGAAAGTTTTCTTGTGCTCCCTATTTGTCAAAGAACTTTAACAGCACCGAAACTCGAAGTTTGCTATTATACCCTGGCCCCAGAGGTTGGTATTGGCAGCAAACGTTGATTTTTAAATTTATATCCCGATCAGATGTGGCAATGTTCAGGAACCGTATGATTTTTAGAGTTTTTCTCCCCATTTGAATGTTTAATTGCACTGTTACGGAAAATAATAAATTGAATAAATGAAACCTTAAACACACTTTAGGTCATACTTACTTAACCATCCAATTCTGGTGTATTGGCTCATCCAGATATTCTTTATTGCATTTTTAGTGCACATGCAATGTAATTGGCTTAACGTTTTTAATGTGTTTAGGTTTTTCTGTTGTTTCTATGACCTTTCCTACCAGTTAAGTTGCACCAGAACAAAATGGTTAGTTGCTCTTTAACATTTCTCTCTTCAAAAAATTTCAACATAATGTTTGTTATCGCGCGGTAATAAAGGCCCGTTTCTCACGCGGTAAAAGTATTGTCTGCTACAATATTTGAATTTTTTTTATTCACTCTGTAGTATGGGTTTTAGTAGCGCCGTCGTAGTGTTTAATTTTTGTAACACGACTTCACTTTATGTTCTGTTTGACAGATTAGCTAGCGCAGTACACCTGACACTCTTTTAAAATTACTTCGGTTTGTAGCTCTAAAGCATAGTTATCTGCCAAAACAGAAAGCTGGCCGGAAACTCAAGTGTTGAAATCAACTTGAAACAATAGGCACAAGAACAGTCAATTGGCTCTCAAGCAGTGTAACACAAATATGTTGAGTGAAGAAAATAGGATTGACTTCTAAAATAAATAGCCATTCATAAACACAACGGTGTTACCTAAGAATGTATAATCAACACGCATTAGCTGATTTTCGCACGCATTTACAAGTCAAATAATAACCGACTAACTGTATCTGAAACAAATTCACATTTTAACCACATTAAAAGACAAGACCAAGGCAACTGTATTAAATACGCAAATACTAGGCTGCATGCAAGTCCACCGTCGCGATTCGATGCATAGAAATTCGGCTTCAGGGTAAGTATGTAACATGCAGTGTTTATTTGTCCATTATTCCTAATATTTCGTGGTAGCCAAATCTTTACATGGCCTGGCATGAACACTTACCGCTCAGACTGCAAATATAAGGTTACCTTAAGATCGTGGGCGACAACTGCTGCGCAGCGGAATGGGCCGGCTGACGTCACCAACCTTGGACGACTGAATGGAGGAAGCTTTCCCACAAACGCGGCTTATTTGGTTCTGCCGGATTGCTTCTTAGTACTCAATATATGTCAAGAACCTCTTTTGACAGTGTCGTAGAATAGTGTATACTAAGTTATGTGGCACTTAGGTAAAGTTCCAAAACTGAGTGTTGTACGCATCCACTATGCAGTAAATTTTATTTACTGGACGGCAACAGCCAGAGACGAAATTCACTTCCAGCCGCCAGGGACATGCGGCTTAACACGCCCGCGACTAAATTAGGCTTCTCAGCGACCATCGTTGGTCCATATTAAATGCTACACATAAAATCAAGCTATCAACACACCAAGACGCGAATTTTGAGCTATATGAAATTACAATGATTAAACTTAATTAGTAATGAAAAACATGCAGACACAAACCGGTTATATTTAAATATTAAAATAAACATTCCAGGCGAGGGACCAGATTCCCGTTTCAACCCTTCAACTGTCACATGGTCGACGCTTTTTTCTCTACTGCTAATGGAGTTTCAGTGCATTTTCTAAATCTCTCTAGCCATTCATTGAACGCAGCGAAACTGTTTATTTCCAAGGATGATGCAGCTTTATTGGATTTTTCTTGAATAATTGGTCGTGACACACAATTTTACACAAACCAATTCGAGAAAACCACTGAACTGCAAGGTCAACTTTTATCACCTCCGTTTGTTGGACATTTCTGACTCGATTTTCACAGCTGGAAGTCTCGAAGAGTTTTAAAATGTGTTTCTTTGATTGTGATTTTGAAATGATACTATAAGTTGCGTGTTTAGGTAGTATATTAGTTAATAAGCAGATATATCTAGGCATAGTGTACGATTTAAATATTCAATACAATCAGAGATAGGTATACCGAGTTTATCCGCATCAAAACTATCATAAATCACAAACAACGCCATATATATTGGTGCTGTAAAGTAAGCTTGTAATAATGCAGCATTTCATATGTGACTTGCCCACTGCTTTTCTGAGACTACAGAGTACACAACAATGCCAGACCCAGACAGTCCATAAACCCCGGAAAGTTTAGCAATTTTCAGAACGATGTTCTAAAGCTGTCGTGCCAATCGCAATGCAGCTGTACACATACAATAAGGACACAATGCCTATAACAGCATTCAACAACTAGACGTAGTTCTGACGGGAACAAGGAGCATCACCTGCAGACATGAATGGTTAAACGAGCAGATGACGGCCGCTGATATCCTGCTGATGTTTTACACATCGCCGGTTTTACTGCAAAGTCGTAGTAGGTAGATATCGGCATTGTCTGTGCGAAAACTATAGTTTCTGGAACCGTATGAGAAATTTGAGATAGCATTGCCTAGTTTGTGAATAGTTGTTAACTCCTGCCGGCGCAACAGGAATGCGGATGCATTAAGTGTTGCATTACGCCGAGTTAATGGTTCAGAATTTTGACTAGTGTAACTATCAAAGTTTGCTAAATCCATTGAGCCCAGTCAAACCAACACGAGTACAAGCATCTGCAAATGGTTATGACAGGATACATTTAAGTTCTTATAGTAGTGGATAGCGTGACTGATACCTGCATTTGGTGCTACAACTTTCCATATTCCGGGAATCAAATAATTCTCATTTTCATAAATCAAAGCACGTTCCATATATCTCTTTAAATTATGAATAAATTAAAGTTACTTCTGATAGAATGCGGAAATTGCCATTGGAATTATGATGGAAAATGCGTTTTATAAATGTCTTTATTGATAACCATTGAGCATTCCATACGCTTAAACTAGAATTAAGTTTTAAGTTCGTTATATGCGAATTTGTTATTGGCGCTTACCCAGGCTGTACTATTAACAACTACAGTTGATTATTGAGTAATACTTCGCGTGTTCTTATGGCCTAACACCTACTCGAAGAGAGTGGGCGATCTCCTTGCAGTGGAGATGTTCTCAACAGTGTTGCGGGAAGTATTTTTTGTAAGAATTTTGATCACGCTGAAATTGACGTTCTATGTGCTAGACTCGTAGACTTATTGAGCTTGCACTCACTGTTGATCGAAATACAGGATATCTAGCATGTTCAAAGGTGTCGTTATCATTTCAGCAGTCGTTCGTATGCACCAAGAAGTATTTACTTTCTATCGGTTCTTTATCTAATTTAGTTTTGGACATTGTAAAAGTTTTTATTAA
This sequence comes from Agriotes lineatus, assembly GCA_940337035.1. Taxonomy (NCBI): domain Eukaryota; kingdom Metazoa; phylum Arthropoda; class Insecta; order Coleoptera; family Elateridae; genus Agriotes; species Agriotes lineatus. The sequence continues at coordinate 140,851,518 of OW679200.1, forward strand.
TGTTTATTTAACTGCTAAAACAACAATTCTGAAAACTCGAATCAGTTAAAGTTATCAAGGACGTTGGAAAATATTTTGTATATCTTGTTGGCACTTGGTGTAATACACTAAATAAATAAAACTATTTCGCAATCAAAATATTGGAAATTAAGTTCATGAAATAGTTGAAATAGATTTACTTATCTACGTCAATATGGCTAGATCAATGCTGATAGAAATCGAATATTTAGTTTTATTGCATAACGGTGTTAACATTCGGAAGACAACTATGATTAAAATGTTGTTAAGTAGTAATATGTCCTAAATGACATTTTTTAAAAAACGTTATATCAGTTTTCTCAGAAAAGTTTGTGTAATTTTATAATATCCAGTACAAGATAAATTTTTAGTAAAGAGTTTTATAAAAGCATTTATAATTTAAAGAACTGCTTAGAGTTTCTAGAAATATTGCTATCGTTGCTACACTGCATATTTCATAGTATTCAGTTCTAGTCGTTATAAAACAACTAGAACGCGCCTAGCCAGCCTACGTCTGGCTGCGTGTGGCGGCGCCACGTGCTTACGGTCGGCATGTGCGCTTACAGAAACCTGCGCTTATAGAAACCTATATAGCAAGCGCGCGTGTGGTAGTAGTATGCAGGCCCTTCATGCTGCGTGTGCCGGTCGGCATGCGTTCTTATAATATAAGATGTACATCATAAAGTTTGGCACATTATTTTATTTCAAAGGCAGTACGTCTAATTATATACACCCAATATTAAACCTATTAGGTTATCGAAATAAATTACTAGACGAAGGCATATCAGATTTTCATAATTAGTTCGTATTCAGATGAATATTGTAATTACATCAAATCATGACCTACAAAATTTATTAGAAGTTTATGATAACCACAGTACATATAAATTGTTAGTCGCTGTGAACTAAATAATTCAAACATTTAAGTCTTCAAATTAAAGTGAATTGTATGAATAATATCGATCAAGTTTGTAAATTAGGTAATGCGATTTATAATGTTGGTATATGAAATAACTGGCTTGGTTGCCCTGGAAAAATTAAAATAATATATTCATTTACAGCAGGGAATATAAATCGCTTGTAATTCCTAAATTGGAGAAAAATAAATACAATTTTACCAGTAAAATTGCTAATTTATCGTTGTATTGCAACTAAGTAGAAGTCAAAAGTGGTAAATAATTTTAGAAAATATAATCTTTGTGATTCACAAGGAAAGCGTCTGTGCCAAGTAGTACCCAAAGGCAGTCCCTACGCGCAGGTGCATATAGGAGGCACCTTTAATCGTAGGACCTTAAGGACACCACACAGAAGGAACTGGGATTCTGTTTCTACTCCTAGAGCTGCGCGTTTGTCGACGTAAAGGAGGTCCATAGACTATGAAGTCATAGAGCTGTGTTGAGCGTGAAGGAAGTGCCGCTTAAACGAGGACAACCATCGAACCTCATTCTACCCGTGCAAGCATCGCCAAGGGCTACCTGCAACTCAACCTGAGGGCCCATGTAAACAATAAGGAACTACAGAAAGGTGGGAAACCTTGTTGAAAGGGCAATGCAAGTTAATATTCATAGGAAGCTAAATAAATGTATCAGTTAGTTGTAAATTATTGCTAAAAACAGTAAAGTGTTTCGCCGAAGTGAAGTAAAAAAGTGCATCTAATTTAGAATAAATAAAGTGGAACCCATATTGACTACCGTTTCGCAAGACCTTGCAGCTCGCATAATCAGAGTAAAAGTCGCATTAACAATTGAAAGTCGGTGTGGAGATATTTATAGTTCTCTGTGCCAGCCGCTCGGAGCGACGTAACGCTGATTGATTGTTCAAGTACAGTGTAATCCGTGGAGCGTGGCCGCGTGACGCACAGTGGTTGTAGATCGTGTATCACAGGAGTCCACGTCTTATTAACCTTAAAACCGCCTTTCCTGTTTATATTATTTGGATGTTTTAGAAATAGAATATCAATAGTATCCTTTCTACTAATATATTGCTATGGCTAGATACTATGTGCATTTTAAGACTGATTTTATATTAAAAATGGATGATAGATTACTATTTTTATATAAACGGCAAAATAATATGTTTTTTTTAATTTACAAACGGCTCTAATTATCAATAACATTGTGCTACACAAGGAAAGCTTACGGTAACTTAAGACTCTAGCTACGTTCAGCAATAAAAAATTATACGATATTGAATTAGATTTTCTTGAATATTATTCCATGACTTTTAGCTACGTGAGGTTATGTGACTCCAAACATTCAGTAAAATAATGCTGTTTATTAATAACATAACAGTTGCACATAATTAAACTAATTTAGTTAGAAGATGTTAGTTTGTAGCTAAATATAGCTTCGAATGCACAATTTTATATTAACCCTGCAGTAGTCGCACCAAGTCTCACAGACCCGGTGAATACGTTATTGAGTGGGAATTTGTTAAAGGTGGTGTAAGGGGGTTGTGCGTCTAGGTACCTTCAAATTTTTAGACTTAGTTGCTTTCCGATAATTGGCATAAGCACAGTTGGTAGTGTTCGTGAGTTATTTGGCAAAAAGTCTGTGAGACTTGGCGCAACCATTTACGTTTATGACATTTTTTGTCTTCTTGATTGTTTTTACATTGAATGTAGCTGCAATAAACTCACAAATAATTCATGTTGCAAACAACATCGACGTTAGTATACCAAGACGTCAATATATACAAGAATTAGTTTTGATTCTAACAAATGGCCAATTACATTGGCGATAACTACTCAAAAGTTCTCCACCGGAAATCCATCTAAGTAGAGAAGAAGTAGCTGGAACCTCTTCAGACCATCCAGTAGATGACCTTAATAACCCCACAATTAGAAAACGTTGCTTTTTTCCAAAAAAAGTAGGAAAAGAAAAAAAATTCGTAAAAAAATTGTATTTTCGCATGCAGGGTTTTTGTGCACTGGTTGTGCATCCTTGAATCAAAATGACAAAAATGAATTGTTTTGTTCTACCTCTTAGTTTTAAAAACATTGTTATGTCCATAATGTATATAGAAAATTAAAATCTTGAAATTCATCCGAGGCTGTGTTTACTATTATGAAATTAGCATGATCTACAAAAACCTTTAAAAAATAGAAAACAATAAATAGAATAATTTTTTAATGTTAGCAGTAACTGAAATATAACTGAAAATCTTAGTAATAGTAAATAAACATCTCATATAAAAATTTATTGTCATATAAATGGTTCTTAATTGTTGGGTCTAAGAGACTTGGCGCGACCAGCCGCGTCATGAAGCTGGGCGCGACCACTGCAGGGTTAATATGGTATGCCGTTCTTGAATTATTTACTGTTTAAGTTTTTTCGACGAAATCACATCGGAATGGTATGCAATATCATATGCATGTAGTCTTTGAGTAGTAGTTCATAGTTCATAGCTTTATTCTAGATTTACATGTCGTGTTGTATGTCATAATCCCTTTAGCACAATAGCGTACCATCTGAAACAGGCTATCGTTAAAATTAATTATTCATCATAAATGTGTTACAAGTAAGAAAAAAGGTGCGTAGAGAGGGAATTTAAGGCGTATAATCCAAAATCTCATAGAAATTTGCACAGATCTAAGAAATAGAGTGTATTTAATATTACAATAGATGTATGGTGAAGATAAGTGACAAAATTGCAACATTTTCGGACTCATGCCAAGTGATATATCAAAACGTTTGTAATTTCCCAATATATTCTACTTTTTTATGAAATAATTAAATTACTTCTTAGTAAATATTAGTTTAGAGTTCCTCTTTTATTTTTCTGTTAACCTCTTACTGGTTAAATTCATTTAGACTAATGAGAGCTTTGTTATAAAGAAAACTGTGTAAATATAAACTGGTTTTGTTTCTTTGTTGAAAAGGGGGTATTAATTATTAAACTTGTTTTGGAGATGAAAATGTATTGTCGAACGTTAACTTTTTGTCATCACAACACAGCTTGTTATTGTTAGTTGGTCTTCTCCCTCCTCTTGTTTAGTTCGCTTGTTAATAGTTAACGACTACCGCAAAATCCAGTCCGGGTTGCTGAAACTTAGGCGTATTGCTTGATCGGCCACACTCTTCTTTTTAGTTTATATGTTTACTTGATATAAACTTAGGTAATATTGAGATTACACCTGCGTTGAATGTGTGAGAATTATGATACATAGAAACTTGTTAGCTAATTTTTATATTCTTAGGCAATCTTCCAGAAAATAAATACAATGTACACTTGGGTGCAGTAGCCGGCCGCCAGCTTAGCCGTAAACGGCGTACAGGTCTTTACGGGATTAGTCGATAGAGCAAAACAAAGATTTAAGTGCCCAGCGCAAATTTTTTCCAAATAACGGCGAGTGCACTCCGGTGTTCCAACGAGAATTTGTAAACTCAATAACTTATGCACAAACACAGTTCCTGAAAGAGAGCTTCAAACAAGATAGGTAACCGTAACTAAATTCAAACCTTCATAGCTGGCATAATGATAAGATAATGTAATTAAAAAAAATATATATCACAGTATATAAATATACATATATCACAATAGTTCTACATACAATTTAGCAATAGTAAAATTGGACACATTAAAACAGGTTGATATCCAGGCAGCTCTGACAGCAGGTGTTGCATGCTTGGTTTCGAAGGAAACGCAAAGCGCGATTCCTGATCGTTCGTTCCCAAATTTGTGCGGCCGAAAGCTGGTGGCTCAAAGCGATTCGCACCGCGATGGCAAGGGAAAATGTTATACCAAGAGAATAGCCGCCGTATCGGATTCTTTCTTGTGCTCAAGTTAGCACATGCAGCAAGAGGAAAAGGGGCTCCGAATGTCCACAATAACAAACAGCTGCAGAAATGCTTCAGATCGGCACTCCAGCACTAGTTGCTGTAAAGGGGGAAAACAAAGATCCTACGATAACATACCAGAAGTAAAAGGAGTCTAGGGCAACTAAAATACTCACCCTGGAACAAAAATTCCAGGCAATGTGTGACGCCACGTGGTCGCATAAATTCCGCAAGGTAAACCTTATCTTGAAGTTGAACACACACTTCCCGTCGGCGAGGGGAAGCTTTTCTGTTGGGATTCCCCATTACATCACCAGCAGACACATCCAGGTGGCACCTACAAAAAATTATAGGAATTTTTTCTAGTGTTTTTCAGGTGCAAATGATTTGGCTAGAGCGAGCGAGCTTTTTCTTCAAGCCTATGGTTGAGCTAATTCGAGCAACTTTTAGGAGCGGACGGCCGAGCTAACAAATTCTCGCCTATCAGGCAGCCGGCTCGGGTTCGATTTCCGGCGGACTCTATAGATGTATTTTAAAAATCGTACGCTTCCCAGCTACTACGCTAACACCTGTGGTAGTCGTTAACCCCTAAAAAGGGAACTCTTCCTCAATTTCGACGGGTAATGCTAACCGCCTACCTGGCATAAGACAAGGAGGGCTCATAGAACCACTTTGTGGTTATAACGGGCCACTCACCTATAATAAAAGGAAGAAGAAGAAGTAAACGGAATTTCCTCCGTAACACGATACAAAATTTTACGTGCTGTAACTGGATTCTAGACATTTTAAATATAAAACCTAGGTTTTCGCATTGCCATTTTTGGAATATATTATATATGATTAAATACAAATGCATAATGCAAAATAAATTGGTTCTTACTGTTATTGTACTATAGTAAGATATAATGCAGGTATCGTTGAAACTCAAGAGTTTGATGTTGAAGGATGATAGGTGCATTTTTGAGTTGAGGCAATATTTCGTTTAACTAAATTGAGAAGAACAATCGCATATCCAAAGTAGCATTATAGTGACGGAAACTGATACCGGAACTTCGATTGAATGGGTACTACATAATTGTCACTAAATCTAAAATTTTTCAGTAAGACAAATTACATGTTATACCTAAATAGTGGTAAGCAAGTAATTTCCACAGCTGGTAGTCGCTCCATAGTTTTACAAGTTATTAGTGTTGCCCAGGGCGTTTGAAACGTTATAGTAACTAAGCAAAATCACTTTAAAGTTATTATAACCTTATGGTGAATAGTGATAGTGGCGGTCACCAAACTGTATCATACTAAAAGATGACTTAAACGTGACGTCTACTTAAAAATGGTTTTGGCAGTTGAGACCAATTTATTGTCGATTTAGTAAAATTCAGTATTTTCACGGAGAAAGGAACGCCTAGCGGTTAGGCAACTGATGCTACGAGTATGTCGAATTTAGTCGAGCGGCAGAGTTCTGCTAAAATACAGTTTTCAATATCATCTGCAATTCTTTCCGCCGAGGGACATTAATTGTCGCTAGATGGCGATACAGTTTGTCGTCGTTTCCGTGTTCCCAAAAATGTCAGGAAAGTGTTAATTACTGTTCGTTTGGCAGGAACGAAATCTCGAATCATCGTGCCCTGTTGACATGGCAGAATTAGATTAATGGATTGCAGAAATTCACTGTTGCGTCAGGCGTATGTAGCATAGGCGATTTGGCCACTTTTTCCACCCACATCCATGGGAAAATAAGTTGTTGTGTTAGCACATTTTTCGTATACGTTAGGCAGATTATTTTCTGCCTTCAAGTTACGGGCTAGAACTGCCCAAAGCAGAGGCTTACATCATCGCCGAGTGCTGGAATGCAGCCCCGGTATCGTTCGAGCAGCCCCAAGGAGGCCCTCTGTATTTGCAGTAACCCGCTGGGAGCTACATCACATTCACCGTTGTGCTGAATTTGGTTTGAACCTAACAACTATTTTGTTTTGTGATTTATTAATGCTATCGAATTCTTAACGGCCTTGCCGTTCGTTATTTATTTGGGTAATTCATATACGGCTTAAACCTTAAAGTTAGCGGCTTCACCACTGTTATAACTACTTGTAAATCAGGTGTGTTAAACGAACCGTCAGTTTTAAGCTGAGTTAGTTCATTTATTATTAACGTAGCTCTACATGCGAGTAAATTAGCTGAGCGAATGGTAAATCGAGGTACGTTTGTTCCATCACTATCGTTTAGTAATTAAGTTCGCTGGAGCAGCAGCCCGCAGATTATTTGATATACCACTACGACATGCAGATATCTGAATGAGTGTGAGTACACGCGAGATATTAATTTAATACATTCTAGGTGGAACGCAGTACAGCTGTGTCGTTTACTCAGTAATCGGGTTGCTTACTTAAGTACATGTTTTGGCCCACTTACAGTTTAAAATGAATCAATTTGGAAATAAGCTTTACACGCCCTCAGCATAAGCTGCGTTTTTGATGGCACCCTGTTCAAATTGTGATTGATTAATTGTGATATTTACCTATGTGATATATTTATTATTGTGATAGCCTTGTGATTGTACGTTTAATGCCAGTAATTACAAATCGAGTTTATGCCCCCTGTTAATGATCTATAATCTAGTTGAAACATTATACGCTTTATCGAACTGTGGGTTTTCATTGTTTATGTTGTATTGTTTGTTACCTTGAGCAATCTATTGGTTTGTTCGCTCAAATAAACCAAGGAACATGGGCCTGAAAAAAACCATTTGGCGCCCCTATAATTTCAACCGCTTAGTTTTGAAGGTAAGTCATCCACGCCTTTCCTCTGAGCTAGTGCGTGTGCATGTTCTGATTTACTATCGGCAATTACTAATGTAACACAGTATCAGAAAACTGTTGCTAAACCTTTAAAGTTGTGGAACTTGTTAGTGATATTTGGTGGTGGGTGGTCGCCACGTTTTTGCTACATGCAGAAGTGATTTTCACCTTTCGCATGACATTATAGCCACCAAAGTTGCTATTACCTTCAAAACACACTATGAAGTGATCGCCACTGAGTAGTGTCCTGATTACTGCATATTCTTCAATATATTGCGAGCAACTCGTCAACAGTATTTATATTTTTAGAATATCCTCAAAGTTTTCTATATCTCTAAATTGCAAAATGCATGGAAATTTGGGGTAATTGATCTCAGAAGCACTAGACGAATTGTACATTAATGTTTCCCTTTGGGGTTGGGTTAAGTGATCTGGCCAATACCATCATGTTACCATTGATGGGATTTTGCAGTGTTAGAAGAATGCATGATGGAATTGCAATTTTGAAGTTACACCAACTTACACGACATGCGCAGAACGGTCTAGGACATTTGGGCGCGGCCGTTTTGGCGCGACCGTCTGGGCGCGGCCGTTTGGGCGCGGGGACACTTGGGCGCGAGACACTTGAGCGCGAGACACTTGGGCGCGAGAAAGGGTCAACGTTGGGATTTAGGAACACATGAAGTGTGAATAATTTAAATTTGGCATAAATGAACAAACATTTATTAAATCATTGTTTATCCTGAGAAGTTAATGTAATTAATCAAACAATATTAAAAGAATAATCCAATTATTTATTGAAACCGTTATGAGATGAATTTTAAATAAGTTGGTAGTACCTATATTAGATAAATTTTGAAATAAATCCGAATCGAAATAAAGAAGGTAGTGGATTAGATAAGTTTTGAAATAATTCTGAATACCTATATAAAAAGGCAGTATGTTAGATATGAAATAATAATTCTGAATTGAAATAAAAATGGAAATAGATTATATGTATATTCTTAAGTGTTGAAAATAATTTTAAATAGAAATACATTTATTGTACTGGTAAATAAACAATACTATGCTATATTTATTGGATTGATGCTTCAAATGTTTAATATGTTTCTAATATGTGTTCTGTTTGGACCTAAACTAATCGACTTCGAGTTTTGTTTAAAATGATAATACTAAACAATAAACTGTTAAATTTTAAAGTAATCAATTATTATTTTCGTTATGTTATGAACCGACTAACTGAAGATAAGAGCATAAATAAGAATGATAGTAAATAATAATATAAAAAGATTAATTTTAATAATCAAAATTTATTCTTGCCATTTTTACCATTATAATACATATTATTCTTAAATTTTTTAAGGTATAAACAAGAAGCATCTACGCATTCATTTCATAATTGTAGGAAATCCCTCATAAAAATTTTACAATGTTCCTATTGTTTGTGCCGTCTACATGATTATATTGATTATTATAATCTCCAACCAAAAGTTTTTTTCTTCTACCAGCCTGGATAAATATTTGGTTGGATGGTTCATCGATAGCTCTGTTTGTACCCAAACTCTATTCATGTATTGTTTGTTACTTATTATTTTAATGTAATAAATCTCCGCAAAAGATTTGTTAGTATTTACCGGAAAGTTAAAATATCTAACTTGTTTTCGTGGAACCTACTTGTTTAATAATTTTAATTTTCGACAATTAATATTTCTATACTAAATTTTTGCCGCCCGCCACCTCGTGGACGTGCTTTAGGTAATTTTCGTTATTTAAAATATATTTTCAGACCTATTAATAGTAAAGCTAACTAATACTAATATACTTTAACTAATTTCCTCGCGCCCAAATGTCTCGCGCCCAAGTGGCCCTGCGCCCAAGTGTCTTCGTGTCCAAACGCCCGCGCCCGAACGGCCGCGCCCAAACGGCCGCGCCCAAATGTCCGGCTCCGTGCGCAGAAGGAGTTGCAGAAGCTACGCCAGACATGAAGTTGCCAATCACAGTGGTTACCAAGTGACCGTCACTATCTGCTTGGTGAAAGTGATTATAAAGTGGAATCTTTGCACACTTTTCAGTTTCTGACACTGTGGTTTAGTAAAAAATACTTCGAATGCGTCCTTTAAAGTTATATCTTCCGAAAGTAGCCATGTTTGTGGACAAGACTAATGCCGCCATTATAACAATCATAAAGGTGTTGCTCAATAAAAATAAATTTCTCACCAGTACAGGATAACATGTAGTAAATTAATGCGTAGTTCTTGGTTTTATGTAACCAAAATTAATAAAAACACTGTTTGAGGTATCTAGGTTCATAATTTAAGAGATGTGACTTACTGTTTTCAGTTTTTTAAGTGGGTATTGCGATGGCGCCTGCTCATATATCGAGCTGCACTACCTATATTAGATAATAAACATTTATTACTATTTTATTCTTAGCATATATATCCTAATTTTTATTTATTTATCTTTATACCTGACTGTACACGTACAATAATATCGAGTTAGAGAAAACGCAGAGACAATGATGGAAGAATCGAACATACTACTATTATAAATAAATTGTGAGATTAAACGACATAACCGAAAAAGCGACAGTAAGTCAAGTTTCGTGTAAGTGGCGGCCACCACGTCTCCACGTTTTGCCACGTGCAGAGAACGTGGCTGAATAAGTTCCAGAATGTTACGAGAACGTGGTAGCCACCGAAAAAGTGTTCCTTATTTTGGCGAAAGGCATACAGTAGAACCGTTTCTATCATGTAGCAGTGACTAGTGGTAAATAACTTTATAGTTTCTACTGGAGTGGCCGCTACGTGGCGCACACTAGAAATGCTACTTGGAATAGTAACAAGACAAGTACGTGTTTTACAACAATTTATCTCATTTTACTTTCGAAATAATATCCTTACGTGCTTGTTTACTGCTTTTTCAATTATATAATTCTTTCAGAAACAATATTGTGAATCAAAAATATGCCATTGACAGACCAAAGTTTTAATCTTTGTAAAAATCAAGAAACATAAACTGTAAAACATTTATATTTTGAGTTCAACTCCACATGCATTGTTCTAGCTTTTTGAAGTGCAGCAGTAAATGATGCACAAAGAACAAACCGTAGAAAACTTTAATAGACTTGCAGAAATGTCACAGCCATTTGTCAATGATAAATAGCGGCTGGGCAAATGACTCCAAATTCGCCTTGACATTTTATCTCAAAGCTTGTGTAACTTCGCCAAATCAATACAAAGGCGCGAAAATTGACATTTCGGCTCTTAACAAATGTCAGGCGACGAATACAATGTTTGCCTTTTTTCAGCCTGCGCCGTCCTTAAGACGATATCCAAGTTTTGTGTTTCTGCTGTTTAAAAGAAATATTTGTGTCAAATCGAGGCTGAGAGAGATTAATTACCCGAGCCTCTGTTACAGTCGCCTTCAGGGGAGCAAAATTATCGGTATTTCTCCTGCAAGGCATTTTTTCGCCGCCCGCTTCATATCTCTTTCGGTTATTTCTATAAAAACGGAGGCGCGAACGTTTTATATTTGAACCCTTTGGCGAGCGCAATTAAACGCGTTTAATGCGGGGGTGAAAACTCGAAACAGGTTAATCCCTGTAATTAAACTGCGTGTAATTGTTGTAAATTATTTGCAGCAGCCGAGGAAATATTTGGAAACGCGAAAAGTGCGTGTTCGATCTTATTTCCATTGCTGTGATTTTAACTGATGTGTGGCTTCAGAATCTTTTTAGGGTTGACGTCTCATATGTTACCCCTTAAAGGGCAAAAGTTCATACGTTGCTCGCTATTGTTTTATTTAATATTTGAAGTTTTTGGTTACATTTTGTTATTGTCTCTTTCACTGGTTCATAGCGATTTTTTAATAAGTATGATTACGTATAGTATCAGTAAAAAGTTAAATTACCAACTGATTGCATGGAGTGTTACTCATGTGTATTACAAAAACAGAAAATTACAACCTTTTATTGCCATATTAATAATTCAACTAGACATTTCAAGAAATTTCGACATTTACATTTTCCATATTAGGCAAATCCAATCTATTTATATACTTAGCTAAGAAACAAAAACAATAGCACAAATAAAAAAAGACTCGACATTTCCTGTGATTATTCATATTTTCCACACTAATTTATGAAAATCTCTTTGATTGAAATATAGATGTTTGCAACGCTGACCTCCCATCGTAAATTGAAGATGCTGCAAATACAGCTATATTGATGTTGCTACCTGAAACTTAAAAAGAAGATGCGGATATTACTGTAAAGGCTCTTCTGGTGTAGCTTTTAACGACAGGTGAAATACTGAAGTCTTCTACTAGTTCTCGTAGATGTTGCAAATAATGAATACTGACGATGATGAGTTTGATCAGTATCAACATTGATATTTTGACTTTGCATTGTTTTACACTATTGGATTCCATGCAGAGTGTTGTATTTATACATACTGTAAAATAAACAATTAGGCTATTTCAAGCTCTGGTATTTTCTTTCTTTTATTATTTTCATGAAACAGCATAAGTGGTTTAAGAACTTACACGGACATCTGTAGGTTTTCTGGTTTGGACTCTCGAACCAGTGGCATGCCAGATATTAAAGAACTAAATTATTTTAGGAAGCTGCTTACCTAAAACAATTCAAAAGCATGTAACTTACTTCTGAGTGCATCTATTATTGATGCAAAGAAGTTAAGTGTAGTAAGTTAGAAAATCAACAAAACTTGAAAACTCAAAACAAGTTTGTTAGGAATTGCGAGCTCGAAGATGTACTTGATGGCCGGGATTTCTGACGAAACGAAAATGGGCAGCTTTAAGGCTATCGAAGGGAGAACTGGCGTCATTCTACACGCAAAATGACGAGCAACCTTTTGGGGTTTTTCAACTAGTCTAGTAAAAAATGGAGACACTGTCAGTTTAAAGACTGGCTACGAGCATCGGCGTCGATCCACACGCTGACAACGAGATGTATCTCCAGGAATGCGTCGGTGGAACGATACGAGGGTTTTTTTAAATATATGCGATCGGAGATCGATATGAAATTCCGTGGCACCCAAACAAGAGGGGATTCCGAATTTCCCGTTTGAAACATTGGAGCGAAAATTTTTCGACAAGACAAATAAATTATCGATCCTCTTTTTCTTGTACATAGGAAAGGCGTGGCGGCATCAAATTTCAAACTGACCTAACAATAACCGTCAATCTTTTTCCATGTTTCTGTATATAAAGTAGAGCGACAAAAAATCCCAGTCGAGTATATTATCAACGAACAGCATATAATAATAGTCGGCTCACATCTTCTGTGACAGCTTTCTATTTAAAACATAAACTAAAGTGTTCGCAAATTAGTCGTAATACACGTTGATTTTATCAAAAGAATTATTTTCAGGGGTTTTAGATTTATCTGTAAACTTCCTTGTAGTTACAATGATTTTTTTTCTATATATTTTATATGAATGCCTAAATACAATTCTAAAATCTAATAATAGATCTTATAGATACAAAACAAATATTATCTCGTACAGCTAGAGCTTATTATTAGTTTTAGCAATTGCACCGATACAGTGGTAGCGAGAGCTTATATATAGTTTTGACGAGTTTGTGATTCTTTTATATACTCTACCGATGACCGTTACTGCTAGTTTCTATGAAAGTACAATTATTTCCATTGATCTTATTCTATCAACAGCTTTTCAGAAAACCGACCAGGACAAAATTCACAAGTCTTGAGACTTTCTCCGTCACTGAGAACCTCCATCAGTTTCGCACGGCTGTAACAAAATGCTTAAAATACCTCTAATATAATTATTTTAAAAAATGTTTGGGCTTACAAGGTCTAAGTTCTAAGACAAAAATCGCTGTGTTTATATACAAAAACAAGGCAGGTTAAACCAAACTTTAATTTCAATATTTATAATCATTTATATTGCAAAGACTATAGGTCTAAGTCCACACCTTGGATAGTTTTCTAGAGAGTCTCGAATCCTTGCACCATTCAAGGCTTACACTATATGTTTATGATTATTAGTAATGTGTGCAGTTGGCATTGGGACATGGGATGATGTGCGTCATCGTTTCACTTTAATTTAAGAACTAAGAAAATATTATTACAATGGCTCCTTCAAATATTTTTAAAGGAAAGGAACAATTAATACGGACGTGGGATGTATAAATGCATTATTTCTAATTAACTGCTCACTGTGTAGCTGTAACTATATTGCAAGCTTTCAAAACCGATCGCCAGAAGCCCTTCATTATTGTGGTTCTACCATGATAGCGGGCGAACTGTTTAAAAGAAAGATTAAAGGCTTAATCAGGATTACGTTTTCCATGAAATTAATTAATACTGTGTTGGGAGGCCGGTTTTGGTCTAGTGGTGTTGTGCATATTTTAAGCTACAGCTTATTGAAAAACGATTCGGTAAATAAAGCACTTGGATGAAAGGATTTTACATATGCAACAGTTAACATAAATAATTCTTATTACTATAAATTGCGGCCAACAATGCCAAAAGTTACTAACTTATATTATTTAATATCATTCTATTGACACGACAATTTCTATTTATAGCCACATAACAGTTTTTTTTTGTCTTTAAAAGTCGCTGCGAGCGTTTTTGAGAAATATGAAATTATCCCTGCCCACGTGATCGGCGCTTTCATCAGGATTTTATTATCTCACAGCACATTATTAAAGACTGCGGGAACTTTCAAGTGGTTCGGGGCAACCCTTGTTTTAATTAATCTGATTGAATTGAGCGTCGAAATGACCCGGCACACGTCCTGCGAGAGGAATTCCACTGACGCAGGAACTTGGACGGACATTCGAAAATTTTAATGCCCCAATAGAGAACCCAATACGGAAGCGTATAACTAATTTCCAAGAATGGTCGTGTCAGCAGCTCTCAGCGCCCTTGATTTTGCTGCTGGGGAATTGGGCTTTCTGCCCTTTGAGTTCAACATAAACGATTTTCTAGCGTGCTGACTTCTAGATCTTAGATAAAATTTAATCGAAGAGCGCCGGACCAAAGTCGCAAAGTATTAATAAGCGTTCCTCTTTAAAGGTTCACTTTGACTACTCCTTCACACAGCACGCGTTTACAAGTAGAACTCATTAGGCAACTTATAATACCATGAGTAGGTAAGCTCTTGCATTAACTATCGTATGCTCCTAGTTCGTGGAAGGATTTTCTATAAAGTGCAATTTTAATAAAAGATGCAGATGCTGCATGTAATTACGTATACCTACTAAGAACATTTCCTCGCCGTTTAATGTTTCAGCACTGATGAATAAGACATTTGAAATTATATATTTTTCGCCAACTTTATGCTTTTCTTCTACGTTGGATGTTGCATCTACCTTTTGGGCCCTTATTAGTCTCCTTTCTGCAACATCCATCCTAGAAAACTGTTCAGTCTGCCTAGTAATCAAAGCAGTTCCTGTGAGAAACTAAACAATTAGTCGTTCTATAAGCATGTTTAAACAGCGTAGCAGTAAAGTTTGTGCTATTACCGTTAGATGTTGCTTGTAGATGAGCACAGCAAAGCGATCCAGCACGTGCACTACCATAAATCGTTCCGCGACAGACGTACAAAAACACCACTCAATAGTGAAATATTGTGTTACAGCTGTGCGGGCTATCAGTGGGTGTCCATATTAAAACGTAACGCAGTTCCATATTTAATGTCAAGAACCGAATAGTGTGCCCAGCGTTTTGACAAACTACTTGTGCGATTTCAGAAAGTGACAAGCTACCCAAAGTACGTTGACCCAACAAATTATTTTTTAAACAAACTACTTTGGATCAGAAATGTCACCGCGGGCTCGGGTTTAACTCCTCTGCTTAACAAAGGACACCATGTTAGGGCCCGGCCCAATTTCGCTTTTAGCGAGACGCAATATTCAAGTCTAAACGCTACTGCAGAAGCACTTTTCGGTGACAATAGAGCCAAGTGCTAGAAACGGTTCGCTTCCCAAGTAGACCACTCGCAAGCCAAGGCGTGTAAATAGTGAATTGACGAAACTGGCCAGGAAGGGCGCAATAAACTCCAAATTTTTGAGGCCCGAGCTTCCTACTATAATCAGAATGGGGTTTTGAACTCGGAGTATACCAGAGGGAATCATTTTGGAGCCATTGCATAATAAAACACAACTAGCGTAAACAGAGTATGTAACGAAGCAGACCAGGACACGCCAGGATTCAGCCATCATTCGGTCATGAACTTGGTCACCCGCCGCTTAACCATTTTTGGTCATTGGTATTCTGTAACTTGTATTTCCACAATGTCTACCTTAAATATTTGTAATTCGTGCTCTGGAATTATCAAATTCGCGTAAGTTGTACTTGTAAAATGTAGTATTGGCGTATTCTGCATTTATAAAACTGCACCATTGCTGTATGCTGTTTGATTTTTGTTCTCAAAGTAAATAATGTTTATCATTTGGTAACATAGGGAGCACTCAATTCTCCACATGGTAACCCGCTTCATTGAACTGCAAGACAACTAAACGCTGGATGGAGCAAGTCCGGTCAGGAACAAAGTACATTCGATCGGGAACGAAGCGTTTATTAAAATAGGTAGAAATATATTAATGTTTCTAAAAAGACTGAAGCATTCGAGCGAAATACTTAGTAATGTCAATAAAACTAATTCGCAAAGAAACAAGTCGGCGAATCTACGCTATCGGTGGGAACCTGAATTTTAAACAGACGCCTTAACCGCTAGGCCAGGAAGACTATATAACGCACACGCTCATGATTGTATTATAACGGCTAGAATCATTACATTAGAAAGTGAGCCCGATCGCGGGCGGAGAAAGTCCGACTGGTTTTATTTACTCTATGACACTACAATCTTGTCTATGCTTTCTGTTACCTATTTTAAAAAATATTTTATCTGCTATTAATACTATAACACGCGGAATGATAGTTATAAGAAGTCATTAGAGCTGATGTAAGCTGTAGTCGTCAGTTAACCTTCCTATAGCGTTCAAATCTTAGTCAAATTTTAATAAGACTCCAAACCACTACCAAGGGCACGTTTATAATTCTAGTTTAATGTCTAGTCATGTTATTAACATAATTTGTTTAACTACGAGTTGTAATACATTCATAATCCAAAAAAATTATAAACAATAAAAGCTGTTTACTAACGCCTTTTATGCAAATAGGACCAAGTTAAAGCGTTTACAGAAGACTTACGTACAGCAGTGGACCGAAGCGAATGAAAACGATGGTGAAATTCAGTAAAAGTATTATGTTTATTTTAACGGTCTTGTAATTTCCAAACGCGGGTCGCTCATGTTGAAGCCGATTGATTCGCCTCTCGCATCGGTCTCGAAATCAACTTAGCCGCAATAGGAGTCGAGTCGAGTACAGGGGGGTGAAAGTAGTACACGCTTACAGTAAAGATCCCATCGTGACTATGGGCTTTGTGCGTGACGTGAAATTACCGTATGGTAGTACTTTAACGGTCATTGTGGAAACCCTATGGTATTTGCCGGATTATCTACTTCCTTCGCATTACGTTATGTGAAGTTTTCATCACGTTGCCCTCTAGTTATTGATCAACTCCATTGTCATATTACTTTTGATCCATAAGCGGTTTACGGTAACCTGTCTGCTGTTCTTCGGCGACCATCATCGGTTCACCATTCCGATGTCTCGAAGATTGGGACTAATTTTTCGCCGTAGTAGCTGGGTTGTTATCCGTTAACCCAATTTTTGGCTGGTACACCATTTCGAGCTTTCGTTGTTAACTGCATTACCACTAAAAATATGCATTCTTCTCTAATGTTTCCAGCAATTTATTTTGAATTTATTATTTATACATTTATGTTGTTCTATTTTTAAGATAAGCGCATCGTTCGTCTAACAACTCAAATTTCAAACTCATCCCCATATGGGATGGCCAAACGCTCTTTGCTGTGTTTGTTGGTTTTGCGGCCAGTCCGTCAAATTTGTTATGTTCAATGCTTACACTTAAATTCAACATTGCTATATTTTAATATCTATTTATTATGTAAATAAATTCTCACGTACATTCATGTATGTTTACAACGGTAGTCATCTTCATGGTAAGCTTAGCTCCGCGCCTTGTTACCAACTTACTTATTACCAACCTTAGCATATGCTACATTAATTTGTTTTAGAGTCCGCTGAAGATACCAGGGTTTGAATTCAGATTGTCTGGCTTAGAACCCGAGGCTCTACCGTTAAGCCACTTCCACTGCATAATATACAATATATATAATAATAACGTTTAGAAGAAGAAGAAAGAATGGAACGATCGTGTTACTCGTGCAAAAGATAAAACACAAATAAATATAGCAAGATTCAATACCAATAGCGAAAGGAATCTTGATACTCACTGAAGAGATTGAGTGAAAGTTTAGTACCAACTTCTAAAATTTTAGGAATGTTACAGTGTTCAAATCTTAATTACGCATTTAGCTAGTTTATTAAATACAATTGTTGAAGTGAACAACCCCCTTATAAAGGGTAACATTTGATTATGTAAGGTAACATTTATATTCACAAAGTTACGTTTTGGTACAACTAACACTCTTCCAGATGATTTCGGAGGCTTTCACGGCCATTGTTATTAAGTAAAAAATTACTGGATTGGACCGTGTCACTGTGCGATTTTAGTAAAGTAACTAATTTGTCGATCTGCTTTTGCGATGACGTTGTCTCGAATATGGAGCAAACCGTCTTTTTATGTCATACACTGCACGTAGCTTCTCCATGAATTCTGAACACTCAAGGTTAAAATTAGCAAATCAAATATCGTTTTAGTCGCCAGCGTGGCCGAGCGGTTAGGGCGTCAGGCTGCGGTGCCACGGTACGGGGTTCAATCCCCACATCTGGCAACTGTCGGACGGCCCTCCCAGTCGCTTTAAAAATTGGGTACCGAAACCACAGTTATGAAAGTAGGGAGAGTAAGGTAGTCGTCGAAGGCGTGATGCTAACCACATCACCCAGTACGCCGTTAACGGTGTGCCAAATTGGCTGGGTTTCGAAAGGAGATATTTCGGCGACCCTGACTCGCCTTGTCTCAGGCCATGTTCCTGCATGGAATGAAGTGCCCGAATTTTACTATAATTTTATTTTAATTCTGTTTGCAAAAACGATACTGACTATTTTCAACATTAAATTCACTGTTATAAAGTAAATGGGCAGTGATAATTTTCATTCTTGAGTTGGAGCATTAGAATTCCCACTTGATGGTATTTTATTTGTTAAAGTAAGCAAAAAATGGTTGTCTTGAGTAGTGTGGATTTATTGCTGACTGTAGAATTTCGTTGATGGATAAGCAATTCTTAGTTGAGAATTTGTGATGTCTCGTAGTAGTAGAACTCCATGTCCGACTGTATATTTTGCATGTTGGGATATTTAATCTTCAGGCAAGGTTGGAGAGATAAAAAAATCTTTACAAAAGACTAATACAGACGTTCAACTTCAGTACAGAACCAAAATGTCTGCCACATCAATAAAGATCATTTTTCCACAAAGTATCATTAACTATCAAACGTAGGAAATTCCACATAAACCATTTCTATGATTTCGAATAAGGACGAAGGCGTAGAAGCAGGTGATAAATATGAGCGACACCTGCAGAAAGAGGGTGGCAATCTCCAATTTCCAACGCTAACGAAATTGAACGAAAGTCGTTAGGCAAATGACAGCCAGCATTCTAAGATGGGATATTTTTGAATCGTAATATTTGTGTTAGGTTTTTTTTTGACAGCACAGTAAATTAAATGCGCCTTTACGAGTACATTTTTTTGTCGTGCTATTACGAAAATTATTTATAAGCAGTGTATGGATGATGTGGTCTACCAGAGCAGATAACAGACGATGATACAGTCCGTCCAAACAAAGGTAGGGCAAAGATAGACATAACAAATTCAGTCAGCGTTCGATTTTGTGGAAAAACGTAAGTTTTGAAAGCTGCAGTTCTAAAAATTCAAGTGACCTGACTTTCCCTCATTATCTACAGTCATTGAAGTACAATGTGTAAATACTGCTTTCTGTTTATTTAACGATTACTTACTCCACTTGAATTTCATACGAAAAACTAACCAATATGTACAGTGACGGAATCAATATAGTTTACACTTTAGTTTTTCCAGTGTAAGTTTGCAACACTTTAGTAGGTTAGAATTTTGATTCCCCAAATGTACAGCTAAGGCCCATATTTACTCGAACGCGACAAACGCAGTCTTTGCTTGCATTTTCTTTCGACAATCGCTTAAGAAATCAGTTGTTTAATTGTCTGATGCAAAGATTGGTATTTTAATAAAATAAATAAGCAGTGACTGACGTTAGTGGAATTATGATGTATTCCATTCTTTAATAGTAAACTATTATAAACAATTATTACGGGTATTTTCCAGATAACTTTGCATTTCTTCCTCTGATCGTTATATCTAAAAGTAGATATAATATCAGTAACTAATGCTTTCTAGAATCTTTAGTTTTACCTTACCGAACACGAGTTTATACCACGGAAACTTTCTGCAACAGACTCTCGTGCAAATACAAGAATCATTAGCAGCGCAGACTTTCCTAATTACCGCTATTATGGATAGTTGGTTGTTATTTCTTGTTTGTCGAGGTTTGCAACTGTAGGTAGTCTTCGTTCCTCTCAAATTACCGAGCGTGCTAATAAAATGGGATGGTAATGAGGCTAAACTGTGAGATCGTATAGAAATAGATGAACGCTTTCTAATTGTATCTTCCTTAATTTTTAAATTATAATTTGTAAAGTTACCTCATAAAGTTAGAGCTGATGCTAAAGTCGTTGTCTAGCAATGCCTTTAAAAAATAAAAAGTTGTTGGATTTAATATTTTTACGATTCCAAATTGCTCACCGACAAACTGGCTGCCATGCTCGCTTTATGAGATGAAGAGGTGACAGTTGTACACTAGAAATGTTACCGTAGATGATCAATTAATTGGTTTCCTTGTCCATTTCGATAATGTATATTTAACTAAATAGGTAAATACCCATACCACACCTTCTCCTTTTTTATTTAGGCTGGTAGCCATTTTTTGCGTCTTGCTGGGATTTATAGTACTTGATATCCAACCATCAGCCTATATTGAAATGGTGCTGTTGTTAACCCCTCACGTAATAATTTTATATTTATACAAGACGTTTCAGGCGCCTTAATATTTGAATAATTATTTGCTCTTTTTGTTTACCTTGCAAGCTCAGTGAATATAAAGCTCTCGTAATCACCAGTTGGTGGCTATGAAACACGATTATCTGCTAAGAACCAGAAAGCTGATGCCCCCTGTAATGTTATCGGGCTAAAACTAACTTCAAACAATGCAGAACAAAAGCCAATTTGTTTACATAAACGTATTGCTTTCAAAACACATATAAAAACACATAAAATTAGAAGGAAAACTGAGACTATGTGCCCGATAGGTGTATCTATTCGCATGTACGCTTAAATACAGGAAACATACATAAAACATCAATATCATTACTCAAACAGTGCCAAACTAGCTGTCCTTAAAGGCGAAAAAGTAGAAATAATTTAAAGACGATCCTTGGAAATTTACCACATCAGTGTATTCCTAAAGCGCTATTCTAAAACAGTCCAATGCGAATTTTATCGCGTTAATTGCAACCACTTTCTGTAGGTATCAGATTAACTTTTGCATGGTCCAAACCTGGAATGGCGTGATTGCTGGAAAATAACCACCTCCAATGGTGAGGAATTTCCGATTGTCGACAGGCTCTCTAGAATTTTTGAATTTTCTTCTCCCAAACTTGACGCTTTGAAAACACTTTATGCTTCCCACATTTGTAGGCCATCTTATACACTGCGAATATGCGTTCACTTAACCCGTAAACGCTTAGTCGCTGCACTTTTAACTTGTAGGCAGCAATTATTTACTTGCTGCAGGCCTGTAGCAACATCTATTTAACTTGCTTCTGGACGATTTTCGCACAACGCACTTTCGGAGTCACATATGCGTGCAGCCTTCAGCTGCAGCTAAAATTTCAGCAAAAGAAACTTTAAAGTTGAAATTCCCCCTTCCTCCCACGAAAAACCTCGGGACGTTGCATTTAACGCTGCAACCGCAAAATAGAACTTTACATTTTGTTTACCTCATAAACTCGGCTCTACGCACCTTTTTAAATCGAGAATACCTTACTAAACTTAAGTATAATCCATATATATAATACACATATATTGCTAGTAGGGCCTCGGAACGCTAGAAAACATTACGGCGCCGACATAGTCTCACTTAGAGTATAACGCGTCTCGTGCGCATGCGCAGGAATTCGAACTCCGCCTTTAGAGGCGAATTTTAAACTTGACCACTTCCCCATTGGGCGGACGACGCCGCCGCCCTTGCGCACCGCTCACCTTTATACATTGAAGAGTTGGTTGTCTGTCTCACTTCCTTGGTAAGTTTCCCACTCATAGCCGCTAGCAATATAGTAAGTATTACATATATGGTATAATCCTATATCTAATAGGTTTGTCTGTCCGTCCGGGACGCTGTTTCAGCAGCCAAACCGTAAAAGATAGAGAAAAAAGTTATTAAAGTTATATGTTTGGAATGGTCATGTCAGGTCAGGAACCGAATTTCAGTCACTAACACCAGTTATTATCTTAATTATAATCCTAACTTTTTAGGTTAGATTCTAGGCAAATTTTATCAATGCGAATGCGACTGGTAGTTTGCTACCAACAATGACGTCATATACGTACGTGTGGTGAATACGCGTTCTATTTGCAAAACGGTCTTTTCTGTTTTATTAAATGAGACATTTGTCTCACTGGACTGCTAGTTTACTATAATAAAACATAGGAAATACAACTTGCCTATATTTTTTAAGTATGAAAAGCACCACGGGTGAGAGATATGAAGACCCTTTTTAAACTCCTCAGTGGGTTATCAGGATTTCTTTCCCTATTGGTGTTGAGCTTCTTGCTATTTTTATGTGGCTCCTATTTTTTGCTCTGGTGACATGTCCGCACCACCCTCTCTTCCTACCTTGTCAGCTTTATCAATTCTCCTGGTTTCGCTATCGAGCAGTGGAGGTGACTTGGTGGTGGAGCCTCTCACCGCGATTCAACAATAAGAAAACTTTATTTTATTCCTGATTTTCGCCAAACTAATTATTATAGTAGAGCTCAACATTTACAATAATTACGCCAACTAAAGGATAAACACAAGCACAGAATGTTCCGTTTTCTGCGACACTGTCGAGACCTCTATGGATAAACTGCAGAACGCCGCATCGCAAATAACTTCAAGGTGGCTGCTGACTCGAGACAACACAGTTCTTTCGAAATAATTATATTGTTGCACCAAAAGCAATAAAATAGCACTATTCACAATCAAAACGCCGTTCACGAAAGACTGCTATTTATTTTCAAGTAAATAAACGTTTCAAAATAAAATTACACATACGTCAGATCATATAGACACATTTTTAACCTCAAAACGTCTAAATACATGACAATAAATGTATGTTGTGTCGCAACGTAGAAATTTTAAAATTTTGCTTTTTCGGAGCTTTACTCTTATATACCTGCCGAAAAACAAATGTGCACGTTTAATTCTGGGCCTTTCATTGACCGAATTTTGTGACACTTTAAACAAATTTAAAATCACTTTTTTCAAAATAATGCAGATCGCTATTTACCAAATTGCTTATCCTTGCGTTATATCTAAAAAAAAACATAATGACACCAACGACTTCAACGTATTTAATTGCATAAGTGTCCCAAATCTTATGCAGATCGATGCCGGTGTCGTGACCTAGAGCTTTTGGCATGTGCTGGGCTTCGCCCTAGACAAAACCTAGATTTGATACCTGGAAGGTGGTTCCACAGCCCTACTGCACGTGTGTGAACGCTATCTACAGGAGGTAATTGAAATGAAAGAGGATTTTTCCACATTGGCCAACGTGATATGTTCAATTTGCAACTTATATACAGAGTGTTTTTTTCGTTGATATTATAGGGTACATACTAAAGGGTAAGAGATACAAAAAACATTGTGTCTCGTGCTCTTTTTACTTCCTTTTACAATAAAGGAAGTATTGAATTTACCCCAAAAATTCGAAATTGAGTTTTCAACATATCTTCACGTTTTAGAGTCTCCTGATTCCAAAAAAAACATATTTTTTTCATTGGTCTGCTTGTGTGTCTGTCTGTCTGTGTGTCTGTTTGTCTGTCTGTGAACAGAATATCTCAAAAACGACAAGAGGTATGGCATTTAAACTTCATATATAAGTTTTGTCTGCTATGTGCTAGATGCGACGGCAAGCTTTTGAAGAAAATCGCATAACCGGAAGTAGATGTTTACTCTTGTGATTTTTCAGTTTTTTTCGATTTTTTCAAAAACGGTTCTAACGATTTTTTTCAAACTTCACATTTTTATTAAATTTTTAATGTGTATTGAAGTGAGATAGGTGAGTTTCTAGTTCAATACTTCTAAAATGGGTTTCTTTTGTTTTTTTTCTATTTTCTCCTATTTTAAATAGAACACCTGGTATATTATTACATTTTTGAATTCAGCTTAAAATTCTAGAGAAAATTTGTTTCTTCACCTAACGCTCTATTTTGTATCGTTTTTGTAGGATTTGTAATTTTTTGAAAATTTTTGACAAATGCTTAAAAATATAAAATCAAATCTTTGGCTAATTATAAGATTACTTTAAAAGGAAGTTGTGTGCGTGTATCACACCAGATTGTTTAGTGTTTAGTTTAATGGAGTAATCAGATCTATGCTAACTAGATTGGTTTAGGAAATACAGGGTAATTCTCAAAATCTGCTGTTTTCTGTAATCTCTTGTAACTTCTTAATTAGCGGAGGTACTAAAAAGTTGTGAATACAAAAACATGCTACTTTTTACGTAGAATCCAGTGGCGTACTTGAAACAATTGTAAGGGGTTTTATTTTTGAGATATTTTGAAAAATCTTCATTGTTTTTTAATGGGATACCCTATATCTGGGTAGCTCATAAAATACATTTTTTTGTCATTGCAACGATATATAATACTTAATATTTTATTTTATTCTAAATAGCGAAAATACCAAAAACACAAAATAATACGATTTTTTTAGCTGGCCATGGGTTGAATAGTTATTTTTTTTGTTAATGACACTTCAACGTTTTTTTCTAAATAGAAAAAATGTCAACAGGCGAAAAAATATTTTTGTGGATGTCCAGAATGTGGCCAAAAATAGCAATTTTTGAAATTGCTTATATTCCTACGTGCTTCCGTAGATAGTTAAAGGGATAGTCAATGCATCATTTCCTAGAATTTCAAATGCATTGAACGAAGGTTCTACCTGCTAGAGGGTCATAAACACGACCCTTGTGTTACGTTGATGCTCCGTACTTACAGCACATTTTATCACAAACTTTTGATGAGTGATTGTGCTTATAAGACGCCTGTGTTTAAAGTGAAATGTTGCAAGAAGCTTTCTTAGGGTAAGTACGTTAACTTATACATATTGTCAAGTACCCCTGCGTTTACCCATTTGAACAATTTGCTTATATTCATGGGGGTGTTTAGTTCAAATTTATATGAGATTAGTCAGAATTTTCTGAGCAAACAAAAAATCCAGACGAGTCTGGGCTTTCAGAAAATATTCAAAAAATTCATTGTACATTCCTTAATAATATATATCAGATCCGCATGCCCGTTTATGCCCATTTAGGAAATATTGCCTTTTTTCCAAGACGCCGCGCGTGCATGTAATCAGAGTAACTGCACTTCGCATTGTAACGAGCGGGCATCGGCCGATTGGATTGCTAATAATATTTAGTTATGATATTTATTTATTGATATTTTGCAATAATTTTCCTACTTTTTTTAGAGAACTAAGGTATAACAAAATGTTGACCGGAAGACATCTTTTTGATATTTTATATGGGAAAAAGGTGAAGGGCGTTCGTGCCAAACTAAATATTTGTTTAACTATTTAGTAGGGCGTTACAAAATAGAAAATAACCAAACTGCGAAAATACATCTTAGAAAAATCAACTCAATTTTCTGCAGTACAGTTTACTCAAAACTCGAAAAGTCTTCAAGATATATCCCCCGATTTTTAGAAAAAAATAAATCTTGGCTTAACAAAGATTTTAGATTTGAAGTTGAGGGCGAAGAAATTGAAGGGACTGATGATCCACAATCAAGTACACCATCTGGAAGTGGCAGCGATCGTGGTCGTCCGAAATTAAAGTTTTCTGAAAGTAGTTCCAGAACCAAGAGGAGAAAAACTGAGAAGCTGTGTGGTACTTTTGAAGCCGAAGGGAAAGAGACTGCCGCAAAACTAATTTCAGAGGCAGTTTTTACAACTCCAACGAGAGCAAGAAAAATGCAGGATGCTGGGAAGGCGAGCCAGAAATTTCAAAAACCTGTACCGTTCACACCTTTCAATTCTGGTAGAAGCAAAAAACAGCAAACACCAATACTTGGTTCATAGGCGAGCAGCGAAAGAAAATTTCGCCGACATTTATCCCTGGTATAACAAAGTTCGAGAAGCTATATCCCGCTGCTATCCACGAAAGGAGGCTCAGATTGTAACTGAAACCTATGCAGAAATTCTGTAACAGGTCTTCTCGATCATACGACACAGCGTATACTTGAAGTGCAAAAGGCAGTTGTAATGATTTTGCCAGATGATGCGTTGAGCATTTTAGTATTGTTGGTAAATTGGGGTTGCGACGGAAGTACGGGTCATTCTGAATATAAGCAACTATTTTCCGAGTCAGGTGTAGGTGATGGTGATTTATTTTTGACGTCTCTAGTCCCATTACAGTTATATTCAGAAAAACCGGGGAAAGCAAAGACAATAATATGGCACAATCCACGTCCTTCTTCCACCAGATTCTGTAGACCAATTCGGTTTCAATTCAAAAAGGAAACTAAAAAATTAATGGTACAAGAAACTAGTTACATAGAAAACCAAATTGCACAACTTAAGCCGACCAAATACAACAAAGAAGAAAATCAAGAACTTTCTGTTTCGTATGTTTGTGTAATGACAATGATAAATGGCAAGGTTTGTAATGATATTACGGAAACCTCGTCAGCACAAACATGATATATTTGTAAAGCAACCCCCAAAGAGATGAACCAAATGGAGAAAGTTCTTGCAAAACCATTCCATGCAGATACGTTACAGTTTGGGTTATCTACGCTTCATGCATGGATTAGATTTTTTGAGTGTCTTTTGCACATTTCTTACAGGCTGGAAATAAAAACTTGGCAAGTTCGTGGGGTACAAAATAAGGCAATTTTTGAAGAGCGAAAAAGAAAAGTTCAAAATGATTTTCGGGTTACAATGGGACTACTTGTTGATATACCGAAAAGCGGTGGCAGCGGAACAACAAATGACGGTAATACCGCCAGAAGATTTTTTAAAGATACAGCCCTCTCTGCTTCAATAACTGGAATAGACAATACAATAATTCAACGATTTAGCGTAATATTACAAACATTGTCTTGTGGATACGCAATCGACCCAGAAGCATTTGAGGAATAGGTATGCTTTGCAAACAGCGAGACTATATGTCGCAAAGTATCCGTGGTATTACATGCCAGCCTCGGTTCACAAAATCTTGTTCCATGGTGAAATAATAATTAAAGAGGCAATATTACCTATTGGTCAATTATCGGAAGAGGCACAGGAATCGAGGAACAAGGATTTAAAAATTTTTAGACAACTACATACTCGAAAATCCTCAAGAGTGTGCGGAAATCAAGATTTGTTAAACAGATTACTGATTACCTCGGATCCTTTAATTTCTTCTTTGCGACAACTGCCCCAAAAAAAAAGTTCGTCTTTTACTGGTGAAATGTTGTTATTGCTGAAGAAACCTGAGGTGTCATCAGAAGAACCAAGTACATCTTCAGTGGTAGCCACGAATCCAGAAAAGGAAACCTCTTCATCCGAGGAGGAGAGCAACACTGAGAGTGATAATGACGTTCCATTGAACAATTAACACTTTTATATATGTGCATAGATATTTAATTGTATATACTCGTACTTAGATCATTGTTTTAGAAATTAAATAATTTTGTTTGTCTTTTGTAAATGACGTTGAATAGGCTACAATTGAAAAACTTAAACATTTGCGGCTCTGGCAAGTAATCACCCCCTAAAAGCACCCCCGGAATTTTTTAGTAATACTATATCGATTTCCTTAGTTTTTCCGTATTGTACGAGCGACTTTAAATCAAGTAAAATCGAGAAACCCTATAAATTAGCAACTCGGCGAAATAATTATCCCCTAAACAACACCCTCGGGGCGTGACATTTTTTTCTTTATTTTTCCCGTATGTTTTTAGTGATTGTGAATGAGCTGATACAGAATAATGTATAAATTCCTACTTTTCAAAAAAAAACATCCCCCATAAAACACCCCTGGCTCTTGTGATTTTTTTCATTATTTTTCCCTTATTACATAAGTGATTTCTAAGCCATTAAAAATATAATCAGAATTTTGGCCACTTTTTGGGATTTTCGGCCCACTGTGATGTGGTATAAAACTCCAATTTTTTCTAATTCATAATTAATATAGGACAAAATATATTATCCTTTTCCAATTCATAATTATGCAAAATATTGATTTTTAGATATTCTGGCTTACAATTTTTGAAAATTTAACGTAGTAATAACATTACGCAAACAAAAATTGTATTATAAACCTAGTATTAACTGTCATTAAAACATAACGTTGAAATGTCATTCTAAAACAAAAAAAATTGCGATTCAACCCATGGCCAACTAAAAAAAAATTATTATTTTGCTTTTTTTGGTATTTTCGCTATTTAGAATAAAATAAAATATTAAGTACTATATATCGTTGCAATGACAAAAAAAAATTTTTTTTTGAGCTACCCCAATACAGGGTGTCACATAAAAAAAAAATTCTAATTTTCTAAATATCTCAAGAATAAACATCTTTATAATTTTTTTAAGTACGCCACTGGATTCTACGTAAAATACTTTGTATGTACTTTTTTTTGTAACTCCGCTAATTAAGAAGTTACAAGAAATTACAGAAAACAGCAGATTTTGAGGATCACCCTGTATTTCCTAAACTAATCTAGTTAGCGTAGATCTGATTGCGCGATTAAACTAAACACTAAAAAAGAGGACGAGACATGTATACTATTTTTTGTATATCTTACTCTTTAGTATGTACCCTATAATATCAACGAAAAAAAAAACACCCTGTATATATATACCCATACAAGTTGTAATTGCTGCATACAGTAAAGGCAATAGATTATCAGCAAAAATAAATTATGACGTTCGTATGCAAGAAACGGCGCGAACTTTATCCACAAGTTGCTAATGGACAAGGACACAGTTGAGTACGGTGTAACATCAGCAAGAGTGTGCATAACACGCTTGCCAAGTTTAAATAAAGTGCAGTGGAAAGAAAAGAAAAACGGAGGCCATTTTTCATGTTCAGCCTAAAAAATTACCCGGGTTATAGTTTAATGTAAAACAAAGAAAAAATTGACATACAAAAAAGTATTTAAGCTCTAAATGGTAGCGCGACTTTTGAGCCACCCAGTATTGGTGTATTGAAAAGTCAAATTTCAAATCCGGTTAGGGCAGGTATATTATCAAATTACCGCTGCACAAATTTTGCTAGATGTGACGCTACGGTAATTCACTATAAGAGAAATAAATTTGATAAACTGGACGCAAAACCAATAAATGCGCCACATAGCGATTGGCCCTCCCTGACGGAGATAAACTTAAAATTTAAGTCTGTCAGCTGGTTGATGCGCAATATCTTAAAAATAGTATACAACATAAGTGAGTAGATTATATAATGAATTGGTATTTTAGCGATAATTCAATAAATAAATAGGTTAGCGGATAATAACCCATGAACCTTCACTAGAAATTGGTTTCTGGAGCCACACCTCGGGCGCGACAGGTGGGTTGACAGCAGATTTGTCACAGTAAGACGCTTTTGGATCCAAAGTAACTCGACAATAAAATTATTCGATAATTCAGGCAGCACTTGTTTAAAAGTACTTATAAATTAACGCAAAGGAAGTGGATGATTCAGCAAAAGCCTTGGGGTCGTTACAGTACTTCCATATTCTACTGTAATTACAAGCGGAATAAAATGAACATAACGCCTTTAATTCATGTCATCATTTAACACGATTCGGTCCAATGCTGGAGATAAGCCTCCTGTAAATACTTCAACTTGGTCCTATCTATATATAAGAAAGAAAAGTTCTGATTTCACAAAATATTCGAATATAGAATTGTTTGTGCTCAGTTGAGTTGAGAATTTGGGTCCGATACATGAGCCCGGTATAGTGCGGCCCGACTTCGGACCGTGCTGGACTGCATGCAAACCAAAAACCGTCGGTTTAGGCCGGGTGCGGTTTTTAACTCTCGAATTTGGCTCAGTCCGAAAAAAGTACTTATCTTTTACTATAGTAGTGGATATTTTCAATAAAAGCAAAAAAAATTGAGTCAATGTATTCATGTTTTTATAATGAAGGAAATTTTAGTCTTGCACCTTTAGGGCTTTGATATTTTAGAACAAGGTATGCTTTACAGCATAAAACAACGAGTTTTGAAACACAATGTTCTCTAGTCGCACTCGGTCGAAGCAGTAAAGATGTCCCAGAAACCACTCAACTAATTAAATATCCTCTTACGTTAACGAAGCCTTGATTTTTCCACTTATTCAGCTTCTTTTCTTGTGCCCCGAAACCAATTTTAATTAAATATTTCATTTTTCCTCTGGCGGACTGCTTTGGCAGATAGATGCCTACATCCATTAGTACAGATGACAGTTAATATTATTAAATTTTATTTCCCGTCTTCCGAGCATCAAGGCTGGAAATTCCTACGGAATTGGCATTTTCATTGGTTGCTTCTCAGACCTGTCTCGATGGCGATATATCCAGGGATAGAAAATTGCAACGGCAAAGTTTTCCGTGCAGTTTACGTTTCTTATTTCATGTAAACTGCCAATATTGTCGTGAATGGAGTAAAATCCACGGATTGGAACCATTGAAATTTCCATTGAGGAAAAAGGATGTAATAAAAATATATTAAAACAATCCCCCTAAGTTGCTTAAAACTACATAAAAATTGATAAACTGAAAAACTATTAAAAAGCCGGTAGTGCTAATAGATCCGTAAAGTGCAGAACTGGAAGATGAAAACTCATGTTTTTAAATTTCAAAAATCCTAGGTTATTGAAAGAAAGAACGAAGGAGAATGAAATGATTCGGGGAATATAAAACAATAACACACTTTATTGCGAGGTACGGTTTAATTTTTAAAGAGCAAACCAAAATTGCTGAAAAATGTATGAAATCCTAACCTACGATAAAAAATATTCTTACCGTTGGCATTGTGATTGTTGTGTAATTGTGATCCTATTTGGATATTTAGGTATCAAATTCGGTCGTTTTGCGAGTCATTTACTTTTTTCTGATTATGGAGTGTATCTCATAGATGTAATTTCTAGTTGCGGTTCCTTATTACTTCTCTCTCGTCTGAAAGACGAAGGAAGTATTATAATCACGAAAAAATCGCCTTCCGAGATTTCTTCAGATCTTCACGTTTCAGGGTCCCTGACGAAAAACAGGTTTTCTCAATTCCGCCTGTCTGTCTGTCTGTTCGTCTGTCCGTCTGTCTGTCTGTCTGTTGGCGATATAACTCAAAAAGTATTTGTCGGAGGAAGACGATATTTTGCATACACATTATATCGTGTAGTGATAACAAGCACCACAGTTTAAACAGCTAATATTTATGTAATAGCTTTACTTTTAGATAGCCCTTATTTAATTTTCAAATCAATTACGTATTTTGAATAATTATTTTAACTGAGTACTCTTATCAGGGTGGTTCGCCAATTTAGTGATCAGTTAATTGAATTTTCAATTGTATTCTTAAAATCTTTGACTACTAAATGACATTTAATGTCAACTTGACTTCTACACCTTTTCAAACCAGGTACTGACAATTATATTTTACATTGACACACATATCAATCAATTCACCTACGTAAGTACTGTATTAAGTTTATTTTTACAGTTTCTTTTACTGGTTGTTATTCAAAAAACTTTTATAAATTCTTTACACAAACCTTAAAACTTCTCTAGCTTTCACTGCAATAATCCTACCAACAACAGCTTCCGATGTCGACTGTCTGCAACACCTACCGCTTATTCCTCAAACAGTAACAACTATGATGGTCCGTCTACCCTCGAACTGCATCTATCCTGTCAATAACTCCTACTGTTCTTAGAATCCAGTCCAGCTCCCTTACAAACGTCACCGTCACACCAATCGACTCTCGGTAAGTTTTAGTATTATGATGATCCAAATCTAACCTTGCTTATTTTGTAGATAGTCCGATGTCAGCAATACCCACAAAAATTATCCAAATCAATCAGTTACTTGTAAGAATCTCCAATAATATCTTGTATGTATGAATATATCCAAATCTCTTGAAATAATGTAACCTTCTGTATTATTTATTTCCAATTCACTGTATTTGTACAATCTCTTCACCGATTGTATGTCTGTATTAGTTCCAATTTACACTTTCGCCCATCACACCATGCAGTTTTGTGGTCAACCCCTTTTAATTTGCATTTACCAGACAATGATCCAAATTAAGGCATTAATTTCCCATTTTTTGATTTTCCAAAATTCGTTATTTCAAAAATACATATACATTTTTTATGAGTTGTTTCAGTAACTATTTAAACAAACTTTTTATTCCTGCTAGATACAATTCTTATTGCACACGTATTTATTAATTATATATAATATCCTATTATTACATGCTATTAATTCTTATCATTCTAATAAACACATTTGTCAATTGTAACCTTGGCTTGAACTTTATTAAAATTAAACTCAACCATCAAATTTGTATACTCAAATGTTATTATCAAATTACCTCACTCATTGTCTCAATTAAATTTCATTATTCATTTCAAAATTAACACCCAATTCTATCCAAACACTTCAAGATTTGATTGTAGTAATCTTCAAAATTTATTAGTTTTATATTTTTATCTTTCAACCACCTTTAGTGTATTACAACAATATATACCTGGAATGAAACCGGGAAAATGTCAGACAAATATACATATACATTCAATTTATTTATAGTGGGTGAGCACCTTAAAAAATAAAATTTTGTTTATTTTTTATTCAACCTAGTAATAGATACAAGTAATAATTTGTACATAGTGCAGGCTCTATTTTTACCAAAGAAGGGAGCCAATACATACAAAATAACTGTTTGATAATACAAAAACGAGGCACAAATTAGCGCGTTATTAAATATAGCTGCGATGCAGGAATACGAGAGGTCGGTCCTTCGTGGCGCAGGTAGAAATTTCCCATTCCCTTACAAATCTCACAAAACGTTGTGGGCTGCACACGCGGTCCGCCTGCCGCTCGAATTCGACCACCGGTAACGTTTTTTTTTATTAGAAAATTTATTTAATTTATTAGAAACGTGAAGATATTTTTACTCCTAACTTAATTTGATTTTTAAAATTATTTATTGTCACAATGTCGCCGAGGAAAGTTCTGGGTAAAGCCTTTACAGATTTTTTTTTGTTTTTCATAGGGAATAGTCAGTTATTTCGTTAGGTCTGTGTTGTTCATTTTTACTGTTAAGTACTAGAGGACAATATTCTTTCTTCTATTTGTTTTTAAGTTCTGATGCTATTTCCCATGTTCGTACTTGCACGCTTTGAGGTAATATTGTTACCGATTCATCAATTTCCTGAGCAGGTTTTAACGGCAATTAAATCTATTAACTCAGCGATTTAGTTTATAAAAAATTCCCAGTTTGGATTTTGGTTGTGTTAGTGTTCGCATTAATTGGGAATGTAATGTTACTATGGTTAGAATATTCTGCTATATTTATTTATTTATTCATAAAGTAAAACTTACAGGCCTTAGGCCTAATTATAAGTTTTACAAAAAACAAGCAAATTAATATGTGCAAAAAACCGCAAAAATAAAGATAATGGGTTTTTACCAGCATGTCAGAGACTCAACTTATTTATTGTTACAAATTAACTATGTATACGACATTGTTTTAGTACTGCTTTTAAACTTAGAAAATGTACTTCCAAAATGTCTAAAGTAAACTTTTCCGACAGACTGTTACAAGTACGTGATAATGCAACAACAGGAGATTGTAATCTAGCAGAGGTGTGACAGTGACCCACCTCCAGCAGCTCAGAATTTCTAAAAATACAAAAAGGTACACGAAATTTAATTTTAGAGAGAAGAGGCGGAGAGTAAATAATGCAGTTAATAAGTTTATACAGAAACTGCAAAGATTGAATTGTTCTTCTGTTTTCTAGTTTAGGCATATTAAATTCTTGTCTAACAGGCTGATAAGATGAAAATTCCGGCTTAGTTTGATGCTTTTTGTAGTATACGTATTTTAAAAATGTATTTTGAACTCGTTCTATTGCTTGTGTGTGGTTTCGTTGAAGTGGTGCCCAAATAATAGAACCATATTTCAATTTTGATCGTATTAAGGACGTATATAGGGCACACAAACTCTCATAAGATTTAAAATTTACACAATTACGCATTATAAAGCCAAGGGATGTGAGACTATTGTCGCAAAGGTTTTCTATGTGCTTACTGAATTTTAAAGTCGGCTCAAAATATATCCCAAGATCTCTAACCACAGCTCTCTTTTTAAAACGATGCCATTTATGGTATAATCATTGTACTGAAAATTAGATTTTAATGAGAATGTCATACTGCTACATTTTGTGATATTGAAGTATAAATTATTAATAATACTCCAAGTGTACAGATTATCAATGTCTTGTTGAAATGATTCTACATCTTTGAGAGTGTTTATTTCCTTGTGGAGTTTTAAATCATCTGCATATAAT
Organism: Agriotes lineatus; assembly: GCA_940337035.1. NCBI lineage: Eukaryota > Metazoa > Arthropoda > Insecta > Coleoptera > Elateridae > Agriotes > Agriotes lineatus. The sequence goes on from OW679200.1 coordinate 140,886,049, forward strand.
AAACAAGAACTGGACACCAGACAATTTTGAAGGTGGTTTATGAATAAAACAAACAACAATGGCTCCAGATTAGAACCTTGAGGTACACCAGAAGATTCAAGATAATCATCCGATGTAGAATCATTATATAACACACACTGAATCCTGTTATTTAAGTAAGAACTAAAAAAAGCAATTAACAAAAATTGTGTTAATTTAAGTAGTTGTATTATTTCACTGTCAAACCACCGCGGATATTTTGCCTTTCTGGGTTTAATAAAAGGTATGCTTGCATTGATGCACTCAAAAATAATCGAGTAAAAAATTTAAACTGCTGTGTTAATGTCTGAACACACATTTAGTATGTTCCAGTTACTATTCTCTAGTAGATGCCGTAATACCAAGTGATTTTCTTTACTAAAATTATAACGTTTTTCAGTGAAATTAGGTAGAATTGTAATTTCTTTATTACCATAATAAAGAGCTAAGAGCGGAGGATGATGATTATCAGCAGGCACCAAATGCATTTGTGCTGCTTCCACTTGTATATTAAGAGTGCACAATACCAAGTCTAAGGTTTTATTATTAATATTTTTGACACAATTAAAAGATTTCAGATTAAAGAAATTTAAAAAGTTAGCTAAACGTTGAGAGATATGAGAACCTTGTGATAAATCGAAAATATTGGAAATTATTTCAGGTACGTTAAAATCACCACAGATTAAAATTTCACCTTTCAAAAGGTCAAGTGCATATTTATCAAACATATTGAAAAATAATTCATATCTTTGTAGCGTAGGTTTTGGTGGGACATAAACAGAAGAAATAAAAAGAGTTTTAACTGCAAATATTATTTTAATCTGTAGTGACTGCTGGTCGACGTTCAACACATCCACTACGGAAGTAGGGTACTTTTTACGCACGGCCACTAACACTCCACCTCCTCTGGTTTTACCTAAAGCAATATTATCTCTGTCACACCTAAATATGTTAAAGCGATCATCAAAAAATTTAAATGAAAGTGATGTAACTTTGTTCTTAAACCTCTAACATTCTGGTAATAAACCCTTAACGGCATTAATTAAAATAAATAAGATAAACTAACAACTAAGGAAAACAATACAATTCTACTGCACTCCGCCCAGCACAGCACCAAAATATGTAAATTAACTAGCTACTTGCAGAATTCTACTTTATAGATTCGCCCAACACAAGTTAAAATTAAACGAAAATTATGTACTTTAACAAGCCTACGTCTATGCTCAGCGGTAGGGTTACTGCAATGGCGTCGGCGTAAGAAGGGGTGGTTGGGCGTTACCCTCAGCTAGACACTGGATTTGATTGGAACAAAGTTTATTATATTTACACATACAAATAAGCTTATAACTAGGTAACATTTATATACAGAAAAAAGAAAAGAAAATGGCGGATTGGCATCCGCGATTGGAAGCGGGCGTGGTCCTTCGGAGGCGGGGCCGGCGGCTTCCTCCAGTGGTTGCAGCGGCGGCGGTGGCGACTGGCGACGGGGCGGCGAGCTGAGAGCAGCGGCGGCGGCAACGTCGGCGGCAGTGCTGATCTCCTTGGCGGAGGCGGCGGTTGGCGGCTTCCTTCGGCGGTTGCAGCGGCGGCGGTGGCGACTGGCGACGGGGCGGCGGGCTGTGAGCAGCGGCGGCGGTGGCGTCGGCGGCAGTGCTGATCTCCTGGGCGGAGGCGGCGGCTGGCGGCTTCCTTCTGCGGTGGCAGCGGCGGCGGTGGCGACTGGCGACGGGGCGGCGGGCTGTGAGCAGCGGCGGCGGCAACGTCGGCGGCAGTGCTGATCTCCTGGGCGGAGGCGGCGGCTGGCGGCTTCCTTCTGCGGTTGCAGCAGCGGCGGTGGCGACTGACGACGGGGCGGCGAGCTGAGAGCAGCGGCGGCGGCAACGTCGGCGGCAGTGCGGATCTCCTTGGCGGAGGCGGCGGCTGGCGGCTTCCTTCGGCGGTTGCAGCGGCGGCGGTGGCGACTGGCGACGGGGCGGCGGGCTGTGAGCAGCGGCGGCGGCAACGTCGGCGGCAGTGCGGATCTCCTGGGCGGAGGCGGCGGCTGGCGAAAGTGGCTTTCCAAAGACGGCAGGCAGCAGAGTCCAATGCGTAGGATTGGCTCTAAGTCCACGAGGGTGATAGGCTCTGGAGAGGCTGGAGCTGCTAGCTGGTCCTGGAAGCTGAAGTGGCTCGAATCCCAAGTCCCACGAAGACGGCAGACAGCTAAGTCCAGTGAAATGGATCGGCTCTAAGTCCACGAAGATGCGGCAGACAGCTAAGTCCACTGAAATGGATCGGCTCTAAGTCCACGAAGATGCGGCAGACAGCTAAGTCCAGTAGATGAAACGGCTGGTGGTCCTGGAGCTGAAGTGGCTGCTGGTGGTCCTGGAAGCTGGAGTGGCTGCTGGTAGTCCTGGAAGCTGAAGTGGCGGCTGGTGGACTCTCCTTGGCTGAGTGTGCTGGTTCGACTCTCCTGGATTGAGTTGATGCTGGTCCGACTCTCCTGGCTGAGTGAATTTTTCCAAGTCCCAGGAAGGCGGCAGACAGCTAAGTCCAGTGAAACGGCTGTTGGTCCTGGAGCTGAAGTGGCTGCTGGTAGTCCTGGAAGCTGAAGTGGCGGCTGGTGGACTCTCCTTGGCTGAGTTGCTGCTGGTTCGACTCTCCTGGATTGAGTGAATTCTTACTGCGAGCGTCTGACTATTTAAAGGAGCCAGTCCTTTGTCCAACGCGATCTCGACGCTCATTGGTCGAAGTAGAAGGGATGTTTTGCCCGATTTCGATATATTTTGTAATTATAGCATTTAATTGAGCGGCGTGATCAATTAGCGACTTGGTTTTAGTCGCAATCAATAGTTGATGAAATGCCGAGTCTAACGACACCCAATTTGCTATGATTTGAGTAAAAAATTAGCTCAACTTGGAATTTTTAATGCAATGTTCCGCGTAAAGCTTAATTAAGTATTTTTCTTATGGCGTGTGTTAAAAAGTTTATTATGCTTTGATCGGTTGCGCGCTATTTTTATAAGATTATTGAGACCAATTACGCTTTTCTGGGATGCTTCCTTCGTTAATTAAAATTTAATTTGTAATCTGCATCTTTGCTCGCTGTACTCGGTCGTGGCCCCTGATTTCTTCGTTACAATATGCCTTTCCTCGGGCCGCTGAACTCTCGGCCGCTCTCCCGGGCGCGAGTTTGGCTGCCTGATGGAAAAATTGCTTTTTCTCCACCTGTATATGTGCTATCGCTCTGTGGTTTGTTTTAATAGGTAGCGGTTAATTTTTCCTATCTTCTGGTATCCTTTATGTGTGATTAAAACAGAGCGCACTCTGTTTAAAGGGCGTTTTAGTGAAAAATTCTTAATCTAATCTGCAAACATTCGTGAGGCGTATTTCGCTGGCTGTCACCTTTCTTGGCCGGCCGGCTCCAATAAAGTTTTATGGTTGCAATCTTGCTGCACTTTAGAAATTCGTTGTAAGGACACTTATTTTTATGATTTTAGGGTTTTGAAAGATACTTCTGCGTAGGATCGCGGCGGTTTGTTGAACAGATGTAATAATCTTTGTTCTTCGGGCGCCTTTCGGGCGGCGTACGTTTCCTTTGTCTTTATTCGATCTGTTTAACGGTTCATATCAACTTAACTGAATTAATTTTATATTCTTATTAACACTTAAGATATCAGTGTAAACTACAATAAAAACTGAAAAAATAACACTGTCCTAAAATACTACAGAAAAGAAACATATTTTCAACAACTTATAAGCGTAATTAAATTCAATAAACTAACAAAATACAACCTACAAAATAACAAAATCAAATATTATTTAATAAATCAGCTAAATCAACTTATTGATAAAGAAGCAAGCTGCTGAGCGTTAGTTATGCGGTGTTTAACGTTGCCGTCTTTTATAAAAATAATACCATCCATCGTCCAACAGTTTCCTTTACCAAATTTTTGTAAAACTTGCTTCAGCAACTGGTGTCGAGTTTTTGTCAAATCTTCACTAACTGGCATTCCATGGGGCAGTAATTTACGATTTTTCATAATAACCATTTTAAATTTGTGGCTAGTGAATTTCACAATAATAAGATCGTACAGGAATTAGACACTCAGAACAAGAAGGCAGAAGATGGGTGGGCCATCACACAACAAGGGCAAAGCCGGAATTCAAGCCACATCGCCATTTTGGACAATAAATTTACAAGGGAGCTACAAGGAATGAACGAAAGGCTAGAACAAGCTCACGAGTACCCTGCAAGTGTGGCACCGCCAAGCCTAAATATGGAAATGATCCCAAGATTTGAGGGCAGATGCCTATGATTTTTCTGGCAAAACTCGACGACGTGATGAGAACTGTGACGACCGAATGCCGGAGATTGCAAATAATCAACATGGCCATGCGAACTAACTCAGAGATTTGGTACAGCATAGTTAAGTGCAAATATACGACTTGCAATGAATTTAAAGAACTATTCACGGAACAGTATTGGAGCAATACTCATCAGGCACAAGTCTGAACGGAATTAACATCAGGAAAATACATAGACGAAGGGGGATCGCGTGAAATTTACGTCATGCATCGGTAAAATAAGGCGCAATATTTAACGCCTAAGCTGTCAGAAGAAGAGATCATACAGCATCTGTCGAGGCACCTTGAGGTCGAAATCACGAGGGCAGTTGCGGTGCAAAACGTTAAGACGCTGCGAGATTTCCTAGAGATCGTCAGGAACTATGACCTGGCAGTTTACAACGAACGAGGTGAAAATCAAACAACTGAACATGAAAATTAAAGTAAACAGAAATTGGATGAAACTTTTGAAAGCAAATTTAGGAAAACTAGAAACAATTTTAATAACAATTATAACAGACAAGAGGGAAGAAACTATGGGAATAACAATTACAATAGGGGATATAATCAACGCAGAGGATACAATAACAATTGTGGGAATTAGAACCGTCAAGATTACAACAGGGGGGACAATAGACAAAATTCTGAAGAGCTTATAGAAGAAAGAAATAAGAAGAGGTGCCAAGAAATGAACCGAAATCAGAATCAAGATCGCCTTTACATTAACACGCTGTTTGTTGAAAGAAGTGGGAACGTCAACAACTCTGAAGACCTGAATCGTATCGAAATAGCCGAGGTGCATGAGGAGCCTTCGAGGGATGAAAAAAACTCTCAATTTTTGTAAACCATGTCAATAGTAGAATTAAACAAATCGCCAACTTTGCCATCGTCTACGACAAAATGGGGGAATTTTTATTAGAAGAAAGTGAAGATAAAATTACAAGCTCATGTTTACCATTTATTAAATTACCATTTTTGGACCAGGAATATTATGCGCTAATTGATAGCGGAGCAATGGTTTTATTAGTACAGGAAGAAGTCCTAAATAATCATCTGAATGTTTTACAAAGTAACATAATTAAAGTTAATAAAATCGATTTATTGTCTGCAACAAGGAAGAAGATCTCAACTATAAGCAAAGTATTAGCAATCAAGATCAGCATAAATGGAAAAGAATATGATGTCCGGTTTTACATAGTATCTGCCTTAAATGTACAATTTGTGATATGTGTCGATATTATACAGCAAGTTGGAATTAAAATTGATGGAATGCAAAAGTGCATCCAAATAAATGAAATAAGTAGGCCTTGGTCTTTTTCCGAGTATGGGGATCAAGAGCGTAAAAATTGTTGCCTAGCTGAAATAAAAGCAGGAGACGATATGAATTGTTGCCTGGCCAAGAGTGCAGGAGACGATATAATTTGTTGCCTAGCCAAGGGTGCAACAGACGAAATATTTATAAATAATTGTGCGATTATAGAAGCAATGCTGGATGATGAACAGATAGGGAATGATTACTTACAATATAAAGGCAGAATTATGGAAATAATAGAGAAGAATAAGGAGATAATAAATCAGAAAACAGGACAAGCAGCGAAATATTGCCATAAACTTATTGTGGACGAAAGATTGGGCTTAAAAGCTAAATCTTATCCAATACCGTTTGCACAGCACAAGAAAGTAAAAGATGAGTTACAAAAGATGTTAAACAACGATGTCATAGAACATTCAAAAACGAACTTTGTTAATCCGATGCTGGTGGTAAAGAAAAGCGATGGTAGTCTTTAGGTTATGTTTAGACGCACGTAGAATATATCAAATTACCAAACCCCAGTATGAAAGTCCGCAGACTTGATGCTTTATTGAGTCAAATATGGGATAAGAAACGCATGAAGTTCAAAATCGGGGATTTAGTCATCATAAAGAAGCTTAGAGTAGCCGATAGAAGAGAGAAGATCTGTGCCAAATTCCTAAACGCTTATGAAGGACCATACAGAGTGCTTAAGATATTAAGCAATGAAAACAGGGATAATAGAATCAGAGGAAGTTTTCACGTTTCGGCAATTTACCCATACTTAGATAGCATAGAATATGATAGGTTAGGTTAATTTTAAACAAATTTTGGGCCACACTCATTAAGATAGGTTAGTTTAGATAAGGTAGGGTTAGAATAGGAAGTAGATTAAATGTATTATTAAACCAAAGTTGGAAATGAAATAGATGTCAGATTGGACTGATTAAGAAAGATATTTGAGTCATGCAATTTAAATTTGTGACAATTAAAATGACAACGCATGCAAATCAACGTATGGTAAGAAATAAGACTCATGCGTAGTAATTTTAATTTTCAAAAATTGGGGGAATATTATGCAGTGGTATTATGCTCTACGGCTCTGCTCTGGTTGCAGTACAATTTGAAAATGAATTTACTAAGCACAAAGTTTGGGGCCCCGTTTCGAGGACGAGCGTATCATATCAAAATTCAGAGGTACTGTAAAAAGTTTATTAATAGAGTGAGGGTCCGGAAATTTATGTATGAGCGACACAATACCGTTTTGAATAAGCCTTCAAGCCTCCAGCTAAAGCATTTTTACAATAATTAACCAAGTCCAGTTGTGAGGTTAGGTGAAGAGATTAACAATCGCTATCGGCCAAGCAGCGTCGTTTTGACATCATTACACAAATTGATCACTGAAACAAAAGAGAATTCGAACCGCCAAAGTACTAGAATTCAAATAAATACCTGTAGTTTGTTCACAATTTTGAATTTCCAAGTCAAAAACGTTTACTGCAAGTAAACAAACCACTTTGTGTAATTGACAGCAGCACTCATATTTGCGACTGCGTATTTGAAATATATTTTGGATGCACAGTGGCGTACCCAGTTTAAGGTGAAATTTTTCACAAATTATCAGGAATTCAACGCTTTGATTTTGAGTTAAGTGTCTACCGAGCTAGCGTTTTTTTGAGATTTGAAATGCAGACAGATAAAATATAAAAGAGGGCAAAATACTATTTTATTTAAATAAAGTAAGAATACAACACACTGATTTTACTTAGTTCAAATCTGTATATATATATCAAGCGAGTTTATTCTACAGCTCCGGCCGTCTTTCGCATCCCAAACGCTACTGTTTTTTGTTTGCCCAATCTTCTTCGTAAAGGTTTCTGTTAATCATGTCTTGTTTCACTTGTTTGTTCCACGTGTCTGGGGGTCTGCTCCCGGTGGGTTCCAATCTATTATTCTTTTTGGCCATCTTTGGGGGTCCATTCTTTGTACATGGCCGTACCATATAAGTCGTCTCTTTTCTATTTCATCGATCGTTGTTTGATTCTTGTCCATTCTTTCCCTTATTTCAGTGTTTCTAATATGGTCCATCTTGGACACTCTGCATGCACGTCGTAAAAAGTCCATTTCAACCGCATTAATCCTTTGTCTGTCTCTCTTAGATATTTCCCATGTTTCCGAACCATATATCAGTATGCTTTGTACGATGCTATTGTATATTCCGACTTTCGTGCGTTTTTGTAAATTGTTGGACCATAGTAAGGAGTTTAGTTTTTGTGTTGCTTGTCTAGCCTGTCCAATTTTACTTGTAGTTTCTATTTTTGAGTTACCTTCTGACGATATTATACTTCCCAAATACTTATACTCTTCGCACTTGGATATAGTATGTCTCTTGATTCTCCTCGAATTACTAAGTATTTGGTCTTCTTATAGTTTATCTTAAGACCATTGGCTTCATAGGCGTCGGCGAGTTTTCTCATCATATATTTGATGTCATGTCCATCTCCTGCCATGATTACTTGGTCGTCTGCAAATAATAAAGCTTCGTCTTGAACTAATTTGCAGTCGTCCTACCAGTGAAAGGAAATGAAGAATTGCTACAAATCCTCACATTTAGCAAAGTGGTATCCCTATCCGTTTTAGTTACCTTTGGGCGTCCCTGGTATGGAGTGAAGTATCATCAACAAATTGAATTTCCTGACACAAGCACCTATTTTTATCTAAATGTGCTGCTATGAACGTTCCGAGCAGTTACAAACAGTGCCATTCGATATCCAAGTAATTTATACGAGTACATCAGTTTAACGGTTACTGTTCTGTTTTGTACCGCTTAGTGGGTGCGTAAATGATTATGTTAGCAGATTCGCGTTGTAATTGCCTTCGCGGACATTAATCAAAGCATTCAACTTTATAGCAGCAGATAAAGTCACCCGTATATCATCGCAAATCGTTGCGAAGTTCCCGGATCATTTAATACCTACCGTAATATCTCACGAACTCGTTCAAACGCCGAATACGAATTAGACGTCTGCGGATCCACGCCGATAAGTAACGTACCTATTTCCTTTGAATAATTTTCTCGCGCCCTTGGTTATGATGTGTGATAACGAGGTAGCGCTCGGCGAGTGTGTGCGGCTTTGGGCTCATCTAAACCCGATGGGCGCAGTTTCAACACGTAGATCTGCCCCAAATTTATGGATTTTGACGGCCCTTATCTAAATGGAAATTCATTAATTTCTGTTGGCGTTTAATTTTTAGAGATTTATGAAAGTTGCTGTCATCGCCACTTCAAAAGGGAATGCTTAAAATGCAAATGACACTGGAATCAATATCAATAAAACCCCGGAAGGTAGCTAGAGCCTATTAAACTTGACGGGCCCGGGAAGATATCCAAAATATTGCAATTAAGTAAATTCTCGTTTAAATGCAGAACTTGTTATGATTTTCCTTAAAATGATATTCTTAAATGAACTAAAGGGCCTCGACGTGTATCAATTGAATAGGTTGTGCTTGGAATTGTAAAGACGGGGGAGTTGAAACACTTTAAGTTGTTACTGCCTACTTTACGATTTGGGCATTATGTTAAAGGGCTATTTCAAAGATCTACGAATATATATCGACTGTAACTGTAAGCGCTTCTCAAATAGCTCTTGTTGAATAAAGTGTTTAAAATGGATATTTTGCCTTTTTAACGGTTTTAGTAGGCCGATATGAATTCTTAGTAAACTTTAAAACCTACCCTTTTCATGTTCTATTTCGCTGAGTCGAGTACAAAAGATATATACATTTTACCCCCGCCTCTTCCTTTTGTTTATCCCACTTGCAGTCTATCTGACACTTTTATGATCTTAAAAGCTGGCATGTTTCACATGATATAAGCCTATTCAGACTTTTTGGTTCAACGAAAATTGCATAATTTATTTCTGTATCTAACAACACAGAAAATTTTCTACTGCTAACGTCGCAACCTGTTAACATTCAAAAGAGCTAACAACAGAAGGAGAAAAGTTGCTTTCTATGAAGGTCACTGCCTACCTCTAGCTTCCAGGGGCTCCAATCAATCTGTTATAATTCCAAAACAGCCACCGAAATACTAGCTAACACTTGATGCACATATCAAACACTTTTTCAAACTTCTACAGAGGTACGAATCAATACAGTCCACTACAGCATACCCACAGGATATACAATCAAATTTAAAACTCACTGAATAGGGGAAAGTGTATTTATTCACAATTTAACAATTTATTATTATTTATTGGGGAAGCCAAATTTACAACACACTTCAGCTTGGCTTCCTTTCCCCAATTGTTTGTCTTCGATCTTACATTGTTTTAACATTGTTTTCAAACCTACTGTGATGACATTTTGCTCAAATCAAGGCTAACACTATTTTTTAATGCAGGTTTACAAGTTATTATCAAGGCTAATGCTATTTCATACTATTTTTGGAGCATTTTATTAAATATTATTTGACATGCTTGAAAAACTATTAATTGCTATTATAATCATGGAGGCCTAAAATGTGTTCATAGCAATATATTCTCAATATCAACGAAGTTCTCATAAAATAGAATTACCATTGTCGAAATGGATTAATTTCTTCTAATCTATTGCAACCGTTACTGTCTTCTGGTCGAAATATAGAAAATAAATGCAACAATTTCTACTTACGGTAAATCCACTGATTGATTTATTTATTTATAAATGCTCGCCGGTTGACTCTGCATAACATTGCACAGGATGCCATCGTCTTCCATTAAATACTTCCGTAGTTGCGTATCCACATTAGCAGAGCTGCAACAGGTTAAAGACATTTTTTATTCGATCAGAAAACAGACAGATGGATGCTGTTCAAACTTTTAAGTTACTACAGTATTCTAGATTATAAAATTAGTTTTATAATGCAATGACAACTGTTCCATTGCATTTTAAATACTAAATATTATCTGAGCACATTATCCATTCCAAAGATTAATTAAATAACTATTGCTACTTCAAATAATGTTGTTTAAAATAAAATTCTATTTAAATAGACACCTAATTACTGTATTTATTTAAGGTTTCCATTGTTGCGTCACGCTAAAATTGTCCGTTATACGCTAGCATCCATTGGCAGTTGAGGGTCGTTGGCTTTTTCGCTTTTTATAATTTGCCTATTTACAAAATCAAGGGCTTAAATTTGTATGTAAATGATAATGATATAGAGATGTCAGTGTTTAGTAAAAGCAATGGTCAAATGAAGTCTATTTTTAGATGTTATGTTTTTCCTTTTTGTTCCAGCAATTAAAGTTAAACATTGTTTTTCCGTGTAGTAGGCTTGACTACAATACTTTATAGTGCGACATGGAGAGACTAATAAAATGGCTATTAAACTTAAGAAATATTGTCATAGATATATTACTCCAAATACTCAACTAAATATGAATATCTATATACAATAGGGTGGGTTCGTTTTCCTGGTGGTATTAACCACTAAATAATATAAGAAAAGCACTTTTGGAAACCATTTATTAATAAAAAATAGCTAATATAGATTTGGGTACCTTTCAATGGTTTATCGACTCCCATTCCAGCTGCCAATTCCTAGAAACATTCATTGCGTTGCCCAGGAAATTGATTTGGGCGTATGGTTATTCCTCAGCTGGCAGATAACTGCTCTAACCGATCTGTGCCAGGACACTTCCTCAGAAAATATAGATGACTCGGTGAATCGGCGCACAGGAACTTTATGTGATCCCTTCCTGGAGTATCGCCTCCACCTTCTAACTTTCAGGGCTTCTCTTCATCCGCCGTTGGCCGTTTTTGATGCCCTTATCATTAATGCTATAAAAAATTGAAAATGTAGGCACTGGGGTGCTTGTTACTGGGGGAATCACCGTTCGAGACATGTACCCAGTTTAAAGAGTGCTCAAGAGGCCAAAAATATTGAAATAAAAGGGGGGAGGACTCGCACGTGATATTCTAAATAATTGTACCTTGAAAGATAGACGGTAAATTCGTGTTACTTTAGAGGGTCACCATTGTGTTTTGGATGCCTGTTATGGAGTGAGGTTTCCACCAAGGGAAAGCACCTTGGTTTAGAGAGTGCGGTGCACAGCTTCGAAATCTGGATATTACCTTAGTGCTGGATTTCTGAAAATACTTACTTGACTTTAAAATACTTGGAACTGCAGTGTACTTTACAAATGAAAACTATACAGTAAATTTTAAAGACCGTATATTAAGATAGTGTATATGACTTCATATTTAAGCGGATTAGCCTTGTACCTGGGACCGCAACAAAAGGTTTTCAAAACAATTCCTAGGAATTCTACCTGATCGTATCAGAAAGACTAGCAGATGGGCTTGCCAACTCGCAGAAAATTGGGAAAATTAAGCAAAGTCACAGACCTCGAGCGTCACACAAAATTTTAGCCTGACCTACTAAATCACTGGCCGCCAAAATTAAACTATTAGGGAGGGATTGCAAATGGGGCTCGTAAGTCGGGGACGAAAATCAAACAGCTTTCCAAAGCTTCGTCAGAATGCAGGAGGGTCGCAAAACGATTGATTGATGTACAGGACGACGGCGATAACACGGTTACTATAGCGCAACACACAAGATATTCCTTTGAATGTATCCGACTATTGGACGCAGCGAGAAATTCAGGCCGACCGATTTGGAATTAATAGTAAGCATCATTAGCCAGATAAAAGATTACTTTATAAAATAAATACGTAATAGTTTCAAAAAGTCGTCAGTCAGGTTTATAAATATTTATTTCGACTATCGTCATCTTTTGAAAGAACATTTTTGGAAACCTCTAAATGTCGTTGCTTATATTTTCTATATTTTTACATTTAGGCCATATTCCGTTAAAAATCTCGTTTAAATTATTTTGTAAAGTTGTAGCATTTTCAATAATTTCTTCTAGCGATATTTACAGTTTAGTCGACTCTTATTTGTCATTTGGTGGTTGCGTTTTCATTAGCTTATGCAGTTATGTTTGAGTAATGCATCTAACATAACTTTTTAGAGACTTTGGATAAATCTACACAGTACACATAGCTTGATGATTAATACTGTTTTGTTCTACTGCATCGAAAATCTATAAATTTCGGCATCGTTTAGCGACCGAAAGCTTCCACTTTTTTTATACTAGTAACTTTGTGTTGTGGGTCTATGAACCCTCTTTACTTATAACCTGGGTAGGTGGCCCGTCGAAATTGAGGATGTTTCCTTTTATAAACGTCACTTCACTCACGACTTTCATAAAACAAATGTCTAGAAGAGTTATAAAATTAGTTACATATTATTCTTTTTTACGAGCGCAAATCGATCAACATCAAAATTTAGTGCTGTATTCATTTATTAAGTATTTGAACATTACCTTATTTTAATTTACAAGTGATGACACAAATGTGAAACTCGGTAACTGTTCAAAACTAACTCGATTTCAATTTTGGCTTTGTCCATCGAAATTAAACTACTGGAAACCAACTTTAGCCCGAGATTAAAGGGTTTCTTAGTCACATATTATAAAGTCGTATTTAAAATATCATCTACCACCATGCTTACGAGTACGTTAAATGTCATTTTAGTTACGGGAGTAGAAACAGTTCATATTACATTTAGAATGCTGCATTTAATAGGTGTCAATTTTTTCACTGCCAATTCAGAATCCATAATACGATTTAAATTCACAGTTTAATATTGTAAGACGTGTAAGGACAATTTGTGCATTTAACGCTTTTCCGCCTTTTCTCCTATTTTGTAACCAGATTTTAGTGCTTTTCCCAGTTCATTTAAGCCCAAATTAAAAATTTAGGTATGTTTCAGTCTCGTTCGTTAGCGTTTCTCGGCCCATTGCATTTTATATCACGGCACCATTTTAAATCTACATTTAGCCTTGTTTTTTACAGGAGTGACGCAGTATGCCTTTATCGTATTTTAACGAGTTTCCGACGACAAAGAGGCGATTGCGTTGCTTACAGGTGGTTCCCGTGTAAGCGAAAATATGTTGGACAACTCAACGTCATTTGTATGCTTCCATAAGCTGAACAGTGTACGAAATTAAGTAACGCCTGCCCGGAGTCATTTGGTTTTAGAATTTCAGCCCGGAGCATTGCAATCAGCGTTCGGCACGAAGACCGTCCATGAGTGTTGGTTGTTTCAGCGGGGGGCATCTGCCTCACCGCGTAAGTCGAAATTAAAGTAGTAAAGCTATATAGTTGCTATCGACCGAACCCTCTGTCGTTTCAATGGCGTGTTGATAAATGTTTAGCCCAGGAATTTTGTGTCGTTGGGCAGGCATCTCCAATTACGCTTGAAGCGGATTTTAAATGAAAATATCGTTTGTGTGTTAAACTGTCGTTCTTTGAAGTCATGTGTATTGTATTGTAATCCTGCCTTTCGCATGTGCTTCATTCTTACCCTTCGGGGGGATATAATGCCATTTGGACCCACTTGACTATCGCCCCTATGCAGTTCCAGTAGTTTTTCAGTTATTTTGGAGCCAATAGCTTGGACGCGACCCGCAGCTTGGTTGGACAACGTGATTAAAGCAGCTGAATCCTTCATAAGGTATTGTGTTAGTTTATAATAATTGTAACGAGCGCAAATAGACAGTGATGTTGATTTTCAAAGCACCTCCATGCTACACAGCGTTGTTGTGAATTTAAATAGTACGATTTTGAATAGGCATAACTACCTTGAAGTTTATTTTTAGCATTCACCGTTAAGTTTTAATATCTGTATGTAGTTTTACGTTGTGAGATCAAGTAATTACTGTGTCATATTGGAGTATTTCTTGTCAATTTTTATTGTTGTAAAGTAGTTTCTTTGAGTACGTTTGTTTTTGTCACCATTTTTGACGTATTGATATCGTTTGTTGTCAAGTTTTCCGCCTGTGTTTAGTTTAAAAATTGGGCCATTAACCTCACTAAGCTTTTTCAAGTATTTTTAACTGTAACGAATAATTCTTTTAATGTTCATTCTCACCTACATATTTTCCTAGATTCATATAGATCATATTTATATAGTGGCGTGTTTCATTAATAAATTGATGATACATGTGTATTTTGTGTATTTTTCCGATGTACAGGGATTCAATCAGCTGTAAGAGGATGTAAGCCAACGTAAGTTCGATTCAGCTATTTGTGTTCGCCGCTCAAGCATTGCCAAGGTAGAATTAGGAAGGTGACCCATTTCTTCCACTTTCTGAATGAGCGTACCTGTAGTGTTGTTCACGATTTCAACAGAAAACTGGTAGAACCTAGCTATTAACATCTGTATTTCGTTTACCGGATCGTAGCCCTAATTTCAGGTAGTAAACCCCCCTTCTCTACTGAGTGACCCGGAAGCCTTTGTTACAGCCCACCGTAACGGGATTGGGACAATCTATCCCGATGATAAAATTAAATTCCAGAATGGATGTTACAAAAGGTTTTTTTTAATACGTCATATGTATTAAGCTTTGCACTACTGTGTGGAATTAGTCGTGGTTATAATTCAGGTTAGGTCCGATGGTGTTTCTCCTGTACGAAGTTTCTAATTCAATGAGGCGTTATGCTAGGGATAAATGTCACGATTTTGGTATTTTTTAGATCTCATTGAACCTAAGAATTTGTTAGGCGTCCGTTTATAGTGGATCCAGCTAGATCTTCACATGATATAAATTCATCAATTTTTGGACGCTTGATTATTATCATAGTTTGAAATTGTCTTACCATTTACCATTTACCGTCAACTTTGGATTATCATTGTAGTTTTGCAATTCTGATAGTGAAGGTGATCGTCTAAAGCTGGGGCAGTTCATGAATGTTTTCTCTGAGGACTTTTTAGTTGTTGTGGTTATGGTATGTTCTATTTGGCTGCAAAGTAATTGAATTGTAACATTTTCTATACTACGACAATGTGATACTATTTATATAAAAATTCGAACTAAGTTAACCAGCTACACAAAATATGTTGAAGTATGTACAATATGTTCACGTGTGTCCCAATACTTCAGTTGTGCAAATAAATATCATTGCCAGTCAACTGTAATAAATGTGATATTAATAGCAATTAAGATATTTTAATAGCACGTGATGCATTCTAAATGTAATTCGAGCTATGCAAGTAACCACGAACATACACTTTCATTAAAGGCTTCTTCTGCAATAATTTTCATCGAAGCAAAGCTGGGGAAGAGCTGGGTGCTGCAAACAATGCCTTCAGCAAGGCTTGAGCCACAAACCAAACGCACTCCTAATCATATTTACCCTGTACCGTTGCAGATAAACGGCTTGGCAGACTGCAGTCAGCCGCCTCTCAAAACATCAAAGCGAACCTTCACAAAATCTCCAACTATTTGACGTTAAACGACAGAGCCGACCCGGAAAGTGATAAATTTAATTAGATGTTCCATTTAGCACTTTCACGTATTGATTGAAACAGACTAAAATAAAATAGAGTAAAATTTACCGCAGTCTTGTCAGTTTAATAAAACTGCTGTCGACTAAACTGGCAGCGCAACATGGAAACTGGCCGAACAAACGTTCCTGTGTTTAGAATTAAGCGTTAAAGTCGTCATTTGTACAAAACCAGCCGTATTGTGCATGAGGGAAAATAGCCACGTTTCAAATGCCTCAACTTTGCGTAGAAATTGCTAGAATACATAATAAGGACCTGTGCATGACGTTAAACTGTTAAGAATTTGGAGTTCAATTTAATATAGTTTCGCAGAGTATTAAATAGAATTCAGGCAACAAAGTTGGTTACACAGTAACTGTACTAATAATGATGATTGAAGTAATGCATTGAATTTAATTGTTTTAAAATTGGATTAGTTTGCAGGATTATGAGCTAGCATGCAACAATTACGTAAAATAGCATATAGGAAGTTGCAACAGTTTCCACAGTTTCAACAATCATATACAGGAATTTATCTAGTAAATCTAAAAGATTAAAATATAATATATGTATGTATATTCTGCAACCTCAATTACCTTTCGGTGTAGAGGCTGGTGCTTTATGCGCTGACATCTGGCGATAGAATGCTAAACTGGCCCCGGATTCGGGATACAGAGTTGGAGCGCACCTTTGGTGCTTGCGCAGCAACCATTGTGTGATGTGTGTGTCTTGGTGATGTGTTGACCTCGTTACTCTATCTCTTAGGTCTGTGGTTCTGAGTAGAGCCCAACTGTGAATGGTCTCACCGAGCCCGATTCCAACCGCCAAGGCTACGGAAAAATTCCGACCCCTGCGGGATTCGAACCGAGGACTTGCTTAATACAAGCCTAGTGTTGACCCAACTGCGCCACGCGGTTTCTAAATATAATCTATATTAAACTAAAAAAGGCCGTCCCTCGATCCTCGTCAACTTTCCTTACATTCGCCGTTGCATTTAACTACTAGTGTCTTTTCAGTCATATTGACAAAAATAACTAAGGGGATATTGAAGCGAAGTCGACATATTTTTAAGTCTTTCTGTAAGGACACAATGTACATACAGGTAGGTATTCATGACAATGTTCTACTTAACACTCAATAGGTGAATTTAATATGGTTCTGAGAAAGAAGTGCACATAATTTAGTTTAGAGTTTGCTGTTACGTTATGTTCGAGAGTAAAATCTAATTTCATCTACATCTTTCCTATGAGTTTTTAAGTGACGGATTTAACGCTGTCCACATTGTTTGCACGTCTCCCAAATTTATGTGTTTTGTATCTTAGAGCTACATCAAATTTAGGCTAGTTGCTCGATCCACTCTGTCATGGTAAGTATTGCATTGGTTTCGTTTATTTAAAACCAAACAGGTTTAATTTAATTACTTTTGACAACTTTCTTTACTGATGGCCGTCAAAGTTTTTATGATTCGGATGTGATTGTATTTACCAATTTACTTTTATGTTTTTAATAGAACTTTTGCAAATTTGTGGTGCGAAAAAAAACGAAGTACCGAGAGATTAAATAAATTTATAATTACAGTCGCCTGTAATTCGTGTTATGCATTCGGCAGTACTGAAGTGCATTGTCAGTCTATGTCAAATTTGAGATTTTCAGGTTGAGTTTTGAATCAGTTTGTGTCAGATAGCAAACAAAACCTAACCTACTAACCTCGTATTTGACATATAATGACAATACACTTCAGTACTGGAAGCCCATTTTAATATTTTCTTAGGAATTTTCTCTTCCAGCATTCCCTCTACATGACCAATATAATTCGTTTCTTTGTATCTGTTCAAGTATGTCTGTAATTGCCTTTCTTTCATTTTTTATCTGATCGAGAAACCTTTACAAATCTTCGCCAGAAGTGTTTTCTTTTACTGACGATTTAGTTGCCAAACTACAGATTCATACAGCATGATACTTTCCATTACGGTATGTCGATCAAATGTAATCTGTTGGACTTTAGTCCAGAGATCTTCACTATTTTTTACCTACTACTACATGCATCACTCATTACTGTAAATGTTAACATTGAGGTATACATAATCAGGCTTTTATTTTTAGGTTCTTTTCAAGCTCTAGATCATCTTGTCTCTCAACACACACATATCTCGATGTTTATTTTATTTTATTTTTATTTAGTACTCAGCCAACAGCTGTTATGCCAATTATAGGCGTCGCTGTACATTTTATGGGGACTTCCAAACCCACTAAAACTCGCCTTTCAAACTCCTCGGCCATTTTTCTAGCCATGTATAAGCAACTTCTTCTTCTTCTTCTTCGATCAGACGTTCATCCATTTCTGGATATAGTCCTCCCCTTTTGTTTTCCATTTATCCCGATATCTAGCAAGTTGTCTCCATCTTTTCCCTGCCACATGCACAATATCATCGCTCCATCTTAGGGGCGGTCGTCCTACGCCTCTTTTACTCGTCCTTGGTCGCCAGTCTAGAATTTTACCTGTTCATCTTTCTCGTTCTTGTCGCACGAAGTGACCGGCCCAGCTCCACTTCCGCTTTGCCGCTCGTTGTCCCACGTCTGTTATCCCTGTTCTCTTCCGGATTTCAGTGTTTTTACTTTGTCTCTCAACACTATGCCCAACATTCTTCTTTCCATACTCCTTTGCGCCACCTTCAGCATATTTAAGTTTCTTTTTGTGAAAGTCGCCGTCTCAATCCCGTAGGTTAAGACAGGTAGTACATTTATGGGGAACTTTGATTACTTCAGGACATAGTTGAGCTTTCCAAAAACTGCCCATGCTAACTTTATTCTTCTATATATATCCCCTTCCTGGTTCCTTTTCCCATAAGTATTGTGTGACCGAGATATATATATATACGACGTTGTCTTTTCTAAAATTTCCCCGTCTAGCTCGATTTCTCTGTCTGAAGGAATGTTAGACATGATCTTTGTTTTGAGAGTATTCATTTTCAAACCAATCTTCTTTAATTCCTTGTTTAGCTGTTTATCGTGTCCTCTAACTCTTCCATGCTTTCAGCAAATAACTCTATATCATCAGCGTATCTGAGGTTGGTGAAATTTTCTCCCTCAGTATTGACTCCCTTGTCTCGCCAATTCATTTCTTTGAAAACGTTTTCTAAGCCCAGAGTGAATAGTTTTGGGGATAAAACGTCCCCTTGTCTCACACCCCTTTCAATTTTAATTTTATTTGTTTTATTATCCATTTTCACTTGAAGGGTTGCCTGCTGATAAATGCGCTGAATTAATTTTGAGTAACGAGAATCAATACGACAGTCGTCTAAGGCATCTAGTATTGGTTTATGCTCTATAGTGTCGAATGCTTTTTCATAATCGATAAAAGCTAGCACTAGTGGCAGTTTGTATTCGTGGCATTTTTCTATTATTAATTTGATAGTTTGGAAATGGTCGTTGGTGCCATACCCTTTCCTCAAGCCAGCCTGTACGATTGGTTGATAGCTGCCGAGTTTATTTGTCAATCTATTTGTAATTATCCGACTCAGTAATTTATATGTATATGAGAGGAGGCTAATGGGCCTGTAATTTTTCAGCTCCTGTTTGTCTCCTTTTTTAGGTATTAGGATAACCTCCGCGTTGCTCCAATCGTCGGGAATGTCACTTTTAGATAAACAGGTATTTAATAAGTTACTAATTTTACTCAATAGATGGTCTCCCCCGTTTTTTACATATTCGCTTATTATTCGATCGTCTCCTGGAGACTTCCGCGTCTGCATTTGTTTCAAAGCGTATGTTACTTCTTGTATGGTTATATCCGGGATGTCCTCGGAACCTACATTCATAATTTCTCTTTTCCTTGGATCTGTGCTTTTCCTTGGTGGTGCATTTGTTTTGTACAGTTTTGTATAAACATTTTCAATTACATTTAAAATCTCTTGCTTATCTGTGGTTATTTCTCCGTCTGTTTTTTTTAATTTTTATTATTTGCCTTTTTTCTATTTCCATGTTTCTTCGTAAGACCTTCATGTTACCATGCTCTTCAATTATTTTGTTTACCTGTTTTTCTCGATACTCTTGATTGTCGTTCCTTACAGCTTTCTTAATTTGCTTTTCCAGTTCTGAGTATTCTGGAGTATCCCATTTTTGTTCCGATCTCAATTTGCTTCTTTTCGTCATTAGTTTTTTAGTGCTATCGCTTAGTCTACCTTCTTTCATTTTCTTTGGTATTTCAATTTTTCCTATGGCTGCATGGATGGCTTGGTTGATCTGTTTGTTCATCTCTTCTACTTTATTTGTTTTTTCTTTTATTTTACGTAGTTCCTTGTTCAGTTCAGTTTGATATTTTTCACTTTCTGATTTCAATATATTTAAGTCTATGACTTTATATTTTCTGCTGTTTACTAACTTTAATCTTTCTATTTGGGTATTTATGCTGACTTTCGCCCTAACTAAACGGTGGTCACTTCCCACTGAAATCATATTCAGTACGGATACGTCATGTACTATATATTTTTGGTTACTGATTATCAAGTCAATTTCATTTTTATATCGGCCATCCGGGATCTTCCAGGTCCATTTATTTTGTATCTTCTTTTCAAAGAAGCTATTCATTACAAACAGATGGTTCTGTAACAAGAAATCTATTAGCTTTTCTCCCCTTGGATTTCTTTTGCCTATTCCGAAATCTCCCATACATATCTATTCATCTTCTTTCTTTCTTCCAAGCTTAGCGTTCCAGTTTTGTTTTGTTCCAAGGCCATATTCAAATCATCATAAAATTCTTCGATATCTTCTTTATCGGCTGTACTCGTCGGCGCGTATGCTTGTACTATTTTCATCTTGTATCTGTCATTTAAGTGCAGTATTATGTATACTACTCTATTTGATATGCTATGGATGTTTATTACATTATTCTTTATGTTCTTATTTATGAGGAAGCCTATGCCGCCCACAGATGTCTCGGCGTTACCTTTATAGTAAAATACATGTCCACTTTTGAGTTCCAGACAGTCTTCACCACTTCTCCTAATTTCAGAGATACCTAGTACATGCCATTTTACTTTTTCTATTTCTTCTTCTAATTCAATAAGTCGTTCTTCTGACGCTAGTGACTGTACGTTATATGTGGCTATATATAGCTGGAGGCGTTTTTTATAGTTCCAGTTGTTTGTCTTCTTTTTTATGTGTTTAGTTTTCTATCTGTTGCCCTCCCCAGAATCCATAGGGCTGACTGATACTTCGTCAGTGTGAGATTGTGGCATACACCTACTCACCTGGGGTAAAATATTATTACATATCGACATTTCATAGTTTAACGTTAAAAAGGGGGGATTTTGGCTTAAAAAAAAACTCGCCAAGCTAGCCAGACGGGTTGGCGAGGGGCTTGAGGAAGGGTAGCTTCTAGAGTGTGGTTTGGAAGTTATGGATTTGGAGATAATCAAGGCTCGCGTGGACAGGGTCGCATCCCTGAAGTAGACCTATTCCCTACCGGGATCGTAGGGGAGTGTCTACCCGATACCCTGACGAAATGCAACGTGTATACCGAATAACCGCCACCTCCGCGTTGACCTGGAAATCGGGACCGATGCTGCATGCCCGGTGAAATGGTGAACCCCGACTAAAGATCGAAAAGGGAATTTTGAGCTCACTGGTTTTTTAAGTTTAATTTTGCGCGGGGTGCAGCTAAAAATGTAAATCCTTAAAGAAGCTATTCGGCTGCAAACTAAATCATATTCACTATTACATTTTAAAAAATGAACAGAGACAAACTTACCCAAAATGATCAACAACTACATGGCTCCACGACAAGTGGCGCATGAATTAAAATTAACAAATCCGTTATCGATGCATGAGCGAATTACTCCGATTTCTCTTTGTTCTTCTATTTCATAAGGCCTTATTCATTGTTACAGTTAGTTTATACTTTTCCGTGTTTTATAAGAATTAGTCTTACATTTATAGTGCATTTTTGTTCATATAATTAGTAAATTGGTCTGGATTTTTCTTGTAGCTTGAGCAACTTTTTTACACTTAACATTCTGTATTATAGCTTATAGCTAAATATGCCTGTATGTTTGTCTTTTGTAACACCTAATATATTTTAATAATTTTCTAGATCGCGAATGGAACTCTAGCCCATTTAGCGTACAAGTATGTACCCAGGTAGACGATTAGTTGTTGTTACTTATGTTCTCAGTTACCCAACTACTTGTTAAATTATATTAGTGGTATCACATTTACACTGGGTATTACTATTATATAGTGGCTTCCACTATAAACTTTTAATAGAAGGATTTGTCGTATAAATATCGCCTCTGGTTGACTAATTGCTGTTATTGACTGTATGATATATCACTACTGGAGAGGTCCGACTCAAGTAATATCGCTGTCTATAGGCCACCTTTCCTCACAAATTTTTCTATTATATTAAGAATCTTGCAATATAACTAAGTAAACTGGTCACAGATCTACATGCTGGCGCAAAATGAAGTCTCGTATGATAACTCCCTGTAATTGTATTTTTAGTTGACAAACCAGGAAACTTTTGACAATTGAAAAATGGATGAAAACGTTCGGAAATTGTGCAAATAGCAAAAACTTTGAAAACTAAATATTAGATTTTTTGAAACAAATAGGGAGTGCGAAGCCTATTTCTGTCTGAACGGAGTTGTGAACAAACAGAAATATCTTTTTTGGGGTAGTAAAAACCTAATAAGCTACTGTTACACGAGCCAAAAGTGTGACTATGGTGCGGCATTACTGTTGGAAAGGCTTTATTTTTTGAGGACGACATACAGGGGCAGAACCATTACTATGATTGAACAGCGCTGCAAATTGATGTTGAGAGATTTCTGCCCCTGCAAATGGAATAGCTTAACGCAGAGGATGTGTGGTACCAACAGAATGGCGGCACATCACACACAGCCCTGAAACAATGGCAATTTCGAGGAAAGTGTTTCCTGGGCACATTATCTTCGAAAACGGGAATAATATCCACCACAGATTATCAGATTTGACAGTGCCAAACTTCTTTATGGGGTTACCTGAAAGATGAAGTGTTTGTGAATAAGCCTGAGACTTTGAAAGCCTAATAAGCGAATATACGAGAGGAAATAGCCAGCATTCGGCCTGCAATTTACAAAACACGTTTAAACTTGTGAGATCCATTTAAGTAGGAATTCCTTCAGGGCTCTGGCTCTATCGTTTTCTATCATTGATGGTGTTACTTCAATATATGCTACTTCTATGCGATATGATTTTGGGTTGGGAAGTATAGCCTGTCCAGTTGATTAAGTTAATTACGGAAGGTAGATGCAGTTTCCATGGAAATTTTTATTTTTTTATTTTTTTTGTTGAGATATACTAGTTTGTTCCGTTTTATATTCTTCTTTATCGTCTTGCAATTTTGTACTCAGCCACGTATGACATAATTTTTCTTTCCGATTTGTTGTTCTTCCATTGCTTCATTCCAACTCTCAGATAGATGCATTTCCTTTTCTAAATTATTCAAAGCCTTTGTTGCAACTTTACGACTTTAATTATGTGAAAGTATAATTCTGTCGTTGCAGAGGTTATAAGACTTTGGGAAATCAGTGTTTTCACGAAGTAGCCCGATCTTGTAACCCTCTTCAGTGGATGTAATTTCTGTATTGCCTGATAAAATATAGGGTATTTAGTTTTTTAAAAACACTTCAAATAGAATTTTTCTACGACCACTACTAAAAGTAGGCCTTTTAGCACTAGCTTGTTTCACTGAAAATGACGTTTTATAAATCAGCGTGTTAAAAGTGAAATCAGTTGGTGTTGAATTTAGAATTTTGAAACTGGAAGTGAGATTATAAAGTTATTCTAGTTACTTCTTTCGTTAGAAGTAAAGTGTTTTTTTTAAATAAAACATTATGTAATTAATAAGTCAAATGTGTGCTATTAGAATTACCTTTGATAACTAACTTTGACAACTACTGGCTGCAGAAATAGTTACCTGCGCCGTCAAGGCCATCTCTTTATTATGATATAAATTATAATTGTGATAAATGCAAACCTTTGATAAATCCACATTTATGAATTAATAACAGTAAATTTAAGACCATACAAAAATATTGTGTGCAAACTCGTGCTAAAAGTGTTTATGCACGAGACGGCTTCGTTTTATAATTTTCATGTCTCGTGCATAAACATCCACTTTTAGCACTTGTTGCACAAATAGCTATTTTGTAAAATGATTTTTCATTTTAAACAATCCGTTCCTTTTAACGGCATATTTTTTAATCGACGATTTATTCTATTTACAAATACTGCCTGTAAGATGCAGTAAAATATTAACTATAAATTCAAGCTATATGGAAGTTGCACGCCCTGTATATTTTTTCAATAACCATTCTCTTTTTAGTTTCCGTGCAATGCGTAGTTGCGAAAAAACCGTCGTAAACCAGAATCTACGCGTACTGCGGGCCATTGCGAAGGAATTGATTTATAGGGTAACGACACGACAGATACATAAAACGGATAGTGTTTTGTACACATATCTTGGACCGTGCGTTATTTCGGTGTTCGCCCAAGCCCATTAATTAAAGGAAGATCCCTTTTTACTACAGAGTCGACACAGCGTTATTAGTTTGCAGGACGTGTCATTTCGGGAAGACTGATCGATTAACCACCTTTATGCGTGAAAATCGGTTTCTTTCTATTTTATTGCGAAAAGAAACGATCGAACTTTCATATAGAAGTGTAACACGAGTAAAGAAAGCTTAGCGTATACAGGGTGTCCAAGATAAAAAGGGAATCGCGTTAACAGTAAGAGATATAAATTTGGTTAAATGAGAAACAAGTTGTGTAATTAAAGGACTAACAAAAATGACGCCTAGAAATCCATGGTATGCTGGTTTGTTTTTGGGTTATCTTAAAAAACCAAATTCTTGGATTTTCAATTCTATTTTTTCTGGGGTTAATATTAAAGTTAGAGCAAAACTGACAATATCAGTTCAGTGGGGTTAATTACTTATTTCTTTAAAAAAGCAGCGTATGAAAATACTCTAGGACACAGGTCCGTATCCAATGACTTTCAAAAAAGACTCGAAACGTAATTAAACCATAATGTGTGGCACATTGTTGAATTCATAATAAAAGGGGTTTCTAAAATTTGATATACAAAAATAAGGACCATATCTAAAACATTAAAGTTGATGATGGTTGCTCGGAAACCAAACGTCGTTTCGCTCTAACGTTAACATTAACGCCAGGAAAAATTAGAATTAAAAATCCGAAAATTCGGTTGCTTTAAGATAACTCAAAAATGAAAAATCAACACCAAGGATTTATAGGCGTCATTTTGTTAGTACTTCAATTACGCAACTTTTTTTCTATTTAACCAAATTTGCATCTCTTACTGTTAACAAAATCCCCATACTGATTCTCCTCATCTTGGAAACACTGTATGTACGTAGATCTCTTTTGACGATTTAAAACACATTAAACAATTGGCGGATTCTGGTATTTTTATACATATTCAACAAACAAGAACAATCTTCAATTTGACGATATTTCGAACAGTTTAATATTGATAAATTGTGAAACAAGTCTACATATAACCTAAAAGTAATATGTCCTAGCAGTTATGCATATTTTTGACAACTGAATTGATCTTATGTATGATTCAGAAGGGTTTACTTTCTGGAAGTTCAATAAAACTTTTTTTACCAAGCTTTTAAGCAACGTTTTTTAATTTTTACTTTTATGTCTTCTGGGCAACGATACGCTTATTTACTAAAAATTTTGGCGCGGGTGACGCTGGCCTGTATTTCTGTGCAAATTTAGAGGATGTTCTTCGAGCCCGTTACGATTTTTCGGTAAGAGTTTTCTAAGGGATCGATTTCCGGGTTCTTAATGCTATAGCTCTGTGGATATGCTAAAGGTTCCCGTATGCATATACCTTTATTCGTGTCGGATGTAATATATTCGCCGCCTAGAGAAAGTATTTCGTGTTCTGATTATTCATCCTTGACTCTGGATGCCTCATCACATCGCTGTGATGCAGAGTGTCCTGTAGGTGCTCGCCAGATTCCCGTGCGGGTCCAAATTGTTTAAAATATAACTGCATGAACAGTCAATTCTTTATAGGCGAAAAAGTCATTATATTTTACTAACCTTAAAAGCTGGTATCTCCACCTCCTTAATAAAACGTTTCCGAAAGAATATCGTATATGAATTTGTATATATTGCTTGTAAATATTTAATACTTATTTTTAATGCTCTCTATACAGTAGTTACAATCCACGATTTTATCTATAGGATAAGGACATTTGTCTTTAAAATACCATTATAGTGCTGATAGCAATATTACAGCAACAACTTATAACATGTTACAAACACTTTTCGTCGTAGTTGTGCAAAAGTATTCCGTAGTAAATTATAAATCAATGAAATCTAATAGAAGCGGTTTTACAATTATAAAGAACTTACAGAGAAATTGAAATGTTGCCATATTACTTTATTTTATATCCCGATTTTGTGTTAATCGTCGTCAATATGAAGCCTTTATTATAGTTATTCGCCTTACAAGCCCGGTAAATAAGTTTTTACGATTTGAGTAAGATGTTTCTAGACGAGGCGACAAAAGCAGCCGAGTCTGGAATTTCTAAACGAATACTGCGAAGAATTATTTACCGAATATATTACGTATGCTATTTTTATACCGTGCCGCATTTTTGCCCGACGATTTGCTTCAAACTTGGTTGCTGGCAAATAATCTAATTGTCTTAGTAGAAATAATAGAATTATGATGAGAACCGACAACTACTGCGCATAATTTGATTGCATAAATTAACCAGATCTATTGACCTTCTAAAACCACACGCATGAAACCATAAGAAAAATCAGCATCAAACATTAAAAGAAATGTTCATTCCTAAACACAATAGCTTAGGATGCAAATAAATCACGAACGCGCAATAGCTCTTGGCTACACGCATTTTCAAACCAAATACTAGCAGAATGACTGGATCTACAATACATTTGCAGTTAAATAACATTAAAAGGATACTAAAATAACTATCACTGTAACTGCGAACATTATACTATCACGAAATCTGGTTCCGAGATTTTATGCATAGAAACCCGGCTTTGCAATTTGCGTACGTATTTATTTGTCCATAAAGCGCATTCCTTCACGCTAGCGGAATCTTCATAACACCTCCTTAATTGATCGCTTATCGCTCAGGCTGTACACACGATCTGTATTAGGTTACTTTAAATGCAAGGCCTGGAAACTGATGCGTAGGAAATTGGGCTGCCATACGTCACTTCTTGAGTGGCTCATCTGGAAATTACTCACAAATGCTGCAGAAAGCACCTGGCGGCTGACACCATAGAATAATCATAGCGTGTCTCTTGGCGGTATTGCACTTAAAATTACTTGGTGTGCCAACACGTGGAGTAGCTTGAGCTTCTATTTTACTCGCCGCAGACGAAATTCATTTCGAGTCGCTCACAGACTTGTGCTCTAGAGCTCAGTATCCGGCGACTGCCTAGGTTCCCCGCGATGCTTAAAGGATCCCCATCGATTGCTGAACGCACACAATTGAGCAATCTAGGCACTAAAACAAGGCCGTAATCCAGCATTTTTGTCATGTTGTACTACAACAATTAACCTTAATTAAGAATGAAAAAGCAAGCAAACATAAACTGCATATATAATAATAATAATAATAATAATAAATGTCTTTATTACTACAAACGAAACACACTAAAAAGAATTGAAATTTATAGTTAGGGCGAGATTCAGTACATATGCCAGTTGAACACCACATATAATGACTAAATCCAAGCAACTAGCATACGTCTGCTCTTCCATCTAACCCCAAAGGTTTAAAGATGACAAACAGAGCAGCTAGAAATAAAAAATGGAAAAAAAAACACAAGAAAAAAAAAATTACACAATAATTGAACAAGATAACTTGTGAAGAAATAATTACCAATTTATGGTAACTAGCAAAACATAATATTAGCCAGTTAACAAGTGACCAAAATGACAATGACAATGACCCACTACGAGCAACCAATGAATTATTGTTTCAAAAAATAATAGTAAAAAAGAGCTTTTCTAAGTTTTTGGCCAGTTAAATATCGAAGTTCATGCGGTAAGTTATTGAGAACGTTAGCAATGCAGTACGAGAAGGACCGTTTAAATAATTGTGTACGATGGCGAGGTAAAGTCAGAGTATGCTTATGCCTTAAATTAAGGGTATGCACTTCTGTTCTATATTTAATACTAGCTGAAACCCGCGGCATATGCCGCATTTAAAATGTACGACGAATTTCATAACTTTTGTTGCACTAAACAAAGTTTTAAAAGCACGCTAGAGATTGGCAGTAAGGAAAAGTTCCAAAAAATAGTTTTTCAAATGGAAAGTCTCTGGAAAGGAAACGCTCGCCTCTGGAAGGCGTCCTAATTAATACGACGTTGTTGGAACGCAGTAAAAAAAAATTGCGGAAAGAATTGTTCTACAAGTTAAGAAAAGTGAGAGTTTTCCAGTGAATGTAAAAGTTTTACGTGAGCATGGAAGAATGACGTTGTAGCCCACGGCACATGCTGCATTTAAAGTTGTGCGCGTTAGATAGATATATTTGGTGACATTACAAAAAAAAATTCTTTTACACACGTCTACTATGGCAAATGCTACACCAAATACATACAATATATGCAGTTCACATTTAATTATATATATTTATTCCTAACTCAGTCCGTAAAACATGCTTAGAGTCATGTTTTTGATAACAGTGATAAAACTTAGATTACATTTAGATTTTAGTTTATTGGCATACATGTTTAACGTCAGCGTACAAAAAATTTCCAGAATATTTTATACCACATTGAATATTATGTATCATCGGATGAAAAATTTTATTATTTGGCCTGAACGAGATCAGCTGATTAAATCAATGCCAGAATGCTTCAAGGTAGCATTTGGCAACAAGATTTCAGTAATAATCAATTGTTTTGAGATGAGAGTGGAAAAATCAAGTAGCCTTGAAGTACAATGTACTACATGGTCTACGTACAAACAACATAATACGGTAAAGGTACTAATAGGCATCACTCCTCCTGGATCAATATCATTTGTATCACATGGATATGGTGGCAGAATAAGCGATAAAGGTCTAACAGAGGATTGTGGGATTTTAAACAATCTCTTGCCAGAAGAGATTGTATTGGCAGAGGCTTTTTAATAAAAGACTCCGTAGGACTACATATGGCCACAGTGATAACGCCTGCTTTTCTAAAAGGGAAACGGCAGCTCGATCCAAAGGATATAGAATCAACCGGGAATATAGCAAGCGTGAGGTAGTGCAAGTATATTGTTACAATAATTATCTTAATTATATCTTTTTTTCAGAATACACGTCAAACGCGTTATTGGAGTCCTTCGTCAAAAAAATACAGTTCTTCACGAAACGATGCCCATGTTGTTCCTGCAAAAAAAAAATTACGATGTTGCTGTGGTAGATCAGATATTAACAGTTTCTTGTGCACTCGTAAATTTATGCCCTCCTATAATTGTATAATTATGAAATAAATTGTATTAACAAAGTTAATCTAATTATTTTTACTTTAATAATAATAATAATATCTACAAAATTATTAAAATTAGTTAATTAAGGATCTAACGTTAATACTATCCACCACCATTTATTATATAATGTAAAATTATTTGATTACCTTTTTCTGCATGTGGCCAATTAATAAAAAGCAAAATTACAATATCACATAGCAAAAATTATTAAATAGTACCTATACGATAAGAAACATAAGGATATTTCAAACCTATGTAAGCTATATTAACAATCAATAAAATTACACATGCTGTCTACACAACATAAAAGAATAATAAAGTATGAAAAATAATTTTTCCTAAAAAAGGATGGATTAATAGAAGTCATTAATACACTGTTTTTGATTAATCCACTCTTTTTCATTAATTAACTGTTTTTGTGATTTTGAGGTTTTGATATTTTGCATGGAGGTTAGTTGTATTAATCAAATTTTTCACCACAAAAAATGTTTTTGTGTAATTGTAGGCATACTGAATGGTACCATTTTATTCTACATTTTCTGTCAGAACATTTTACCATTTGTTTGCCATCGTCTGGTTTCTTACAGTGACACCATAGCTGCAATCCATAATCAAAATAGGTACATAACATTGTAATATATAATTCACAAAAATACAAACCTCTTCATCATCGGTGCCTATTATGTCACTGGAAATTGAACCAACACCTATAGCTCGCATGTCCATGGGGATGTCGTCTGAACTTGGACCAGCACTCATAGATGGCATATCCATGGCGATGTCACCAGAGCCAGTATATATAGAGAGTACCGCCATTCTTTGATCCGTGAAAATGCCGCTATCGCCGCCATTTTTGTTCCCACCAGCAATGACTGAATGTGGTATGTCTAAAATTTTACTTGAAATTGGCAAGACTGTAAGTCTATGTCAAATTCGAGGTTAGCAGGTTATGTTTTGCGCCAGTTTGTGTCAAAACTGACGCAAAAACTAACCTGCTAACCTCGAATTTGACATAGACTTACAGTATTGCCAATTTTAAGAAAAGTTTTGGATTGCCAACAAACGTCACGTTGACGGAATTGTGTTACAAACCTCAAAGTGACGCATATGTCAGAGGAATAAACATGGCGGACGTGGCGGTACTCTCTATATCTACTGGCTCTGGATGTCACTAGAGAACCTGTATATAGTTAGATAAGAGTTGAGAAAACACAAACGTCAACCGCCAAATTTGATCCAAAACATGCATCATGTATGCATGCACAGAAATACTGTTTGAAAGTCACTAGATCGTTTTATCTAAAACACCTTTCTTTAAATTTCTACTGCTGCTTCAAAGCACTCAAAGCATAGCGTGGAGTATTGTTTGTATCAGATATAAGGAACAAGTGTTAAGACACTCAAATATGTATACACATTACGTATAGCAAATATATGAACATTTCCTAAATGATGCTTTTTGCATATTAAAGCTTCGAACTGATCTTTAGTAAAAATGTTTTTGAAAGCTTTTTCGAGTTTCTCGTTTTTACTCTTTCCATTGTGTACCTAATTTCTTGCTCAGAATTACGTTATTCTTTTTTAAATTGCTAATTTGTGTTTGCGTGTGGGTTCCTAATTTTGAATGGAAAACGCAATCCTTGCTTTGGTATAGGAATTCATACGTGGTTTGAGTAGCAGATTCCTGTTTATTGCTATTTTTGTCTTAAAAGCAAGGTTCAGCGGAAAAGTCGTCTTTAGGATGGTAGAAAATGTCATTTTCAAGTCTGGTTATATGATATGAAAATAAAGTAGGAACGACAGCACCTTTTAATGTCCTTCTGTCATCGACGCGTACTTTTTCCCACTGGTTTTATTAAAATGGACTATTTTTGATATGCTGCTCTTAGATCTTGGTTTTTAGGATATTTTTTATAGAAAACCTTGTTCGGATTTGTTTTTGCAGCCAATAATACAGCAACCCGTTATTTCAGGAACTTAGATAAAAGTGCAGCTCAATATATATGTTTGCATAAAGAAGACAAAAGTTACTACATTTTCAGTGACAAGTTTTGACTTAAATGAACAATTTGTCAAATTTGATTAATGGGAAACTGTTTCTAAAGCAATGAGTATTCAAATATACGACGCGCGTGATCCACCAATCACAATGAATTCCCTCGTTTTCTCAACTCTTTTGTAACTATATACAGGGACTCTAGATGTCACTAAGGTCACTAAATCACGTTAGCTACGCTAACACAGGTAGGGAACACCATTTGACAGGTTCAAAAAACGAGTTTGTCAATGTCAAATTTACCATAGGCGCTACTAAGGGCATAAATAATTTTTCTTATTATTAATAGGTATATCCTTCGAATGCGATGCCATAATCCTTTCTTTAGGTTGTAAGTTAGACAGATGATCGTTTTTAACCGCAATTTGAAATGTTTTTCGTCTACTGACCCTGAAACTTGAAGATCTGAAGAAATATCAAAGGTAATTTTTCACGATTACAAATCATTTGCCTAAATTATGACCTAAAGAGATGATTGTGATCTCGGATTCCCTAGTTCTCCCGACGAATTTTGTCAAAACGTATTTATATTTAATAGCATTATGGTTTTCATTTGCTGCGTTAAAGGTTGCCTGAACAACAGCATAAAAAGGTACACGCTGTTTCAAGTTCCTGAAGGCAATTTAAACTGCAATATTTAGCAATAGTTTTTAATGAATTACTTATTGCAAATTAAGGACCAAGAAATAGCATAAAACGGCAGAAGTGGTTGAAAGAAATAAATAGACCACTAGACGATATGCATCATTTACGTGTATGTGAGGTGCCGAAGTATTGGAATGCGGTGAGAGGTACACAATATTCGCTAAAGCTTTATATTTGTGAAAATTATTTTTTTAAGCTGGAAAACGTTCACAAATAATTTGTTATGTAATATTTATTTATTGCGTTCACGTTACACAACTTCAATTTATTTCTATTATAACCTATATACTGATTGGGTACGCCACTGACAAAAACGAGTTTGGTTTGGCATAAATAACTCCGAGTTTCCCTACCTGTGTTAGCGTAGCTAACGTGATTTAGTGACCTTAGATGTCACTACAACTTGAATCCAAACCAGTGGTCATAGATGGCAGAACTAATGTTAGAATCTAGTAATTTCCAAGTTTTGTATTGGTAACACTTTTGACGTCTTATCATATTGACATTAAATTGTTAACATTATTTAAGCTAAACGACTCAATAAATCGGAAGCGTACTCAACATTGTGGTATGGCGCATTTCAAAACAGAATTAACAACACACACAAAAATAGCGACAATAGCAATAACAAAATAACAGAATTAACAAAATCAACAGCAATTTTCACACTTTGACTTGCACAATATTGCAAGATAGTCCAGTTACATTAGACGGACAACCGCAGCATTTGCCGAAAAAATCCAAGTGAGCTGAAATTTTGCATACACCTTTATTTTGACATTACAAATAATGTCTCAAAAGTTCCCATCGATATCGCGCTTGCGTTTTGAGTTATTCAAGGTCAAATGTCACAGAAATAAGTTTTTCGCAAATATCTCGCTTTCTATGGGTCGTATGACTTTTTTTAGTTATTACAAAAAATGAAGGCTAGGAAATTCTCTACAAAAAAGATTATATAGCTTTTTTACATACAACTAACTGTTAAGTAAATAACACATTATTAAGTTTTGCAGACGGGTTTTACTTCTTTTTACGATAAAGAAAGTATTGGATTCACCCCAAAAATTCGGAAATTGGGTTTTCAACAGATCTTCACGTTTTAGAGTCCCCTGAACCCAAAAAACATGTTTTTGCTCATTGGTCTGTGTGTCCGTCCGTCGGTCTGTCTGCGAACAGAATAACTCATAAACGAAAAGAGGTATGGCGTTGAAACTTCATATATAAGTTTTTTGTACTATCTAAATGTGACAGCAAGCTTCTGAAGAAAGTCGCATAACCGGTGTGTATTGATGTGAGATAAGTGATTTTTCAGTTAAATACCTCTAAAATTCAACTTGAAAATCACTCATCTCAATCAATCCACATTAAAAATGTAATAAAAATGTAAAGTTTGAAAAAACTCGTTAGAGCCGTTTTTGAAACACAAGAGTAAACATCATACTTCCGGTTATGCGATTTTCTTCAAAAGCTTGCTGTCGCATTTAGATAGTACACAAAACTTATATATGAAGTTTCAACGCTATACCTTTTTTCATTTTTGAGATATTCTGTTCGCAGACAGACAGACAGACAGACCAATAAACAAAAACACGTTTTTTTGGGTTCAGGGGACTCTGAAACGTGAAGATCTGTTGAAAATTCAATTTAGAATTTTTGGGGTGAATGCAATACTTCCTTTATCGTAAAAGGAAGTAAAACCCGTCTGCAAAACTTGACAGTGTGTTATTTACTGAACGGTTAGTTGTATGTAAAAAAGCTATATAATCTTTTTTGTAGAGAATTTCCTAGCCTTCATTTTTTGTAATAACTAAAAAAGTCATACTACCCATAGAAAGCGAGATATTTGCGAAAAACTTATTTCTGTGACCTTTGACGTTGAATAACTCAAATTGCAAGCGCCATATCGATGGGGACTTTTGAGACATTATTTGTAATGTCAAAGGTGTATGCAAAATCTCAGCTCACTTGGATTTTTTCGGCAGGCCGATCCTACTGTAGCTGGCCTAAGAGATTTTTGTAGGTATAGATTATAGTACAAAACGCCACCATAACGATGCAATAAGCGTAAAATTGTGGGTTGAAGATACGAAAAGTCTATGTGACAAGTGTCCAGTATTGTTATACCGGGTGACCATAAATATCTGAGATCTCGGTAGCCATGGAATTAGCTACTTATAAATGTTGGGATAGTATTATATTTCAATTACAATAAGTATTGGTATAGTATTCCAATCAGAAATTGGAAAGCTATTTAAAATCAGGCCAGCATTGAAAAC
The DNA here is from genome assembly GCA_940337035.1 of Agriotes lineatus. Lineage (NCBI taxonomy): Eukaryota > Metazoa > Arthropoda > Insecta > Coleoptera > Elateridae > Agriotes > Agriotes lineatus. The sequence goes on from OW679200.1 coordinate 140,920,580, forward strand.
AGTAACGCCCGTATTCATAGTCGTTCGCCAGCGGATCGCCGGCGACTCGCCAGAGTTTCGTTATGAATAGTATGTTGGCGGAACTGTACGTCTATGTCAAATTCGAGGTTAGCAGGTTATATTTTGTGTCAGTTTCTGTCAAAACTGACTGAAAACCTAACCTGATCACCTCGAATTTGACATAGACGTACAGTGCCGCCAACATACTATTCATAACGAAACTCCGGCGAGTCGCCGGCGATCCGCTGGCGAACGACTATGAATACTGTTTGATTGTCATTCAGTGACACTTTGATAATAACCTTCAAATTTGACAGATGCATTGGGAAGTTTGGAAGATATATACGCTTTTCAAAATTCTGTATGCCACTATACGGTTTTAAAAACTCAACTTGTACCTACTTAAATCATGCACAATGTTACAATGCCTTAACAAAACAGTTACATGTACAATTTGCAGACGAACTGTCATTACTTGAAAGCTGATTGACATTAGAATATTATTTACTGATTGTATGAAACCAAATTAGACATGACTTGCACTTTTCATGGTGTACTGGATTTTAAATAGCTTTCCAATTTTTGGTTGGAATACTATACCTATGTAATGTAATAAAATGCAATAAGAGGAGGAGAATGTGCCCCGGATTCTGCAGTTTAGCCTACGACTCGATTATAAAAATCTCCTGTTCTAACTTATTGCAATCTGTAATAATTTTTGACAGATAGGAATTTTAGTTGTCATGACATTAATGACATTTAGTTTAGTTGTATTCATCGCTTTAATAAAGCGGTGTTGATTCCAAAGGTAATGTGATATCAGATATTTATGGCCACCCGGTATAAAGAACAAGGTGTTGAAAGTGATTTAGGGCTTCTTGATATCAACGATTTTGCTTTGATAATAATGACGTCTTTTCAAATTCAACAGTTGCTACAATTTGGTTACAACAAAATAGAAGCAAATTAAAGACGTATCAAAATTTAATAAACCAACAATTGTTGAAGAAAAAAATATAATGAATGGCCTTTTGAATAAAACCAACACCTTGTTCTTTATATATATTTATATTCATCACCTAGATTTTTCATATCTTCAACTCACAATTTTACGCTTATTGCATCGTTACGGTAGCGTTTTGTACTATAATCTATACGAAAATCTCTTGCGATATTGTGCAAGTCTTTCTTCTATAAAAGTAGGATTTGTTGTGATTCCTCTTTCGTCAAGCCAGCATCACGAATATCATTTAATATGTGCTCAAAAGTTACACCTTTGCCTAAAACACACAAAAAGTTTACAGAGCGATGACAGTTGTAATATTGTTTCTTACTGCCATCCGCCAGCTATTCATCACCTAGATTTTTCATATCTTCAACCCACAATTTTACGCTTATTGCATCGTTACGGGATTCTGCAGTTTAGCCTACGACTCGATTATAAAAATCTCCTGTTCTAACTTCTTGCAAATTTTTGACAGATAGGAATTTTAGTTGTCATGATATTAATGACATTTAGTTTAGTTATATTCATCGCTTTAATAAAGCGGTGTTGATTCCAAAGGTAATGTGATATCAGATATTTATGGCCACCCGGTATAAAGAACAAGGTGTTGAAAGTGATTTAGGGCTTCTTGATATCAACGATTTTGCTTTGATAATAATGACGTCTTTTCAAATTCAACAGTTGCTACAATTTGGTTACAACAAAATAGAAGCAAATTAAAGACGTATCAAAATTTAATAAACCAACAATTGTTGAAGAAAAAAATATAATGAATGGCCTTTTGAATAAAACCAACACCTTGTTCTTTATATATATTTATATTCATCACCTAGATTTTTCATATCTTCAACTCACAATTTTACGCTTATTGCATCGTTACGGTAGCCGTTTGTACTATAATCTATACGAAAATCTCTTGCGATATTGTGCAAGTCTTTCTTCTATAAAAGTAGGATTTGTTGTGATTCCTCTTTCGTCAAGCCAGCATCACGAATATCATTTAATATGTGCTCAAAAGTTACACCTTTGCCTAAAACACACAAAAAGTTTACAGAGCGATGCCAGTTGTAATATTGTTTCTTACTGCCATCCGCCAGCTATTCATCACCTAGATTTTTCATATCTTCAACCCACAATTTTACGCTTATTGCATCGTTACGGTAGCGTTTTGTACTATAATCTATACGAAAATCTCTTGCGATATTGTGCAAGTCTTTCTTCTATAAAAGTAGGATTTGTTGTGATTCCTCTTTCGTCAAGCCAGCATCACGAATATCATTTAATATGTGCTCAAAAGTTACACCTTTGCCTAAAACACACAAAAAGTTTACAGAGCGATGACAGTTGTAATATTGTTTCTTACTGCCATCCGCCAGCTATTCATCACCTAGATTTTTCATATCTTCAACCCACAATTTTACGCTTATTGCATCGTTACGGTAGCGTTTTGTACTATAATCTATACGAAAATCTCTTGCGATATTGTGCAAGTCTTTCTTCTATAAAAGTAGGATTTGTTGTGATTCCTCTTTCGTCAAGCCAGCATCACGAATATCATTTAATATGTGCTCAAAAGTTACACCTTTGCCTAAAACACACAAAAAGTTTACAGAGCGATAACAGTTGTAATATTGTTTCTTACTGCCATCCGTCAGCAATTTAGATGAAGTGTGAAGCACATACGATGAAAAAGTGCGTCCTTCAATTTGGTCTTTCAGTGAAAATAATAAATGTAAACTTTAACCACACTTCCAAACATAAACGGCACAGATCGGTTACGTCACCGATGGCATCGGGAGGTCGGCACCACTCGGGTCAGAATATGCAGGGTTGCCAGACTGAATGCATGCCCGTTTTAAAAATGTACTTTTGGAGGAAACGGTTTCAGAATGTACCAGATTCGTAGAATTGTACCAGGTCTGGCAACGCTGCTAATATCAAGACCACGCCCACAATCGAACTACACATAGACCACGCGCATGCATGTTTGACCTTGGGAAGTGTTCTGCTTTATTATAGAGTTATGATTATGACACAGATATGGTGGAGATCTTTCCTTTAATAGCTTAACATAAAACAATACCGAATGTATCTCTCTACGATTTTTCATGTTTAACCATCTAATGACTTTAAATGTATGCTTGATTCGTTGAAACTTACGGATACCAAAAATAAGTCTAAGACACGAATTTTGTAATTTTTGAATTCTATTGATATCAAAGGAATTTATGCAGGAATTATACAAAATGTCGCAATAGCATATATTGTTATAATAGAAGAATTTATGGGTATAGGTAAAGCCTTTATATTCAGGACTGATTTAATAAATAAATTACCTAACAAAAATATTCAGTGGTTTCAATAATGAATTAATTATGTCAAGCCGGGTCTAATTAAAAATATTGTAATTATTTTCACTTGCCAAAAGAATGGTTTATTGCCCCTTCACATTCAATTTATATGGAAATTAATGTGCCTAAGCTACGGTGTAGCATGAAATGAATTTTAATCTCAGGTTAGGTTCACCAAATCTGTAGCACAATTGCCACTCAGTATAATAATTATTATTAAGTATGACAGATGCATGACTGTATGACAAACAGGTTTATAACCTACAATTTAATCCAACCTCAAAACGGCTTGCTCGCACAAAAAACAGCGCAAAACAGATCAAAACGGCAAAATTACATCAGGTAAATTATGCAAATCACTGTTACGTCATTTCCGGCAAATTTGTTTTGTTATAGAACGCCAAAGGACGCGGTGGTTTTCATTTGTTTGATTTCCCCTTTAATGCTCCAAACTATATTTTTAAAGGACGCTAAGCAAATTACGAAATTCTGGAAAGGGCCTGAGGGCTGGAATCTGCACTTACGGCTACTAAAAAGCCTGCCTTGTTGCAGCTGTGGTAAATACTTGGCAACTGGAGGCTTCCTCGTCTGGCAACGGTTTCAGGTGACGCCAACTCAATTGTCGGCTTGCTGATGGCTTCCTGCTGCTAATTTCTGCATCCTGGCTATCCCGAGGGACTGCTCTAAAGGCTGCACTTGGGTTTCTAACTGGCCGATGTGGTACCTCCTCGTAGAAGGCCTCCGAAGTGGAAAGCACTCTGGAAATTCTTGCGGATGGATTTCCCTTTTCACTGGGATTCACTATCTAGACAAATTATACACCCACATATGCACAACGACTTGGAGAACAATTAAAACACTCTTTGGGTAACAAATTGTAACTTTTTATTGACAAAAACTGTTAATTTCTGGGAGTCCAATTAACCCCAGCTAACTGAATTAAGGTTTGTTGATTCTTTTTTTTTAACAATTGACAATCTCATTACCTAGCAACTATGAACATTTGTTTTATAGAATTAAGTTTTGATGTACAATTTTTACTTACGGACTAAATCTTTTTTAAATTCTAAATTGTTTTTTCTTAAATGCTAAAAATGTTCTTTTCCTGTAAACGTTTAACGTAACACAACTTTTTGTGCTTTGCTTTTTAAACATGAGTTTTTAAATGCACCGACACTTGAGTTTTTTAAATGGACTGCACGAATCTGTGTTCTTTGCTAAATAGCGCAATTGCCTTTATAACCTCCTTCTTCCTTATGTCTAATTTATTTGCCCTTCAGTCATCTTGCCGTTTATTTGTACAATAACTTTTAGTTACCACAACATGCTCATAATTTCTGTACGTCGCACACCATTTCTCTATGATATTAAAATTCATAACATCGTATTGACTTCAAACAACTAAAACCTTTCAGCTACATAATACAGTCTGCATTTTCCATTCCAATCAACTATGCCAACCGCATGATATATTGTTATTAGAGAAAATGGGAAAGATATAAGAATAGACAAAGGTGTCGTTGAATATGAAAATGGATATGACTACTTACTAATAGCGGTAAAATTTTGAAAGGAATGTCTAACATTAACAAAAATTCGCAATATTAACGTCGTAAGTTTTAGTATTCCAAACAAGTAGCTCAGACAAAATGCCGGTGAGGGGTCGTGGGAATAAAGCAAACACCTAGTGGGTAGTTAAACGCAATAATATCACAAATAAGGACGCCAAGTTCAACAACTTACTCATTCTAGTTACGTTAAACCACATGGAGTAGATGAGATGAGGCGTGAAGCAGACTAGATGGAGATAACAGACATCTAGGAAAAAGGAGCAACAACGGCTAATGTCAAACAGCAACAAGATGCACCCTTTTTTTTTACTTTACCTTTTAATCATAACCGTTACAAACTTTTGTAAATGTTACTGTTATCACTTTATTTTTAAATGATTTGAAAAAAGGAACGTCACTGACAATAGCCAGTTATAATGTATGAAAAAAATAAGAAATTTCCGTAGTAACGAAAAACCGTGCACCTTTGAATGATCGCAATTGTACATGGAACTGTGTAAGCAAAAGGCTTGAATCCCGAATTAAACGTCTCAATTAGCACTCCAACAAAAGTACAAAAAGAAAAAGATCCGCGAGGCACCATTGGATAAATAAAAATTACCGACGTGGGAATCCAAAAACCCCAATAAACCTCGTATAACAGTTTTCTGAGCTAATGAAGTGTCATGCAGTTTTTTCTTATAACTATCCACTTTTACTGTTTTAAATACCTTTTTCATATTAATAGACTATTTTACACAGAGTTGCACGAAGATTAGGACTTGCAGAAAATAGAGTTTTCTATTTATTATGAATTCTCTATATAACAAACAGGCAAACATGTTTCAACAGTTTGTTCCCAGCAGTTGTTTTGATCGTACAATATTATCACGAAGGTGGTTCAAAACAAGGCACTCTTGCTGAAAAACGTCGCCATCGAGTTTCCGAATTTGTACGTGGAAGTGCGAGAAACTGCTGTGTTTAATAACAGAAATAGGTACGCAGCGAGCAGATAGCGTATCTGCACGGGGCAGTCGGCAGTTAAATATCAATATCGTCCTGTCAGCACATTTGTAGCAAATGTCACATCGAATTTGCCTGAGCAACCAGGCCGTTGTCGTCTGCTCGTGGGGAGTAAATGTCAAAACTTAATATCTGCAGCCGTGAGCGCTGCTTTAAATGTCGACCTAACGGTGCGCGATGACGCCCTTCGTCCTTTTGTTTCGGTAATGATTCCGTGATGCGACTCTGATATTTGGCCACCTTAAAGGTTAACCACTGCCCTAAATGGGGCGGAAAATGCATAAAGGTTTACTGCCGCCAGCATTTTTAGGGGCTGTAAAAAATTCACAATGAGATGTCGGGCCCTAGTAATTTAAATAAATATTAAAACGAATATTTTCTGGAGGATGGAAGGTTTTCATTTTTCCGAGAGTAGGGAATGGTGCACTTCAGATTTGAATTCGTCATTCCGAAGCTATAAAAAAGTTGGCAAGGTCGTCGAATTAAGGGCAGAATATTGTAAGCCTGCATTTTCAAATTATGGAAACGAAACTTTATACAGAGCTTGCCACTTGAAGCCCATAACTACTATGTGTACAACAAGAAATTGCCATGGAAAACAGAAGTAATGTCAACAGCAAGCTTTAAAGTTTATTAAGTGTCATCACTGTTGTTGTTCGTCATAAGTTTTTATTGAAAATTCAGTGAAACTACTATTATAATTCTTTCTACAATATAAAACAAAAATGTATGCTTTTCCATGGTCAACCTTATGTATCTTTTTTGACATGGTACTTGAGACTGCACCCTAGCGTATACATATGATGGCAACACACAGCTTCATTATTTGTCAATCAATCATATTAATACATTACA
>OW679200.1:140929270-140964033 GCA_940337035.1 Agriotes lineatus
TAGTACTAGCTGGCCCGGCAAACGTTGTTTTGCCCAAAAATAATTTGTCTCTGACACCCCGTTTAACCACTATAGAGTTTTAATTTTATATCATGTTCATCGTCTTGGACTTAAAAATATGTGCTACTTTCTAGCTGTACCCGCGACTTCGTAAGCGCGAGGTTCGTTATTTCTGTATTAAATAATGACTAATTAGTTTCTGTCATCCCAGCCCATCTTATCCCATCCCATCCCCGTCCCCGTCCCGTCCCGTCCCGTCTCCTCCTCTACCATCCCATCCCATCCCTTCCCGTCCCGTCCGTCCCGTCTCGTCCCATTCCTTCCCGTCCCATCCCGTCCCGTCCAGTTCAGTCCCGTCCCGTCCCGCCCCGTCCCTTCCTGTCCCTTCCCGTCCCGTCCCGTCCCGTCTCCTCCTCTACCATCTCATCCCATCCCTGCCCGTCCCGTCCGTCCCGTCTCGTCCCATTCCTTCCCGTCCCATCCCGTCCCGTCCAGTTCAGTCTCGTCCCGTCCCGCCCCGTCCCTTCCTGTCCCTTCCCGTCTCGTCCAGTCCCGTCCCGTCCCTTGCCGTCTCGTCCAGTCCCGTCCCGTCTCGTCCCTTCCCGTCCCGTCCCGTTCCGTCCCCTCCCGGCAAACGTTGTTCTGTTCAAAAATAATTTGTCTCTGAAACCCCGTTTAACCACTATAAAGTTTTAATTTTATGTCATGTCCATCGTCTTGGACTTAAAAATAAATGCCGTTTTTGCAATCAACGTCCTAAAAAACCTCAATAACGACACCCATATCGATTTTTAGGCTTATTTACCCCATTTCACCTCTTAAGGGGTAGCGAACCCGACAGACGTTGTCCTGCCCGAACATTGATTTGCCTGCTATTAGCGTGTTCAGCAAACGTTTTTCCGATATTCGAATTTTCGATTTCTTTCATTTTAAAAACATGCTAATAGCTACAACTATTTTCATTATCCGTAGCGCGCTGGTCATCATTGCGGTTGGCACGTAAAGTAGATACCCGCGCAGCTGACTGTCTTCGACGACCTATGTTAGCTCGTCGTGCCTTTGGCATTGTAACGGACACTATAAAACGACACCGAATTGTTTTCACAATCACTTGTACACAAACCAAATTTGAATGTCTGACTGACTGACTGACTGCGACGACCCTGCATTCGCTTCGCCCCCTGTGGGTGCAGGTAGCGGCTAGGCCTCCCAGGTCAGAACTGTCCTTCCGAGAATTGTCGGCACAAACAGCACAATAGCTCTGATGCGGATTATGACATGATTTTATTTTCTGGCTTTCCCTTTGGATTTTTCCGAATTTTCTTTTTTGCTAAACCACCTCGGGAGTAAGACGAACACAACAAAAGAAAAATCATCCAAATCGGTCAAGTCGTTCTCGAGTTTTTGCGTTACTAACACACTAACGCACTAACGCACTAACGCACGGCGATTCATTTTTATATATAAGATGGGAGCTTAATGGAATGGCGAATTACCAGATATTCTTTTAGTCCAACATGTTCTTCTAGCCCCTAAACTTGAACAACTAGCACTCAGCGTTCAGACGCAGATTTTCCAACAAATTTCGATTTAAACAAGTGAATCCAGGTCACTAGACAAAGGGAATCAACAGCTCGTCAGCACTCTGTAACATTGCACAAGTACCATAACGCATTTAAATTGGTCGGCACCATCATGTGAGTAATGACCTGATGATAGGCGGGCTGGGCACACGTGTTTCCTGCCGTCCTTTCTAAAGAAGGGTACAACTTACGTGTTTTTGTGAACGTCATGTCAACGTTTATTTATTTAGGCGTCCTCATGATAAGTTAAACAGACTGTATGATAATCGATATTTAATTTAAAAAAAAGTTATTTAACAGACATTAAACGTTTGAAATATTTCCAAATCATTTATCAATAATTGCAAAACTCAAATATATTTTAAAAAAAAATTAATTCAAATTCCACATCTATTACACTTCACAATGAATTAGAGCATAGCATCGCAACAAGGAATGTATTGTATGTGATTGTCGCTGCCCGAATATAAAAGACCGTAGGCGCACCTTGAAATCGGAATACTAAATGTTCACTTCCAAATTTTAGTTTTAAATATCGCAATCTATATTTATTAATAAATAAATATTTCTTCTATTAGCAGGACTTTCTATTTAGAATTCTGTGCGTAAATTTATCGCTCTGGTTATAATTTGGAATAGACAGTTTTAAAATATGGGAATCTCGAAAATATCTTCTGAACAAGTTCAATTTATTTACCAATGCTGATAGTATGTGTCTATCTAACAGTAGGCGCATATTCAGGTTTTGATCTGATCGGAGAATCACAACGCAGTATGTAGATGTCTAATTTTGTAAAAGTGGATGCTTCTCTCCTCACAAAATCCTGCATTTTTTAAGCATGTCAGTGTGTATCCTATGTGATCATTGATGTTTAAGGTATTGTCAGAAGTAATTCGTTGATCTTTAACTTTTCTTATATGTTCGTGAAAGCCGGGGCATTTGTTAATATTTAATTACCAAGTGTACAATAAGTTAAGATATGACTGAAGCATATAGCAATCGGTTATCGAATTAATTGTTACGAAATAGTATGTGATCGGCGTATAACAACGAACTAAAATTGCCAATTTGAAATGGTAGACCATTAGTGAAAATAGGAAATGGTAATGGCCCCAAAATATAACATTGTGACACACCGAAGCCAGTTTCAAACTTACTCGATGTGTTAACATTTCACTTAATAATCCACTTCCAGTGGTGCAGACATGAAGCAAAACATTTTGTTAAATGAGCTGAGAATTGATAGTCACAGAATCTACGTAACCGTAGATCATGGTCCACCTTGTCAAGAGCTTTGTGAAAATCTATGTATATGGTATCAATGTAGTGACTATTTTCACGAGAATCGTGTAATAGCTGAAAGGTTGAAAACGGTAGATTTTTTGGAAATAAAGCACTGTTGAACTATGTATACGAACTGTAATATTTTCCATCCAACTGTGACACATTGAACATATGGATTGTATATGTAAAGTAGTGATTTCTTGAAATAACTAAAAGGATATTCATATCGATATATATTAAACAATGTTGCACTATAATATTTTCTAAAGCATCTATTCTAAATAAAGGAGAACAGCGAATTTAAGATTTACTGCTTTCAGGCCAATAAGAATGTTTTGATTCGTTTAAGGAAGGACGTCCATAAAAATTAACAACAATTCTGGAGATTGTATGTCGAAGTTTATTTCACATAACGTCTATATCTAGGGTATTATATTTACTTTAAAAGTGTTACTTCGAAATGTTTAGGGGAGACATATAACTATTGTTGGTTAACTTTTCATAAAGCAGGAGACTTGTTCTAAAAACTTAATGACTATAGTTTTGAAACACAGTAACTGAGTTCTCGTAGCGCACTTGTCGAGAAAGTCGATTCCAATCAAAACAAAAGTTTTGAGGCGGCAGAGAGCCGAGCAATAATTACATTAAAAGTGGAAATCGATATAAATCAATAATATTGTAGAATAATAAACACAAGAAAAAGAAAAAAACAATCTGCTATGCAAGTGTATTTGTTTGCATAACGAAAAATATAGCAGTGGATTATTAACTAATTAAGTACGCCATGTCGAGGTTTCGTTCCATTTAATCAATTTTCTACGAAAGAAATGACGAAGTAACAGAAAATTATTTTTTATGTTTGTCGCAATATTTTCTAAATTAGTATTATAATTAAAAGCAATAAAACGCAGTAGTCTTCTCCACGTACATTTATTAAAAAGGCGACATGTTTCGAAGCCAAACTGGCTTCATCTTCAGGCCAAAATGATCATCTACAGAGGCATATGGTTAACAATAGTGTACAATGTAAAGAGAATAACTTACTGGTTAAAAACAGGTGAAACCACGTGTTCAAATTTTTAGGTTAAGTTGAGGTTATGCGCTGAAGGAGAGGTAGTAATACAAAATTCACAAAGAACACCACATTGGAGAAGAAAATTAATTCAATAACCAGCAAACTACGTTATAAAGATCGTTGTACTGGTTATTACATCAAATTTAACAAATAGCAAGTAAAATAGCGACCATTCTCTGACGGAGAAGGCACTAGAATGGGAAATTTACGGTCAGTACAAAAATAACTAGAACCAGATCAAAAGTCCCTAAATTCAATGACACTGAAATTACCAGAGAGGGTCAGAAAGTAAAAGAACAAAGTTAAAACCAAAAAGGCAAAGACAAAACAACTATTTAATATTGAGGAAAATGTAATTAGTATCAAAATCTGTGACTTCATTGAGTCTGTATTCATTATTGTTGGACATAATTTCAAAAATTTCGAGTAAATTCAATAACCTACCTTTATTAGCTATATGTAAAATTTTATAATCTTTATTAGGATCAAAGTTGTGGTTATGTTCCAAAATGTGATTAGCAAAGGCTGATTTATTAGGTTGGTCGATATTAAAGTTGTTGTTTTTAATGCAAGCAGAATGTTCTTTGATTCTTTTTTTGAAAGTACGTCCAGTCTGACCAATGTAAAAGCAGTTGCATGACGAACAGTCGAGACGGTAGACACCAGATCTATCTAATAAAGGGGTGGGATCTTTATTGAAAACTACCAATTTCTGAAGGGAATTGGTAGTAGAAAAAGAAATTTGAAAATTGTATTTACTCAGTATGTTTTTAATGGACATTGAGATAGTACCGTAATAAGGGATTGAATAAAAAGTTTTGTTATCCAGGTTATTGATAGGGGTTAAGTTTGTAGAAAATTTAATACGGAGTTTATAATAAATAGGTAGAATGAGTTGAAGAGGATAACCGTTTTTGATAGCAATGTATTTAATGATGTTAAATTCATTGTTGAAGTTTTCTATGGACATAGGAATTGAAAGTAAACGTCTGAACAAAAATTGAAAATTAGCAAGTTTATGGGATAAGGGGTGAAAGGAAGAATAAGGGATAGTATGGTCAGTACAACTGGGCTTCCTATAAATACTGAAATTTAAAAAATTAGTTCTAGAACTATTGTTTTTAGTAATCAAAATGTCTAGAAAAGGTAAAGAATTATTGTGTTCAATTTCAAAAGTAAATTTAATATTAGGGTGTACTGAGTTTAGCCAGGTGATATAATCATCAATATTAGGGTTATTAGAATTAAAAATAACCAGGATATCATCGATGATATCCTGGTTATTTTTAATTCTAATAACCCTAATATTGATGATCCTGGTTATTTTTAATTCTAATAACCCTAATATTGATGATTATATCACCTGGCTAAACTCAGTACACCCTAATATTAAATTTACTTTTGAAATTGAACACAATAATTCTTTACCTTTTCTAGACATTTTGATTTTTTTTTCCCTGTAGGAAGGAGGGGAAAATCTTCAAAGACGCCCGGAAAAAACGGAGTTTATCCGGGTGTGTCTGATTCGGCTGGGAAGGGGGCCCAACCGCCTACCGACTAAAAACCCCCCCTTCTTGTCGCTCGCCGCACCGGGATCCCGGTTGGTATTGCTTCAGCGCGGTTTGCCCCTACTAATTATGGTTGTCCTGCTTGCCTCCTTCTCTCCTCTTCTTCCTTACAGCTCATGACTTTTGCTACTTCGGTCTCTATAACTTTCCATTTGTCTTCACTCTCTAACATGTGGCTAACGATGTTTCCTGGGGTAAGCCGCTCCCCGATTAGTTCCGTCATTCTTGCTCTTTCTTCACCCCATTTCTCACACTCGAAAATAGTGTGCTGAGCTGAGTCTTCTTCGCCGCAGTATGTGCAGGCACTGTTGTCCCGTAGGTGCATTCGGTGCAGGTATGCGTTAAAGCAACCGTGTCCCGTCAGGAATTGGGTCAGATGGTATCCCACCTCGCCATGTTCCCTCTTGACCCATGGAGTTACTTCCCTAATAAGGATTTTTGTCCACCCTGCAGTCTCGGTATTTCGGCGCCATTCGTCTTCCCATATGCGCAGACTCTCCTCTCTTGCTTCTTTCTTTGCCGCCCTTCTATTTGCTCCAGCTGCGTACGAGCGTTCTCGTGCCAGCAGGTGAATGGGAACCGTTGATGCCACAACTTGAGCCGCCTTAGTAGATACGGTCCTGTATGCGCTGGCTATTCTGATAGCCGCCCGTCTTTGTACTCTCTCCAGTTGCTTTCTATGATTAATGGAGGACAGGCACTCATTCCATACTGGAGCCCCATATAGTAATATGGAGTTTGCTACCGAATACAGCACCTTCCTCCTATTGGGCCTTGGCCCACCAAGGTTGGGCATCAATCGACTAAGAGCTGCTGTCGCTCTTTCTGCCCTCATTGCTGCCTGTTTAATGTGTCTTCCCATAAGCGTGTTTCGGGATATGATTATGCCAAGGTATTTTACACTTGGTTGGCTCCATATTCTGCCGTTATGGAGTGTCACCTCGACGGTTTGCAATGTCCTCTTCCCCGCGAGTATGACCATCTCTGTCTTCTGGGCCGCTAACTCCAACCCTTTCCTCCTCATCCAAGATTCCACTCTGTGAATAGACCACATGATGTCGTCCTCTATGGCTTCCTGGTTCCTACCGCAGACCACTAGTGCGAGATCGTCTGCGTACCCGACCAGCGTTGTGTCTTCGGGCAGTTCCAAGCTGAATACATCATCGTAGTACACGTTCCATAGTGTGGGCCCCAGGACGGAGCCTTGGGGAACACCACATGTCATGGTCATTGTGTGTCCTTCGCCAACCAGTAACCTTCTCTCGTGTAGGTAACTACATAGCACTTTGCGTAAGTACAACGACACCCTTCGTTCTTCAAGCACTTGCATAATTTTCTCCCACGGGACAGAGCCGAAGGCATTTCGGACATCCAATGTAACTAGGACGGCATACTTTTTTTGTCGGTTGGCCTCTTTGGCTATGTTGAGGACTGTTTGCACGGCATCTATTGTAGATTTTCCTTTCGTGAATCCATATTGTCGTCTTGCCAATCCCCCTTTTTTATCGATTTCGTCTAACAGCCGGCGATTCAGAACGTGTTCATACAGCTTGCCCATAACGCTTAGCAAGCACAGCGGACGGTAGCTCTTCTGGTTTCCTTGCTTGCATGGTTTCTCGATCAGAGTTAACCTCCCCGTTTTCCATATTGTGGGGAAATTACCCATTTTCAGCTCTGTATCGAAAACTCTACGACACAGTTCAGTGCTTTCCGCGGCTAGTAGTTTGGCCACCTCCGGGGGTATACCATCTGGTCCTGCAGCCTTGTTGGGTTTCATCTTTTTCCCAGCTTCTATTACCTCTTCGGCTTTGCATGTGGGTATTTCCTCAAGGGGAACCTGCAGCGTTGGCCATAGTTTCGGCTTATGCTTCGGAAAAAGTTTCCGTGCCTCAGCCATCTGTTCTTCGTCGCTAAGCGTGATTGGTGTGCGTAACCCTAGCTTACCGGTAACTATTTTGTAGCCGGTTCCCCAGACGTTCTCATCTACTTCTCGACACAGGTTCTCCCAGCATCTCCTTTTGGCTGTGTTTATCGCTTTCTTTAGCTCCCGTCTCTTCTCTTTGTACCTGTCTTTTAGGGCTTGCTTCTGTTGGTCGTTGACGTGGCGGTTTCTATTGGCTCTTGTGGCTTTCCGTCGTGCTTTCAAGCATTCGCGTCTTATATCGGCTATCTGTATGTTCCACCAGTAAGCCGGCCTTTTACCGTGGTTTCCACCCTTCTTACGAAGGTTATCGTTGACCGCACTTACTACGGCTTCCATGAGTTGCTTAGCAGTGTACGCTTGGGATCCCTGTACCATCTTTTCTTGGATTTGGGTAAGCAGTAAGTCCTTCTTCTCCCCGTCATAAGTCCAGCCTCTTTGGTATGCTACTTGTCGGCCGTTTCTCGTTGTTTCGTATGACATTTCTATGAAGATGTTTCTATGAAGGCTGAGGTTCTCGCTCTCGTCTACATACCACCTTCTAATCTTGTTTTGAACATCTGATGTACACATTGTCACGTCTATGTAGGACCTACTCTCGTTACGTTCAAAGGTTGGACTATCCCCTTCGTTTAGCACTCGTAGATCGTGCTCCTCCAGCCAGTCAACTAAAACACTGCCTCGTCGGTCTTCGACTGGCGAGCCCCATCTATGGGCTTTAGCGTTAAAATCGCCTCCTATGAGTGTCTTCCTTCTGCCCCTAATAGCACGCCCCAAAACGGATAGGTAATCTTCGAAATGTTCCAGGGAGATGTTTGGAGATATGTAGCAAGAGAGGATATCCATACCTTTCGTAATGACTCTCACGTACCCGTTGCCACGTTCTACACTTCCGATAGTCAGCTTATTACTTGCAATGTATACCGCCGCATCAACATTATTGTCGACTATCCACCTCGTGCTGCTTCTTGCCATATTCTTGTTCGGTTCTGCCACTAAGCCAATGTCAAATCCCTCTGCTGCACATGTATGCCTAAACAGGTCCGTCGCTCGCTTACCCCTATCTAGGTTAACCTGTAGTATTTTAATCACGTCTGTTTATGTGGAGCGTTCCTTCTTCCTCTGCTCCTGAGCCATCCCGCGGAAGACAGGACACTGCATAGATTCGGCTTTGTGGCCAGTTGTCTTGCATAAGTAGCACGTTGGTTGATTGGCACATTCTTTAATCTTATGTCCCTCTCCCCCGCAGTTATGGCAAGTCTCCCCTTTTTGTTTGCATGTCCCGGCCGTGTGCCCAACTCTGCGGCAGTTGTAACACTTGGGAGGTGATGTCGCATCTTTTACTCGCCATCTATTCCATCCTTCCCCTATCCTTCCTTTGGTTATAAGTTGGTTTGCCATATGTGCGTCTACGGTGGCAAAGGCGTATTTTAATCCTGCCCTATTTGCCGTCTGTGCCATCCTAATTTGTATGTTCTCTTTTAGGTTTTCTGCGTTATGCAATTCCTTGCATATGGTCGTCGTGACTTCGTCCTGTGGAGTAGTCTCGTCTATATCCAGAATCATGACGGTTTTTTTCTGTACCCTTGCGTCTACGTTTGCTACCATCCCTAGCTCTTTCGTTAGTAAACCTCTGAATGCCGCCCTGTTTTTTTCTTGCCTTTCCCTGACCTTTATCTGCACCCACCCTTCTTTGGTTTTATGTACGCTACCAATAGTAACGTCCTTCGGGTCTATGGTGTTCTTCATCTTGCGTATTACATCCGCATAGGTGTTGCCATCAGTGGGTTTCAGTAGTACCGTCTCCTCATTTCGTTTTCGCCATCCTCTGGGTCCGTCTGCGTTAATATCTTTATTCGCCTCGTCACCTCGCCGTCTTCTTTGATCTCTGTGCATCGCTAGTTGGAGGTTTGCTTTCCTGCATGCGTATTCGAGTATTCTTGTTATGCGCGCCTCGTTTGCTTGCTTGGTAACAATGCACGCCGTCTTTGTTCTTCCGTTTTTTTGGGCTAGTTTAGCAACTTTTTTCATAGCATTATTGATTTTAGTTATATCTGCCATTGTCCCTTCCCCGTCGTCAATTACCACGAGGTAGGTATAACTTTCTGTCTTATTTTTTGTCGTGGAGTCGTCTGTTATGATCCCGCTTGTTGTAACACCGCAAATCATTTCCTCCGATTCTACTATTCTCTCCCCGATCATCTCCTCCAGTCGCACATCCCTTTCGCTGATCTTCTTCATGGCCCAGCTGTCCTTTTCTTCTCCCCTTATTATAACAGCAACCAGGTCCACGTTCTTCGTCTCGTGGGGGACATTTTGATTACTAAAAACAATAGTTCTACAACTAATTTTTAAATTTCAGTATTTATAGGAAGCCCAGTTGTACTGACCATACTATCCCTTATTCTTCCTTTCACCCCTTATCCCATAAACTTGCTAATTTTCAATTTTTGTTCAGACGTTTACTTTCAATTCCTATGTCCATAGAAAACTTCAACAATGAATTTAACATCATTAAATACATTGCTATCCAAAACGGTTATCCTCTTCAACTCATTCTACCTATTTATTATAAACTCCGTATTAAATTTTCTACAAACTTAACCCCTATCAATAACCTGGATAACAAAACTTTTTATTCAATCCCTTATTACGGTACTATCTCAATGTCCATTAAAAACATACTGAGTAAATACAATTTTCAAATTTCTTTTTCTACTACCAATTCCCTTCAGAAATTGGTAGTTTTCAATAAAGATCCCACCCCTTTATTAGATAGATCTGGTGTCTATCGTCTCGACTGTTCGTCATGCAACTGCTTTTACATTGGTCAGACTGGACGTACTTTCAAAAAAAGAATCAAAGAACATTCTGCTTGCATTAAAAACAACAACTTTAATATCGACCAACCTAATAAATCAGCCTTTGCTAATCACATTTTGGAACATAACCACAACTTTGATCCTAATAAAGATTATAAAATTTTACATATAGCTAATAAAGGTAGGTTATTGAATTTACTCGAAATTTTTGAAATTATGTCCAACAATAATGAATACAGACTCAATGAAGTCACAGATTTTGATACTAATTACATTTTCCTCAATATTAAATAGTTGTTTTGTCTTTGCCTTTTTGGTTTTAACTTTGTTCTTTTACTTTCTGACCCTCTCTGGTAATTTCAGTGTCATTGAATTTAGGGACTTTTGATCTGGTTCTAGTTATTTTTGTACTGACCGTAAATTTCCCATTCTAGTGCCTTCTCCGTCAGAGAATGGTCGCTATTTTACTTGCTATTTGTTAAATTTGATGTAATAACCAGTACAACGATCTTTATAACGTAGTTTGCTGGTTATTGAATTAATTTTCTTCTCCAATGTGGTGTTCTTTGTGAATTTTGTATTACTACCTCGCCTTCAGCGCATAACCTCAACTTAACCTAAAAATTTGAACACGTGGTTTCACCTGTTTTTAACCAGTAAGTTATTCTCTTTACATTGTACACTATTGTTAACCATATGCCTCTGTAGATGATCATTTTGGCCTGAAGATGAAGCCAGTTTGGCTTCGAAACATGTCGCCTTTTTAATAAATGTACGTGGAGAAGACTACTGCGTTTTATTGCTTTTAATTAAGACACCTCCACTATCAGCATGATGGATCACCTCCCTGTTAGTATTATAATTATTACTCTTATTTTTATTAAATTGTATAATGTAGGTGACCAAAAACCGAGGGAACTCTACTTTAACCAATCTTGTATGGACCTTTTCCAAGAAATTATTGTGTTTGGTGTAGGTTCTAAACGGGTGCCCATATTCCAGGGTTGGACGAACATACGTTATGCATAAATTCTTAGTAAGATACACAGACAGATTTTTAAGGCGTGAAAAATGGTTCATATCAATGAGTTAACCTTCTTGATGGTACAAATATGGTTTTCTCATTTCAACTTAGAAATATAATTATATCAAGATCAATTTGGACGCGCATGTAAAACAGTACACTTGTCCCCATTTACATTTAGTAACCACTAGGCGGACTATTCGTTAATCTTGTTTAGGTCCTGCATGTCAACATTTTCAGCTGAAAGAGGAAAGTTAATTAATTTTCTATTGTTACGCTAGCTCCTGCAGGAAATTTTATTAATACATTAAATGTATTTAAATTTGTACATCGCCTTATGGAGCGTTACATCTAGCCAGCTCGTGGTTTACCATAACGCTATGCGCGAAGTCACAGTGAAGGACCGACTGCGTCAATTCCTCACTCCATGGGAACCCAGAATCGCTGCACCGATAAAGCCGCCAAAAGGAGATTACACTTCCATTTCAAATCTCTCTCTTGAATCCACCGAACCCGACCAGCAACACCTGTCCGTACAACTTGAGATTCCTTCACCTGAACTGTTCACTCCCTCTCCGGCCCGGGTCCTCTGTCTGGCAGCTAATCTGTCTAACAGGGTAGACCTTTCACCCTTACCAGTGCACGCTTTAAGGGAAGTGGCAGTTGATCTGTCAGCCCATAAGCTAAAACTTTCCGTACCTCACCTGTAAAGCGAAGCCGCTATAATTCGATTTTAACTTGGCAGATGACCTGCCTTGCAGGATTAACCGCTTAAAGCCATCCCCATTCCTAAGCGCAAATACCGGCGCCCAGAACTATTGCACCGAGGTGGTTTAACCCGCACCATAATCTAAATCTATTAACATACCTATAATAATTCACGTAAGAACCTGCAGATACACTCGTGGAACATCCGCTCAAAGGCCCATGGTACCGCTATACCCGCAACATACCAGCACCTTCGCGGGCAAAGCCCTCGGCCTCAGCTGACAGAATTGCAGACCTCTCTCTGACTAATTACAAACGTAAAATTATACTTTTGCCTTATTTCGGAGCCCCGGATTTACATCATAAGGCACCGCCACAACTTACTCTCGTGAATTCACCGCCCCAGAATCCCAGGTATTGTGCAATTTTAATATTTTACGCATATTTTGGCAAAGCGAGAAACGTAAACTCCGACATTTTGCCGCCGCTTATTGCAGTAGTGACATCCGAGACGCACGCGAGATAGGCAGCGCGGAGGCCCTACTTCAAGCGAAGGCGGATGACCACAAGGAGGAGATCATTAAATTTTATTAATGTACAAAGCACTTATTTAAGAATTTCGTCTTATTTTCTAATTATAGTTAAACACAATATATAGTAATTACATGGTGTTTTCCTGATCACAAATATGTGAGCTTGAGCGAACCCTGTTTCCGATTGAGCTAACTGAGGTAGAAATAAATTTATAACGCCCTTAGTGAAGGGGTGAAACGTTACCTAGAGCGCATTTTACAGAGCGATATAAACTTTTGAAACGTCACATTACCATTTTCGAAGGAACTGGAGGTTCACGATGTAGCTACAGAGAGGTCGCTGATGTACAGCACGAAGAAAATGGGTTCCAAAAATGAGTTGAACATAAACGCACTTAGTCCTCCATGGAGTATACCACTATGAACCTTTTTAGCCTTTATCGTTATTTACAGATATTGTGTTTAGTGCAATAATTCTCAGAAAAACGGGCAGTATATCAAACAAACTAAGAACTGGTAGACCATCTGTTCAAACTGAGCAAAAAATTTATGGTGTCCGAAACCTAATAATGCAAGGCGAACCTACAAAATCTATCCGAGGGCTTGGTCAAGAAATAGACTTGAGTAGTAGTTATCCTAGAATTCTTAAAAAAGCTTTTGATATGTCTCCATACAGGTTACACATGTATGAAGTGCTAGTACTTTCAGATTGCAACCGTGAATCCTCTCTATAAAGGTCACCTATAGCAAATCTGAAACTGTATATTATAGAGGTGTGCCCGATATATAGAATGCTTTTACCATATATTGTATATAGTTCTGTACATTAAAAACTGTTCGTCGTGTAGAGGTGTTCGCTATTGACAGGTGCCCGTAGAGAGACTTACTAAATAAGAAATTTGTTTAACTCGTAACTCGTTTTTAGAACATTTAAATGATTATAACGTCTTGTACGTCAGCTGCTTTTTAATTATGGTTAATCATAGTTATACTTGAATAATTGTATTGTACACAAATAATGTGATTCTGGAGCGCTGATAATCTACTCGATTATTCCTTTCAAGAAACCTCTTCATATTGCTCTAAAATAGGTGCTTGGGTAGTTTGCTGAGATGACGGTTTTGCTTTTGATAGAGGCTGGACGGAATATATCAGAAAAGAAGAACATCGCAGTTGGATAAGTGGTACTAACATATACTTGGAATGGAAGACCATCGTATAACAAAGCTAGTTCTGTCATACAAACCAAAAGACGAACGCAGTGTACGGCGCCCCAGACGAAGATAGACAACAGACCAGAAGGCCTAATCCCTAACATTGACGGCGACGACGATGGTCCCAATGAACAATCTCTGTTTTATAACAGTTGTCTAAATATCTACATCACCAAATTATAAAGCGTTTACTAATACAAATTGTTGATGATAACCTTTCAATTACCACTGTATACCTATTAAAGAGCTTAAATGGCGGGTTCTATAAGGGTTACCGTTACCACTGTTGGATGCCCTTATATAACTCTACGTTTTATAACAAGTTATAGAGCTACAACCTCTACACTGTTATGACTTCTTATAGACTACTTATAGGCCTTCTTAGCATTCAATCAACAACGGCAATGTTTCTCTAACTTTTATAAATATGCTTAGCAATTGTAAGAAGGACGTTTAGTCAACCCTATCAGTTTATGGGATATCCTGCTTGCTCTTGCTCTTATCATTATCTTTGAGGTACCCTTAAGCAAAATGTAATTACTGTCCTGGTTAACTCAAACCCTCGACAGTGAATGGCGTCGATAAGGACTAGGCGGCAGTTCTTGAGGTTAAAAAATGCGTATAAGTTGGAAACACCAACGGGTGGCAGTCGTTCACCACGACAAAAAACAGATCTAGTTAACAGTCGAAAACGCACTTACCTTTTGCGGCTTATCGTTTAGCAATGGTAAACTCATAAAAAACCAGCAGGTATCATTGGGTTGAAGAAAACATAATATACCAGTAGTAGGGATATAGAAGCTTTAATTGTCGTCAAATATAGTATTATTTCAATGAATAACAATAAAAAAGCTAGGCCTGATGTGACGAATACCCAGAAAATATTTTAGGAGCAGTATTAAGAAACGAAGGTTTACTTGGTATCTACAAAGAAAATAAATTGAAGCTGGCACGTAACGACGCCCAGAGGATTATTTCAAACAAACCAAGAAACTACGTTGGATGCGAAGTTAGAATTTCCAAATTGAATTTGGAAAAACAAATGCAAATTGCAACCCTATCATTTTTACAAGTTCTGGCATACACGATAACTGATATTGTAGCGAAATTATTTGACAAGCAGCTATGGGCTGCGCGAAAAACTTATCTGAAAAGATAACAGCGCGCTTGTATCGAAGGTGCTCAATGTCATGCTATGCAAGTCGCAGGTTAACGCGCCTAATTGTACAAATTAAAAATTCCGCTAACATAGGAGCAGAAAAAGCAAGCATGTGCTAGTACTTACATTATTACATGGCACGAAAAGTTTTTAGATCCAACACACTCGCGGCCGCTTCGTAAAATTGCGAATGCCGTCTTATCTAGACATAATAGGTCCTGTTCCAAACTGGAATATCTTCTGCATTTAAACGGAAAAGGACCTCGTCGCATAGGTGGACAGGACTAGAATTCAGGCGGGCGACTTGTAACCACGTCGAAGGCAGCGTCGAGGGTTATGGCTATACAGGGTGATTCACAAGTATGTCAGTAAATTAAGACGGTGTATACCTTCCTCAGTAGAAATACATTGCACTAAAAATTAATCGATTATGAAGAAAAAAATTGCATTAGGTTGTTGCTCAACCTATTGAGAACCACTAGCTAACACTAGGTAACCCAGGTAAGAGCACATTAACCGGTAACACGTAATGCACCAAATATGATTGAAATACCCAAACAACTACTTTTTGCTCCTGCGATTTATGTAAATTCGATATTATCGCAACCATATACGCGAAATTATGTTTATAGAAATTCGTTCCAGTGATCGTCAATCAGTTTCAGCAATTAAATGTTTTAATCTTTTGTGGGATTATTATTAAGTTATGATGAATTCTGTGTGATATCCTATAACTACCCTTAGAGAGCGTGGCTCAGTCGCTTAGCTCGCTGGGATACTGATCCACGTTCTTCTACTTGGCCAGGTTCTAATCTCGCTAGGTCGTGTACTTTAGCGTTTTTCGAGCCTGGAAGCAGCAGTGAAAGGCAATGGGATACCACCACGATGCTACCGAATCTATTCTATTCCTAGGATGTTTCCACCCAATCCAAGGGTGGAAATCGTCAAAGTACTGTGTTTACATTTCTTATCAGCACTACCTTCCATGAAGTAGTAACACCAAGACAAACTAATACAGGCTTAGGGATTTACTGGAGCTATATACTATAGAATATAATAACTTAGTTATAAGAACTAATATTAAACAATTTAAAAATGTAAATAAAAAAAGCATGAGACACTTTAAGAAGAACTACCCTTAAAATAATGACCGTACTTATGAATTGCTTTGCATATTCATTCTAAATAATTATACTTTAGTTTTAGAACTTGTTAGGGTGTTCATAATTTTAGACCTTGCCATATGGTCTAATGTAGTTGGAAGGACTTTGGTGGAGGAGCGAAAAATTAAATCCTATGTAAGTAGACAGATCTTTTTCGATTGCATACTACTTAGCTTTTTACTTTTTTATTACTGAAGAGCATTGCTTTGGTAAACTATAAGAATAACCAAATGTTAGATGTTAGAATGTTTTGTAGCAATCACAGGGCTTGCGGTTTGCCCAGAAATCACATCCAAGTGTTTCCCCAACATCACACCGCTTACAAATTTCGAATAATTGGAAAAAGAGATTAGCACTACCTGTCAATTGTTTTAAAAACTTAAAGAAATATTAAATTGTGTAGTCAGATATCAGTTTCATGATTGACACGCGAACGTCAAATGTATTAGGTACAATTTAAAATTGAGAAATTAGAAGACCATTTATAGCATATGTTGTTCCAATACTAGATTTGGCAAAGCAGTTTTCAATTTTCATTATGCAACAAAAAATCAAAACCGTATAAGCAGTAGATCAGTTGACATTCGATAGATTGTTTGGGAAATGAAATACCATAAAATATGTTTTCCAATACGTCATGTTACCATAAATTTGCAGTTATGACGTAGAAGTTTGTTACATAAGCTATGACTTTAATGCCTATATCACTTATTAGTGACAAATATTGAACTAGTACTGGAGTAGGCAATTAACATCTACAATTAGTTCAATACGTTTGTTAGTTAGATACACTTCGCTCATTCAATATAAAAATCTTTAACTTATTGATATTCACAAAACTCTTCGTATTTAATGACATTAGTAGCATGGTCAAATTGAGTTCTGTATAATATGGCCATAAGTGTGTTGATCAGTTTACTAACCAATCGCGGCAGGAACTTGTTTGCCAATGGAAAGCTATAAAATTCTTTGACACTTTCCGTTCTGTGGCATCGACTTTCAAAAGCTCAGGATTTATTTGAAATTCAAACAAAACTAACACAAAACGTTTCTTGCCACAGCGCGATGGAAAAATAAGGACCGCAATAATAGAAACGTGGTTTATTAAATTTAGGGTTTGGGCTCTGTTTGATTTTGTACTTTCAAGTAATATCTTTTGCCGGCGAGATATTGTTCGTATGAATAACTGTTTTGGAAAAGGTATACGCGTTTCTTATAGATATACGCATAAGCGATAAAACTTCTAAAATTATGAATTAAGTGGTTAATTTTATTTAGTGCATAGTATGGAAATACTGTTATAAAGGTGAGTGTAACGTAACAAATAATGATTTTAAAATTGCATTTAGTTTTAGATGTCGAAAATTATTTACATAAAAGTTATTCAGTAATTTACAGCACATATGTTACAAACTTTACACATACGGTATAACACTACTTTGTTAGTCCTACTGCGAACGTCACATACGCCTTAATATTTAAGTAATTATTTGCCCTGTATTTGCCAGCTAACTCAGTGTAAAACAAAAGAAATTTTCTACAGTACGGCTGGAGTCTGTGATTTGAACAGACACAAGTCGTTGAAAACCCCTAATTACACAAATATTCAATAACCGCTAAATGGCATATTTCGACAGCTAATCTGGCATCTTCAGTAGTCTTAGAGAGCTACTAACCCGACAACGTTGCCCAGGATAAGCTCTTCACTAAATCACCAGTGAAAGTGAAAGCTGTCGAAATACGTATTTAGCAGTTGTTAAATATGTGCGTGGTTAGGGGTTTTCAACGATGAGAGCTTTTACCTTTAATTCTCCTGAGCGCTGACACCAACCCAACCTTAAGATAATGTGTTTATTTCACAACGGTTATTTAAGTGTTTATTCTAGCAAAACTGATAGTAAATAGATTACACGAATAGCACCAAACACTAACGAAAGCACTGATTGATTTCTCTATTATGAGAAGCTAAATTATAATCTATAATTGTAATGAACATGTAGCTATGATCCGTAGTTAAACTTTACATCGTGGCCATTAACTAGCCTACTTTACCGATGTCACGAACCTGTGACATCAGACAATATTTTTCTTGTTTTTTGGTGGTGTTGAAAGTACTCACTGGGTGCATAAAAAGTTATGTGGTTAAGAGACTTAAAAATTATCCAATCATAATTAAACCGTAGTAATTGGTACATGTATGTATTTCTTGAGTAAGAGAATTATGTGTTACTATGTGATTGACAATTTTAGAGCTCAAATTTAAGAAATCCAAATATCAAAAACAAGAGGTATGTAACAGGTAACTTCTATTTATTATCTTTAGCAACGGTGCTATTAGCACCCAATTTGGTGTAGACCCAGTTCTAGAACTGCGAGTTAAATTTGAAACTGCTCCCTCGTAGCAAATCTTGTTACGCTTCGTCCTAACCGGCAATAATTTAATTTCCATAACCTCTTTCTCTTGATCCACGCGAAATTTTTTAGGGCGCATTAGCATACGCCACGAGGCCCTACATCCAGTGCTTTCAACTAAGGCAATTTGAATTTAGTATTGTCCGTTCCACTTCAATTAACATGTCTGGGCAGGCCATGCAGAGATAATAAATGTGGGCCAAAATAATGAACTTCCGAGGACGCAGACAAGCAAAAACGCATCAACCGTGTGTTCGAGAGATAGTGGTGCGGTTAATAGCTTTTGGTGTCTGACCCCAAAGAATATATACGCCCGCTACTGACCCTGTCTAAATAAACATCGCCGATGTATAGGCACCTAAGGGATGTGCTCGAAACCCTCTTAAGCAAATTGTGTCCACGCAGTGTTTGCATTTTAAAATGCCCGCTGTGTCGGCCTGCGGCTCGGCTACTGTAAAGCCGAATTTGTCGCTTTAGAATTATAGGACTGGAATTAGGTGAACGCTTTGAGGATAGTGCGTGCAATTCGAAGTAAAGTTTAGTCCATAAATAACGTGGGGTTCCTACTTACTAGCTACACTAAACCGAATAAATACAAGTCATTCGGTTGAAATTACCTTTAGTATTTTAGCAAAGTAATTAGTTTGAAGGCTGCTGTTGGCGATATATGCATCAAAAATAATTATATTTGGAACAAATCAATACTACCTTTGACACAAGAATATGTAATTACAGAATTGCCGTGTGCTTTTGCTATTTGTTTTATTTCCGGTCAATTATTGCCACCATATTGGCTTGACAATTACTATTTACTTGGTTTTATTTAGTGCAATTTTTACATTAAACGATTTGCTCGTTATTTTGCACTAAATCAGTGGTCGTTCTAGATCGTCTTTGATTTTGGCAATTAATATTGCGTCATCAGCATAAGAACCCATTTTAATATTTCCTTTTATGCCACATCCGTTCCTGCTTTCAGTGCTGTCTGTGTTTTTTTCACGACTGGGTGAATTCTCTTGTCGCATGTCTTCTTGCACACTGGAATACTAAAATGTTTATTATCAAATTTGAGGAAAATGTCTGGTAGGCCTTAATTTTTGAGAAGTTATTTGCCCTGATTTTCGGGTTAGCTAACTCAGCGAACATGAAATAGTAAAATATTCCAGTCATGCCGGCACAGCCTCAATATTTATAAAAATAGGAAGCTGATTCCTTTTGCACTGACTTCAAACAATGCACAAGACAAACCAAATTGTTTACACATCTATTGACTTTCAAGCACAAATAAAAACATATAAAAACAGAAACAAATAAAAGAAAACCAAAGAAAACTAGAATAAGTTCATAGTAAATCCTACGTCCGAGATAGCTGGATCTACTCGCATATACGTTTCAACACACATCAAGCACATATAAAACACCAATAAAACATTATTAAAATAGCGCTGAAATAGCTGTCCTTAAGAGGGCACACTAAGAAATATTAAAAAACGGTCCTGGCTAATGCAAGTGCTGTTCATATTCGCGTGCAATTAAAACCGAACGCGAATTTAGCATCTCAGCGCATTCCTATAGCGCTACTCTACCGCAGCCTGATGCGGGGGTTACCGCCTGTAGATGTGAGACTTAAAATCTGGCTTGGTGAAAGACTTGCTTCAAACATCTGGGATGGCGTGTTGCGCGAAAAACTACCACACTCTGCACTTTTTACTTGTATGCAGCAATTGTTTACTTGTTGCAAATTTCTAGTCGCTTGCAATCAACTTGACTCGCCTTGGGGCAAATTCGTACACTAAACTTTGGAGTTGTAAACACGTGCGGCTCTCATTTGACGCTAGGTGCAACTAATTCTTGTTCGTAAAATTACTCCCATCCTACGGATAGGCTCTAGGTTCGCGTTTTACGCCACACACGCAAATTTAGCTTGACAGAGTAGGCTTTAGGCACTTTCGAGTATATTACACTATTTAAATCTAACACTCAAAAAATACAAGTTGACTTACATCTTTAAATGTGAAAACAAACATTGTTATAGTGGCGAGTATATGATGTGCTCGGCGCCCGCGTAGCTCAGTGGTTAGAGCATCGGGCTGCGGTGCGGAAGTCTGGAGTTCAAATCCCAGATCGATGCCTGGCGGGCGGCCTACCCAGTCGCTTTAAATAATTGGGGACTTGAGTTCGAAAGAACAAGGGGTGATGTGGCGGTTGTCAAATGCGTGATGCTCACTACATCACCAAGTGTCATGAATTTGACACGCGACAGTCGGGTGTGACCTTCCGCCTTGCAGGCCAAGCTCCTTCATAGGGTGTTAGTGCCTCACCATTATTATTATTATTATTTTATATGATGTTTTAGTGGAATGTCCGACTATATCACTAAGCTGAACTCTCTATCGAAGGCTTTTTCTAAACCCAGTAGACACAAATGCTGATACATTCAATTCTAATACCTCTTGGCTAACTCGTTTGATTACAAATATATCATCCCCCACTTCGAAAGTCTTGTTGTTTGTGATTCAGTCTATTCCAGCGCTGTAATTTGTCTTCTTATTCAGAGCTTCAACGAAATTTTCAGTAAGTTGATGTTCCTCTAGTTTCTTGCATTTGCTTTCTTAAATCGCGAAATTAATATTCCTATTCTCCACTCATCAGTTATTCTTTCGCTTCCTTTTCGAGAATCTGTTAAATTAGTTTAGTAAAAACGTCAGAAAGTTCGTCTTTTGAAGTTTGTTATGTGTCTCATCTACTCCGTTTTCATCCTCTTACTCCACTTATGCTGACCTATAAGTACTATACGATTACGGCGATCCCTTAGATTTTGTTTCTTTAACTATACCACAATGTTCTGTTTAGTGGATATTGGGTGATGTTTGACAAGAAGGTGATGTTCAACTTTTGGGCTCATCTTTGCAGGGCTTGTCCTTGTCCTGTGGTTCTTGACGGAACTTTGTCTCTATAGATATTCGGTAACCTCGTTATGTTAATTTTTTCAACAAGGTCGTTTCATCTCCATCATTGTTTTCTTGCCATTTTACAATATCGTAAATGTTGCGTCATCTCTGATTTCTGAATTGTTTACTTTAGCACTGTCGTTTTCTCTGTGGATATATTCGCATGCTATGCAATTGCAAACTTTTATTAAACGGGTGTAAAGCTCTTTGTAGGTTATCTTTCCCGTTTGCTATCAATACAGATCCATCTGCATAGCACACTATATTGCCTATTTGATGTTTTAGTTTGTTTTGGAGGTTTAAATAATTTTATTCATCTTACCTTATTCCTGATAACATCAGTGCTTTCTTTGTTAGTGTTATTGGTTTCTATATGCAGATTATTATGTGCATCTTCTACTTTGTGGAACATTTTGTTGTTGCAAGGTTCCGAGGAGGACATGTAACAAAATAAAAGATGCACACGGCTCGCTTCAGTGGGACATGGGCGGAGTTTTACTATGAAGGCGTAGGACTTTATGTATAAAGTCAATTTAGTAGAAATGTAGAAGATGTTTATTATTGTTTGTTAAGCGCCATTGAGTTGTTAGTCTATCTTGAAGATGTTTGCGACACTCCCAACACTGAAGGAGTCGCCCCGAGGGGTCGGAAATTTTAGAGTCAAATTTGCTGTGTGAACTTACATTATCTACTTTCCCTGCTTGTGATAAGAACCACCTATAAACGTTACTTCATATTTGTCGTACAATAGAAAATGTATAGAATGTAAATTGAGAGTGGAGGGGGGGGGAGTGGCGGGCACATGTTCAAACTGGTACTACGAGCAAAATTGTCAGGCCGCAACCCAACTGACGTGTTTAAATGGCGCTAACTTTCCCAGAAGGGTCAAACGCAAGCCTTTTGTTCGTTAGGCGAACAATTACCAATTAACACCTTTGTAAACAGTATAAATATTAATTACAACACAAAATAGGCGTAACTATTGTATCTAAGATCTATTCTGAATGCAAGACTGTTCCCCAGCTCGAGCGACTTCAGGAGGCGGTAATGTTTGATGGTAACTTAAATACGAAAACGGAACCACAATGGTTGAAGCACTACAGGAGTATTAATTATACGGAACAACTGAAGTGTTTTTATAAAAGCAGTATTACTTCTGCATGGTATGTCATCCCGAAAACGAAGCACGTAAGTCGCACCTCCAATAAAGGTACGTGTGTTCGCTTGATGTCTCTCAACCTTCTCTTGAAAGCGAAAATAATTATACCGCTCCGGAAGCAGCTCTTCTGCTCCCGAATGAGTACAAAAATGCTCTTATTGCAAACTCCGGTCACAGGTAAAGTAAAAAACTTAACATATACAAAGAATCGTAGTAGCTTGTAAAGTAAAGTTCGGGCACTTCTATTCCATGTACGAACTGCCTTACTCTCCTTATTTTCACAACTGTGGTTTCGGTACCAAATTTTTAAAGAGACTGGGTGCGCCGCCCGCCAGTTGCCAGATGTAGGAATTGAATCCTGTACCGTGGCAACGCAGCCTGACGGCCTAACCGCTCGGCCACGCTGACGTGTAGCAGCTTGTAAAGAAATAATTACTAGCTTTAAACTTGGTTAATGTGTAAGGTATATGTAAAAAACACCAAAACGGTTAAAATCTGCAACACCCTTAATATTGTATGTTAAATTATGGTTTTACTATCTTATAGTCGCCGAAGAGACGCATGCTACTATTTAAACTCATGCAGTCGCCAAAACAAACATGCACTTTTAATTATCCAGTTGTTTACTAGGACGCCTCTTCTTCAGTGTCATATTGTGGTGTGATTTTTCATTAAACTTAATGAGTAACTTAGACCAACAAATAATATTACGTTTATGCAGTCGTTATATCTTATAATTTGGCATTAACACGAAAAATATTTAAATATCTACCAATAACTACATGCTAGCACAATATTTAACACAACAGTCTTTTACATACATGTTGTTTACAACAGTTATATACCTTTTATACATAATATGTATCATTTTATTGGTAGCTATTTTTTAGAGCTGCAGCTGCGCATTGAAGTTGTACGTGTCTTACAGTTTTGTTGGCAGATTCATAATACAATATCGATTCTGCCCATTTTCTGGTACAGAGGGCAATGCTCGGTTAAAGGCCTCAGATCTATCTTTTCAACTTCAGGATGCTTGTTAGCAAGTTTTAATGAATCATTTATACCGTTTTCTTATAATTTTTCCTTCTATTGTATTTAAATACGCATTGTAAAGATTTCTACGATTTCCTTCCTACCAATCCCTTCACGCCCCGAAACCTTATGCGGTTTTGCTGTTACAAATTAATTTTGTTCTCCTTTATTGGAAGCTAGCTCAATAGCAGTTTACTCAGATAAAAAGCCAATTTGTATAGACTCAAGTCAACAACAGTAGCTAGCGAATAACTATACTTTTAATTTATATTGAGAGTAACGTCAACATATGTGCAAAAAGGTGTTTCTACTACGTATTTATCTATATCAATCATGATTAAATCACACAACCGACAGCTGTTTCTACAATGCATTTGTGCTACTAGTCTACCGTTCAGACATTAGACTGCTGGCGCAATAACCTTGAATCATTCCGATAGCTGTTTCAAGCGACGACGTTATGCTGGACGTCTACTGCTGGCGCGTCTGCACTATGGCGCGTTTTGACTCACTTTTCTTCTTCATTGGGTGCTCTCAAATGCTCAAATATGATATTAAATCATTAATCTGCAATGATGACTAACTAATGCCAGTTGCGTAATACTTGAAGTTCCGCAGCTCTCAATAAATATGCCTTTCTATTGACCCATTCGATCGTGCGATCACTTCCTTTGTGGGCGTCCTGGCTCCATATCGCCACTCTGCAATGTCGCAAGACTTTAGCATCTCGTTACGGTAGTACCATTGCTAGTACAATATTCTTCTGCTATGAGACCCAGAAAACGTTAGGACTCCACCTTCAACTGGTTGTTGCCATCATTTCTTGTATTTTATTATACCAACGCATATTCGGGTTTCCTATTGGTCATCGCCAACCTCATAGTTTACAGCCCAGTGATTTCTCACACCAGCGGTTCGTTATCCTAGCGATATGTTCTGCTCACTCCCATTGTTGTTTTTCTATGCGCGCGGCTATATCTTTAATTTTTATTTAATTTCATATGCAGTTATTTGTTTTGCTGTCTCTTAAGGATACTCCCAACATTGTTTGCTTAATGCCTACCCGTTTTAGTCATAATCTTTTTGGTGAAAACCTAGGTTTTGGTTGCATATGCTAGACGCATCAATCAAACATTTATGTGCTATAGCAAAGCCTGGTCACCTAACTTAATTATTATCTTTACTTCTGCTTTCCCGTTTTTCTTTCCCATTATCAGCTCTTATTCTATATACATGTAAAAGTCCATATTCTCTGTTGCTGGGCTACTATTTACTGTAATTTGTGCCTTTTCTGTACTGGACATAATATTTCTCTTGCGCAGGTTTATCTCCAACTCAATTTTACGTGATTGGTTTACCAACTCTTCCACCATAGTCTGCAACGCCTATAGGTTTGTTGTTATTAATTTTATACCATCAGAAGATTTGAGGTGACTTATGTATTTTTCGATCCTATAGTATATACCGTTGTTTTCTCAGTTCAATCTTTTTAGTACGTCTTCATGTACTAGAACGAATAATCGAAGAGAGTTCTACAAGTGTATGCACCTAAAATATTAAAGGAAGATGAAGAAATGCAGGGCTATTATGTTTCTGAGTACATAATTAAAGGAATGAACCAACTGGCCAAAGTTGAACATGCGATGACATTTTACTCCAAATGAAGGCGAGTATAACGAATATGCACGACAGTTTAAAAAAAAAATAAAAGATGTTATTTGGTATATGAAAATCAAGTTAAAAATATATATTTGATAGCAAAGATGTACTTAGAAAGGAGTGTCAACAGTTTACCAAATTAAGTCGTCAATATTTCATATTCAGAATTTTGTAGAACACTGGGCAATCCTTAAGACTCTATTTTTAAGCGTTTGCTGCGAAGCATATCATATATCGCAACACATTTTTCCTTTATGCAAATCAGCCAAGTTTTCCAAGCTACTGCAATTTCCATTTCTATTTCAGCTGGTAATATCATCATCCGTTTTTATATCACAGGAAACAAATCCAATACACGAACGTCTGCTGCATGTCTAACTTAAATTAAAGTTTATTATTGGAGAGCTGTAGACCGACACGCTGCCAGAGCGAGCTTTGGAAATCGACAGGTTCGCAGATCAAAAGCTCTCGGTTGTCACGACACATGTAACATCCATTCATTCAAGACTGACAGCTGCACGATACATGGCCCGGTATCAATAGAAATCTTTATTGACAGCTTCCATATTGTACATTTCGCCATCACACCACTCATGAGGAGTAAATTTGCGCCAGAATTGCAACGAAATTGCAGCATTCACGTCGAGATATGAACGCCGCCACATCACGTATGCCACAAAACCGCGACTTTTCGATTGGTTTCCACATCCTGCAGCTAAGGAAAAACGATGGCCCCGGCGAATATCTCCCGCAATATCGTAAAGGCTAACGCAGTGGCGATTCATTTTCTCGATTTTTATATGCTCTGTGAAAAATGAGGGGCGTTTTTTGGGTATGGAACCCTAACCGATGCTGCCGCTGCACGCGTTGTTCAGTTGCATGATCTTGCAGGGTTTGGAACCTTTTCAGCGCTATAGAAACGTAAAAGACTGGTTATTGGAATTGCTGGATGTCTAATAAAATCTTGTTTAAAGTTTTCCACTGAAATTGCAGCACTGAGGTCTCGATGTTATTGTCAGATGCTGAAAGAGGAGCATGGTCTTTCTATGAGCAAGAATTGAAGTTTCTCCCTTTCTCCTCCTAATCAGTTACTCTGCGTTCAATAGAAATTTCATCCTACTTTTGTTTGCTGTTTTTACTCATTTTATCTTACAAATAACAATTTCTTTGTTGTTCCGCGGGGATTTGAACTCCTTCGGCGATGTATAAAGCGATCGATTGTAGTGGATTGTTTGTGAAGCTCCTGTTAGTTACAGCTGAGGATGATATAAGGTGGCGGTATAAAGGTTTGTTAGAGAATATTTCGTTGTATATTGAATGACAGTGTTGAGTGCAGACTTGCAATTTCGAAATATGGTTACCGGAAATAGCTCAATTCTGAATTTGTATACGTAATATTTAAAAAACTGCTAATTGGGAATTAAAAAACTACCAAAAATCACATAGGCAACTTAACTTGCGCAACAACCCCCAAGTCATCTAAATTACTGTAATACGGAAAATGAAGAGAAGTACTTACGGTACCGTTGCTATTTCTAACTAGCAAAATTAGTTGATGGAACGTACCGATGACTATTCTAAGAACTTTTAAAGTTTTTGCCACTAGACACGGTCACGTAAAAGGAATGCTCCCATTACGTGCACGTGACCAAAATGAGAAATCATTTTTTTGCCAACATTTAGGTGACGTTCCTGGAACTTTCCCGACTACGTTTCTGAAACCTTCCCGGCTGTGTTCCAATGACGTTGCTGTTCGGTAGTGACGACGTTGTGGCTTGGTAGCCGCAACTTTCACCGAACTTTACTATTCGTTTAGGTTAGTGTTGCTTGCTTTGCCTTACAACTGATTTTGTTATACTATCTTTAGTCGTATTTTGGAATGGGGACTCAATATCTATACGCACGAGTTTGAGACTTTTGTGTAGTTCCTACAGTTGATTTTACTTCTTGCTGATACTTTTCTTTCGCTTTTCATGTTCTTTACATTTTATTTTTACTATATATTTAGTAATATCATTTTCAATTTCTTAACTAAGAAAACGAATATTGGTAGTAAATTTCCCCAGATCGGATTCACTCAAATCAAAAGTTTTCGGCAGATCTTTAATGCCTAAAATTAGTTATCTTATGCTGTTTGATATTATTTCAGGTTGGTGAATTTTCGGTTACCCTCTAAGTACTACACCGCCCTGAATAGGCTGCTATACCAAAACTATCTTAACTTGCTATTATTATATTACCATTTTGACAATATAGGAATTGTAATACTAGGTGTCAAACCATTCAGACCATCGATTTCAATTTAGCCTCCTTCCATATTCGGATATAGGTCGCTCCTAATTATTGCCAATTAATGTCTCACATCAAACCTACATGTATTGCTAAGTTGTTCTCCTTCATTTGTAGTCTACCCTTTAATTTTTTTCTTCATATATCTGCAACTTTCCAATTTCATTGTTCCATGTTTGATCTTAGAGCCACTCGTTATGACCCACTTTCACTTTAAATTTGCTGCTTGTTCGAGCAAATTTATGTTTCTACTTTATTCTATGCCTTTACCCTTACCATTTACCGTAGGTGATATTTCCTTCTTTTCATTGAGTCTCTAAATTTTCATATTTCATTCAAGTTTATCACTGTGAATGTCTACGTTTGTGCCCCGTGTGGTAACCGGTAAAACACAGGAGTTTAATACTTTAATTCTCAAATTCAGAGATATTTTTTAATTCTTTGAAATGAAAAACCGTCTACCGAATCCTGTCCATACCATTCGTACTCTTTTTGATACTTCAGCCGTTTGATTTTCTTTATTCGCTTTGATGGCGTGGCTCCAAGTATACATACTCGTTTACTTGTCCCATTTCAGTTCGATTTATTGTTATTACGTGTTGGTTGCCAGTGTTGCACAATACTCTTTATTTATTTATTTTTAGAGTTCCGTATAATGAATTTTCATGGAAATGGCTTATTATGAATTATCCAATTACCATCATTTAAGGTGGTCTAAATATTTACCGTTGATGAAAATTTCTTTATTTTCTAGTTTACTCTTTTAAATTGATCTTCCAAGCCCAGAGTAATAGTTTGAGCGATATCATCTCGCTTTATTCGTCGTTTGATAGGAATTCAGTTCGCTGTTTACACTTTATTGCCTAATGGCACTGTAATCGTTACATTTTGATAGATGTTACGTATTAGATTTCTATATGCTTAACAAAAAAACTCGAAATCCATTTATTAGGATAATTTCAAGCCCTAACACTTTCTGAAAAATTAAGCCCATTTACGAAATATGAAAATAACTAACGACATAATAATTTTGCAGGGTCTTGCAAACGCGAGCTTTATTTTACAGTTTCTTTTTCGTGCAGGTCATGTTTAATTGATTCGGCCCCTAAGCCATAGAGATTTCCGAGGATAACGTTTTGGAATTTTGCGTTTACCTACTTACGTCATTCATCTTAACTACTTTCCCGGCGCCATTCTGTTGCTCTTGTGGAACAGGTTTCAACCTGTCTGAGGCTCTCGCTCCCGTTTGTGTTTGTGCGTCTCTCTTCTTACTAACAGTTGTGCAATATTTTGCAAAGAACATAGCGCACATGTGTAAGAGAGAGATGGCTGGAGACGCGAGGTGTTCGTTATTTTCCGGGTGTTTGGGGTCAGTCGGTTCTAACTATTAAATGAGAGAACTTGTGGCCAGCCCTTGACGAGCCGGAAGGTGTTTTCTTGTGTTCGTGGCTCCATGGCGATTTATTTTAAGTCAAATGGGTCTATTAAGTTAAAATCCCGTTGTAACCAGACTCTTCGAAGCAGCATTTATGTTATAGTGTGCCGTTTATTTCTGGTCTCTCGTTGTAACAAATTGTCGTTAGTGAGCTGAAGTACCTGAATAGAACCGATCGTTGGCCGAATTCTTTTGAGCGGCCAAACCGTGCCGGGCTGACATCAGTAGGTGACGCTGAAGATTACCACCGCCGCGAGTTCCATATCGGAAGACCCACTCTTCAAGTCGTTTAACGCGGATTAGTTGGGAACCCCATTGTGCCTGTGGTTTCTTAAGGAAGATCGTTTGCCGAAAACTCCAGATTTGTATAGCACGCCTTTTGTTTGTTATCCTGGTTGAGGGTACCTATGGTTTATGAGAGTTTTTACCCCTCATCTAACAAATATTCTCAGGTCATCCCCCCGAGATACAAGGTTTCGGACGGAAGTAGAGTGTGCGGGCTTAAGAAAAGCCTGTTAGACACATCCGGAGCGGCTGTTAAAGTCCTACAAGGTATTGTGTTCCCATAATTTTAAGCGCTAACGGTATACAGTATTGTGGTCGGTTAATTGACGAGTGGCGCTTATTAAGAGCCCCACATAACGCCATAATTTAGTCATAAACATTAGTTTTCTCCAATCAACCAATAACCTATGTCTAAATATTGGGTGAGAGTCAGTAATTGCATTTAGCAGCATGTAACAACCGTATGACGTTAACAAGTTCCGGGTGGAGTAGCTTGAACAAGCGTCCACGTTCGATCAGCAGAGTTAAGAAACGCTCTCTCTGGTCAGAACTTGGATGGGAGTTCCACGGCTGCATCTCTCGGCGCCTCGTGATACGGCTGTCACGGAAATAGTTGGTCCCGGCGGTCATAATAACATCATGACAGTCGTTAGTGGGGTTGGAAGTCCCCATAAATGCACAGCGACGCCTATAATTGGCCTAACGGCTGTTGGCTGAGTGCGATATATAAACAAATAAATATAGATGTAGAAATAAACTTTTTCTTACATCTTAGTGTATTAGCGATAGATACTTATATTCAAATTCAATATCATTATATTAAATAGCCCTTGCCTTTCATTCAAAGTATTTGCATGCGACCCCTCCATGCCGTGATATTTGCTTGTTTATGTGAAGGAGTTTAGTGGCTGCAAGGAATTATTCAAAATAAGTCCGAAGAAGCAGAACGCTAGCCGTCGCACACGAACGCTGTGAGAAAACCGAGAGAATTGTTCTCATTTCCGACTTCAAAGGGACAATTCTTTTCCAGGAGAACTGAAAGTCGTTGGCGCTCAGTTCATAACATGTCATTCATTGGCACTCCCAATCTTTGCTATGTGCAGATGATCTTAAAATATTTGAATGTATCAAAACTACTGAGTCATGTGAAGAACTGTAAAGAGATGAACATTCCATTCATAGCTGGTCCATTATTAATAGAATAAATATTAGCGTAAATAAATGACATACATTCAAGAATGCGACTTCATATTATTTACAATTTTTTCATGAATTACATAACAATACGTCATATTACTTCTAGAACACATTTAGGCGTAGCCTTTGATTCGAAACTTTCATTTCGAAATCATATTCACGCCATCAGTTTAGCAATTGGGCTTTATATTTAGAAATACATAGAAATTTGCTAATTTGACGACTTTAATAAACCTACTTAATAGCATGATTAGATTAAAGCTTGAATACATCGTAATTATCTGGAATCCATTTCATAATTATGAAAACTATGTTTTAACCTTAAAATAAAGTTTAATATTATTGTCAGACTATTTTGCTTGGCCTTAGACGAAAACAAAAAATATTAATGTTCTCTCATTACTTTGACATTTAAATATGCATGTCCCTAACATAATAATTGATAGAACGGAATCATTTTTCTATGGTAACCCGAGAACAAATTGTCAAATAAAATATCCAGTTGTTGACATGTGTCAATCTTATAATTGACTTCCTATAGTTCTGGATATACTTCGAATGAGAATCAGTTTAAAACGTCAGAGCCATTAATTTTATTCCGGAGATCTAAGCCAGATATTTATTTTATTAACTTAATTTAGTTGTACTACTTGTGTTAGTTGTAGTTTGAATTAATATTTTTGTTTGTTTGTAGCGCGTATTATTTAAAGTTTAGGATTCGCGTTTTAGTTTAAATTTATTTTTGTAGTGGACTGTATTCTTGTAGTTGTGTCACTCCTCTATTCTAACATGTTGTCCATTGTCCTAAAAACCCTAAAATCTTAGAACCCTCGAGTTCAACCCAGAAAAACCTCTTTCGCTCCTAAAACTAATTAGTCTCTACCCGTCGAAGAGTGAACATCTCTTGCTTGTTGTCGCCGGCTAATTCAATTTCGTGCCCATACATTGTTCTCGTCGAGAAATACGTGTGTATCTTGTACTTGGTGTTCGAATCCCCCATTCAGCGTTACGAAACCACTCACCTCCAAGCGCTATGTACCTGTACCTAGAAAGGAGTACGGTAAGTGACGCAATTTTGTTTGTTTATAGTCCACTTGTTTATTTGTATCGTCGCATCGTAATTAATCGCTCAACTTGCATTCAATTGATTTTGATTGTGTTAGTGTCTTCGTTCTATAATTGCGCTTTTGCCTGTTGAATAAAGTATATATTATTATTATTCCGCTATTGACTAACGCTTCTGCGACAGACCGTAATTATATCCTGTCGACAACTTTTTCATAGTCAACGAAAGCCAAGTACAGAAAAAGGTTATCTTGGTTGGTTTCTTCTATTATCCACAGTGATTCGTATTATTTTCTTTATTATTGTAAAGGTTATTTCATTTTGCAGAACGATTTTTTTCAGACTAATCTAAGCTTTATCGCAAAATACAAGTACAACAAAGCCTGTATACATTTCTTTTTGTTTTGAGCACAATTCTATATTGAACATAAACATCAATTTATGTGTAATTCAAAGAATTTCAATACAGAATGTACCACATAGCCCGGGCCGGGCAATTTGAATAAAAAATATTACCCGATTCGCCCAATATTGATTTGAATTGCTAATATCGTATTATCTAGAGCGTAATTTTAATGCATTCGCCAGGACTTGACGCAGCGAATTAATATGCATTAACTTTAAATTAAAGAGTACCAATAATATTGCAATGAAATTGAAATCCCGAAACCGAAGAGCACGATTGTTTATGAAATATTTTAGAACTATGCTTGCTCCACTTCTTCTTGTTAAAGTTCTTATTTAAATGAACGTAATTATGTAAACCGAATGCCTATGTTATATTTGTATTTTAATATATTATTAGGCACAGACAGGCACAGACTATGGTTTATGCATATTAGCTTTCGGTAGGTGTGGCTGTCCCACTTATTTTATTAATCAAAAAAATAGAGAGGTTTGTACCAGTTGCGCTGTTTAATAAAAATTAGATATTAAATGCTCTAATCGAATTCAATTCAAATAACATTATAGCAGAACTGAGTAGGATCCTTCAAACATTTTCGGAGCGTTACGTGACGTCACGGCCTTCGATAGATCACATTTGCAAAAACCCTTGGCATTGTTTAAGTACAGGTGTATTTGGTTAATTTGCTGTAAAAGTCGTTAATAACTTTTAGGATATAGGAAGTTTTCATGTATGTGTATTTCATAAAAGCTGGGTCCATAAGCTCTTTTTAATATTACTTAGGAATACGCACTTAAAGCAAACTTGTTACAGGGAAAATCCCATTTATGATATATCTACGCTAAGGCGACCCAGTAGCTCAGCGTGAGGAGAGGAGCTTAGACGACTGAAATAAGGGGGCTCGCTTGCAATGGTTAAAACAATTGTAAATGTACCGGGAAAAATATGATTTTTAAGGCTGCTACTTGGTTAATGTCTGTCGGTGATATAATAAGAGACTTTAACGAGAAGATGACCTTTTGGTAATGGCAAATGTGCGTGCTTAGCTCTAGGATTTGGACCTATATGATTTTGTAGTTTCAGAAAGCTTATGCTACTGAAAGAATGCGCAAAACTGCAATTTGCTTCACAAATGAAAATTATACAGGAAATTTGAACTTTATTAAACTAACATTCAGCATTCGCATGTGTTCGCCTGGGAAAAAAATTTACAGGGCAAACAATGTTAATCAATTGGAGCAAAGGGCTTAATGCGTTACTACATTTTTAAGGAGGATCCGCCCCTAACGACTAAAGAATGGCGAAAAGCTTGCCTGGGAATCTAGCCTAAAAAACAAAAGAGATGGCTGGCGACCGGATTGATGAACACACGGGCAAATTTGTTTCGTTCTATACGTGATAATACGTAAGACGTTTTCGGGCTACGTCGACTTGTAGAATAAAGAATAACCGGTAATTTAAAAATTGACTACAAGCAATCGGCGTTGATATAAACGTTGACAACAAAAGATTCTCTAGACCTTGGTCGGGTGATGGCGTTAGTATACAGGGTTGCTGGTGAAACGATTAATAGCGCGAGGCTACGAGAATTTTGATACAGGGATTGATATGACATTCTACGACATTCATACATAAAAGTCGTATTATATTAGGCATGTTCACTATTCCACCAAGCACTTTCCCTAAGCAACGTAGTATAATTTCTACGATTGAAGAGTTCCTTGCTGTGCTCCATGATGTGTCCACATTGGTTTTAAAACGTTTTCTTAAAGTAGGAGTTTGTGCTTTATTGATAATGATAGTTTGTCTTCATCCAGCATGTTTGATTAAAAAATCCAAGAGTCTGCCTTTTCATGAATATATGTTTATGCAGATTTTATCTTCTGTTATGATTCACAGAAAATGTGATGTAAACAGGGTTAGTTTCAACTGATTTTATCCGCTATGTATGCAGTCACTTTTGTAACTCAGTGAGTTGTGAATTGTTTCTAGACGCCGTTTTTCTGTTAGTGCACAATAATAGCCATATTGCAGCATATGGTAAACTATGGTGAGCATCGATATTCGGATATCATCCGTAATTATTTGACAGTATGTGAGGTTAGTCGGTCATGTGGATAATTTAAATTTGAATATGATGTCTGGCACGCCTGAT
Organism: Agriotes lineatus; assembly: GCA_940337035.1. Taxonomy (NCBI): domain Eukaryota; kingdom Metazoa; phylum Arthropoda; class Insecta; order Coleoptera; family Elateridae; genus Agriotes; species Agriotes lineatus. The sequence continues at coordinate 140,963,371 of OW679200.1, forward strand.
TATGTCAATAATTAATTGCTCTGTTTGTCCGATTACCTAGCTCAGCGAACATGAAACTCTTAATACTTCAGTTCGTGTTTACAAAGTGCCAAAGTGCCAAAACTGGAAGCAGGTTTACCCCTGCAGTGTTCTCTAGCTGAAACTGAATTCAAACAATGTATACAAGAGCAGCCAATTTGCTTACACAAATATATTGACTTGAAATGCATATAAAATCAAAAACAATATAAGTTAAAATAGGATTAACTCCTTGAACGTTTAATGATTCTTAAATACACATGTAAACCAATAAAACACAATCTACAGGCAATATAGTTTGGCGCTACTCGCATGTGCATGGTAAACGTATATAAATAATATTTATTAAATCAATGTTGAACAACATTGAAATAATTGTCTTTAAAGACGCAGATGTCGAAATGTCTTAAGACATCCCTGTTAAAATCGAGGGCGATCAACACACATATTAAAAGTTTATGTAGCACATCCTTTCGCGCTTGTTAAAGCTTATCACGGCTAAACTCAGATCTTTTCTATATCGAATTACCGATCCTCGAAATCGCACTGAATTGCATCATCCATACTTTGAATGGCCGGATGTGTGACCCGTCTTTGTTACCGCATAAAAACTACTTTACGGCAAAGCATGAAATCGTTACATTA
>OW679200.1:140964133-141036425 GCA_940337035.1 Agriotes lineatus
TCCGCCCCTTTCCAAGGGGGCCTCGGGGCTCCGCCCCTCTCCAAGGAAGCTCTCGGGGCTCCGCCCCTCTTTAAGGGGCCTCGGGGCTCCAACTCTCTCCAAGGGGGCCCTCGGGGCTCCGCCCCTCTTCAAGGGGGTCCGTGGGGCACCGCCCCTTTCCAAGGGGGCCCTTGGGGCTCCGCCCCTCTCCAAGGGGGTCCGTGGGGCACCGCCCCTTTCCAAGGGGGCCCTCGGGGCTCCGTCCCTCTCCAAGAAAGCTCTCGGGACTCCGACCCTCTTCAAGGGGGCCCGCGGGGCTCCGCCCCTGTCCAAAAGGGCCCTTGGGGCTCCGCCCCTCGAGGCGCATTCACTCAATTAGGGACGTGGCGTCTGTAATTGTCGTGTCGAACACGCACATTTAGATCGTTCTCCTTTATTATATAGAGGATTTAAAAAGACACGTTTTCTTAATTTTTTAATTACTCGTATCGATTGGCGGAAAAATAGTATGTGTATATTGGACGAAAAGCAACATTCCCAGACTCCTGTGTTGTTGGGCTCGGCATTCGCCTCGCCCAACAATATTCACAGTCGTCTGGGAATGTTACGCTTTTCGTCCTAGATACACAATATACTATTCCGTTCCTGGTTTAGAGATGTTTCACCTTCCTTTCAGCTTTTACTTGCCTGGCTTTATAAAACAATTGTTTGTTAAACGGACTCAATGATTCGTTTATATATATCGGCGAATGTTGCTTTACAATGGAGGCTAAAGAGTGATCCAGACTACTAGTCGTTATATTATTTCTAACCCTTCTGCACTTAATTAACTCTTCTTTATCAGTTCTTCGCAAAAATTTAACTATTATAGGCCTAGGTACTTCAGGTCTCTTTATATCGGGTTTTAATCGATGACAAGCATCAATTTTCATTTTATCAAAGTTAAAGTTTAGTGCATTACCGACGTGTTGTAGGGTTAAATAAATATTCTCTTCGTGGGGTTCTGGTACACCATGTATTTCCACACAGTTAATGCGGGAATATTGTTCACTGTCATTTAGTCTGCATTTCAACTCTTCATTCTCTTTTATTAATATTTTATTTTCGGAATCAATCACTGCTATCTTCTCTTCATTTTGCTTAATAGCGTTATCTTTTTCAGAAAGGAGATTTCTTAATTCTCGGATTTCATCGTGACACACACTTATAGAGTGGGCCATGCTTGTCTGCTCCAATCGCAAAGTTTTTATTTCAGCCAAAATTTCATCTAATTTAGTTTCTTCCTGCGTTTTTGCATTTTTGATCTTAGTACAGCCCGGACAGTCCCATGTTTTCTTTCCCAGATGAATTTCTTCCGCTTCTGTATGTAGTAGTATTTACAGGGGAGCAATAAAAAGAACTAGGGCAAAGAAATTGCCTTCCTACAGGACGGAAGCAGCGGTCGCGGTGTCGACTTGCAGGTCCTTCAGAATATCATTCCGGAATATTCTTCAGCATAGACTTTTTAAAAATCATGCATTTCTGGTAGTAATGGCTGAATGCCATTTCACAGGGTGCATTCAAATGCACAAACATTTGCACTCTGTGGAGCGAACGTACTTTCTTGTATGCCTGGGGCGAATGTAACGTTCTGGAACCATTCAGCGGGTGAAGACAAATTAAATTGCAAGCGGATGCGAAACTGCGGTGTCAGTCCGCCATCTTGTCAATGTTCATTCACACATTTCCAAATACGCTACGGACGAATGTGGGTGTCGTGGTGTCGACATACATTCTCACGTGGTGCATTCAACTACACCAACACATGCACACTATGGAGCGAACGAGATTTCTTATATGCCCTTAGGCGAAATGCTCGTTCTGGATCCGTTCAAGGAGTGCACACAAACTCACGTTGCCGGCGGATGCAAAACTGCGGTGCCAGTTCGCAATTCGGCTAACGTTCAAACATTCCAAAAGTTCAAACATTCAACATTTAAATATTATGGAACGGATACAGTCACGGTATCGACATGCATTCATACTCATAACTTTCTATAGAGCGCTTTCCAAACCACTCTCCTTGGAACTGTTGCATAGGACGCAGTTTTAACCTGCATTTATTCCGAGTAGAGAGAAGTGGATGGTTCTGGAACCTCCCCCCACCACTTGACCTTGAGTTCAAGGCAAGGCCACGTTCAAGCCCAAGGTCACATGCAAGGCGGGGCCACGTGCAAGCCGAAGGTCACGTTCGAAGCGAGGCCACGTTCGGAGCGAGGCCACCGACAGTAACCTTGAAGAATGAGTATAACAGGAGATGTAGTTTTGTGTTCAGTAGTGTATCGTGTGCTGTACTAGCAAAAACAATGGATGAGGTACAAAAGGTTGGTGAAACTGTGAAGGGGCGAGTATCAAAGAAAAAAGTGAAACTGTTATATCCAGTATTGTTAAATGCAACAAGTTATCCGTTGAATAAGTCAAGAAATAAATCTGTGAGTTTGGGTTTGACCTGTTTTGGATCGTTTGTGCCGGGAGTGCTAATTAGTGGGATTAACAACAATTTTATACTGCTAGACGAAGGAGAGTGGCAAGTTTTTCTTAAAAATAAAGATGTGATAAACAGACATTTTAACTATGAAGATGGAGATTTAAAACCGGTGGATATAAGTCCAGGCAAACGAATATATTTCCAAAAAATCGGAAATAAGAAAGTGATTGTGCTGCAGGAACTTAAGCGATCCCAAGTGTATCTCGGTATGCAATCAGTAGCAGAATTGTGGGGGTTGCTACCGCTGCTGAATTTTAAAGCTGAACTATTGAAGAGTCAGATGTTTGAACAATTTTACAGTAGTGTAATAGACGCGGTTTGGAATTTACCCGGCGACTTTAAAAGAAGCATTGAGGATGCGTTACCGCCAATAAAATCGGAAAATGTATACTGCATGCATGAAATGCTAAAGTATGCTTTGGACGTCATTAGATATGATATTGTGTTTAAACAATACGCCCAACAACAGCAAACGTTGGAACAATAAGTGTTTATCATGTAGTTATAACGATGTAATAAAAAATTAAAAATTTTAAAACGTTTATTATACAAATAACTTACTGACTAACTTAGAAACTAACCTAACCTAGGATGCTGTGGGCGGCCTCACAATAGCTGTAAAAAGAACACTTAAATAGTTTCTTCAAAGAAGCAAATCAACTTATACTCACATAGATCAGCCACAGCATGTCTGGTAATTCTAGGTCTCTATATACTTTAAACCTACATCCTAGAAACCACCCCGACTCTAGAAGGGTGGCTTCCGGGATGTAGGTTGAATTTTTAACCAAGGCTACGTCGTCCTAAAAATAAATGTATTGTGAACCAGATTTATATACTTTTTTTTCCTACAGTCCCATATTTTTCGATGACGTCCTTCATAAGTTGTTTTTCTAAAAGTATAAAAATGTATTACATCAACTATTAAAATTAACTCAAAATTACCAAAAGATGACATGGGCGGTCCAATGATGATGGAGTTTAAAAATTCTTCTGTAAATTGCTTATATGTATACTGTTTAGAATACAAAAAAAATAAGCGTCTTACCCATTATGTTTAATCTGAAAAATATTAGAAATGTTTAAAATGTAGTACATGACAGTAGCAACATAATGCAAAAAATTCCAATGAAATATGTTAATAAACACGGGAGATATGAGCGTTTTTAAGATTTGAAAAAAAAATTTTTTTTTAATGTAGTATATGACAGTAGCAATACAATGCAAAAAACTGCATTCAAATATCTTAATAAATATAGAAGATACAAGCATTTTAAGACACCATTAGAAAAATGTTAGAAATGTTTAAAATGTAGTACATGACGGTAGGAACCCAATGCATAAAACGGTGAAGAAATATCTCAATAAACAACGGAGATATGAGCATTTTAAGATTACATTAGAAAAGTATTAGAAAAAAAGAACTTTCGTGTGCGACATTTTACCGTTGTTTTTTCAGAAATTTTTCTTTTACTGAGTCCAAACGCATTTTCAAAGTACAGATATGGACATATATTTGCAAAGACATTTTCAAAGTACGGATATGGACATATAAGATAAAAACATATATTTACAACAATATCTTACCTGAAGTGTAGTTGCAGTGGACTGTGATTTTGCATTCAAAAGCCAGTTGGTTATATATCCAATCCCCCCCGGAGCACCTCATGTTTTTAGAGAAAGGGATTGGAAATTTACTCTCGGAACCTAATTTTACGTATATATAATCTGTTATAAAAATTAGAAATCTAATTCTAACGCAGTCAAATTCTAGGCTAAAAAAGGAACATTTTAATACCGCACAACCTAGTTTTTAGATGAAATTAGATAGTTATAGTTATTTGGTTGTTCTAATAATGCATCAGTTATTTTTAATTATGTGCATGTATTACCAATAAAAGTGGTTTTTTTTTGTATTTGGAACAACATGTTTTTGAACTCCTAGGTTTTCTAGGAATAGATGAATAGCAATGCATTGTATGACGGAAAAAGTAGCATTTAGTTGTTCAAGTACGTAAATTTAGCTAGATCTGCTGTAGCCATTTGCCACAGTATTAGAAGACGAAAATATGTGGAGCAGCACCTGTTTGATAATTCCTAATGCATGCATAATTATAGAAAATAAGTTCCTTCATATCAAAATTAGTGTAGTTTTTCTTCCACATCTTTAAATTTAAAATTTGCAGTAAAAATGAAAGCAGTCGTCTCGGATTAATATATTTCTTTGAATTAGTAAATATATAAAACGAGTAAATTCTATTATTGCATTGACGTTAGTAATAGACACGAGACAGTAGACATCTACGTTTTTTAGGTTTTGTGCGTACGTGCAGGAATTCACGCTCGTTTTTTGAAAAGGTCATATTAGCATGGTCCGCAACTTGCACTTTTCTACATACAGGTTAAAGTGAACCGTGGCCGAGTTTTTAAAAGTCAATTGAAAGGTTGCTCGTGACAGATATATATAAATATCGATTTTTCCAATCCGAGCTGAATTAAAAATCGGCAAAGTGAAGTGAATCGCTTCTGAATAATTGTTCGAACGTGGTTAACGGCAGATGTTATTTTGATTATTTCATTCATATCCATAATAATGCGTAATCGCCATGGTTTTTGTCAGTTTAATAATGACTAAAATTCAAACGTCAAAATCTAACCGCGGTTAAATTTATGTCAAAATTTAATCGCTTGTGCATAATTTTAACGTGATTATTAAAGGTGCTTCACCAACTGAATTTTATCTATTTATTCAGGAAATAATCACTCCGAACATCCTGCGTGCATGTAAATTAGCCTGAATAAATTTTGACGATTTTCTGTCAGAATGTTTTGCTCTGAAGAAATATATCTCGTACATTTTCCGCTTCAAAATCCCTCGTGCTGCGCACTCGAGATTCTTGTTAAGCGGCAAATTTACTTGACAAATTTCTTAGCAAAACATTCTGACAGAAAACGTCAAAATTTAATCGGCTATTTTAATGCACTTGGGATATTACTGTTGATTAGAGGGTTCGGTAACCAACAAGCAATTGCACATTGCTTTTGTATTACATATTACATATTAATAGGTATATTATGACATTTGCCAAATGTATGTGTGAAATATTTTTAAACATTTCAACATGTTAGAACAACAAATAGCTGGTGCAGTAGTTTCGGACTTTATATTATCTAAGCAAACTGTGTTAGACACATAACTTTTTTCCATATTGCCAATCAAATAAGATTGAAGCGCTTTATTTGTGTAAACTGTGTTTTAAACTGTCTGGAAAAATGTGTTTCAATGTTAACTTGAATTGCTGTCTGCAAAAATAGAGACATGCAACGAACCTAAAGCTATTTCAAGGCTAACTTCCTTTGTGTGAGCCGGGGTAAGAAAAAAAATGTAGATTGCAACGAAGCTAGATATTAGCAGTAAAAGTTTCTTATATACAGTATGCATTTTAAACTGCCAATTTTAAATAGATTTGATTTGCATGATTTTTGATAAATAAAATTTTGTTTTTTCATGTTTGAAACCTCGCGTTTTATTAATGTGAATACAGATTCATCTATCACACGACCAACGCTGCAGTATTTTTAATAAGTGCTAGTAATTAATAAGATATAAATATTTGCAACAGTAGCATAAAATTTGATTATTATTAAACGGTGAATACAAATTCACCTATCACACGACCAACGCTGCAGTATTTTTAATAAGCGCTAGTAATTAATAGGATATAAATATTTGCAACAGTAGCATAAAATGTGATTATTATTAAACGGTTTAAAAATATTAGATGTATAAGTCTATATTAGAACACCATTTGTCAAATGTATGTGTGAAATATTTTTAAACATTTCAACATGTTAGAACAACAAATAGCTGGTGTAGTAGTTTCGTAGTTTATATTATCTACGCAAACTGTCTGGAAAAATGTGTTTCAATGTTAACTTGAATTGCCGTCTGTAAAAATGTAGGCAACGAACCTAAAGATATTTCAAGGCTAACTTCCTTTGTGTGAGCCGAGGTAAGAAAAAATGTAGATTGCAACTAACTCAATTTCAACTGGTTTGCGTGCGAAAGTCATCCTTCGCATGCAGTATAAATACACCTGGCTAAGGTGGGAGCAACCATTCTCTCGCTTTACGATGGTGCAGTGCAGTGTTTGTCAGGGTGCGGTTTTGTCGAAAAAATTTTCAAAATTTAATAGGCTCAGTTTGAAAAAAAAACGGGTACAGTTAAACTTTGCGCCTGCACGGAACCAAGCGGTTCCGTACAGACGTCGCCGCAAACCGCCATTAAGGTTTTAAGTGACGTATTAATTGCTCCTAATTACGAAATTATTTCTCAAGTAGTCAAGGTTCGAGCAAAATTTTAAAATCAGCTTTAAAGAAAGGTCAGAAAAAAAATCCGGCAAAATTTAATTTGGCGAAGTATGTCAAGTGTATGAATGAGGAGACTGATGTTCCTGTGGGAAAAATCCAAATGTTAGTTGGGTCTCCTCCTCATTTATCGCAAACGGCAATATTTATGGAAACGTTCGATTTTGACGACATTCCATTGGAAAAGGTGGCATCGGGCGACGGTGCGGCGCAAGAGTTTACAGCCCTTGTAGATGGTTTGACGATCGACTCCGGCTGTCGACCGACCAGTCGAATTTCGAAGCAGCCAACAATCCAACCCTTGGAAGATGTGACTGCAACACCGTCTGTAATTGTGCAGTCTCCGGTTTCGGGCAATGCAGCCGTCATTTCGTCTGCCACTGGGAGTAACGTAGTCGACACTGTGGTGTCGATTACGTCTACCCCTCAGGAGGAAGACATGGATGACATTTCGCCATCCCAGCGTGCCGAACGTGAATACGTGTCTAATTGCAATGCAATAGATGCTAAAGCGGCCGATCTTCGCAGAGGTGCTCATTACATAAGGTATATTAGATATTAGATATTAGATATTAGATATTAGATATTAGATATTATTTTTCTATCCATATATGTTATTTAACATTGAAGGTGTTCAGAACCTGCTTTTCCCAGTTTAATAGCTTATATTGTTATTAGCTCACTAGAAATTCGAGCCGCCAGCCTAGAAGCGACGATGCACGATGAGTACCTAAAAAGCATAGCCGCTTTACCTAAGATTCGCCACGGCCACAGCGCAACTAACATGGACATCTTTAAGAATGCTGCGTTAGCAAGGCTGGAGCTAATCCAAGATCTGTTAGCTGTGGAGAGTGCGATTCGTGCAAGACGTCAGGAGCTCGATAAAAAGGCTAAGTAACGAGTAGATAATCGTTTAACATATCATACACCCCTAACACAAATAACCTCCCCCCCTATCCTCTCCAGGGTGTCCAAAGCGAATCCTCCCCGTGGTGACACCTGGGTATTCCGTTCGAGGTTTAATTTGTTAATCAGTGTTTGTAAATAAAGGTGTTCATTTCGTTTGTGGATAGTAAGCCTCGAGCTAGGTAGCTAATCGCGCAATTAGTATATTAACCGATTGCGCGAGACTAATTTGCCATTATGTTCTGGTGCACTGCTTGTGGGGAGTCCTTCACCAGAGCTGACAATTTGTTTCGCCATCGAAGAGATAGCTGTCGCCACGAGGTTGGCCACCCATCGACGAGTGGTAAGTGGAAACCTGTTGATTGCTGCTGATTATATCAATTGTGCGTTTCCTAAAGGTGACGCTATGGAGGCTTCGGTAGCAGCTGGTGAGGGACCGTCGGCGAGTAAACGCCCAAGACTTAATGACTCCAGCGGTGGTGAGTGTGTCTCTATTGTAGTGTTTCATGTTTTCTAACGTTTGGTTTAACAGAACAGCTCCCCAGGACGCAATACTGCGACGTGTGTGATGAAAATGTTCCTCGGACTTGTTTCGTTGGACACCTGAGGAGCAATCGTTACACGAGGCGGTGTGATGTCGTCCATCTGGGGAAAGGAGTGGTGGCCCTTCCAACCGCCTTCAAGTCCCGTGTTGCCAGCTACAGGGTGTCCACGGAAAATTATCATATAAGTGTTGTAGAATATATGACCGAACTGAAAGACAAAATTATAGGTCTTATAGAAGGGCAACTGACCAAATTAAACAGTATAAAATTCAATTTCGAACTTTTCGGGTATTTTATTTTGGAGACTCAAGATGTACAAGACGTCAAAAGTTTTAATACGACCAACGAGGTGGTTACTCGCGGTACAGACTTGAACGAATTATATGATAATTTAACGGGGATATTGGACCAGAAGGTGTCCGAATTTGAGGAACGCGATTCAGGTGTGTATTACAACTGTAATTCTTGTTAATGTTACTAACCGCAAAATGTTTACAGGGTGGATCTTGAAGCAGTTACTGTACCTAGAATTAAATATAAATAAATTCAATCCGTTTCGGGCGTCTTCGTATATCCCGCTCCCGAAGCATATTCAGTCCAAGAAAGCGATCGTGAACGTCCAAAACGTCGATGACGAGCGTTGTTTCGGGTGGGCGGTAACCTCGGCCATCTGCGAACCAGATGGACCGTCTAATCGAACGAGTTCGTATCCAGATTGCGGCGAGTTTTTAAATTTTAAGGACATTGAATTCCCTGTTAGATTGCGCGATATTTCTAAATTTGAAAAAAATAACCCTCAACTTTCTATAAATGTATACGCGTTGGAAAAGACTTTTCAAAACGATATTACCATATATGAAGTTGTGGGACATCTGTACTATTCGCCACGTATAAAAAACGGACATATAAATTTGCTACTTCTAACAGATGGCGAAGGTAATAACCACTACTGTTGGATCACCAATTTGTCTAGGTTAGTTTCGCGGCAAATAACGGCTAGGGAAAATGCAAAACATTTTTGTAATGGTTGTCTAAATTACTTTCGCACCGATGCCCATCTGGAGAACCATAAGCTTTTTGACTGTAATCATGTGTGCACAAAGTTGCCTACGGCAGAGCCGATCACGGATAAGTGTGGGGAGGTGAGGCCCCAGAACATTCTTAAATTTGATAATTATCATAAGCAATTGAAACTGCCCTATGTTTGCTACGCAGATTTCGAAACCGTTTTATCACCTGTCGATGGTGGGGATCAGGAGCCGGATCGCGAAAGACCATATACGATCAAAACGTGCGAGCACAAACCGTATTCTTTCGCGTATTATTTGAAATGTTCTTTTGATGATACTCTATCCAAATTCGAAATTTATAGGGGCGAGGATGGTGTGGACGTGTTTGTTGAGCGTCTAGACAGAGACGTTCGCGCCTTATATTCCAACAGTTTAAAGCATGTTGTACCCCTCAAGCCTCTGGCTCCGCAAGAAATTCAAAATTTTAAGGATGCTGCTTCATGTCATATTTGCAATCGTCCTTTTGGAGAGGGGGACGTAAAGGTTCGCGATCACGACCATTTGACCGGAGAATATCGGGGAGCTGCCCATTCCAATTGCAATCTGAATTATAAACTTCCAAATTTTATTCCCGTATTTTTTCACAATTTAAATTACGATTCCCACCTTTTTGCCAAACAGTTAGCTCAAAATAACGAGGAGCTTGATGTCATTCCGGAAAATAAGGAAAAATATATTTCATTTGGTAAACGTCTTTGGGTAGATGAAGTCGTTGTTGACGGAAAACGAAAAAACGTTTATATGCAAATTCGATTTTTAGATAGTTACAGATTTTTAAGTGCTTCTTTAGCATCGCTGGCCGCCACATTATCAGATGATCAGTGTGTTGAAATTCATAAGCAATTCGGACATGACATCAAATTCGAACTGATGAGACAGAAAGGTGTGTTTCCCTATTCGCATCTGGATTCATTTACAAAATTAGACAAGCCGGAGTTGCCCACAATCGCTCAGTTTTATGATCATTTAACCGAGACGCATATTACTGAGGTCGATTACGAACGCGCCGTTAAGGTCTGGAAAACTTTCGAATGTCAAACGTTGGGCGACTATTCCGATGTTTACCTCAAATGTGACGTGTTTATATTGGCAGACGTTTTCGAAAACTTTCAAAAATTTTATAAATCAATATAATTTAGATCCGGCGCAGTACTTCACCGCCCCCGGTTTAAGTTGGGACGCCATGTTAAAATATACGGGGGTTGAGTTGGAGCTGTTGACGGAAATGGATATGTTTCACTTTTTTAGAAAGGGTATTCGTGGAGGAGTCAGTACTTGCGTCGGGCGAAAGGCTATTGCCAACAATACATTTGCGGGTAACTATGACGCTTTCAAACCCACTTCTTTTATTGTTTATTTGGATGCCACGAATTTGTATGCTCATAGTATGAGGCAGTTTCTACCGCAAGGTGGTTTTGTTTGGTTGACTGACGACGAAATTGATAGTTTTGACGTATTTAAAATTGTGGACGACTCAGATACTGGGTACGTGTTGGAAGTTGACCTGCGGTACCCCGAAAATTTACATGACGATCACAATGACTTTCCCTTTTGCCCCGAGCTATTGGTGCCTCCACAGGGAAAATTTAAAAATGCAAAATTAATTCCAAATTTGTATGACAAACACAATTATATTATTCACTACAGAAATTTGAGGCGATGCTTAGAGGCTGGTTTGATTTTGGTTAAAACACATAAAATACTTAAGTTTAGACAATCTCCTTGGCTCAGATCCTACATCGATTTAAACACAAAATTACGTAACAAGTCTGACAATGAATTTCATCGAAATTCATTCAAACTAGCTAACAATAGCGTCTTTGGTAAAACCATGGAAAACGTGGACAAAAGGGTTCTTGTAAAGTTAATTAGTCATTGGGAGAAAATTGGTAATAGAATGGGGGCAGAAGCTTTGATATCGAAACCTAACTTTAAAGATAGAATTCGGTTTGGGGAAAATTTAATAGCAGTGGAAATGAACAGAACATCGGTTTTATATAACAAACCCATTTATGTTGGTTTCTCAGTTTTAGATCTTTCGAAAACGGTAATCTACGATTTTTATTACAAATTTTTGAAGCATAAATACGGCCGTAATGTGTCTCTACTCTATTCGGACACGGACTCATTCATCCTGGAAATTTTCACTGAAAATTTTTACGCCGACATGCAAGAGCACCTTGATCTCTTTGATACATCAAATTACAAGGATGGTCTGCACGGAATTTCGAGAACCAAGTCCGTTGTTGGCAAATTTAAGGATGAGTACGCGGGGGTGGCTGTGTGTAGCTATTACGGGGTCGGTGCAAAAACATACTGTGTAAACGCTGTTGGTAAAGAAGACAAAAAGGCGAAGGGAGTTAGAAATAGTGCTGTTCGGAATCACCTCACCACCGAAATTTATAAATCTGTAGTCGAAAACAAGAGGGAAGTTGTAGTTTGTCAGATGTATGTGTTTCGTTCCCGTTTACACACTATGTACACCGAATTAATGAATAAGGTTGCGCTTTCTTCGCGAGATGATAAACGCTTCCTTATTCCTAATACTACCAAAACCTTAGCGTGGGGTCACCGTGACATAGATGATTACAGTCGTCTAGACAACTTGCTGCGCATTGCCGAAACGATGGTGTAGCAATATGTTCGCGGAACAGTATTCGTTATTACTTAACAGCAGAGGTCCTACACGGCTTTCTTGTACTTTGTAGGTTTAGTTATTGTATATAGCAATTATAGTATAGGTTAAGAACACTAGCTTGTATGATAGAGGTAGTAAGTTAAATTTTACAAAAAATCTGATTGTTTGGGTCCGCATTACCAAGTATATTTGTTATTTAACACTGTAGTCACTCATGTTTAGCATTTACAATAATAAATTACTGTAAAACATAAAAAGTTTTTATTTAAAGAAAATAAATGGTAGTAAAACAAAAAAGTGTTTTATTGAAGGAGTTCTATAGAATCATAATAAGTTATACAACATTGTTTTTGGATATCCAGGAATTGTGACGATTATCGAATCCCAACCACTTTACGTAAAGCTGATTACCCTTCTTCTTCAACACCTTTTCTACCAGGTATACGTCAGAGTGTTTGGTTTTCTGTAATTCGTGCTCGTAAAATCCACCTTTGATTTCTTGCCCTTCCTGATCGGTGAGTCTGTAGGTGGTAGGATTTGTAAGTCGCACTGTGGCTATTTTGAATATTTCGTTGCTCCAGCTGGGTGTGTAGCCTTTGCTAAATATCGAGCGATATTTACTAATGCGTACAGAATCTCCTTTATGAAACTTTTGAGGTGTCGGATCTACAGTTTTTGTGTGGCTGTACACGGTGTGTAACAGACGTTTGGCATTTTTAAGATTAACTTCAGCCGGCCTCATACCTGTTGTGCTATGCCTGGTTGTGTTATATTTGCTTAAAAGTTGGGGCAGAATGTCCAACCATTTGTAGGACCCTTGCAAACTAAACTGCTTCCACATCATGTTCTTAAGGGTGCGGTTACATCTTTCTATGATGCTGCTTTTCATAGTTGAATACGTGCTGTAATGATTGATCTTGTAACGTCGCATCAATGCTTGAAAATCGCTGTTATAAAATTCTTTTCCCAAATCGGTTTGTACGTTTTTTGGAGATACCTTCATATTAGCAAGAACTTTTCGCATAGCTGCTGCTACATCTTTTCCCGTTTTCCGTTTTACCGGGAGAGCCCACAAGTATTTAGAAAACGCATTAATAACAGCTAAAATGTATCGATAACCTTTATTGCTTCGTGCATATGGTTGCATCTCCACCAAATCCGCTTGTAGTAAATCATGCAATCCTTTGAGAATCACCCGTCGTCTCTTGAAATTTCTTCGCGCTGGTTTGTGAAGTTCTGCAACTAGATCCTCCTTGGGACTCATTGCCGAATGTTGCTGTATCGACTGCTATGGGACATTTAAGCAGCAGTTGCACGTATAACTTAGTGTTTATGGATTCGAATTTCAGTTTATCTCCTCGCCGCAATGTCTTACCGACAAGCGTGTCGTGTTTGATGCCGTTGATGTGTGATACTACCAAAGGTCCGTTGACTTGAACACTTATGATCTCACCGATCGTTAAAGGAAAAATGTACTCATTATTACCGAAAATTTTGGAATATCCGCTTTCATCATAACCACGCCCCACTAGCAGCAGTGGTACTTCTATATGGAGTTGGTTTACATTTTGAACTTTCATAAAGATATGTTTGCGATGAGAACCGTAGCGCGCGCTATGGTAGTGGCGTCCAAATTTGTCTATGGGCATTACTCTGTCGTCTAACACCTTCTGATCGTAATTAAATAGGTACTCTGCTTTTGTACTCGCCTTAGTGAATTATTTTTGCTTCTCGTAGAGCTTGGGTGATGCTTACGATTTCGTTGGAATGGCCGGTGTGCCCCGCTACCTGAGAGGCTAGTAATATGAGCAGACGATCCACTAATGAATTTGGATCTTTCCAAGGAACAAATTCCACTTTTTTATTGGTTACTGTTAATAACCCCCTTCCGGTACGCTGCACTCTCGATGCGGCTCTGGTAGGTTGTCTAACGCCGGAAGATGTACTCAGGGGGCGTACTACTTTTATATATTTCGAGCCGGCGTTACCGCTTATCCCTTGGGTTGGATCGTAGTTCTTACGATTTGCGGCGGACCGGTTCACTATGTCTTGGCAATTGTCAAGATCTTTGGTTGTATAAGTCAACGGTTTTTTTTTTGAACATTAATTCGTAAAAGCCGGGGGTGCCTTTGTATACTATTCTATTGCCGTGATCTGTAATACCTAAAGCTGATAATTATATGCACTCAAAAGTACGAAAATATGCGCATATATATGCATACATTTTGTTCAGTATATGCACCCAAAGTTATAATATATGCACATAATATGCTCTATTTTTTAAAAAAATAAGTAGTATTCTAAATAATGTAAAAATTTCAATTATTTTGTATGAGTATATTTATTTCTCTAATTTTTATTCAAAGACGTCATTCATTTTAATGTTTGACTATATAAACATGGACTGCCAACACCAACTTCACGTTGTAAGCAACATAAAAATGAGATTTTCCCTAACCCAACCAGACTGTTATTCACCCAACACTCTTGAAATGGATTTTGTTTTGGCCGATTTCTTATACACTGCTTCTATGGGAGAAATGGAGGTTGCTGGCAGTCTATGTTTATATAGTCAAAGATTTTAACAGGAACTTCCCATTTCCTCTGCTCATTTCGATACGCACACTGCACTTCAACGGCAGAAAGTGAAAGTATATATCTCAGTTGTAGTACTTACATAAAAATTTTATTAATAAATTTAATAAACTAGTAAATTTTACAAAAAAAATTCAAAAAGTTCTTCATACATTACAAATTATTGCTAAATATAACCAAATATGCAAAATTAATAAAATATGCTTGCAAAATATGCAAAATGAAACTTGGCTTAAACGATTTGTTTTCACATAATTAGTATACATATGCAAAAAGTTTTGTCGGCATATCAATTATACAAAATATGCATTTGCCATATAATATCAGCTTTAGTAATAACCATGTCCTGACCCTCAAAAGTAAGCTGTTTATTTCCAATTGCAAATTTATCAGTGTCTATGTCCCATCGAACTCCATAGTGGAGATCGTACTTGCTCTCTGTATCTCGTATCATTCCCTCGATATATTTTCTAGCTAACCCTGAGAACTGTTCCAGGTATTCCCCTAGAACTTCCGGTTCCATCATTTGTCGCACGGTTTCCCTAGCCTCTGCTACCGAAGTTTCAATTGCCGCTTCTTCTTGAGCCTCCACCTGTTGCTCCTCATCCGGTAAACTCTCATACAATACTTCTCTGTTAAGAAATCTAGGTGTGGATGTTACCAACGTCGAAGTCGACGGTCCGGGAATGGCAATGTCGGGGGTTGGCGCTCGTACGGGGGTTTTACCATTTCTCGGACGGGGTAGGATAGATGGTGTGGACACTCGTCGTTTGATGGTTCTCTGCATGGGTTCTACTTCTTGCTGTATTGTTTGACCGCCTTCTTGCTTGATGGATGTTAGCAATTCCGTGAGTGGCTGGGAAATTGGTTTAAATTGCTCCGCAAGAGCCGTCCGCGATTCGGCGATATCTGCTTTTAAAGTTTCATATTTCCGCCTGACAGCCTTTCTAGCTTTAATAAGATCGCTTACTAACCGTTTGTCCATATTGCTATTACTCTCGTTGTTCGCAGACTAATAATTTGTACAGCAGTGGTCCATGCCTATATAGTGAAATAACTGTCAAACCCTTTTCTATAACGACCGGCGTTGATTTCGCTTTCTTTGTCGATAACTAAAAATCCATGATCTTTGATCCAACAGTGGGAACATAAGTTTTTAAACTTTTCGAATGACATGTCTGTGTTTACATGATCATCGTAAATGTGTTTAAGATTGGTGTGGTCTTGCCGGAATACGATTATGATATTCGCATTATCTCGTACCAGTTGTTTCGGGATTGATGAGTAAGTCTGACAGAGGTAAAAACAATCTATATTTCGATGACGTCCGAAACTAAAATAATCTCTAATTATGCTTTGAGTGTCGCATGCCACATCATCAAACACAATAACAGAATTTTCTTTCGCCTCGTGTGGTTTGATAACCTCACACCCCTCGCTGAATTCGTAGAATCCGATTTCTTTTAGTGACTTCAGAAGTATCTTCAGAAATTTGTATTTAGGTTGGTCAAGGGTTTTGGAATACAAATACAAGTTGTGAAACCGCACCCCATTGCGGTGCACCAAAAGACTGATCATCGCATTGGTTTTCCCAGAGCCGGACGGACCAATGATCAAACCCCTTTTACATCCTATACCCAGTAAAGTGCCGTGTCGTCTGAACCTCTGTGACATGGAATTTACTGTATGATTTACTACCGGCAGCGAACATTTTTGTTTCACAAGTTTGACGTTCTTCATCGTTTTCGGACGGGGGCGAACTAGCTTCTAACCGCGCTGTGCTAAGTATATATCTACCCCTTTGAGCTTCACATCGTCAGTCGCTCTTCGACGAGCGTTTCTTTAAGATGAGTTATACTAGACGTAAAACTCGCAGTCGTCGTCGAACCGTAAGACGGAAAGGTCGCGGTTTGTTGAACACCCTTATTGACAAGTTGCCTTTCGAATTACATATACCAGGTTACAAGTTTTGCGGACCTGGCACTCGTTTAAACAAACGACTTTCTCGAGGTGATCGAGGAAGAAACCCTCTGGACGAGGCTTGCAAGCAACACGACATCGCATATTCACAATCCAGCAATCTTTCGACACGTCACGCGGCGGATAAAGTTCTTGCACAGAAAGCTTGGGAACGCGTTAAAGCAAAAGACTCTACTCTTGGAGAAAGAGCGGCAGCTCTTGCTGTTACAGGGATTATGAAAGGGAAAACCAAACTCGGCATGGGAGTCTCCCGGAAACGGAAGCGTACAGAACCCATTGCTGCTATGGAAACACCCCGGAAACGAAGACGTACACTACCTATTGCCGCGCAAAAATTTGGTACGGGGGTATCTAGAAAACGGAAGCGTACACTACCCACTGCTGGTGTGACGGTCCCCCGAAAACGAAGGCGTACATTACCTATTGCCGCACAAAAATTTGGTACGGGAGTATCTAGAAAACGGAAGCGTACACAACCCACTGTTGGTGTGAGAGTCTCCCGGAAACGAAAGCGTGCACTACCTATTGCCGGTATTGCGCAAAAATTTGGTACGGGGGTATCTAGAAAACGGAAGCGTACAAGGTGTAGTAGGCGTAAACGTATTGGAGGCGCGGTCGTTTTTAAATCGCGAAGGAAACGCCGAATTCGTTCTAGAGTAGTACCTGTTCCCAAGAGAGGAGGTATATTGCCGCTTGTACCCATACTTGCTGCATTAGGAGCATTGGGGTCTCTCGGAGGCGGTGCTGCAGCAGTCGCTAAAGCGGTTGGCGACTCAAAGGCTTCTAAAAAGGATCTCCAGGAAAAAGAGCGAAATAACAAAGCTATGGAATCCATTGCTCGAGGAAAAGGGCTATATCTACAACCGTATCAGTCAAAAAACTGCCGTTGAAGCTACCACGCCGAGCGTTGACGAACATCGATATTGCACAGTACGTTAAACGCTTAGAAATTCCCCATTTTAGGGGGATATTTATGCGAGATGCCCTACCTGACAAAATTCGTCAACGAGAATGTGGTGTTACTAACTTAGACGATGATGTTGGACCTGGCACACATTGGACAGCCTAAGTTAAAGCTGATCGATTTGTTCTGTATTTCGATAGCATAGGTCGCTTACAACCTCCTCCCGAATTAGTAAACTACTTTCGCAGCGATGGTAGCAACAACACAATTATGTACAACTCTAATAGATATCAAAAACTCGCATCATACACATGTGGACATTTGTGTCTCAAATTCTTATATAACTTTGCGAAACCGCTTTTGTCGTCAGTTTAAGTGCCGCGCTTCATCATGTCCAGTATATTCACTCTTACGGGAAATTCATCTGTTCTTACTGCAAATTTTGACCCTCCCATTTTCTTAGGCGATGGTAGCGAATACGTCTTGGGATTGTTAAGTTTCGAAACCTACTATACTATTCCAAACGTTAGACCTCCCAACAATGAATTTCATCTTGTTGGAGAACCTCCTATTATTATACCGGAGGGAGCATATGAAATTACCGACATTGCTGAATTTTTACATAACCAACTCGATTCTGATGTGGGTGTTAAACAGGTACTGCTACGTGGAAACAACAGCACCTTAAAAACCGAAATAAAGTCCACCGTTCCAATCGACTTTCAAAGCGACAATACTATCCGGGACATGTTAGGCTTTGAGAAAAAAGTTTATGCTGCAGATAGGTGGCACACAGCTGAACATGTTACGAAAATTTTGGACATCAACTCGATTCTTATTCATTGCAACATCTCCGTTGGTTCATATAAAAATGGTAAGCCCGGCCATATCATTCACCAATTCTTCCCCATAGTACCACCCGGGTACAAAATAGTGGAAACCCCTAACCCTGTCATCTATCTACCGATCAGCACGAAACAGATCACTAACTTAACTATTAAAATACTAGACCAATCGGATAATCCTGTCAGTTTTAGTAAGGAGACCGTTACGGTAACATTACATTTAAAGAAACTGTAATGGGTTTTCGATTCACCACTCCGTACCACCCCTGCTTTACTTCCTATAAGAATCGTCGCCCACACCCTAGTAAGATCAGTACGGCTTCGTCCACCACGCAGCTAACTAAAGCAAACAGAGACTTCTTGCGGTCCTTAGGCTTTACAATAGTGTAATGAGTATTTTAAATATTGGAGAGCGAGTCCTCGTCGACACTTCTATCATTAGCAATCAATTGCACACACATCAACCGTATACAAACCGTTTTGACTATAACGATGAAATTCGAATTCCAATTCTCGAAGATATGTCAACTCTTCCCGGCCTGAGCTATCTGTACCTAGAGGGAAAGTTGCGGAAGGAAAACGGTGAAGTTACAACGGCTAAATTCCTTAACAATGGTTTGGCTCACTTATTTAGCGAAATCCGATACGAAATCAATGGCGTCGTTGTCGACTCTGTCACCAAACCTGGTATTACGTCTACTCTTAAGGGATATGTGTCCTACAGTTCCGCTGACGTTAAAAAGCTTCAAAATGCAGGTTGGTTTGCCGGCGGCGATCCTCCCATTACCGATCAGGAAGGTAACTTTAGTGCCTGCATACCGTTGAGAATGCTGTTAGGATTCGCCGAAGATTATGGTAAAGTAATACTTAACATCCGACAAGAACTCGTATTAATTCGCAGCAATACCGATGCCGACGCCGTATTCAGTGCTACCGTAGGGGAGACGGCTAAAGTTACGATTGAC
This sequence comes from Agriotes lineatus, assembly GCA_940337035.1. Lineage (NCBI taxonomy): Eukaryota > Metazoa > Arthropoda > Insecta > Coleoptera > Elateridae > Agriotes > Agriotes lineatus. The sequence goes on from OW679200.1 coordinate 140,983,456, forward strand.
AAACTATATTGGAAGGTTCCTCATATAACTCCAGGTCTTGCTCAAGAATTAGCCCTGACCAAATACATCGATAAAAATATTGACACTCAAGTCGCATTTCGCAACTGGCAGCTTCATATCATACCCGGTGTTCATGCTGTGACTCAACATTCTCACGCTATCGCTACAAGCACAAAATTACAAACCCCCAGATATGTCATCGTAGGGTTTCAATCAGGTCGTTCGGGGCTAATCGCTAAAGACAATGCTAATTTCGATAAAATTGGTCTTACTAATTTCCGAGTTTATCTGAACACCGAACGATTCCCATACGACAATTTACATAACAATTATGCACTCAATCATTACGCAACATTATACGACATGTATTCCAAGTTTCAATCATCTTATTATAGCAAAATCGATGAGCCCTTCTTCTCCCGCCATGACTTTGCAGACAAGGCGCCCATTGTTGTAATCGATTGTTCCCATCAAAAAGACTACCTTCATGCAAACGCTGTCGTTTTTCGTGTTGAATTTGAAACTTCCGCTAACGTACCAGCCAACACAACTGCGTATTGTCTCGTTCTTCACGATCGGGTTTTTACTTACAACGCATTGTCAAAAGCAGTTAAACAACTGTAATTTCGCAAAACACTTCAGTTGCACCTCGACTTTTAGCGTAACTAGACCATGCTCCCTATACCTAATACGATGAAGATCATTATCGATATTCAAGGTTTTAAGACGTCCGATAAGCACTTTACCCCAAAAGAATTGGCCTCCTACGACGGTACCTCAGTATCTCACCACATTTTTAAACCACCTTTCGCCCTCCATTCCTTAACACCTCATTTACAACAACAAGCCCGCTGGGTAATGACTAATCACCATTGCATCGACTGGAATGAGGGATTTACTCCAGCATACATGTTTCCTGCAATCTTGCGACGTCTTCTGCAAGGTGCCACCGAAGTATATGTGAAAGGTCGACAAAAGGCAACGTTTCTACGCCGCTTTACTACCATCCCAATCATCGAAGTGGAAGAAAGACCGGCCCTCACCCCATCACAACCCGCTTGTTTATATCATTCCAAACCGATTTGTTATTGCCCTTTATCTAACGTGTGTCATATTTATAATCACTACATAATGGAATAAAACAACCTTTTTAATTTTTATTGTTTTTTATTTGTTTACAATATATATAGTTTAACTACATGGATTAAACATCTACGTACTAGTGGAAAAGCGTTCTACATAAATTGTCTGCCTATGTTCGGCGCACAAGACGTCTCGCAGTACTTCATCCATAGTAAGTATCCTCCGATGGAACCGCAACCTATCCACACCTGCATATTCCCACCGTCCTTTTCGAGCTTCTCGATACGCATACGTCCACGTATGCAAATTATAAATCTTATTCTTCGAGTCGTCAAACTGCACGCTCTTCTTCATTTTCCTTCCTCTCTATAAAGACTTTTACTTCACACATATGCCATTTTAGGCCAAGACTATCCATTAAATCTACAAGGAGGCCTTCATTTATGGCTCCGTCTAAAAATAGTTGACCGACAGCTGCACCATTTTTGTACTGTTTTTCTTTTTTATACAACTCTTCGTCACTGAATCCGGAACGTCCTAATCCATATATGACTTCGTGCGACGCTTCAAAAGCTAAATCCTTTAACGAACTCACTAATCGTTCAACCGCACTAGGTACGTCTCTTGCAACCGGTCGAGCAGCCTCTCTATAATTCATCCACATGACTACACTGCCAACTGACGACCCAGGGCTTCCACTTCGATGTCGCACTTTACCATAGAACTCGTGAACGTTAGCACTTCCACCATACACGCAGTCTTTTCAGAGTTCTCCTCCAGCTGATCCACTACAGACCATACATTTACTAAACAGTCTCCACAAAGGTTTGCTACACCCTTCACTATCTCTTTATAGAAACTCTCAAAGTGTAACGCTTTTAATTATGCGAATCGCACTTCCACGAGTTTCTGCAATCACCACAATTCTTCTACAGTTTCGCTCGCTAAACGCACCTCTGACAAGCCCACTTCCTCCAATTTGATTATTTTCCTTGTCTGGATCGCTTCAAATACAATCCTCTTCTTTCCTATTTCCAGAGCTGGCCACTCACCGTCGAGAGAATAGAAGTAGTTGGAAATCACTCCCTGATTTGCAATCAGGGCTGTCCACTCCCATTCATTTAACTGCACCCAGTCATTTTTGGCACCCCGTATTATAATACTTGGGTTAAATTGCGAACTACAATCAAACCCTACACTCACGTACTGAGAACTTGATTTATTTAATTTGTACGTCCTACTATTCAGAAGTTCTGGAGAGAACAGTGGTTGCGGCTTTCTTGCTTTATTACTCTGAACTACCTCGATAGCTTTCAACAAGGCTTCCATTTCTGCACGACTATCGGATGCTACTACCCTTGCAGACTCTTCTACGCGCTTTTATTTTCACATTTCCAAGGTTATATGTGGTAGGAGGTGAGCGTAAACGCAACCTTGAAGTCATGTTTACTGCACTACCTTTTTGGACTCAACAATTATGGGAACCTTGAGTTGAAATTCCACATATAACATATTTGGCTTGACTGCCCAAAATTTTAGCATATCACCCTTTTTTAATGTCATCCCAATCATTTCGCGAAAGTTATATGACCCCAACTTGTTGATATAAATTTCGGTATTTTCGGGATAAAGTAAGACGTTTGTTATTTCAGCTTCACGGAAGGGAATAGTATATTCGATGTCACCATGCGGTAGGATGTACCATCTATCATCATTGACGGCAATGGATACTAGTTGTAAATCTCGTTCATAATATAAAGGCTCGCTTAGCTCTTCAACCACAAACACCTGCGGGTGTGACGTGGAATTCGCATGCATATGTTTGCCAAATTTATCGATAGGCATTGCTCAAGCGTCGAACTGGATATGAATACTGAAAGCGTGGGCTTCTACTTATAAAATATCAATAATCATAGACGTCGCTAGGAGTGCAATAAAAACACAGACCCCTTTATATACATATATTTAATTAAGCCAACAATAAGTAATATACACTACATCCCCATCTGCTAGCCGAGCGAGAAAGCGCTGGATGGGGACCTCTACATGCCGCCGCCACCACAGGAATGGGTCACCCTCGTATGTGGTGGGTAGCGTCCTCAGGAGGGTCGACTGCCATAGGCGCTCGCTTCCAAGACTCATGGAATAGTCTATTGTTACGGCAGCCTGGAGTTGACGAGCTGATGGAGGTCTCGGTTCGGAGGTGATGAAGTATTCAAACTCCTTGTAAAATGTGGGAGCATCTTCAAAGAGCGCATCAACAACAATATCAGGCATGATGACTGGTAGCCGTGGTGGAAAAACGTTACGCTTTATATGTGAATCTCAAGGTAAGACCCTTGACCTTCTACGTTCCCATCCTTGACTACGCTCCTATATTAAGTTGCCTGTTTTCTGTAACAGTCATCATAATCCTCCAGCACCTACCATAATCATCAAGCAGCTATGGCAACTAACTTTAAGAATGCAGAACAATTTTACCGTCATTTTCGCCGGTTTTTGGCTAGTTGCCCTCCAGCATCCTCTCAACGGTCTCTCCAGGCAGTGGTCACAATGGAGTACGCCTTGAACCTACAAGGAGAGACCCTAGCGGAGACGACCACCTTACGGACGTGGCCTGCAGTCTTCGACGGATCGTCAGCTGTGTGGTGGCAGACCAACATCTTCAAGCCAGTGGACCGGTACCTAGGCCTACTGGAGGATGGGGAAGTTACATATATAACTTATACTTGGAAATAAATAAATATATTTTAGAAATATTTCTGTGGTTTTATTTTAAAGTTTCGAGATTGTGACCTTGAATTGTAGAATATAAAGCTTTCACAAACGTGTGCGTAGTTAGTTGCCATCATGAGCTCAGAAGCACGATATCCAGAATTTGGGAGCTACTCCAAACGGCTACGAACATTCGGCGATTGGAGTCGAGGTCAAACTCCAGAATCGCTAGCAAATGCCGGTTTCTTTTGCATCAGCGACACGATTAATTGTGTACAGTGTTTCTACTGCGGAGTTCAAATTTCTGGTTGGGAGCGCAATGACAAACCCCTATCTGAACACCTCCGTTGGTCACCCAACTGCAAAATTGCCAAGGTCTACCAGCAATTACAAACCATCGAAGACTTGACTTATCAACTTTTCGATGCGTTGCATGTTTCCCCAGGAGTAGATGTGGCTGGCAACAATGGAACGGGTGCGGCCGACAAAACAAAAGGTTGCTGTTGTCATAAGTGATGCAAAGTGCGGCGCCAAACCATTCACTAGTTGCCATCGACTTGTTGAACATGCTACCAATACAATTTTTGGTTGCTCTCGCTGCAGTTCATGATGGGATTCTCTACGTCCTTCAACCGCCGCGGTGCAGTTCAGCTTCTTTCGCCTACAATGATGGAGTGCACAACGTGACGTGGCGTAAAATGGATACCAGTTCCTTGACAACTATTTTTGTTTTTAAAATACAAGTGAACAACTTTACTGAACATAACGTTTTAACGTTCAAGATAAAATACCATTTCCCTTCATATGCGGTAGATACGAATTGGCAAACGATTTTGCTAAAAAATAAACCTGATGTCTTGAAGAAGCTGCTCTCGCCCGCGGATAATTCCTGCTGTATATCTACTATTGTTTTAAGCACTATTTTATTCGCTCTAATGTGTATGTCTGTAACGTATTTCTTAATCTGTTGGTATTATAATCATTTAGTCTAGCCACTACTGTAATTACTCTTTGTATGTGCGTCTTAAATATAACTTTTTTTATTAAATTATGTGTATCTTTCACTCTACGAAGGTGCTCTGGATGAGTAACCAAATCCTCTATCCGACTCGATGGTCTAGAGGTAAAGATACCCTCGGCTGCAGATTGCGGATATACAGGGAGACCTAGGTTCGAATCCTAGTCGAGTCATAATTTAGACATGAAGTATCCTAGGCGTTTACTTCATGCCTAATTTTTTAAATAAATATGTTAAGCGCAGTCTGTTCTAAGCACTACTTAACTCTTTCTATGCCCTTGGCCGTAAACGCGATCTTGACCTTGAATTTTTTTAAAGTAGCCTCAACCTCGAACGCGGGTTTGACCTTGAATGTGGCCTCGCTCCGAACGTGGCCTCGCTTCGAACATGACCTTGGGCTTGCACGTGGCCTCGCCTTGCATGTGACCTTGGGATTGAACGTGGCCTTGGCCTTGAACTCAAGGTCAAGTGGTGGGGGGAGGTTCCAGAACCATCCACTTCCCTCTACTCATCTAAGTACACTCATCTAGGTTATGTGCGGGTTTATATAAGGATATGTGCAACTGACGTCTACTTATGTGTCTACCATCAAGCAAACCAGGTCATTTTAAAATAGTGTTTTACTCGCTTTAATTAAACGGAGAAACTACTAAGAATCGGTTACTTAAGTATTTTAGCTGACTTTCATATATCAAATATTGCACACTCCCTTTCTGAATCTGATTCTTAATGCTTTCTCGGAATTTTTAATAATCTGCCATAATATAACGTTGACGAACAGGTAAACAGAACTTGAGATTTATTTAAAAAAAAGCTATTCAGCCGAGATCGGAATCGTCTCTAGTCAGTAGACATGTGGCACTGTACTTGGGGGTGTCAGTACATCTATTATTACAAACCAAAACAAAATGAAAGCAAGCTGTTGCTATATAACTACAGTAAAATACTGTTTCGAACTAAATAACAAGCTTAGATATACTGATTGGTGAATATCTGAAAGTATATAAAATCTAAAATAACTGAAGATAATATTCAGAAATACACCTGATTCAACAATTTCCAGAATTACACGCGGTGACAATAAATTTACTAAATCGTATGCGTAAAATCTTAAAGTTACTACTAAATCCCCATTTACTACATGCAGTAAGCTTATTCGGGGTTCAGTAGCTCATCGAGGTAGGGCGGGCCTTAAACTGAAATCAGAATAGCCATTCGCTCGCAGAAGTCCAATTAATTGAACCTTGGAGGATGTGTATGAATATAAATGCTGTTGTTATTGGTTAGAGCGCTACTATGGCACTTTAAATACCTGCGATGGAGATGTGTCACCACAGAAAACCTACTAGCAATAGAAAATGTGTGTGATAATCGGTTCCAAGATTTGCACTTTTATCTCATTTCTGAACTTTAAAATCCTTAATTAGCTGCAAAACACGTAGCATTGAACAACGCTTTAGAAATTAAAATAATACAGACATTCTAAAAAATTTGACTAATATAACATTCATAATATTACACTTGAACCGGTCAGATTTCGAAAAACTACTTCTGAGAGCAGACGTGCGCTGCGAAATTATTACACAGGGGACAAGTACATGGCAGACTGAAGGCGCTACTGCACTACGAACGGGAATATGCTCCAAAACTTATTTCACAACGGCAACTACATATAAATGCATAGTAAATTTAGTAGAAATTCCCACGGACAGTAAAAAAGATGCCAATTATTCAAGCACATCGTAAAACACTTAAAATTAAAAGTAACATGCAATAAAAAAATAAACTATAAATTAAACTTAGGTGGTTACAGCAAACTGAATTATGCAGAAAGACAAGGAGAGGTACAGCCTCCGAGTATCGTATAAGCTCATAGCTCGAAAACAGAGCAAAACCGGAAGTTCCACGGACTAAACGGTGTCAGTGCTGCACGTGCTGTGGAGAAAGACTTTCTCTAGCGTTTCGTTTGAAGAATGGACAACGTCAGTTTAAAGATTACGAGCATTCCGCGTGAACCCATCCGCGACGCGTGTAACGTTTTCTTCGAGGGTGCTTTGCATAATTATATCATATATAATGCAACTAGTGAGTTCTTGATTAACAAATAATAATTTCCGCTTACACGAGATATAACGAACGAGCGTAGAAACAGAAATGATTTGATAATTAAGAAGCAACGAGTTGCATCCGGCTAGATTATATCACCAGTCAACAAACAGCATTTTAACAGTTTATTTATAAATATTAAAATTACAGTTAGTCTGGTTGCTATGACGAATGTGCTTTCAGCAGATAACGCGATGTTTGTGAAGGTATTTGATTATCAGTTATTAGTCAAAAAGGTATATGATTATCACCGTTGCTATGTACATTATCACAAGTTAGTACTTGCGTAACTATGCATTTTTATGGTTTTTCATTGGATGATGTTATAGGGAGTGGTATAATCTAAGATAAGTGGTTTTGTTAAATGAACCGGTTTCTTCTTTTCGTTAAATATAAGATGTTGAATTTTTAACAACAGTTAATTAACTACGCACCAGACATAAAACAGGTTGTTGAAAAATGGGTAAACAATCATAATGCTAGGGTGTAATTGGTGGTTTTAAGATATTTATAACTGTTGTGTTAAAAGTTTTATCTTCATCAGTGTTGTTATAGACTCTTAACTAAATTAATTTTAGTATCGTTATGAGCTTCATTACCGCACTCAGTGCGGTAATGGATATTACCGCACTCAGTGCGGTAATGAATAGATATTACCGCACTCAGTGCGGTAATGAATATTACCGCACTCTTTTTGTATCAAGAAATACATTGAACCAGAATTTATTGATGAAGATAAAATATTGAACAATACACGTTTGCTTATGGCACTTACCGCGACTCGTTTGATTGCCGCAAAACTCGGCTCACCGCCTCGTTTTTGGCAATCAAACTCGTGTCGTTAAGATGCTCATAATCAAACTTGTATCGTTAATATCTATTAGTAGCCAGAACTTGGACGGTATCTATATTGGACTGACATATAGAGAAATACTTCGTATTAAGTAAAGCTTTCCTTCATATATGTTGCTGTACCATAAGCATGGTGCTCTACTGCTATTATAATTTTATAACACAATTTTCCCGCTTTTAAAAGATTGACAATGGTTATTTGCAGATTGTCAGTAGAGCTGCCATTTCACGTAAAGGTTATTTCTTTTAAATATTTGGATTACGCATTCGCATATGAACATGCTACGGACCGAAAGTGCCTCCTTGAAGGTTTCGTCGATATCGCTGTAGCTTAACTACTTCTAACGCCGTCGTAAATTTTGGGTTTTCTAATAGTACATTATACATCAAAGGAGGGAAAATCATGATTTGTCAGGTGCGACCCCCGGGAGTTACAAATACACCGAGCGAAAAATCGAATTCTGTCCTGCCGTATATACACTATTATATACGTAGAAGAACTAAAAGCAAGCATTTTCACAAATAAAGCATTACAGTAAATCGGAATCACACTGCGATATTTGAGAGCCATTAAACTGTGTTTATGTTAGCAATATCATGATCACATACACTGTGCGATGCAAGTTTTTTTGCATTGCTTCTGTTGAAGTACCTTGGCGTTGGGGAGAAGCAGCGAAATGCTTAACGTCTTTCTTCAGGTAGGAAATAGACTATAATGGTGAAGAAACAGGCAGATGGAATACAATCCGTATTTTCGAAAACCGTCGAGAGGGGGGGGGGGGCGAGAAGCCTGTCATGTTCTAAATGGTTAGTGATAAACACGAAACAAACCAGATGTGTATTGTTAGGATTCTTGAAAAATAATTTTCCTAAAGAGGCCCGAATATAGAAGCAGATATATTTTTCTTGACGGAAAACTCCAACTGGAAAGATGGATACTTAAATCTACTAATTATACGAATGGTACTATAGCTGTGAGTACTTTAATCCTAATTGAGGTAACTGACCATGAAAGTGTCTTATCTATTAAGCCTTTTCTGCAAATGGATAAAGCACACCACTAGAAAGTCGTCGAAGGTTTAATAGAAGAAACTTCTGAGGAAACAACTTTTCCAAACAATTACTTTTTATCACAACCCGCAACATCAATGACTTCGTCTCTCAAACAGCAGCAGCAAAAGGCTTACATTGTGTAGAACAACTGCGTTATCGATTGTTAAATATAATTTATATTATTACATGTTTTTATAAAATATATTTAATATTTGTTAATGCGAATTAAGAAACGCTTTGTCACAAAGTAAAACTTAAAATATAAATGCTAACTTTTACCTTGGTATATGATTTTGTTATATACCACTCATGGCTGATACTTTTGCTAGAGTATATGTTGTCATTCTTTCATTAGTATTGCTGTAGAAATACCACTCGACCAAACTTCCTTTTAAAACAATACCGCTCCAGCTTGGCTGACGGGATATTCTAAAGAAAATTGGTCTCGTGAATCTCTACAATGGTATCGACAGAAACATGTCAAAGCACACTTACCAAAATATCCACCACTTATGATATATAAACCGTTCAATAGTTATTTGCCAAGTAGGTAGACATGGAATTTTGTTTTTATGTTTAAGAAAATTAAAACTCCCTAGAATCTCTTTCTGACACTTTGTCAGAATCAGCTGTTATGTACAGGAGGCCCACGAAAGTGTCTAATTTGAGGTTAAACGTGCAATGTTGCCAGTGCTTTCATACTTTGTTTGCCACTAGGCATAATATGTATGGACATCACCGTTATGGATACCTATCTGTCAAATTGTAATACTAGAGCAATATGCCAAAAGTAATTAAAGGTGACTGGATTGCTGATGCAGTGTAGCGTTTTACACCACAATATATGTTGGTATAATTGAATAAATTAAAGAGTGTTGATTTTATAGTTTTAGAGTATATTCACATAATATATACACATAGCACTTAAGAGTAACGTCTGCGTTGTTGGATGGTTATCGTTGAGATGATTCTGTGATAATACTTACAAACTAAGTTAAAATTTGGTAGGCTATCTGCAAGTCCCGTGGGGGTGTTGCAATAGCCAATGAAACGTTCGGTCACTTTTGGCGTGGAAACCTAAGATTTTGCGATTCCCACGAGCACGTGCACTGTCGGCAAAGGTTTTATTGGGGGTGCAAAGTGCCATAGCCTCTTAGAGTAATAAAGTAATAAACCTAAGAACTGCATTGAACGTGCTTATGAATAATTTTGGCAAACTGCACAAAACCGTGAGAACATTTTGAATTTAACTGAAACGTTGCAAACTACAAAAATACATCTATTTAATTAATATTAAAACTAGAGTCCAACATTCTCCCCCCTATTGAAAAGTTGGTTTTCAATTGATTAGTGTTTTAGTCACTTGCACTGTCACTTATGGGGAAAACACAGACACTTGATATTGGGCGCTTGATTTCGCCGCTTGATGTGTGAATGGTGACCACGCGATTGATGCCATCCTTCTCTGGATGGAGTTGAATGATTCTTCCCATTGTCCACTCTAGAGGTTGTGAATTTTATCCTTGATGAGCACTAATTGCCCTAGCTGTGGATTGGGGCCAGAAGATTTTCTCCATTTTGAGCGTCCCTGTAATAGCGTGATGTATTCCTGGCTCCACCGTTTCCAGAAGTGTTGTTTCAGCTGCTGGATTCGTTGCCACTGGTTTAGACGTCCAGTCATTGTATTGGTTATATCCGGATGCGGAATTTGGCATGATGAGTCCCCAATTAGGAAATGGTTTGGTGTTAGAACGGACAAATCGTTTGGATCGTTGGACAAAGGAATTAAAGGTCTGGAATTGATTATGCCTTCGATTTGAATCAAAACAGTATTAAAAAGTTCAAAAGTTAAATTCGAATCGCCTAGGATACGTTTGAGATGATTTTTTACTAACTTGACAGATGATTCCCATAATCCACCAAAGTTGGGAGCTCTTGGCGGATTAAAATGCCATTGAATGCTCTTATTTGTTAGTGTGTTGATGATTTTGTTTCCGTTAAGCTCTGACTGAAATAATGTCGATAAGGTTTTTAATTGATTATTGGCACCTATGAAATTTGTGCCGTTGTCCGAGTATAAATCGGTAACCGTGCCCCTTCGCGCTATAAACCTGTCAAGGGCTGCCAAAAAGGCTTCTGTAGTTAGATTGCTTACAAGTTCAATATGAACTGCTTTTGTTGCCATACAAATGAAAATTGCAATATAAGCTTTGACTAATCTTGAGCGTCGACTCGTGTTTTCTTTGATAAAAAAATGGCCGGCGTAATCAACACCAGTTTTGATGAAAGGCTTACCTGGGCTAATACGACAACTCGGCAAATCACCCATTATTGGGGTATATGATTTCGGGTTAGCGCGAAAACAAGGAATGCACTGTTTGACACAAGTTTTTGTTATAGATTTGCCAGAAATTGGCCAATATTTTCGTCTCACCGAAGCAAGCGTTGTGGCTATGCCTGCATGTAATAGTTGCTTGTGTTCGTTACAAATAATTAATTTGGTTAATGTGCTTTTGCTGGGCAAAATAATCGGATGAATTTGATTAAAAGAATAATTTGAATTTTTGATTCGCCCACCAACGCGAATTATCTTGTTTTCATCCAAAAATGGATTTAAATATAACAATTTGCTTGATGGTTTTATGGGTTTACCTTTTAATAAGTACACGTATTCGTCTTGAAATTCGATTGGCTGTATGGTTTTGATCAGGGCTGTTTCTGCATTTTCTAATTCCCTTGTTGTTAAATGACCAGTTAATTTGGCCTGATTAGTTTTGTGTGCTAGACAGTTAAATTTAAATCTTAATAAAAGAGCTGCGATTCGCTTTAATGTGACATAAGATGAATATCTTTCGATTAATGAATTGTTTGTTTCAGTAGTGATTAAAGCAATATTTTTGAAGATACGTGCTTCTGGAATGTCTATTTCAGTATTCGTTATTTGTGTAGGCCAATGGTTAGAAGACTTGTTTAACCACAATGGACCATTCCACCACAGATTGCATGATTTTAATTGTTTCGGATTTATTCCACGTGAAATAATGTCTGCAGGGTTGTCCTGCGTGGGCACATAGTTCCATTTAGCGTTGGGCAAGAGGTTTTGTATTTCTGTGACGCGGTTTGCCACAAATTGTTTCCATCGGTTTGGAGATGCAGCTATCCATGATAACGTTATCATTGAATCGCTCCAATAACATTCGCGATTGATTTTTACATTTAAAGAGGTTTTGACCTTTTTTGCTAAATTTGCAAGTAGTAAAGCACCGCAAAGTTCCAAACGAGGTATTGAAATTGTTTTCAATGGCGCAACACGTGATTTTGCGCAAATTAATTGCACGACAGTCTGATTGGAGTTGTTTGTAGACTTGATGTAAATACACGCTCCCATGGCTGATCCCGAAGCATCAGAGAAACCATGCATCTCGATTAGTTTTGGATTATTGCATAAAACATGTCGCGGAATTGAAATTTGATTTAACTCGTCCAATTGTGATTTGAATTCTGCCCATTGCGTGTAAAGATTTGACGGTATTGATTCGTCCCATGATAAGTTTAGTTGCCACAGCCGTTGCAAAATTATTTTTGCTGTGACAACACATGGACCCACTAATCCGAGAGGATCGAATATCTGTGCAATTTCCGATAGAATTGAGCGTTTTGAAATGCGTGATTTTGAATTGAGTTGAATCGAAAATTGCAATGAGTCTGTTTTGTTATTCCATTGAATGCCAAGCGTTTTAGATATGGCTTGGTTTTCTAGGCTAGCGAGATTGATTGGTGTTTGATGATCTGATTGTTGAATTGACCTGTCATTAGAGACCCACTTTCTGAGTGTGAAACCTGCGGTATTGAGAATTTCCGTTGTTTCTCTTTGAATTTGTTTGATTTGTGTTAATGTTTCACCAACAGATAAAAGATCATCAACGAAAAAATCGTTTTGAATAATCGAGCTTATAAATGGGTGTGAATTTTTAGTTTCGATTGATAATTGATTTAATGTTCGAATTGCTAAAAATGGTGCGCTAGCTGTACCATACGTTACTGTGTTTAGAGTGAATGTCTGAACTGGGTCATCTGGGTTGGATCGCCATAAAATATTTTGATATTGCCTTTGGCTCGGTGTAATTAGGATCTGCCTGTACATTTTTTCGATGTCTGCTTTAATTACAAACTTGTGCTGCCGAAAACGAATTAGGATTGATAGCAAATCATTCTGTAATGCTGGGCCGACAAATTGAACATCATTTAACGATTTACCTGATGAAGACTTGGATGACCCATTAAAGACTACCCGGAGCTTTGTGGTTATGTGATCGTCGCGGATTACAGCATGGTGAGGTAAATAATAACAGCTTGCGATTTGATTGGTAGCTGCTTTGGACATGTGACCTAGGCTAAGGTATTCATCCATGAATTCGGCGTATTGTTGTTTTAACGATTGATTTTTTAAGAGTTTGCGTTCTAATGAATAAAAACAGCTTAATGCTGTCGAATAGGAATCACCCAGTTCATTTGGATTTTCTTTAAAGGGAATGGAGACTGTGAATCGTCCCGTTTCATCTCGAGTGGTCGTTTGTTGGAAATAGTTTTCGCATAAAACGTCTTCCTTTGACTGATTATTAGACTCGTTTACGCATGATTCGAGGGTCCAAAATTTCTCCAGTTGCGTTTGAACTTGTTTGTTTATAGAGCAATTGCTTATGATTTTGTTTGGAAAGACTGGATGTGTAAGAGGACCAGAGATGATCCAGCCTAGTTTGGTTTTTTGAATGATTGGCTGATTGGAGCCGCAATTTATTGCTTCGACACATAGTAAATTCCAGAAAAGATCTGCACCGATTAAAACATCTATATCTGATGATTTATTAAAATCTGGGTCAGCAAGCTTAATGTTTTCTGGGATATTTAATTGATTTCGATTAAAAGAGACTGTTGGAAGATTTTCCGTGATTTTGTCTAGAACTAAACAACTGATGTTTGATTGAAAATTAATGTGTTTTGATTTAATTGTGACAATGGACCGGTGTTTGATCCTGCATGATGCTTGATTAATTCCGACTAGCAGCGAATTCGTCGCTAGTGGTTGAAGATTAAGCTTTTTGAATAAATTGCTAGTGATCATACTGCATTGCGATCCAGGGTCTAATAATGCACGGCAATTTGACCACGTTCCGCGTGAATTTCTAATTTCAACGATTGCAGTGGCTAAAATGACTTGAGCGGTGTTGAAATTAGAATGGTATGCTGCTACATGTGTTTCTGGGTTCGTTAAGTTCGAATTTGTTTGTTGATGTGTTTGAATTTTAGTTGTAGCTTGATTACTGTTGCCGAAATGAAGGAGAGTGTGGTGCATCTTATTGCAAGTGCGACATGGAATTGACTTGCAATCTTTGGTAAAGTGGTTAGCTCTTAAACAATTAGTGCATCTTTTTGAATTTTTAATATAGTTGAATCTATCTTCAACCGGTAGACTGATGAACGATTGACAGTAATAGATTTTGTGAGCTTCTTGACAATATGGGCAGCTTTGATTTACTATGCCCGCAGCACAATTAAAATTGATTTGTTTCGTGAATTTATTGTGAGAAGCTTTGGAGGGTTGGTTTGAATATTCTTTTGACGAAGTGTCAGGTTGAATTTTGTGTGATAGCTTTGCACGTTTTATAAGAAAATTACAAAAAACTTCAGGTGTGGGAATTTCAATTGAGATGGATTCTTTTTCCCAATCGCGTTTTGCATCTGTGTCTAACTTCTTTGAAAGCAAGAGAATTAATACTCTATTTAATAGGTTACTGCTTGAGCTGTCTAACACTTTGATGGATTCTAAGTGATTCGATATGTCGTCTGCAAATTGACGAATGCTGTTTAATTCCCGTTTTGGAGATTTAACATCTAAAAGCCCTTGAATATGCTCTAATATAGTGCCCTCTTTGTCGTCAAACCTATCGCATAATCTATTCCAAGCAATTGTGTAATTTTGGTCAGTGACAGAAATTGATCTAATTACTCTAGCAGCATCACCGATTAATAAACCTTTTAAATATTGAAATTTGTCTACAAATGAAAGTGATTCATTGGAATGAATGAGTGATTTGAAAAGATCGCGATAATTTGCCCAATCAGTTTGCCTTCCATCAAACGTGTTTAATTTCAACTCAGGTAGCTTAAGTTTAGGTGTCTGAAAGTTAGCATTAAAACTGGCAACAGAAGTAGCACGTATTGTTTCGCTTTGTGATATTAATTGTTTAGCCATAGATAGCGCTTTATAATAAATTAACTCGAAATGCTCTCGCTCATTGGCTTCGGTCGTTAGATCGGTTAAAGGGACAAGTTCCTCGATTTCGCATTGAATTTCGTTAAATTTATTAATTAAAGGTTTAGCATCATCATATCGCATTTGGATATCTAAGGAAACATTATCTTCACTTACAGAAGCAATGAACGTTTGAAATCGTTCTAAGTTTGCAACTATTACTAGGCGTCGGCGTTTTAATTTATCTAAAGCATTGGCATCTGTTAAACTCATTTTGATTCAAATCCGGCAAGTGAGGTAAACACAAAATAAAGGTTTGTTTTGGGGACTTACCGCTGTGGTTATATTGTTAAGATGACTTGGTGGACTCCTCGTGAACTCGTGGGGGGCCTTAGGTGCGCTGTAGGCTGACCGCTTCCGCTGCCGATTCTGAGGTTGGTCGCTTGAATGGATTTACTTCACAATTTTTGCCCGAATTTGTTGTATTAATTGTTTAAACTGTATCCGGCTCGAAGGACCACATGGATTGTTGATGCAGTGTAGCGTTTTACACCACAATATATGTTGGTATAGTTGAATAAATTAAAGAGTGTTGATTTTATAGTTTTAGAGTATATTCACATAATATATACACATAGCACTTAAGAGTAACGTCTGCGTTGTTGGATGGTTATCGTTGAGATGATTCTGTGATAATACTTACAAACTAAGTTGAAAGTTGGTAGGCTATCTGCAAGTCCCGTGGGGGTGTTGCAATAGCCAATGAAACGTTCGGTCACTTTTGGCGTGGAAACCTAAGATTTTGCGATTCCCACGAGCACGTGCACTGTCGGCAAAGGTTTTATTGGGGGTGCAAAGTGCCATAGCCTCTTAGAGTAATAAAGTAATAAACCTAAGAACTGCATTGAACGTGCTTATGAATAATTTTGGCAAACTGCACAAAACCGTGAGAACATTTTGAATTTAACTGAAACGTTGCAAACTACAAAAATACATCTATTTAATTAATATTAAAACTAGAGTCCAACAGTGCCAAAGTGCCAAAACTGGAAGTAAGTTTACCCCTGTAGCTGAAACTGAATTCAAACAATGTATACAAGAGCAGCCAATTTGCTTACACAAATATATTGACTTGAAATGCATACAAAATCAAAAACAATATAAGATAAAATAGGATTAACTCCTTGAACGTTTAATGATTCTTAAATACACATGTAAACCAATAAAACAATCTACAGGCAATATAGCTTGGCGCTACTCGCATGTGCATGGTAAACGTATATAAATAATATTTATTAAATCAATGTTGAAGATAACATTGAAATATTTGTCTTTAAAGACGCAGATGTCGATATGTCTTAAGACAGCCCTGTATTAAAGTCGACCCTGTTAAAATCGAGGGCGATCAACACACATATTAAAAGTTTCTGTAGCACATCCTTTCGCGCTTGTAAAAGCTTATCACAGCTAAACGCAGACCTTTTCTATATCGAATTACCGATTCTCGAAATCGCACTGAATTGCATCATCCATACTTTGAATGGCCGGATGTGTGACCCGTCTTTGTTACCGCATAAAAACTACTTTACGGCAAAGCATGAAATCGTTACATTACAATATTAGGACATTCTCGTATCGATTGCCCCAAACCCCGTTACGATGGGCTGTAACAAAAGTTATCGGCTAAAGCTGCAGTGGTAGAGGTGGTTCTTTACGATCGTAGGTTAGGGCTACGATCCGGTAAACTAAATACAGATGTTAACTGTAAACGCCACCACTTTTCTATCGGAACTCTGTTCACTGCACTAAATTCAAAAATTGTCCTTACATCTTGTCTTATAGACTTGGCGGCGTTCGGACGGCTGACGTCACAGCTTCAATGGGCACAATGGAATTTGCTGGCACCGCTAACTTTGGCTTGATGCACACAAATTTAAGAAAAGCCCTACTTAAAGTGAACCTGCGACTGTTATTTTCTGGCATTGCTAGTGATTTCTTTACAGGGTGTTTACAAAATGTGGTACCAAATTTTAGGAGCAGATAGTTCTCATCAAAATAAGACAAGAAGTTCCTATAAACATAAGTCTGGAAGTGCGTTTTAAGGAAGCTACCAGCCCGAAAATAGTAATAGAGAAACGCATTGCTACCACCTGAAGCAACGGGTTTTAATCTTTAGGTTCGCTTTTCTCGAAAACTACTGCTGTCGCCCATTCCAAACCAGAGCACCGTTTGTATGTAAAATAGTCTAGCCTTTCCTATTATCTAACCAGAATTGACTGAAATTTTAACTGTAAAAATTATGAAGTAAAACATCCCCCGACCCTTGCATACGATACCCATTTTGAACCTCCTACCGGCTTGTTTTCAATGTCATCTAATTCAACATACAAAATCGTGTAAATCTAGCAAATTACAACACACTTGTTTTATCTATACTATTTTAATTAAATAAAATTAGTGATTTTTTATTACGCTTTTTCCGGACCTATGTTTTTGGAACTTTTTGTCTTATTTTAATGAATACTATCTATGTCAAAAATGTAGTACCCTTTTTATAAACACTCGTTATAGAGTAAATTAGTAACCCCGAAACTTATAAAATCGCTAAAAATAATTCAATAACTAAAACTCAGGCTAATAACTAATTAGAAACCCTTTTTATGTTAACGTTTCGTTTTATCCCGTATAATGGCTTTCCGTCGTACTCCTAAGTGGTGTCGACTAAAAAGATTTTCTTTGTTTGTTGAAGCGCAGTCTTAATATTAATTTTGTCACCTTATTTAAAGTAATATTGAAAAAGTCGATTTTTAGTAATAATAGTAATAATATAGCATCGTGTGGCTTGGTGTATGCAGCTAGGTGTCAGAGTTTTCAGGTTTCGCTGACGCTTCTCACGGCAACTAGGATCGGTGGCTTAACGTACCTAGGTAATACTGCTCCCTGCATTGTTACTAAATAAGTAAATACATTTGGAACAGATAATGAAAGAGAACAATAAAACCACATCCAAAGCCAGACTACAACAGCAACTACTGCTGCAGCATCATATCTGTTGCTTGCAACGTAATAGACTGAGAAGCCATCACCTCTCTGAGAGGCCTAATTATTTGCACGCCCCTGGCTAAGACTCTCCGGGAAAGCTCATTGCTGTAGTTCATAAACTCCCTTCGTTGATACACCGTTGATGACGACGCCTAAAGGTCAAGGCTTGTAGGTACATAAAAGTTAGCTGAAGTTATAAAGTTCATATGCTCGCTGCCGTTATCAACACAAGTATTAGTTTTTCTCCTAACAATATCAGGCGGGCTAAACGAAATTATCTTCGGTATCTTCGTCGCTCACGGTCTGAGGGTGATTATTGAAATAAATGTGGCTCGAAAGGCTCTTTATGAGTAGGGAGAGGATAGTCCCTGCGGTAATTAAATGATTCGAAGGAAATGTTCGTAAACTGGAGGTCTCCGCGGTGTAATTCAATTAATAATCAAGTACGTAAGCATGCGTTCTTCGTGACAGTTTGACCTTTAATTAAAATTTAACGGAATTGCATTTTAAGTGCTGAATCAAGATTAGTCGCTAGCGTAATAGTCTCAGACCACCTATTGGCGTAAATTGTCTAAAATTACTCCTAGTGTTCCTCATCGTTGACAATGGAACGAACACTTCTATTAAAACGTTTATTATTGCGATGTGGTTGTGTCTAAATAAGTTTCTACAAAAATATAATTTGCAGGTCATCTACATTTACTGATTTCTTATATTTCAAGAAATAAAACCTATTGAGGTGGTTCATATAGTATCTTATTGTTTTTTTATTAGGTTGCTATTTCGAAACTGTCTCGTTTAATTTGAAAATATATCATATTTCTTCTGATAGACCACCACCCAGGAGTAGTAACGTCCTCCCAAATAATGTCCTCACAAGGAATATGATTACTTGTTCACAACCACAAATTCCAGCGAATAACTAACACAAAGTTAAAATAAGTTGGTCAACAAAGCTACTTCTAAATGATGTAGAGAACATTAATGTGTAGCTAACCTGCACAGTAACATAAATCTTTAAATAAGTAAAGAAAATTCAGTCAAATAAAGACAGACAATTACTAGAGTTTCGGAGACAGTTAAAATGGAGAGTGCAATATGTTGAATTAAATACACACTTTGGATAGACTCATCCTCTAGGCTAACTCGAATTCTAGGCGATTATAAGCTTATTAGTAAGAATTGGGAAAATGTCTTTTTTCTATAGCACATGTTAAAGTGTGCTTTTATCAATTCAAAACAAAAGGTCAAGTTTTACTTTAACAGCAAGGGTAGATAAAGTAGCACTTTAACATCAAGGATAGATAAAGTAATTTAATTTTCTAACTTTTGTTTAAATTAAATATGACAGCTTCGTATCATCGTAGCAACCCAATCTAGCTACTGACATTTTGAAATGTGATTGCCTGTCCTTATTTTCTTATTAAATTGTTAAAGTTCTTGCTATAGAAAAAGATATTGTATTATACACGACGATAAAGTTATTTCTATCCACTCTTGAATCATTAACGTCTCGACTTCGTCTCGACGTTAAACGATTCACTCGTGGATAAAATTTAACTTTTTCGTCTTGTATAATAAATTACTATTATAGCTACTAAATAAAACAAGGTGGGCGCATTTGCCATATAACGATAATGATGAAAGTAGGCAGCAGACTAAACAAACTTTACTTACCGTTGAACGCTTCTACATAGAACCAACCTAGTTAAAGGAACGAAAAGATATCGGTAGATCATGTAAATGACTATTTAACAATATTAATACATAACGATTAACTTTATTGAAAAATAATCCAACAATTAATATTCATCCTCAATTAAATTCAGCGGAATACTTCCAAACCACAACATTTTAAAAATTTTAACGCAAGCCAAACTTGGTTCACACAGTTTGTTGGTGTTTAGTTTTACGTAACCTAGCGATATCACTAAGGACAGAACATCGTTGCTAAGCGATATTTCGCAACAAGGCTATGTAGTTTTTGAGTACGTACATTTTTTTGTGATTATTTTGCATGGTGCCCAATATTCAGTGATATACTGCTGTTATTGGTTGAAAAAAGCAAATGTCTACAATATGATTGGCTTATATGTTATAGTGTTGAATAGTCATCTCAAATACCACTCGAAGTGGATATATTTTTAAAAAATATTTTGCCATTTCCATAGAAATTATTGCAAATTTCACTCAACAAAATCACATTTAAATGTCACTCGCCTTCGGCTCGTGACATTTTTGATATGATTTTGTTTCGTGAAATTTAAACGCAATAATTTACATGGAAACGGAAAAATATTTGTCAAAAATATATCCACTACTTGTGGTATTACCCTTCATCTCAAATACCACTCGAAGTGGATATATTTTTAAAAAATATTTTGCCATTTCCAGAGAAATTATTGCAAATTTCACTCAACAAAATCACATTTAAATGTCACTCGCCTTCGGCTCGTGACATTTTTGATATGATTTTGTTTCGTGAAATTTAAACGCAATAATTTACATGGAAACGGAAAAATATTTGTCAAAAATATATCCACTACTTGTGGTATTACCCTTGAGAATGCCAAAAGTAGAATTCAAATACCCATGCTTTAATGGAAACGACAGCCAAGAGCACATATTAAATTTAAAAACAACCCCAGTTAGGAGATTACACTAAAATGGACATTACAAAAATATCAGTTAGTTCAAAAGTCACCTCGAAGTTAAATTGCTGATATATAATTATTACAAATAGCTCTAATCTAAAGTTACTTACTAATATATGGGGTTCTTATCTTCAAGATAAACCCAGAAAGTTATTATAAGCAAATACAACAATTAAGCTGCGTTCGTTTGTTGCAACAGAATCGTAACGTGAAATCGTATGCGGGATTACATAAGCAAAGGAAACTAATGAAATAAATATTCACCTGAATCCGAACAGCGAAGACAGCCCTAATTAAGAAAGTCTCCTCAGATACTTCAGATTCTTAATCGTAATCCGCAAATTTATCACAAAGGCCCGTGGATAACGAAGCGCATTCATAACCAGACAAAATTAATCTCTCGTAAAAAGACAAACAATCTTAACACAGTTCAATAGACTACGTTATGTGAATTAATAATAATAATAATAATAATTCATTTATTTCTAAAGAAAATTACATTTTTTTCCACAAACTGGACAATAAACAAACGTAAAATGTAAAAGTATGTAATGTAACCACCCCAGGCTAAAACTTCAGAAATAAACGACATAACCGAATAAGCTCACAGAAGTTAAAACTTGTGCGTGAGCTATTGCTTTAATATCTAAATATTGTATGGAGATCAGTGGTAGTAATGAAAAATTTCGTTTTTTTTCCGTTTTAGTATACTGATTGGTGCTTAGTCTAAGTATTTTTTATGTCAATAAGGTCATGTATAGTATTTCTAGGCATATTTTGCATCCAGGCCTTAACTTTTGCTTTAAATGTTTTATTGTTACTGCAATTTTTAATTGAATGAGGTAGCATAGAGTAGATTCGTGGCGCAATATAGTTGTAGGAACGCTGTCCAATAGTTTTGCTGGCATTTTCAACCTGTGTTTGAGCATGAAATTTATATCGTGTATTATACTCATGTTCGATATCTTTTAAGCTATATCTCGTTTTGTGTTGTAAAACAAGTATTTTATAGCAATATAACTGACGGATATCTAGCAAATTACATTCTTTAAATAACACATCACTTGAAAATGTACGGTCTTTATTAAATATAACTTTTAAAAAATATTTTTGAAGAACTTCTAAATTAATCAGATGGTATTTTAATATGCCCCCCCAGCCAACAATTCCATACTGTAAGTGGGATTCGACCAATGAATGATAAATAATTTTTAAGAATTTAATATCCAATATTTGTTTTAGTTTTCTGAAATGAAATAAGATAGATCTCAATTTTTTTAAAATTAAATTTACATGTACATCCCATTTAAGATTTTGGTCTATTATTATTCCTAAATAATTTATATTTTTTACTTCCTCAATCTCGTAAATTGTTTTACCACCTCGAATAATTAATTTATCAAATGTTATATTTTTATTTACATAGCAACTAAAAGCTATAAATTTGGTTTTCTTAAAATTCACCGATAATACTTTTTGATCAAACCAGTTTTTTAATAATTGCAAATCCTTTTCAGCTAATATTTTTAATGAGTCCCACGAATCCGCAGTATATAGCACTACGGTATCGTCCGCAAATGCTGAAATATTACCCACGGTATCTAAACACAACAGATCATTAATATAAATAGAGAATAAAATTGGACCGAGAACTGTGCCTTGTGGAACTCCACATTTAACTTCTAAAGGGTTGCTCAGCTCATCCGCAATTTTTACATACTGTGTTCTGTTTTTTAAATAGTTTTCCATTAAGGTTAAAGAAATTCCTCGAAAACCCATAGATTCCAATGTTGATATTAATTCATTATGATTTACCGTATCGAAAGCTTTTGCTAAGTCCAAGAACACACCTAAAGCACATCTTTTTGCGTCTAAAGCCTTATAAATATTATCTGTTAGATGAGCAATAGCATTTTCTGTTGATATGCCCTGTTTAAACCCGAATTGTCGGTTTGACAGTAATTTATATTTATCTAAATATTTTAGAATTCTCTGCTTTATTATTTTTTCTGCTATTTTAGCTAAATTCGAAATAAGAGAAATTGGCCGGTAGTTGCCAATGTCTAATTTATCACCTTTCTTAAATATGGGTTTAACTACGCCCACTTTAAAGGCAGATGGATAAATACCTGTTTCTAACATTCTATTCATTATGTAAGCAAAAGGTACAAGCAAGATACAAATTATACAACAAAGGTTGCTTGATTATACACAAATCGTCAATAAATCAAAATTCAAAAACAACGTTGTGTGAAATTAAAATACGCAAATAATAATTTTACTTAAGCCAATAAGCCAGGATGGTTGTTTGTTATATATAAATCTTAAAGTACTAAATTATTATCAAAGAAACAATTGCAAACACCAAATGATTGGTCCAAGTTGAGCGATTTTAAATCAAGTGGATTAGTTTTGGTAAATATCTTGTTAAATTTCTGAGAGTCTGAAAGATCAGAATTATACCAGCAAAGTCACTGGGTTTTTTAAACTCTTTGGGAGACTGATAACTAGGGTGGAGCAAACACCATCGGACTTCGCAGCCCTAATATCTGATGATTTCTGGAAACCATTCATTGGTATGCACTACCTGGGGGCGTAAAGGTTTTCACGGCTGATAGAACGACTGTTGAGCCACTAAAAATCGCCCAGAATGGAAAATTAGTTCGCTGAAGAAACCTCAGAACCGCCCGTAGTGGCGGAGCCGGGATAAAACAACACCTACAGGTGGAAAACGGCAGTATGAAAATGCGAGAAACCATAAAAATTCTGCACACACCCAACAAGAAGCGCCAGTACACAATTAAGTTATGGTAAATAACCCATCCAGAATTTACTACGATGTTGGATGACGCCGTCTAGCGGCGAACATTCCTTTCCTTCAGCCGCAACCTGTGTAGAACCTCATTTTAACAATTTACGAGGTACCAAATTAAAATTTCCAAATTGTCTCCAAAATTAACGAGAAAATGGATAGCCAACTTGCTCCACCCATATACGCCTAAGGTGACGTAATTTCAAGAAACAGCATAGCTATTGGAAAGGATATAGGTATACCAAAAAGGTGATTTATGAAAGCGTTAAAAAGAGTTATTGCACAACAGCAGAAACCAATTTTCGCCGTCACAAACACCATATCAAATCGAGTAGGATTGACAGTGAACTCCAATAATACCAAAGCAATGTTTACCGGCAACAGTGAAGTGCAAATAAAGTATCAGCAACTGGGCAACAATAGAGGAGTATAGTATAGATACCTAGTTTTGAAAATCTTGTTCAGAAGAGAATATCAAACATCGAAGATATAAGGACCAAAAAGACAGGATGTGGAAAACTACAATACATCTCCA
This sequence comes from Agriotes lineatus, assembly GCA_940337035.1. Lineage (NCBI taxonomy): Eukaryota > Metazoa > Arthropoda > Insecta > Coleoptera > Elateridae > Agriotes > Agriotes lineatus. The sequence goes on from OW679200.1 coordinate 141,007,579, forward strand.
GATACGAAAAGACAGATGTACATAACACAAAGAAGTATTTGATATGTTCTAGAATCTGAACACTAGACCATATTATGTAAAGACACAACTAACTTAAGAACAGTCCAACGAACATAACAATGTTGGGTATATATCTCTAAAGAATCGGAAAGCAATTGAGTGGATCAGACACGAACTCAAGTCGTGAATGTAAGGGGGAGACGCTGTGGCACAGAAGAATATTATTATGCAGATCGTATATATTCCAAAGACCACAAGGACTACCGCGGATGAGTTGATTCGATGACATGAAACTAACTATGTTACAGTATCAAACTGTTGTAACGACACTCACAGGAGTGGGAGTGCCAAATGCTTAATCAAGTCCGGGATACGTCAACACTTACCCTGAAAATCTCACCAAAAAGGCTTAAGGGCCACACTCAGGGAGATGGGCGTGGTCCTAGAAACGGTACACCACAAGGCAAGCGTGACGGTATGTATAGAGTGTGACAAAATAAATGGGCGCCACGAGATTCAGATATAAAACCCACGCTTAACCGAAACTCGGAAGCCAAACGGGGCAGGATAATTGAGTACAAACTCTTGACTTCCAACAGTGTAGCGACAAGCGCACCGACCTACCTGCAACGCTTATAAACCGCTCTCAGGGCTCACCTTACATCGATCTTGACACAGTGACTGAGTCACCCTGTAAATAAGCATGCACAAGTACAAGGAAAAATCATACGTCAAATACAGTAAACAGATTTATTGGACCAAGTTCGTGACCAAAAGGTACAACAATGCCGACGTGGTCAGCGTACACAATAAACTCACAATTTAAACAAAGGCTAAACCTAAAAAAGGAAGCCCATCTAGGGACGCCTCATCTAAAAATGGCACTTAAACAGGTACGGGTAATGCAACGTATTCTGCGGCCGGCTGGCAGAAAACATGAACGATTGATTCAAAGATATAGGCGCGCTTGCAACACAAAGGATTAAATTTGGAAATTAGCGCACAATGTCTTGATTAGGCGACTGATAACAAGTATGCTTAATTTAACGTATTCCGAGGTGCCGGATGGCAGCAAATATGAAGGATTAATTCAAAGATATAGCCGGGCTTGTAACACAAAGGATTAAATTTGGAAATTAGTGCACAATGCCTTGATTAGGCGGTTGATAACAAGTATGCCTAATTTAACGTATTCTGAGGTGTCGGCTGGTAGCAAACATGAACGATTGATTCAAAGATATAGCCGGGCTTAAAACACAAAGGATTAAATTTGGAAATTAGCGCACAATGTCTTGATTAGGCGGCTGACAACAAGTATGCTTAATTTAACGTATTCCGAGGTGCCGGATGGCAGCAAATATGAACGATTAATTCAAAGATATAGCCGGGCTTGTAACACAAAAGATTAAATTTGGAAATTAGTGCACAATGCCTTGATTAGGCGGTTGATAACAAGTATGCCTAATTTAACGTATTCTGAGGTGTCGGCTGGTAGCAAACATGAACGATTGATTCAAAGATATAGCCGGGCTTAAAACACAAAGGATTAAATTTGGAAATTAGAGCACAATGCCTTGATTAGGCGGCTGATAACAAGTATGCTTAATTTAACGTATTCTGAGGTGCCGGCTGGCAGCAACCATGAACGATTGATTCAAAGATATAGAGTGCACAATATCTTATTTCGGCGGCTTGGCCTTGTTGCGTAGGCGTTGATCGCTATGAGCTGTCGGGCTCTAATTGCTAGAGCTGTCGGACGACAACGTGTCGTGGGTGGGTACATACGATGTCTATTGGATGCCCAATTTATTCGGGAAGAAACTGTGCAAAACCCACCTGGGCTACCACAAAAACCAGAGAGGCAAGATAGCTCTCTCGTAAGATAATATCTCTATCAAGAAGGCGGAACAATTAGCCAAACAGGCTCTCGGAAAATTAACGAGCGGCATCGGTCGTCGATGACGACACCACAACAGCACCCAAGAAGCACACCTTATCACTCACACAGCCCGCCGAGGACTCACACAATAAACAACGTCAAATCTTGCGGTAACAATACGGAAGGGGACGCCGCTGGCGTGCGTCGTGCAACACCGCCCATGCCAGATGCTAGCTCCCAACTGACGCCACGCGAAGTTTTTGCGCTAGACTCGCTGTGTTGCGACGTGTAGCTGTAGTCAATGAAATCGCAGATCCCAACGGGCGAGGCGGCCCGTGGACGAAAGAGAGACGGAAGTTTAAATTATTTAGGAAGATATCTCGCTTGCTCCCATTGACTGTGTTTTGAAATTGATGTAAACGGGACGAAACAAAGTGCAGCTGCAACTACCACGACACAGAGACCAGAGCGAACCTACTAGAAAGAGCTGCGTGCATGACAAATATTTAGAATTTTGGATGCAATTAGCTGAAGTACTATACGAGACAAGTAGCTGATGTACTATACGAGAAAATATGACTGAAAAGGAACCTGTATACAAACAAACTGGTAATTTTTGTACCAAAGCTACTCCAACAGGTGGCATATCGGTAAAATATAAAAATGGCCTGACAACTACTGTATCAAAGCAGCAGTAAACCGGTTCAAAATTTTAAGAGGTGCATATCCAAGTTAGTATAGACGTAAAGCGTAGCGAACAAGAAAATAGCTTGTGTACATTTAATGTATTTCAATAAAAAAATATTAAACCAGTGATTTATTTAATTAATACAGTATTATGAAATTGTATTTCTCATTAAGACCTAGTAAGGCTTTAAATACTGTATTGTCTTTCGAAGAGCTTCGTGGAATACTAGGCTTAATATTTTCTTGATTTTAGATCAGTGCTAAAGTTGCATAGTCAAGAGTAACTAGTAACACTAGTCTCAAAACTACGATACTGCTAACATATTCATATCAAAACTCTTAGTCTTGGTCAGAATTTGGAAAGGTTTTGAAAGAAAATTAGAAGTTTTGAAAAAAATAAGTAGCAACTTGGTTTGTCTGTTGGGAAAAGTTGGACAAAGAAATACAGGAACTCAGTAAGGAAAGGAAATAGTAATGATAATAAACAACATTTGTGCATAGCATTTTTACATCTTCGTGGATAGCTCAAAAATTCATTGAGGTAATGTGTGAAAATTGGGTAAAATTGTACAAAATGTACAAAAATTGTTGTCCCGGGCTGAAGTATTATGAATGTTCAAAATTAAATATGGTCAACAAACCCATTTATTAGTTGCATGATTAAGTTATTTTACCTTAATAATCTATCTCATTTTCTTCAAACTAACAGCATTTTCTTGTTTCAGGTGAGTGCCGTATGCTTCTTTAACTTACATAAAGAAATTTTGAGGTAAGTTTCTGTGTCTACTTCACTTGTCCCGTTGAAGATTCAGCTGCATAACCCTTTCTGACAGAAGTCCAAATTTGGACCCTCTAACTATGAAGCCGAATAAGCGGGTTATAGAAGGATTTCGAAGTTCTATTCAGTATAACAGTATTGATGTTGCTGCAACGAATTTCTACGACGAGGCATTGTTGTGCTGTAGAAGCACCCATTTTCGCAGTCAGCCGCGGCGTTTTATGTTAATTTGAGTCCAAAATTTGGTCATAAGGTCGCAGTAATGCTGATGATACGATAATTGTCAAAAAGGTCGCCGCGACAATCTCAGAAAAGCGAGAGTATCATTATGTCTGCCGACTTTCGTTCATAGTGACGATTCTGTCAAAATTTCAGAATCTGCATTGGGACGGAACAAAATCTCACGACAAATGTTTACCGATTTTTTCTGTGCAAGGATGTCAACATTCGAGGCACCTATAGGGCTCAGACTACGTAAAATGTTATGCAGTATCAATGTAACCTATTTCTTGCATACCGTTGTAGTCAGAGCCGGAGTAAGGATATGGTAGGCCCAGGGCTAAATTTTTTTAGAGGCCCCATTTCCATTTATGCAACGGGTACAAAGGGATCTAAATTATTAGAAACCGCACTAGATTATAACCTTCGAATCTTTTTGAGGCCCCCGAAATTCGGTGGCCCGGGGCTGCAGCCCCCTTAGCCCCCCCCCCTTAATCCGGCTCTGGTTGTAGTCTTAGCATCTCTACTTAGCCCACAATTTCAGAGTTTTGTGCCGTTGCAAAAATTCCACTCCTTACGTTGTCTTCGAAGCTCCCTCTGCTACGATTAAACTTTTTTGACCATCGTCAGACGATGGAGTGTGGTGGAGGAACTGTTTTAAACGCTATTTCACTAAAATGGATCCCATCGCTAGTCAAAACTCAAGTGGTTAGTTTTCTCCATTTCCAGAACCTATCGCAACACACTCTACTGAATGGGCTATAAAAACTTTAGTTTAATTCGAATATGAATGAAACTGACAATAAGATACAGAATGACAGGCAGAAAGATATTGCTTTCAAGGCGCACAAGGTAGAGCCTGGAATTTTTTTCGCCTTTCACCATAGCTTTTTGTAATTCCTTTAACATTATTAAATTTTTATTAATTTCTTCTATCCAACACCTCCTAGTTCTAAGGGGATTACTAGATGGATTTTAGACCTCTAAAGTGGCTCGTAACCCACTCGTGAGATAGCACTGTCAAGCTATGCCAAATTCGACATTAGCAGGTTAAGTTTTGCGTCAGTCTGTGTCAAATAACAAGTAAACCTAACCTGCTAACCTCGAACTTGACATAGATTGACAATACACTTCGGTACTACCGAACGTATAGCACGAATCACAGGCGACACTAATTATACATTTATTCTATCTCTCAGTTTTCCAATTTGTCAGTATGAGTTTTCACAGCTGTTAATAGAAAGTTAATGTTTTCTAGATATTTATTGAGTTGTTGTATAACATTTTAGTGGCAGGCGTGAGTTATTATTATAACACACTAATACCATAAATAATTATAACATTATTACATTTTCATTACAATTTTTAATCTTCCGTCTGCAGCCAATCCCAACCTGGACCTTTTATTTACTTCCACTGTATACATGAGCTTGTATTAAGTATACATGAATTCTAACCTTTTTAATGATATTCACATTAATCTGTTTTTCAACGCTGTTTTTGCTGGTTTAATTTTGTTTAGCTTTGTACGTAACCCAACCTGAAGCCAGCTTGTATGTTTTTTCCGTCTTTAACTAAAGCCGTGGCTATGCCAAATTTGCCTTCAGCGTATTGCAGGTTATTAAATCCTCGAAACGGTAATCTGGTTACTTTGCCTGAGATGCCTATTTTAATAATTAAATGTAATAGCCATTTCTGTTTGCATACATTTTCATTGTTAATTAAGTTGAACCATTGTAAGCCAGGGTAACCCCCTAATTAAGTATGTGGGTAGCTCAATTTATTGTATTCAGCCATAAAAAAAAATCAACGGCTTGAAACAGTTCGTACGCGGCAGATCAGTGCCACTTTAATCGTGTATTCAGTAAGCACGCAATTATGATGCCGTGCAGGGGTTTTGAGAAGTGACGATTGCTTCGTGACGTTATTCGCCATAGAGCTAACCCAGCCTGTAGCCAGGGACTTCTCCGCAGTATTCCTGGGGAAATTTTATACGAGTCATTCATATCGTATGCCACTCATTGGGGGTGTAGAGCCAACCTAATCTACTGCATTGCAGTTTTGCGGCACGAGCTTAAGATAACCCGCTACAGGAAGTGTTTGCAGGCTGAGCGATAAGCGTTATCCACATACCTCAAATAGTTTTTACAATATTTTGTCTTTAATTTTCATTTGATTGACTTCAACTTTTTTGTTAATATCCCTACCACAATATTACTTCGAGTACTAAAGGCTGTTTTCCCAGTTTTCTTATAGATTTTTCTAAAAAAATTCAAAACGTGAAGAAAAAATTTGCTTTATTATTTTTTTGGAAAAAATGGCTCAGTAGTGGATGTGAATTGTAAATTCATTTTACACGAATTTTTTTAAATTTTTTGATCCAATGAAAAGTAAGGACAAAAACCTGTAAAAACTATACACATTTTGACGATCGTGGGAGTTTTCCTTCCGACCGAGAGTATGTGGAGCAGTTTTAAAGTTTCCGAGAATTCGTGCCAACCGGTCCCAGCGGTCTGAATATAGAGCTAGCAACAGTAACCCTGCCTCATTTTGTGGTGGCGTCTTGACTAGATTATAAATTTGAATTTTGAAAACAGATCTGTGTTCTTAATCGTGCAAATGGAGCGTGCTACTAGAAAAAAGGACGGGAGTGCGTATAGAAAAATTAGCGTTAGACAACGTTTGAAACGGTAGGTAGAAAAACAAGTACGCAGTTGAAGCGTTCTTTTAGTTATGTTTTTTATAGTGAATAAATTGGTAGTAGTAATTAATATTTCCGTTATTATAGGAAATAATTTTTATCTTGCAATAAAATTAAAACGGTTTTGCTACCGGCCTTTTCACTGTAAAAAAAACAATTAAAAGAACTTTCATAATGTGCTGTCAACACCTTCCTAGTTTGCGTGCACTCTAGCAGTTTTTGAATAAGAAAGTAAGGATGGGATACGGAAAGTTCGTTCCCCACAATTCGTTCCCCACATTTCATACCCCACATTTCGTTCCCGGGATATTTCGTCTCCCCACATCTCGTACCCGGAAACTTCGTTCCCGAGCTAGCTCAATTTGTTTCCTAGATTACCGGGTGTTGTAAAACGAGTGCAGCGATCGGAATGCAGTTAGAAAAATGAAAGATATTTTAATTAATTAATTTATTATAATAAACCTATAAGAACAAAATAAATCTAAGTATCTTCCTTATATCTTGTATACGGTCATAATTGCTCATTCTGCTCAACTTTTCTTAGTAATATTTTGCCGTATTATGAACAATAAGGGTAGTTTACGTGAAAAGAAAATAGTTTTTGCTTAACTGTCAAGGCCGACTTGTTTTTGAAAAACTGAAAATTTTCTTAGAATTATCTACAAACCAAGCAAGAATTTTAATTCCTATAATATTTTTATTTAAAACTAAAAGTAAAATTTAATTCCCTCTTATAAACTCAATCCGGAGACATACTGTTCTTCTAATTTTATTATAATAAATCAATTAATTAAAATATCTTTCATTTTTCTAACTGCATTCCGATCGCTGCACTCGTTTTTCAACACCCGGTAATCTAGGAGACAAATTGAGCTCGGTCGGGAACGAAGTTTCCGGGTTCGAGATGTGGGGAGACGAAATATCCCGGGAACGAAATGTGGGGTACGAAATGTGGGGAACGAAATGTGGGGAACGAACTTTCCGCAAACCGGTAAAGATGGTAGTAAAATTTACATTTTTAGATCAAAGGCTAGGAGCCTTGGTCTTTCTCAAAATAACAATCCCTGGATCGGTTGTAGTGATGACGATGATGATTTGTAAGTGTTTTATTTCTTCCAGTGCAATATAATAAATAGTAAATTTATGTTTGTTGACCTTTTTTGTCGGTTGAAGTAGAATCGCATAATAAAAACTCCAAGGTATCCATAGCTGGGCGTCGGATAGTGGAGATTAATTATTTATTTAATCAAATCAACGGTCTAAACGATCATCATCCTTTCAGTTGCAATTTCTCCCACATGGAAATAATTGATGAAAAAAGAAAGGGTCTCATATAAATATTTTCATTCAAATGTAAAATGTGTAACCTTGAAAAAAATATTAGGACTGAGGATACTACCGGACCCAATATCGATTTAAATTGTGAGATTTCGACGGGAGCTGGACATTCGCAACAACATGCTATTTTAAATATTCCTCAGCAATTTCAACGCCAATATCAAAAAGGTCAAGATACAGTTTCCTCAAAAATGTTGGATTCAGCTTGGGAATGTATGGAGGAAGCCGGAAAGGAAGAGGCTCTACTTACACGTGAGGTTGGAGATGTTGACAGTGACGGTTTTCCTCTAATTACTGTAATTGCGAACGGCGCATGGTCGAAACGTTCTTATAAAACCAATTATTCTGCTCTATCTGGTGTAGTAAGAACAACTATCGTTGGAAGATGAGAATATTTTTTTATCATTATTATTTTAGGGTTGTATTGTAGGTGCTAAAAGCTGAAAACGTTTATATATTGCCGTACGAAATAAATGTTGTCCCATTTGCCCTAAAGCTACAGCTGGAGATATTCCAGCACCAACCCACACGTGCTATTAAAACTGGACTGGTACGTCAACATCGATGGAGGCCGATATAATTTTAGAGGGTTTCCGAAAAAGTGTGGAAATGCATGGACATAAATACACAAAACTAGTGGGGGATGGCGATAGTAGCGTGTACAAAAAAAATCACTAATGATAAACCTTACTGTTCTAAACTTTTGGTTCGTAAGTAGAATGCACCAATCATCTCCTTCGAAATTATTGCTCAAAACTTCATGAGTTGATAAAAAATAGGATGAGCTCTAGGAGTAAAGTAGTTCCAGTGAAGTTAAGAAAAGAGTTGATGGTACGCATCGAACGTTTGAGATGGGGAATTAAAAAAGCAACTCAGTACCGGAGTAAAGAAGAAATCGCTGTAGAGGATCAGATGAAATTGCTGACGAAGGAGATTACTAACTGTCCTAGGCATGTTTTTGGTGATCATCGAGAATGCGAACAGTAGTTTTGTAATGGACGTAGAGAAGGGGAAATCGATTTTTCTGCTGAAATAGAAGTTTGTGGACTTATGGACGATTTGGTAGCGTGTGGCAATAGACTTATACAAAATGCGTATAGCTTGTTATTAAATATGAACAATAACGCCGCAGAATGCTACAACGCAGTAGTAAATAAATTCGTGGGTGGCAAGAGAATACATTTTTCCATTACAGGTGCATATTCATTCAATTGTAAGGAAGACTATTATACAAGAATTCACAAAAAGATTTGTTTACGGAGCCTGGGGAAACACACAAAAACGTTTCTAACCCAAATGAAAAGAAGACGCTTACAACGGTTAGCAAGAAAACAACTATTCCCATCTCAAAAGATAAAGCAGCCTGCCCTTGGACTTGATGAGGACTACGGCAATGCCGATTGTGAGATTGAACTTGATGCTGAAACTGTGGCACTTCGAACAGCAGAGCTATTGTCTTATTTCGCTAAACCTAAAAGCGATATTGTTGCTATTGAGAGATCAACAGTTGGCCAAAGTTCAAATCCTCGATGGATAGAGGAGCGTGCCAATAGACTGACAGCCTCAAATTTTGATCCCATCGTTACGCGAAGAGATGAAAATAATTATGATGTCTTAGCCAAAAGAATGTTTTACTCGAATTTCCAAGGCAATATATTGCAATAGCTCACCAGGTAAACTATGCCTTAATTCATATAATGTCTTAAGTATCAAATGATAACTGCTTTTAAATCGAGAGCTCTTATTTTCAGGGTGGGTTTATCAAAATCTAGTTTGCTATCAATGACACTTAACGTCAAACCCGACTTTCAAAATTAATCAAACCAGGTAAACTGACAACTGTATCTCACATTGACATTTACTACTATTCAAATCACCTATGTAAGTACTAACTAAACTTTATGTTATCACTTTCAAAATTGACAGTTATTCAAAATGCTTTTTCAACTTATCTTAACAAACCTTAATAGCTGCTCATGCTTTCACTGCAAACACCAATCACTACTGGATCCTGTCATCGATAGACTGCAGCACTCAATGTCCAATTCACCAACAGCAACCCTTTTGATGGTCCGTGACTTCTTTCAACTACTCTTGACCTGTCAAACCAACTGCTCAGATCCCTAATTCCAGTCCTAGCTCCTCCTGGATGTCACCGTCACACGATCTACCTCCTGGTAACCTCCTTCTTGCTCCGTCCGGTCAAATCAACTCCCTTGGTTCCAAAATCCTGTCCTGGTTACTCCTGGATGTCACTGTTCCTGCTGGATGCCACGGCTCCTTCTGGATGTCACCGTCACATGATCCAAGTCCTGGTAAGGTTCTATCCTTTTATAAATTCCAATTGTAACTTTGTTCCCCTTTTTGCAGATAATCTGATGTCTCAAGCAACGTCCACAGAACACCCAAATCAAATAATAAATTGTAAAATACCTCTTCTAATATCTTGTACGTATGAATAAATCCAAATCCCCTCAACTAGTATAATGTCCTGTATTCTATATCCAATTAACTGTATCTGTAGCTTCTCCTCTAGCACTTGATGTCACAATATCTTTTCCATTTTAAATATTTCACTTTATTTTACCTCGTAGATTTGTTTTCAGCCTTTTTTTAATTTGTTATCACCAAAATTAGACAAATTAAGGCAGAGATTCTATTTTTTATTATACCAAAATTATTATAGCCAAATTACATACATGCTTTCTTGAGTTGTTTTATGTAACTGTTTTTAAACAAACTTTTTATATCTATTAGAGACAATTCTTAATGCACACTTCCTATTTTTTTCTAAATAATGCTATATACAGAATTTTCTTACCAAATACATTTGTCATTGTTACCTTGGTCTATTTTTATAAATATTAAATACAACCATTAAGTTTAATCCATTCCAATAAATATAACAATATTAAATGATTCACAATGAAAAGAACCCTTGTATCTTTTACTTTCCTTATTTATGTTCAAAACTTTATACCCATCAAGATTCAATTATTATAACTATTCAACTTTATTAGTTCATTTTAAATATTTCTTTCATATGCTTTAATTTCCTGCATCATGTATCATAACAATATCTACAAGGTGGGGATGTGGTAAGGAACCTCTGGCTAAGAAAGAATTTTGTAATAAGTTTAATTTAACAATTTCGGAATGTGGATCAGTTTTTGGGAGCAAGTCCAGACGGTAGAGAGACGACAGTTTAGTTGAAATTAAATGTCCTAAAAGGATAGCTAATATGAGTCCTGAGGAAGCCATCGATAAGAAGAAACTGTCTTATATGCACCTGAAAAATGGACTACCAACTTTAAAAAGGTCGCATAAGTACTATTATCAGGTACAGGGACAACTGGCAATAGCTGACAGACAGCTCTGCTATTTTGTTTTGTGGACGCCTCACGGTTTGCTTTTGGAAAAGTTTTGTTGCTAACGTACTTCACATAGCTACACCTATAATTAATTTATTAACCTCTCAATTTTAGATTTTTAGAGATACTGATTTTTGGACCAATAAAATGCTACCGAAGTTGATTAAATTTTACAATGATCATATGGCATTTCTTTTGAAGAAATTTTAAAAACTAGATAATTATTTTAATTTTAATATTATGTTTGTTTTTGATTATCCATACACGAGGGGGGGGGGATAACTTCCGGGTTAGTTACTATATTTTATGTTATTTGTCAGATCAGTAAGTATTTTTTTTATTTTCATGTACAACCACCCATTACGCCCTACGTGGTCTAGGTGAGGTTGATGATTATAGCAGATCAGAATCCAAATATTGAAAAATGTATACCGTCGCCCTTAGTGCTTACAATACCGGACCAAAATCTTAAAACCGGTATTCGGTATTCAAAATTTTTAATACCGGAATACCGGTATTAACATCGGTATCACTATTAAAAAATTTAATTAATAGATTTTTACCTAGTAGTTATTATGACATATTTAAAAATAATATCAACAAAAACGAATAAAAATGTATTTTTAAAATTAACATTGACTACAAAATGAAGTCCATTACCTTAATATTTTGTTGTTTATAAGGAAATAAATAAATAAAGTAGATGAAAATATAACAACTAAGAAAGTCTATAAATATAACAAAATTAGTTTTTTATGTGTAACTAATACACCAACAAACCAATAAATTAAAATCCATGACAAATATTATTTTCCTTTACTAAAATCTCAAAAACTTTGGAGTAGGAGTGTATTGTTTACTATATCGCGCGCGCCGTCGCACCACGCCGGGCTTGAGAACTGTCTGAACTGTCATGTGTTCTAAGAGCTGTTTACGTTTTTATTGATAATAGACTTGTTTTACACACATTATGTGTTATCTTGATGATCCTTTTTTAGAACGTTTTTGATTTTTGATTGTTGGTCCCATAATGAGACATATTTCATCTTTAACTGTAGTAAAGATTTTTATAAAATGTAATTTTTATAGGAAAATGTTAATACCGAAATACAGGTATTTTCTACATCAATACCGGTTTTCAATACCGGACAAAATTCGGCCGGGATCCCGGTATTCGGGATCCCGGCATCCCGGTATTGTAAGCTCTAGTCACATTTAGGTCTCAGTCGAACAGGGGCGGATTTAGGATTTCTTTTAGGGAGGGGGGGCGCTCAGATTAGAGGTAAAGAAAATAAACCATTTATTTTACTAATTAATATTTAATAATAATTTTTTTAAGAACATGAAAATAGCTTCTATAATAGGTTACCTTTTAAACATATGTAAATAAGTACATACAAATAATAACATTCATTACCTTCCGACTTATTAAAATAAAACGCTTTCTAGTTTATTCTAAAACAAATATAATATAAATGAAGGGCACCAAAAAACAAAATAAGGATGATAATGGAAACAACCAATAAGAACAAAAATAAACAAATAACTGAAGTACTTTGTACTAAATTACAAAATCAAGTCTTCTATTCTTAGATGAAAAATTATTAATCTACGTCTATACCACGGTGGACATATAGTAAAGCAAGACCATTAAGGCGATCTGCTGCCATTGTCGCCCTTAAATAAGATTTTATAATCCTAAGGGTGGAGAATCTTCTTTCTGCTGTAGCCACAGAAACTGTCAAAGTACACATTATTTTTAATGAATGATACACATTTGGATAATAATTCTTGTCACAAAAGCTTCAAGAGCATTATCTGTGACAGATGTTTATATAATTGCACTTCGCCCATGAATTGAATTAGTGAAGGGCTTCCTACTAGTCCGCCAAAGTTTTTTTAATATGATATGTAAATGGTTAATCAATGATTCATTATCGGAAATTTGTTTTAGGGTTTTAGAAATTAATGTATTTAAGCTAAAAATGGAAATGTCACTCTCATTAAAACGACTTTTTAGATCGACAATTAAATTGTCCAAAATCGGAATAAATAACACTCGCTTCCAATAATCACTGGGTGATATATCTTTGAAATCGGAAAAGGTATCCCTTTTTGTTTGTCTACCACAGAGTCGAGGACATTTAACATCTACTTCAAGTTTATGTAGGGGTTTTTCGGCTTGTCTTAAAATTACGAATGTGAAGTATTCATCAGCGTTTGTACGTTTTTGTTCCTGAATTTGAACTAGATCTTTTATTTTGCTTGATGCTGAATTTAAGTGAATATTGCACATTTGAAGATATTTGCTAAAGGGTAAAGTTATGCTAAATATGTCCGATAAACAAAACATGGTTAGTATGGACTGGCAATCGCATAAAGATTTTAGTAACAAATATATTGGCCTTAGAAGACGAAGTATTATCGTTCCACTGTAATGTTTCTGTAAACGTTTCTACAATAAGTGGTCAGTCAGTAGTAAATTGTAAAATAGAATCATGTCTTTCTATCCAGCGTGTTTGGCAAGGACTCTTTAATTTACATTTTAAATATTTTTCAAGCACAAAGTTTTTTTTGCCGACAGATGAAAGAATGTCACCACTTCCTGGATGACACCAAGCTATGATTAAAACAAGGATCCATCTTAGTATTCTATGGGCACTCTTTTGAATTTCTTGTGCGGCACCTTTTACTTCAGACATATTAACAGAACAATTATCACAGCCTACATCACAACACACTCCTTTAAATTTAATCCTACCTGTTTGAATTGTTTTACTACCGACTGTCCTAAGAGGGTTCCTGTAATTTTCGGTTCAGTGAGAGTATCCATATTGCTTGTAAGACCCTCTCCGTCTGCGTAATTTAATTTATGTAAATCGAAAAATCCTAAAAATCGTTCCGCTAATTGATTTTCATAAATAAACCTAGCTGACATGCTTTCGTCAAAAATAATAGAGTAAAACCCATACTGTTTAATTTTTCAAACAATCTCAAATAAAATCTGCCGTCCGCAATAGTTTATTAAATCAATAATAATTCGCAACAGTTTTACTAATATAAGGGCACCTGTATTTTTCAAATGTTCTTCTAATTTCACATCACCAGCCTTAATTCTAAAACGAAGTAGGGCTCGGTATCAAACATCGTGATTTCCAACCAAGTTTAGTTGTTCATCTTCATCTTCTTCTAACAGTGGCCCATCATCGCGATGACCCCTTCCTTAAAGGAATATTTTGCCGACCGTGAAAAGTAAGGGGTTTTAGTTTTGGAACTAATCTTTGGCGATTTTCTAAGACTTGCTGTATTCTTTTCTCATCTAACATACTTCTAATATCGAGCCCTGGTTGTTCATAGGTGGCAAAAAAATTGTTTGCTGAAAAAAAGCAAATGCGCAATTTTATTACATTTCGATCCCAGTAAAATTATAGATAAGTCTGATTAATTAATTAAATTTATCTACAGTATATCCAATGCGATAGACACCCTGTTAAATTTAAAGTTATTTTAGTGGTAAAGCTGAACCAGAGTTACCTATCTTTATTAACACATTCCGCGTGATAATTTGTTTTTTCGTGCATTATTAGATCTCCGGCTTGACCGGTAAGCTTAGAAAAATGAAGTAGAGGAATTTTGACTAATTTTCGTGGTATGACGTTATGAGAATTAATGTGGCGCCCACCAACTAACTCTTCCGAAAACAGGGCACAATACTTACAAAATAATCCCAGGCTCACTTGCTTAGTAGAGAAGTGATGTTGTCAAACGCCAAGGGCCTAGCCAGGATTCCAGTTAGAGGGGGACATAAATTTAATTACCCAATCAACTACTACTATTATTATAGTTTTTTTAATTTTTTACAAATTACAAAAAATATAATTTGAAACATCATCAGTTTCCGCAAATCTGCTGCAGATCGTAGCTTATTTTTTTTTTAAATGTTGTAGAATGTGAATTGCAATAATGATTATAAATCAACTGCCTTTTGCTCTTTATAAATGTTTAGGGGTGGGCAACTGCCCACCCCTGCCTCTCCCTGGCTATGCCCATGCCAAACGCACTTAAAAATAATAAGTACATATTAAGAAAAACAGAATTTTTTTTTTTAAATTTCATAGTGATTTATTATTTAGTTTTATTATTTCTGGGGGGGGGGGCGCCCCCAGCGCCCTCCCTCTAAATCCACCACTGCAGTCGAAAATTAAGTGTTACAGCTTACAGTTATGCATTTGAAAATTTGTAACCTTCGTGTTCTTTTACTCATAAATCAACTGCAACCACGGACGGGCTAGCCATACAATGCAATAAAATGATTAGGATTATAAATATACATACAGTACGTATTTTCAAAATAAAGATAATTCAAATTACGCAGTTTTCTAAATAATACGTCCATACTATACACACGGAAAAATTGAAATTTTACTGTAACTCAAAATTTAATTGCAAGATCATTAAATCTGGTCAAATATCTTAAAATAAATAGTATTTTTTACAGCAATAAATCAATGGAGATAATTTGTTTACTACAAATTTCTTCACACCTCTTCACACCGTCCATACGCTGAGTATGCATTGATGTGCGATAGCTTTAAAAATACCTCTATGCTGAAATTTCTACCGCGAATTCACTGTGCGCTTTGTTTGAACAATTTCTGTAGCATTTGTTAAAAATAAAGTCAAGATTAATTTGAGATCATCTGAATCCAGAAAGAATAAGCTTTCCAGTAGTTGAAAAATCATTGAGAAATATTCAATATACGCTTGTAAATGCGATATACGCATAAAATTCATCAATTTACAGTAATAAATAAAATCCGAAAAGATTTTTTCTGCTGTATTGCAACCGCAAAAAGCATGGAGCCCTCGACACTTAGATTGGCAAGGTAATTCCAGATAGTGTAAATCCATCAAATTTGTGGAATTATGATATAATATTATCCAGTAGCAGGCAGGTTGACCAAGCTTGCTATATTTAGTGACCTTAGAAATTACTCCACCTGGAGTTGACGAATGCCTGTCAGTGTGACATCCGAACCAATATTGGCAATGGTCTTTGGCGACAACAGCGCCATAAATTACAAGGGAAACGTTTGGATGACGAGTTCGCTGCTCTATAACTCTTTCCTTGCATATAAAAATGCATCCAGATAGCTAAACGTATGTTTGCACTAAATAAGTATAAGAAAAGTGCAACGCTCATTTCAAATCGAACCGTGCTGTAAACGGGAGGGCAGCCTTAATGGGGAATTCAACCCAATGTTGCCAATCCTACCGATATTTCGGTAGATTTACCGATTTCAACTAAAATCTACCGATCTACCGAAACGACCCTCAGTAATCATACGTAAAATTTTTCTTGGGTACTATTTAAAACGAAAAAAAAACATCAGCTACTCTTTATTCGTAGAAAATATTCGGAATAATTTATATTTTCGGGAAATTTACAAAGGAATTCATAAATCTGTAATGACCAGCCCGTGCCACAATAAATTCGATGATCACATTATTTACGTGTATTATTATTATCCATACACGTGCTTGGATTCTAGATTTCTGTGCTAAACGCTGACATGCTATTTTATATTTGTAAATTTTTAAGCTTCAGTTCACGAGAAAATATCTAGTTACATAAACACATAAAGTTAGTTAATTAGCAAATGATCTTGTTGTTGCCTATATTTTATAGTCTAATAATTTCTCAGTAATGTGGTTCACTAATAACTATTCCTTTAAATGTTTTGCTTTTGTAGGTATATCCAACAAAATTCTTACATGTGTTGTATATTGTGGCACTCGTAAAAAGTGTTTGATTGAATATGCAATATGGAAAAATAATGAAAGAAGAGCACAACATTCATAAGAACGCTAACGTCATGGCATTTTAAAAACTGCTGCTAGTACTATTTTTTTATATTGAAGAACTTTTAAGAATAACTTTAATTTGTTGGAGAAATAGGCTTTAAAGTACAACAATTGGTGGTTTATTACATACAAAAAGGTATATAGGGCAGGGCAAGTGTTGCGATTTTGCTGTTGATAAGAAAATCCTTACAAAAATTACTAAACAAATGTATTCTATAAGCGGCGACAAAGATAGTAAGTTGTTTAAACTTGATTTAAACACACATAAATTTTATTTTCGAAAATTTACGAAATCCAGTTGCATGTTTTTTAAATGCAATTCCCATTTATTAGCAAGAAAAATTTAATGTTGCAATCACCAATTACTAAATTTAATATGTTTAAATTAGATTAAAAACTATATATTTCAGTTCAAATTTACGAAACATTATTCGTAATTTAAAAGCCAGTGTTATTACGCAATCATACGAGTTAAAGACCAGGAAAATGCAATTCTGCACTCCATGCACAATACCGACCTACAGTAGTAAGTTCAACGGGCGACCTTCGCTCTAGCAGGAAATAAAAACTGCACAAATTGCTTATCTGCTGTTTTGTAATTTAAACACTCTGACCTAGTAAACTGTATATATGAACTTTGATATTGTTACTGCGTTAAGCATTTTTAGTTTTGTATAAATACTAGTCTATTTTCATAATAAAAATCAATCTGCATTTAATGTTTGATTCATTCACTACGTCGCCACTCCTATACCAAGCCATAATACTGTCGAGATGTGAGGCTGCATCTCAGAAGTGGTTTAACCGTCGTCCCTTTAAGTGCCATTGACTAAGCTGGCTTAAAGCGTAGATGCAGTCTCATCTACGCGCTTAAAATTAGGGATAGAATCAGCGCAAAGTAACGGAGTCCTGACACAGCCTCTCAGGCAACTCTGTTCATGGTCCTTCGAGCCGGATCTGTCTCCAACTAACGAAAAAACACATCCCGAGAAGAAGACAACATCTGCCAACCACCCAGTTCCCAGAAAATGGCCAACAACATGGAGGAATTCAACAACTTAGCTATCGCCCAAGAAGAGCTCGCGCAGAAGATAAAGCAAATATTATCCAACAGCAAAAAGGACCCTGCCAGCCAGCCGAATCAAAAATTTAGGCATCTCCACGGACAGTTGGGGTCCGTGGATTAACAGAGCGATCGCTCGAAAATGGGATCCTGAAACCAACAAATTATATGAACAGTCGCTTCAATGTCCAAATGAAGTCCAGGATCACCAAAATTTAATGGCTTTCCTGCAAGTGCGGTTCCAATCTCTAGAATCCATAGATGGAGCTCGAAAGCCCACGCAGGAAAGACCACAGAAGAATTACGCTTCCGCATCCCTAAATTGCAAGCTGTGCCATGGAGATCATTACATCGACAACTGTAGCCAATTCCAGAGGCTATCTACCCATGAAAAACTAGAAGCAGTAAAAACAAATCAATTGTGCTATCGATGCTTGCGGCACGATTCAAATATACCATGTCGTGCCTATTTTAATTGTAGGATCTGTCGCTTCCCGCATCATACACTGCTTCATAAGGCGCAGCCACCATCAAGGCCGCTCCCTGCCCAAAGGATGAGAACGTCAGCTCATGCAGCAGCTATGAAGACTTCCAACGCTCCAGAAAAGAAGCCGAAGTCGGACATCATCACCGCCAATGTAGGCGCACAGGAGAGCCAAGTTCTACTTGCCACAGCAATGGTTCAAGTAAAGGCAGCATCCGGGATGACTCATCTACTACGAGTATTAATAGATCCCGGGTCTCAGGGGTCGTTTATCACGGAAGCATCAGCCGAATTATTGGGGTTACCCAGGACCAAGGTTCGAGCTGAAATCACAGGAATCGGGAACAGCGAGCCAAAAATTGCCAAATGGAGAATCCCAGGTTTGATCACACCTAGATTTTCAAGTAACTTTTCCCTACCTGTCAATTTACTAATACTTCCCAAACTTACCAAAGCCATGCCTTCATCCCCTATCCCAAACATAAATATCAATTCCTGGAGCAATATTTTCATCGCCGATCCAACCTTCAACCAACCTGGCCCCATAGACATAATTCTAGGAGCCGAAGAATATTCAAAAATAATTCTAGAAGGAATCACTAGAACAAAGGATGGCATCTTGGGACAAAATACCAAACTGGGTTGGGTATTATCTGGAACCATTGGAAGACAGCATAACGACAGCATTAAAGTCAACACCATGGTTGCCAAAATTGGAGAAGAATATCAGTTGCAGAAATTCTGGAACACAGAAGAAGTACCCACACAAAGAACACTTTCCCCAAAATATCAGGTACGTGAAAAGAAATTCACAGAATCAGTACAGGAAAGACCGCAGAAAATCGAAGCTTCCGAAACTCTTAATCATGGAGGTCACTACATCAAAAGCTGTGGTCAGTTCCGAAGTTCACCTACCAATGACAAGCAAACAATCCAGCAGGTGAAGAAAATATTAACAACCGATCCTACAGCGGAAGAACGAGCAATCGCAGCTGCCAATATAAAGAATACGGAAGTTCAACATCCTGTTATCATCGAATATGAAAAGGTAGCATCTTCTCATCCACAAGAAAATCGCCAAGTGCATGGAACCTCCGAAGTCCTCACTCACGAAATCCTCGTTCATGAAGTCCGCATCCACGAAGTTCCCATTCAGGAAGTTTCCATTCACGAAGTCGATGGACAGAAAGTAAAGGAAATTGCAGGCCACGAACAAATCGTTGGAACTCCTCCAGATGCTGCGACAGCAGCTCCTAGCGATGGATGGAGCCCAGAAGTAACAGCAATAACTGCTGCTAACAAGAAAACCTCCGAGTCCACTAAAAACTTGACACTCGGTGATGGATACAGCCCAGAAGTTACAGCAATAACTGCAGAAGATGGAAAACCCTCCGACTCCATTAAAAACTTGACACCCGGTGGAGAGCGGCACCAAGACTTGTCGGCAGGGGATGCAGGAAAAGAAAACACCGACACCAAACACTTCGCACCTAACGATGGATGGAGTCAAGAAGTTGCAGCAGGAACTGCAGCAATCGAGAAACCCTCCGAGTTCAATAAACAATTAGCACCTAGTGGAGGGTGGCAGCAAGAAATGGCATCAAGAGATGCAGCAAGCGAGCAAACCTCCGAGTTCGCTAAGCACTTAGCCCCTCGTAGAAGATGGAATCAAGAAGACGGCTTATTAAAGTCTGCGAGGGAAGTTAACGAAGACTCGCAATGTGGAATACCGATGCGGCATCCTCTAAAACAGCTAACCTCGGCAAGAGTGATATTAATTATCGTATGCACTCATATAATGTTCGTCTCCAAAGGAAGAGGCAGCTGATGGACGTTGGCAGGATGTTCCAAACCAATTGGTAACATAGTCAACGACACAATAACACAAAAGCTCTTTTACAGAAATAGCAAAGGAGCCAGTGTTGCAGCAACCGAACCACTTCGAGGATTTACAACCCTCTCGGTTAGACCTGCAACATCATCTGAAGGAAGTAGCATGGAGAGCCATCCGACGTCGCTACTACCTATCCAGAGGAATAATCAACAGCGTCTAAAAGACGTGACATGGGAAACCATCCGACATCATTCCTATCTATCCAGCGGGATCACAGGCAGCCTATTAGGAGGGGCTATTCTAATAGGAGCTTTCTACTACATTCGGAAAAGGATCAACCGAAGGAAGCATCAATCCAAACAACGCCAGTCAGCCGTAGAAGAATATCCTTTAAAAACCCTTAATGTGGAAGAAACAATATAGTTTTCCTTTTCTTTTTCTTCGGCCTAAAATTGGCAATATGTTTAAACTTGATTTAAACACACATAAATTTTATTTTCTAAAATTTACGAAATCCAGTTGCATGTTTTTTAAATGCAATTCCCATTTATTAGCAAGAAAAATTTAATGTTGCAATCACCAATTACTAAATTTAATATGTTTAAATTAGATTAAAAACTATATATTTCAGTTCAAATTTACGAAACATTATTCGTAATTTAAAAGCCAGTGTTATTACGCAATCATACGAGTTAAAGACCAGGAAAATGCAATTCTGCACTCCATGCACAATACCGACCTACAGTAGTAAGTTCAACGGGCGACCTTCGCTCTAGCAGGAAATAAAAACTGCACAAATTGATTATCTGCTGTTTTGTAATTTAAACACTCTGACCTAGTAAACTGTATATATGAACTTTGATATTGTTACTGCGTTAAGCATTTTTAGTTTTGTATAAATACTAGTTTATTTTCATAATAAAAATCAATCTGCATTTAATGTTTGATTCATTCACTACGTCGCCACTCCTATACCAAGCCATAATACTGTCGAGATGTGAGGCTGCATTTCAGAAGTGGTTTAACCGTCGTCCCTTTAAGTGCCATTGACTAAGCTGGCTTAAAGCGTAGATGCAGTCTCATCTACGCGCTTAAAATTAGGCGAGCTTTAATCGCCTGCTTTCGCACGCTCAGGCGTGCTTTAAACGGCGATTCTGATGCAAGTATAATAAAAAATATTTTTCATGTAATTATTATATATTATTGTACTTGCATATATGAATTAGTAGTTACCACTGTAATGTTTAATAATACAGTTCAGTGGTAGTTAATAGTGTTTTAAGTAAATTAGTGTAGTTTTCCATAGTTCTTAATAAAATAATTGTGTTTTTCGTCTTGATTTTATTTATTTAATTAAGTAATGTAACTATATGTGAATTTTTAAATGCCGGTCTATTAAAACTTGGCTATTGTAAAAATTTAAGTAGGTACTACAAACACATTTTATTATATCTACCGAAAATTTTTGGGATCTACCGAAATTTAGCGCTAAAAGCTACCGATCGCCTAAAAAATGAGATGGCAACACTGACAACCTGAATTTCATTTAATGCATATAGATGTTAGCAATCGAGCTTAGATTAGTGCATGATAAAGTTAAATCGTTCTGTTTTTCAATTCAAATATAACCTTGTTTATTTGTGTGATCAAATTGGCTTTCTCTGTGCATATTGTGAAGTTATTTTCAGCCCCGAGAATGCTACAAGTGCAGGTTAGCTGGACAATTTCTATCCACGCGTTGAAGGGAATTGAGAGTTTTATCTATAGTGAGATCGCTCCGTGAACAAAGGCAAATCTTATAACATAAAATCGTTGCTCTCTTTGTATGTTTGCGTGTATGTTTGTTCGCTATGTCTTCCGAAAATACAGCCCCGATTAAGTTGTATGATGGCTTAAAAGTTTGCTAATTTTTAGACTTAGATCGTAGGCCGGTTTTTATTTACAAAAAAAGTACGAAAAAGTAATTTAATTAAAACCTCTAAGTAGCGGAGCGGAGCGCCTGTCGACGTGGGCTACGGTGGACCTGAGGTAGAGTGCTCGCCTATCACGCGGGCGACCCGGGTTCGATTCCCGACCGATGGATCCTTTTTTTTAAAATTTATATTAATGAATCTCTCTTAATTTAGCGAACCGAAGCGTAGTTCGGGTGACTCACTAGTAATTCATTAAATAGTAAGGCGTAGGGAATATGAAAATTCTCATTTTACCCTTCGCTTACTGTTAGTTTTTTTATGTTAATCTCACTACAGTTTTCTGAATATGTCTGCAAGCACTACAATGTATACCTTTGTGTTTTTAAATCTTAAAAAAATGCACTCCTAATTTTTCGCGCAAATGTATTTTAGTACTCTAGGAGCGACCCTATCAAAGTTCCCGCCTCTAGACAGCCGGCATCGTATCAAGAAGGCCTTCGCAGGAGTTAAAAAACATCTTTTGTTCAGGTAAAGTACCTTTTTAGTTTTGAACACGGCAAAACATTATTATAATATAATATGTTCAGAACCTAAAATTATCGCTCCCTACAAAATTTCAGCAATATCGAGCGAGTTTTATGAAACTTTGTGTAATAGGCTTTGCAAAAATGCTTCATCTCATACACACGGCTTTATAAAGGTAGACCAATAGTTCTGAAATTTTGGAGCGGGCTATAATTTTCATTTTGTAAAACTTTCTCTAATATACATTTTCTGTAATAAAGGGTGTTTTTTTAGAGCGATACAACTTTAAATTGAAATATAACACAGAAAGATGTTTTTAATATCCATGAAATTGGCTTTATCTGAAAGATAATTTCATGAAAATTATGTTTGAATATGATTTCGGACATGTGACGGCCGCGGCTGGCGTGTACATGACGTAATCTGTAGGTCCAATTTTCACACATTCTTCGCAGTAAATCAGGCTGTATTTCGGAAATAACGCGTCGAATGTTGGCTTCCAAGTGTTCAATTGTTTCCGGTTTATCGACGTAGACATGCGACTTTACATATCCTCAAAGAAAATAATCTAATGGCGTCAAATCGCACGAAAGAGGTGGTCAGTTAAAAATCCATTTCGTGGATCTGTTAACTGGCCACCTCGTTTGTGCGATTTGACGCCATTAAATTATTTTCTTGGAGGATATGTAAAGTCGCATGTCTATGCCGATAAACCGGAAACAATTGAGCACTTGAAAGCCAAAATTCGACGCGTTATTGCTGAAATGAAATACAGCCTGATTTACTACGAAAAGAGTGTGTGAAAATTGGACCTTCAGATTACGTCATGTATACGCCAATCGCGACGGTCACATGCCTGAAATCATATTCAAACATAATTGTCATAAAATTATCTTTCAAATAAAGCCAATTTCATGGATATTAAAAACATCTTTCTGTGTTTTATTTCAATTTAAAGTTGTATCCCTCTAAAAAAACACCCTTTATAAACGAATAAGGTGCTTTATCGTGATTCTTTCTAATAAATTCCCGGTTTCATCTTCTACTTCTTGCTCTAGAAATCTACGACGCCGGCACCTCAAAGATGGAAACTTTTCAAGGGTCACTCCTAGGGCATTAAAGAACGTCTGTTTAAAAGATCAGGACTACATTATTTATTTGACGTTTTCTTTAAAATTTGTCTAATATGCCTGGGCTAAACTGGTTTTTTTGTTTATCGGAATGTAGAACATTATTATAGATAAATATTTAAATCGTCTATTTACCTTTATCTAACCTAAAATTCAAGAAAAAGGGTTTTGCAAACAAGATTTAAATTTCTTTTTGCTCGAAAGTAAATGTTGTAAAGACACATTTTGTAGCGTTGATATAAATTAAGCAAGCAAAAATTGCTTGACACACATGTATTGAACCAACCGAGACGACACTATAACAGCTGTTCACTCACATGTAATTGCTTTGTGTTAGAGCGATCGATCAGCAGCCAATCACAATTTGTCTTTAAAGGGATGTTTTCAACTGGTCTTATACGTAGTAATGGAAGAACACTTAAAAACGATATTTTCTTTCATGAAATACGACATGGTTTATTACTAGATATTGCAACTTTCACAAAATAAGTACTAGCGGTTAATAATTTACATTTATCCCTAATCTGAGCACTTAAATGTTGTAGATTGTTGCCATTCTTCACGATTTGTTGATCAGTTTACAAAAATGTAACCTTTCTCATAACGAATTGTTTTGTTTTTCATATACGTAGTTCAACAAATAAACTGTTTCAATAGGCTGTGATAGGAATAGATTTTTGTGAGCCAACAAAACCTCTTCGGCCGTTTATTTATAATAACCTTATTCATTGAATACCAGCGATCTTTGAAATATTATTTCTTCATGAGATTTGAGTCTATAAAAACTTTCTTTTAATCTAGAGGCAATTTTAGCCATGTTAGTGCATACATGTTGTTTATTTAGCAGTCCCGTTATAAACAGAGATCTTTTTATACTTGGCTGGACAATTTTTAGTCGAGTTAAGCTATGATAAAGCCCACGGTTTGACAGATAGGTGAGCAGTAACAAGACAACGTATAAGTGATGTATAACTTTTTGTATGTCCAAACCAATCTGATATCAGCAACGAGCAAGCTTTAAATTGATGTAATTTCTATCCATATTCACGTTACACCATTTTAATAAGAAAACTTAACATGTCTTGGAATGCATTGATGTGGATTGTGGCTAGTGTTTTTCTGTCTTCTCTCCAAAATCGCATTGTTTCTGCTGCTTTCGTATTGTTATACACATGATCGTTCCATATGTACCACGACTTCAGCTAAAGAGGACTCATAAAGGACACAGAAACTAATTATTACTAATAGTATAAGAATATTTCAATAAAGTCGGCGATTTATCACTACTGTTATTAGTTAAAAAGCGCAAATGAGGTAGAAAGTAACCAATAAAAGATTTTTTGGGATCACAATTCCAACTAGTGACCTCGGGATTGGCAATTCTGACAGGGTAGTAACGCGATCTCTTAACGTATATTACTGGTGGTACGAATACAAATCAATAAAAAATACATGCAAAATCTTTGAGATAATATTCCACACAAACTGGCGAGTAATTATCCTGATAGGTTAGATTGTTCCTGAGTTATCATGTTGACATCCATTATTATGCCATACTTAACTTTATTTAATGCTTCGCCTTTTTAAGGCCAAAGCGATTACTGTCTTTACAAAAGTTATGTAGTTTCATGAGACCTGCGTTGGTCGCAATTGATTGAGTGGTTACGACAAAATTTTTAAATTTGTAAAAATAGTCGACATGGAAGCCAATTATTCGACAGGTTGTGTTGAAGTGAAATCACTTTCTCACATATCCTACTCGGTACGTTGGTTTTTCTCTATAAATATCAACGTTCAACGCATTTGAAGATAAATGTGGAAACATTCAAAATTTCGTTTCCATAGTGATATGGAAAGCTGCATAGAAAAAGAACTATTGAAGTAGTGGAAATGAGAAAAGTAATATGTTGCTTGAAAATTAAATAAAGCGTACAGCAATGTTGTTCGGTAAGAAAAGTGTAATGTCGGATTACGTCTCAAATGTAAAATTTTAACTCAGCACGCTATCGCTATTGAAAACGACCTCAAGCATGGAATCATGTAATTGTTAAGATGTAATAAACTTTTAGCTTGCTTTTGCAACAGTTCTATCAAAGTATATAGGTCTGTCTAATCATTTTTCGCTGCTAAAATTTTTTTATGGATTTTCTTTTCGTCTGTTTACCTTCTTCCCCTTTTCAGATGCTCATGTATTGTGTTTGTGGTTATCATATCTAAACATCTAAATCATCATCTGTAAAGGTCCAAATTGGACTTTTACCGTTGCGCAGTAGCTATTTCTTCGTAAATCGCCGTTTTGGTGCATTTTATTTTCAAATACAGCTGATTCACCTCGAAAACAGATTTATTTGAGTGCCTGTGTATGGAGCATGTTACCTATGTTCATTTTGGTTCTTTTTGGGAAATTTTGCACGTCTTAATTTGGTACATCTTCCTTGATAGTTCAGCGCTCCGTTATTTCTTCTAGAATTTGCTACTGGTCTTTCTATAACCTTATAAAGCGCTTCGCTGTCGGTAAGGGGTTAGGTAGGACTTAACTCTGAAACAGTCACCATCTTGTCTTTGGGAGCAACTGTTATGGCGTATTTAATCTAAGGTTGAATTTTCCTTCTTTCTGGTCGGCCTACAGATATCCTGTGGTTGTTCGCATTTTTCTATGGCCGTTGTCTACCTACAGGTATGAATTGCAAACTTCACACAGCAGATTAATACGTTCGCAGACTTTTTTTCGGTTATTTTTGTTTTCTTGAGTGAACACACTGTTATTCGGGGTAACCTCCTATGTGTTCCACATCTTTGTTATGGACCTTCTTAGACGAGATTGTATTATCAACACAATTTTTTATATGAATAATTCATAATTTTGTTACTCATGCTCAAAAAATTGGTAGAGAGGAGACTCTGCTTATTTGCTAATTTTCTCTTTGGCAGTCGCATTTGAACTATGCTGTAATCCTGTGGGTGAATTCAACTTTAGCATCCAATATGATTGTCCAACAGAAAAAGGATGCCAGGTTGATTGCCATTTTGCTTTTAACACAATTT
The DNA here is from genome assembly GCA_940337035.1 of Agriotes lineatus. Lineage (NCBI taxonomy): Eukaryota > Metazoa > Arthropoda > Insecta > Coleoptera > Elateridae > Agriotes > Agriotes lineatus. Next base: position 141,034,411 of record OW679200.1, read on the forward strand.
TAGAATTAGATACGAGATGCATTCAAGTTCTAGGGTCTCTTAACTTTCCATTAACAATAGAAAGTAGTCACTCCGATACTGGGCTTTTGTTAACCTCTCACGTTGTAACTTTCTATTTAAGCCAGACGTCTTGTACGCATTAATATTTTCCCATTTGCGTTTACATTGCTTTGTACACATGAAACTATTTTAATACCTCCTTTTCGTGGCTATGAAAGATCATTGTCGGCTAAAAACAGGCTGAAACTGATTCAAAAGAAAAGCAAATTTGTATACATAAATCTACTGATTTAAAAACGTACATAACAACATAAATAAAATAAAAAACTAGAATTTGTTTCTGGAAAACCTACGTGCGGGATAAAAATGCGGTTACTCGTATGTACGTATACAAACATGAAAGAATGTCAAAAATATTTGTTCTTTAAACGCAATCGAAATATATGTCTTTCAAAGCCGCAACATTAAAACCGTTTAAAATTGATACTGTCCAAAGCGGTCCCTGTTCAAGTTTGCGTGCATTAAGCCAACACAATTCGCGTAGGTACGCACACTTCTTAAGCGCAATTCTGCTGTAACGATTACTAATCGCTTTATTGTATATATTTTTTGTAGATATTATATTACTGTTCGATCCTTGCACTTGCACTGCATCGCGTCAGCCAAGCCTGATGCGTGGAAAGCTACCGCACCCAATGCTCGGGAATTCTCGGTTGTTGTCAGGCCCCTCAAGAACGTTTGAATTTGCGTCTGCAATAGGGATGCCTCGAACTGCTTCGAAAATTTGTATGTTTACCTCGTACATGCTGAATAATGAGTCTGCCTAAAATGTATACGCTGGTTTGCCGCACATTTACTGGTGGACAGCAATTATTTGCTGCACGTTTCTCGCCGTTTTAATATTATTTTGCCTGAAAGCGAACCTGCACAATGGAGTCGCACTAGTCGCAGATACGAGCACTTCCAGAAAATTGAACGTGAAAATGCCAGCTGTTGGTTGGACATCTCCTCGTCCCACGGAGAGGCTTGTACGTGCGTTTATCGGTATACACGCGATTTAAAGCTTTACAATTCATCCACAACACAGTATCCGGTTCGCGTACATTTAATTATGCTAGAATACAACGCTTAAATCAAACTTACAATAGAAAAAACAAAAGTGTTTCCTTGCATATTTTGTTTTCGGTATAGAAGGGTTCATTTCAACCCTCTATATGTCCACATTTGCCGCAACGTGGGCACCATGATTATACTTGCAAACTATTTTTTAGGATTCCATATTTCCCACTGGAGAATTGCTGATGCAAGAGCGACAGGACAAAAAGAAAGACCAACAACGGTGAGTGTCATTCGGAGTTGGAAAAGGCTAAAACTCGTTAGATGCAAGGGCATGTGAGTAGGGAGCATGTCTCTTCTGGCCTTTTTTATTGAAATACTGGAACACCATTCTTTTCTCAGCACTGGCAGTAACTCGAAATGTTTGTGGTGGCGATGAGTCGAAGTGCTTTCATTGCTTTGACTGCTGTTCAAGGTTAATAAACTGCATCCATTCCTCATACATTGTAATAATTGATGAAATAAAAGCACCGTTAGTGTTGTCATCACATGCTAATTTTCAAGCCGTTCTCTTCCTTAGTCTATCAGCGGTTTTCCGTTACTACTTGCACCGGCTGGTGCGTAACCGCGGCTCCTTCGGTTAGTTTTCACACGACGTTCGACTGTTTTTTAACGGTCGCACCCAGCAACTCACATTTTTCATGCCCATGACGCCATTGCCCCATGTCTCACTCGACTGATAATGAAATTCAACGGGTGTAATTCGACGCAAATGAAGAAAACGGATGATTATACGCTCTTCTTCGAACAAAATCGTTGCCTAGTATCTACAAAATTTCTAGCTCCAGCTGCAGCCACAAAGGTTTTCAGAGCCATCTGTTTCGCTCATCCCCAAAGCATGGCGGCGTCTTTTAAAATGTATTGCATATTTCGCTCTGTTCCCGTTCCCGATAAGAAAA
>OW679200.1:141036525-141073879 GCA_940337035.1 Agriotes lineatus
CTTGAATGCACCTCTGACAGATAGAGACACGTTTACAGCCAACTCGGATTTTCGTTCTTATTCAAGCAAATTGGCTAGGCTGGTTAGGCCCTCGCGTTTCAGGTAACTTGTGCAACATAATGCTACTAGGAAGTGACTACATTTCAGTTTGTATATTATTGCTGCAACTTATAGGACCCCGAATTAGAATTAGAAAGTTTTTGAGAGGTATGCCGAAAAGAATCCTCTTGATTCATTGCTTTTAGTCTCTTGAGAAATGTAAACAAAAATGTATATTAAATGAGATGTGGTACCGTATAAATATTTAAAGCATGAAGGCAGATTATAAGAAAGAAAAACTAAGTGATACCCCACACAAAAACAAAAAAAAGGGAGGTTTTTTATATTTTAGAAGGTATTATGTGATTGCCCTTTTAATTTAATACATCGTATTAAAGGATTACCATTAAAAAAATATTTGTTCAAACTAGGATGACTTAGCAAACAAGTTGACGTAACTTGTTTGTTCGACGTAACAGTGTACTCACGTGGGAATATTCTCTTGGTTGTCATACTATGATTTATAGTATAACCTGTAGCTGCGTATACTTACTGTGAATACTTAAATGGAACGTAGGCCGTTGAAGTGTGTTTTGCTGAAACTTGAAATTCTTTCCGTCATATGGATATTCTTGACTTCCCTTAAAGGGAACATCTACAGTAGTTTTCATTTTGAAGTTTTTCAACGGGCGTCAGACACGTCCCGCACGTATCGAAGATTACGCTCCAGTTTCGCATGGCTCATCCTTAGGAATTCTTCCCGGCAGCCGCATGATCCTGACAGGAATGTCGCTCGCGTTAGTTCCGAAAGTTTTATTATGCTAAACTTAGCCATTGTAGATTGTGTATGCATCGCATTGTAGCGCTGCTTGACGAGCTCGAAGTTTGTTTGACAACGCCTGTTTAGCGCAGTGTATGTACAGAAGTGAGCAGCCGCCTTGCCGGGCTAATTAAATTGAATTTCGCTGCTATTAAATCATAGCTGCAGGTGTTGTTGAAATAGGCAGCTGAGGTGTAAATCCGCTTATTGCAAATCTGCCGCCTACTCCATGAAACTTGGCTGTTTATTTTCACTCGGCTTCAGTCAACAGCGCCGACTACTGAATTATTTTGCTGTTATTCTCGAGAATTTGCTTTAACGGCTTATCGCGATACGGAAAATATTATACGCGGGAGATCCCGACTCCATTTCGGCCCCTGTCTTTAAATCGCTAGAGAGTTTACTTCGAAATCGATTGCGAAATTTTAATATAGATTGCAACGTGATCCATATGCTTGGGTTGCTGAACTTCGCATACGGCCACCTTTACAATTTTTAGATTAACACAGTTTTATGTCGAACCATGGGCGTCGCGAAGAAGTTGAAGTAGGTTTTTATATATGAAACATGATTTTGGCTGTGTTTGTCTCTTTGTGAAGGTCATCTGTTTTGATCAACGGTTTCATTATTTGACCTAATCTTCTCTAATTTAAAACAACCGGGTGGTGCGGGGGTAAAAGTACCCGGCGTGCAATGAGAGAATCTTTGGGGTAAGCTGCTCAATATAGCCTTCATTTCGTAAATTAAAAAAGTCGATTAAATAAGTTTAAAATTAATAAAATTAATACAAATTTTTGTGGATGATTAAATTTTATTAGCATAATCGGAGGATAATTTAGAAGAACCTATACATGAACTTTATCTGACATCCAGGGATTTAACAGAGAAATGTTTACATCCAAAACAAAGGTGATGGTGTTCACAGGCCTAGATTCTATTAAAGCTCATCATATGAGTGGGTCGATAAAAAGGTAAAGGGTGTTTCAGATAGTGCCGAATTTGAATTTAGCGGCATTTTTTTTCGCGATGGTTGGTAGCCATGGTTTTATCATTTTCGTAATCTATCATCATTTCGATTACTTGCGTGATATCGCCTTGTCACACCTCCCGCGATACGATGACTCTATTTCACGAAAAATGTCTTGAATGCATAATCTCTTTGCGTGGCGACCGGGAATAGCCTGCCAGATGCTGCGATCTTACGCCATGCGATTTCTTTTTGTGGGGGTTTGTTAAATCAAAAGTCTACGTAAACAAACCCCAAACGATTCCGGAATTAAAAGCAGATATCCGGAGAGTAATCAACGACATCCAGCAGGACGATTGTAAGCGGGTCATCGTAAACTACAACGACCGCATAATTCAATGCCGGGCAGCCGTGGGAGGCCATATGCCGGATGTTATTTTTCATACATAAATCGGAGATGTTTCTGAATATGATGATAATAAAAATTTTTAATTTTTAATTAAATATATGTTTTATTTTCAAATTTGGCGCTATATCTGAAACACCCGTTATCTTAAACAAGCGAGTGAAGACACGCACCATCAGGAAATCATACAAGGAAATTTAAATACTCTAGTACGGTAATATTTGTAGTATTACATTTAACCGGTACCGGTCTCTGGTCACAACAAACAATGGATTTAAAAAAATTACCTGCTTCTTGTAATGCCACGTAATAGCAAAACTCAGATGTCTGTGAAAGAAGTCCTACAATTGCAATGCTTCCTGGTGTATTTATGGTTGATTAAAATTGATTAATTTTGCCCTTATAAATAATAGCTCTGACTGGGCAGGGTCCGCCTTATATTTATACTTTGACTGATTTACTGATTACAGTTTAACAGAAATTACTTTTATTCCCCACTATATACATTTCAAACATTAGGGATAATAATAAAATAAATCAGCATGTAATTTAGTTATCCAAAATAAAATCTAATTCGGTACCACTTTGGGCAAAATTTTCCCAAATGGCAGAAGCGGGCTCGGTTCTCCACTGTTTGACAGTCGCTGAAACTGCCCAGGGTGATTGGCGGTTGTTGGAAGTACTGCGAATATAACCAAAAGTCAACAAAGGTGCAGTGAAAACATGGTGTTATCAGTTACTTTATTTAATGAAAGCAAATAGATATTAGCATACCACCTTGGATTACCTTCTCTCGAAGGCGAAATAGTCCCACGTGTGCGGCTTGCGGAATTCGGTTCCTTGATAACGGCGGGCGGTGCAAGGTTATCTCTTTTGATGGGGGGCGGACCGCGCGTGCCAAGGATGAATGACCACAATATTATAGTAATTTTTAGACCTGGGGTGCGGACAAATTCAGGCTCCGTGTTGGGAATTAGCTAGAGCAGCAAGGCCCCGATTCTCAGGTCCTCATTGCCTTTTAAATTAAGTAGTGACGTGAGTTTCGTGACTGAATAGGTTAGAACAGCAGAGCCTCGATTCGCATATCCACGCTAGTTACGAATTATGGGAAGGTCTTGTGGCTCGAAATTAGCTAGATTAGCCAGGCCCCGATTCTCAGGTTTTCATTACCTTTTAAATTAAGCCGTGACGGAACAGCAGAGCTCCGATTCTCAAGTTCACGCTGTTTGAGATTATACAATTACAGGGAAGATGTTGGTTATTTACCTAAAGTAAATTCTTCCACGGGACGGATAATAACTTTAGATAGTGGGACGGATTAGGTAATGGTTTATTCTTCTGAAATCTGATCCGAGGTTTTCTCGAATAGTTCGGGAGGCCCGACTGTGCGGAGAGCGGGGCTATCGGTGGCTGAGGCAGCGGGATCGGGTCGGAGAGCCGGGATAATTTCTCGGAATAATTCTCGGATTAAATCTCCTCGATTTCGGCGGAATAATTTGGTTTTATACGTGGTTGATTTCCCTCTCTGAAGAGGGTTCAAAAAAGAAAATGCGCACGGGACGATCTGACGTTTCGTTCTCGCACCGCGACGAATTTACACTTCCGAGCGTCCTGGAGTTTTTGTAGTTGGAAAGCAAAATTTTAAATGCCCACAATATTGTATTATGACTAATTCGCATTTAAAAAAGGAGCGAAACGTTACAGAATAAAAAGAAATAGTAAGACATGTGACGCACATCGTTGAACGGGTCGGGAATTTGTCTCAAAACTTATTTCACAACATACCATTTATTCGCTAAGAATAGGCCAAAGCTAACACTTAGCAAATCTTATTCTAATGTACGAGTATTTCAACTAGAGGTAAATTATACATGCAACATAAAATAATTAAAACTTAAGTTCAACTTAGCTGAAATACAGTTAAGGTCCCGGGTGGTGTAGTTTGAACAAGTGTCCACGTACGATCAGTAGAGTTAAGCAACGCTCTTTCTGGTCAGAACTTGGATGGGAGTTCCACGGTTGCTTCGCTCGGCGCCTCGTGGTACGGCTGGCACGGAAATAGTTGGTCCCGGATGTCATAATAACATCATGACATTCGTTAGTGGGGTTGGAAGTCCCCATAAAATGTACAGCGACTCCTATAATTGGCTTAACGGCTGTTGGCTGAGTACCAAAATAAAAAAAATAAAGTAAATAAATCGCCGGAAAATACGAAAACTAAGAAAAGTTACAAAACCTAGGAGTCGCTCGAAATATTGGCTGGACGTAATTAATTGCTGGCCGCCAAAGTTAGACGATTAAGGCGGGCCGCATATAATGAGGCTCTCGAGTCGAACATGGAAGCAAGGTTGGTAGCTTCATGTGCTGAGCGGAGGTCAATGCTACCCGCTGTATGGGGTAACTTCTCTAGAGTTAACGTGAATACACACAAGAAGAAAGGAAAGGTTTGCAAAACCATACATTGATGTATAAGAAATCGATATTACGATACGGTTGTTAAGGTGGCGTAGTGCGACACGATGAATAAATCAAAACATCGGTCAATGCTAAGCTTTACCAAAATTAAAAGCGAAACAGTATTCCGAGCTTGAATTGTGTAGACTGTGAAAATCGTGGTAATTTTCCTTCAACTGGCACAGTACAGCTTCGCCAAATTGCTACATTTACGGAATAATTGACTCATATCACCACCACAAAAACCATGAGCTGACTGTTCCTGATCAACTCCAAAAATGAACAGTCCCATCTCGCTTATTTTGTAAATCAGCTCAATGATTGCTAGTGAACTACTCAAACTGCACTGTAATGCGTGTCACCCTAAACTAAACTAAAATTAGAACACCTTTTTTATCCGTGCGAGCAAAATACAACGACGTAACGAAATCTCAAAGGGTAATCTTTTCATGACTACAATGCATTCTTCGTTTTTTAGACGAGGAAAGCAAAATCGAAACATCTAAAATTTGGATCTTTGGAAAGACTTCTACGCATAATTCGAAAAAAATCATATTAAATCGAAGAAGCAAATCAACTTAAGTAGTTTGAACAGCCAACACAAGGAAGGATGTCAGGAGAAAGGGATTTGTGAGAAGAATAACTGAGATAGTGGTTTGGCAATTGAGCAACATTCCTATTTCTAGCTGGTGCTAATAAAGTTGGAATAGTTAACATAGCCAACATTATGAAATAAAATTAAACCTCAAAATTATGACAAAATATCAGGAAGATTGGTTTGGAGTGTTCAATCAATGTGTTCTGCGACTGATGACATTGAAATTAAAATAACAAAAATGAAAAAGATGTGGATAAAATCCTCTACGGAATTCCATCATTCGGAAGTGATGTAAAGCCGTGGGTTTCATGCTACTACGATGTGTAGCATGTAAAAGATTCCTTGCTAGGGTTGGAACTCCTTAGTCTCGGCATAATTCTAAGTAGAACTTTAACCATATGACCAAAGCAGTCATCGTCTAAGGTACCTGGTACTCCACATGCGTAGACCTTGTCCATAACAAACAAAAACGTCTGCCAATAAACTAAGACCACGTCAGTCAGCAGTGAACGAGGAACTGTGAATATCGTAGAGAATCTATATCCTGCAGTAGATCCAGCTAGACTAGTGATGATTTGGCTATAATAGCCCTATTTGGTCTAGCTATTATCTGGTATGGAATTATTAATATAAGATATATTTTTTAAATTCTGCTGTGACCGTCCGTTGTTATGCAATTTCTCCAGGCTACCCCGCTGTTCTTGCGTCTCATTTAGCTTGCTTCTGTTAGATAAGTATAGTTTGTACCACAAAATATCATTAGTTTTGAATTAAAACTTCTACTATCTACAATGCATTCAAACCTAAAGGGGTACGGTTGCTCAAGGGGGGCGTCGTAAACTTAAATGAAAGGGCGCTCGCTCGCGATAGTCAAATAATGCACTTTGAAGCCTTTATTAAAGACACGGATGATAAACTGTTGTTATGTAAGGGTAAACCTGGTGCGTTGGATGACAGTGATTGGCTTGGGGGGTCAAACTGTAAAATCTCTTCTGCGATAAGAAATATGGGTGCGGTACTCGGCTCCGAATGTGACTTACCATGTGAGATCTCTGGGATAGCATTTTTGATTTCTAAATACGAAAAACTGCACTGCGCCTTACAAATAAAAATAATGCAGTAAATGTAAGAACTCTATTAAGATAACATTCATCAAAATATATTTAAGCTGGCCTGCCTTGCAGCTGTTATCGCAACAAAAATAAGGTTTCAAAATAACTCCTAAAGAATTTTTACCTGCTTGTGACTTCACGTCGCGCGCTAAGCAAAATCCTATATGTTTATCTACAAAATAACTCTCACAAGGGAAATCTTGGCACAAAATGTTGAATGCTTTATTGCACTATTTACACATCACATTTGACAATAATTTACACGTGCAAGATGTTAAGTTAATTTTCATATAAGCACATATTTCTGGTTATTTCCTAATATTGCATCTACTCATCTACCGTACCTGTAGTTTTCCTAAAAGCTACTTAATGACTATGCGCATTAAAAAAATGTAGGTGGATTTATCTGCCCTTAACGTTTAACTTAGGTGGAGTCGTGCGTTTGCTTCGAATTTTTCGCGTTCTCCCTTAATGAGTTGTGTCGTCCCTCTGATAGCGGTGTGTTGGGTATTGCGTTGTGCTAGTTCAAGATTTACTTATGTATTTTCAAGCAAATGTTTGCTTTGACGTTTGGAGGTTAGGTATATGCAAATATTCCGTTAGCGATTGTTGGTTTATGTGTTAAGCGCGGGTGCCTGCAATATGCGTTATTACATTATTTAGCTTATTTGGTCGTATCTGCTCGTGAATATCATACCCCCTTAGGTTTTCAAGCATTTTTTACTGGATTTTGGGGTATTGTCTGCTCTATTTCGTTAATTTATTGGCGCCATGAGTTCTGGAGTGCCCACTTACTAACGTCCTTTTGCTGTTAGGTATTCTATTTCGTCCCACTGTGGTAGTAAACAGCTTATTAGTTTTCTTTTATTGTTGAGGTGACGAACTTCGAGCTGAACTCATAAAAACCAACTATTGAGATCTTGGGAGATATTCGTCTCGCCATTAAAAGAGATTTGAGATTTAGTGGTTGCTGCATCTTCGTTATTTCTCGATCCTTTGTTGTTGGTTAGTTAAGTGGAATCCGGAAAAAAAAACACCATTTGGTGGATTTACTGGAAATGGCTATGTTTTATAGCGAGTTCAATCGAGAACCACATGCTGGCAATTTTTTACCATGCATTTTTTATCACCTTATTTTAATTTATTTTAATATTTTGAAGTACTTCGTAATGTATTAGCGTAAATAAGTCTATGAACGGACAATATTTAAATTTTATTGTTTATTTCGGGTTTACCATTGTATTGATTTATTGCTGATTGATATGTGTATTTCCTACGTAATTTACGATTTGTTTAGGTGTGCATTAAGCCTACTTTTGTAATTGAAATACATACGTTATGTTGTCACCGTTTCGTGTACACGTCGCCGCGCCGGTTTGATATTGAATTTGCCTCGATTACTTACGTACCCTGTGTTAAAATATAATAGATTCAATATTTTATTTCGGTACGAGGAACTGCTCTCTAGTGTTATTTGTCACATTAATTGCGCCGCATTTATGTCTTTTTCTTTCTATAGCAAGTTACAGCTTATCAAAGAGCCTGCGTTTGATAAATATATTTTTGAAATATCTCTTTTCAACGGAAGATGCGGGTTGTTGAACAATCAATTTAGTATCGCCCATATTTGGTTTTGATCATTTTAGCGGTAACCCACCCCTCCTGCGGTATAGCTCAGCTGGCTCGTTAAATGTTATAGGTTATGGACTATTTCAAGTATTTACAAATCGCTATCCTACTCATATTAAAGTGTTGCAATATTATTATTAGTTCATTTTATACTTCCGCCTGTTATAGCGTTCAGCGGCAAGAGTAGCTGTAGTACCCTAGCACCTTTTAATTTGGCAGTGAGTCACACATTCAGTGTGAGATAACAAACTATAATAACTTAGCAATTTTCAGTAACCTTAATTGTTGGCAAGATGAGAATATGAAGGAAAGTCACAGACCACAAGCCTTGAGCGTAATCTTTGACGGGCTAGTGGGTCGGTCACAGCCAAAGTAGGGTATCCATGGACTGAAAAGGCATCGATTTTGCACCCGATGTAAAGGAAAGAAAACTTTTCCAGAGTTTCGTCGGAAGTATGGACAACGATTGTTCAAAGATTACCCTTCCAGCAATTAGCGTGAAAACACACGCTGACAACGTGATGTTTTTCCAAAACTCCGCCGGAAGTTAGCATTGCTTGTGATACGATAAACTGATGTAAAGGGCGTCTATCGTGAGGCCGATGTGGTAGTCGTAGCTGAATGATAGGGGTTCGTTTGAAAAAAGTCGACCGTAGGTCGATATGAAATTCCGCGAAAATCAAAAACGAGACCGAACTCGGTGTCTCGGATACATAGATAGCATTTTGAAAAGCTGAATATACACAGCAAGCTCCGTACATTTCCAAATCGGCACGGTAAGAGGATTCCCACAAGGCTACATTTACGGAATAAACACCATACGCAACCCCTTCCTGTTTTCCGTGCGCCTACAGTGCAGTGACGGCGTTGATTTTCAAACGACCCCAAGGAGTGTTATCAGAGGTAACCAAAATGTTTTCATTTTTTAGTATTCGAAATTTTAGAAACTTTGTTTGAAATAACAACTAAGGTGTTCTTTTAGAAATGTTGTAAATTGTATTCTTTTTCACATACATACGTGCTTCATCATTGAGAACAATAAATATATATATATATATATATATATAATTTGGCGCAATTTTTTCTGTTGTGCTTTGTCAGCAAAACCCTTATGACAGTTCGGTGGTAGATAGTCCGCCATTATTAAAAATGGATCGCTATTCGACACAACAACGCATTCTTATTGTTAAACATTATTTCAAAGATGGCGAAAGTTTGACTGCCACGATTCGCAAATTGCGTCCAATTTTTGGTGGGCAAAATGTTCCAAGTGCATCAACTGTGAAGAGAATTATCAGAAACTTGGTCGATTACTAATGTTAAACCATCAGCACGTGTTCGTCCAGGTTGTTCAACAGAAAACATCACGCCAAAATGTGGCCGAGAGTCCGTGAACATCCATTCGGTTTCGTGCTCAAGAATTGAACATTTCAAGAAGCAGTATGCAGCGTATTCTCACTAAAGATTTGCGTCTTCATGCCTATAAAATCTAACTCACTCAACAACTCAAGCCTACAGACCATACACAGCGAAGAGAACTGAAATTGTCTACTCTTGTTGGGACACCCATTACAACAGTGCGCCCTGAAAAGTTAAGTAAGTATTGCACTTGAAGCTGCAGTCAGCAGACGTGCATATTTTCTACAGCGTGTATAAAAACACCCTATATGTAACTACTATATTTACCCTTCCTACAATATTTGCATATGATACTTTTAATGTAAACTGTTGGTATCGTTGCATTTTGCTGATGGCATCGAAAATATTAGAAGCCTAAAATGAAATTGAAAATATGGAATTTTATGAGCTAGAATGTAGTTGAGTAATGTAAAATGCTCAATGCATTTGACATTCATCATCAATCTATAACGTAAGAAGCAGTTGGTTATGTTCACGTTGAAATTTAAACATTGATGTAAGTGTAAATATTCTGCTTTTCCACCTGTTGATCGAAAGCGTGTAGTAGACGTTGTAGATTTTCTTCTGATGCTGCAACGACAATGCGGTCTGTGTAATAAACATTCTGATCGTTTCGTAGTTTATATTCTTATAACTCTCGCGATTTTCATAATTTGGTCTCCTATAAAACTGAAAGGGCAAATACTGAAGTCATTCTAATTTTTAGTTTTTGCGTGGATTACAATGATGTTCTTGCTGTTCAATGCTTGTAGGTACTATTGTGTAGTTCCGTTCGACCCCTTATTATGTGGAGTGCATCAACAAACTGTTGTAACGTCCCAATAAAACAAACAAAAACAAAGAGTGCTACGTAGTCATATTTATATATTTGTAATACACAGGTTTGGACTGAATGTTTTACCTTTTATACTTACCTATATCGCAGTAAAAAAACCAACAACTTCAAATATTTTCCTGCTTCTGCTTTGTAAAATTTAGATGTTTATGATTGTGTTAAACTTAAAACATTAAACTAATTTAATTATATGTGTCACCTCTGATAGTACCTATTATATTTTATGTATCTTTAGCAGGGTTTAGAAATCCATGTGTTTCTTGCTGGTTTGTTGTAATTACCGTAACAGGCAATTACGATTTTACTAGAGATTAAGAAAAAATTATCGAGTTTAAGCTTAGTATAAGAAAAATTGAATTCAATGAGCTACCACAATAATGTACTCCATGACTCCATGATCAGTAATGCATAAGTTTCTATCCATGCAAAACAGTTCTAAAAATCAATATCAAGAAAACGTCAGTGCATTTTGCAACTTCTCTACTTCGCCGTAGAGGCGAAACCAATTGTAGCCGAAATGGAAGATTGGGGAAATAAGAAAATTGTACTAGAAGATAAATACAAACTAGCAGAAAAAACATTTACATAAAGAGTGGCATGAAAGACTCTGAAAGGAAAATACAATTGCAAATAAAAGAAGAAGCCAGAAAAATATAGCTGGGACAGCAATAACGGTGGGTTAAACCCACTGACAATTAATGATAAAAGAACAAAGAACAACTATCCACGCAGAAAACAGGCCAACGAAGATGGAAAGGAAAAATAAAACACTAAACAGGTAAAAGTAGCAGCGTGAAATGTTAACACCATGTTAAGAACCAGAACAATGGAAGAAATAGCAAAGGAGTTGAAGAAATACAAAATGCACACAGCCGTACAAGAAACAAGATGGAGAAAAAACAGGAGAAATAATAAAAGACGCAAGCATTTTTTTCTATAGCGAAGAAAAAAACAGAGGAAGCAATCGAGTGGGATTTTATGCAGTGAATAAGTTAAGAAACAATATAATAAATTTCACCCGAGTGAACGGAAGAATAGCCTTCCTAAGGCTGAAAATGAGGAAAAACAATATCTCACGTCTTAAGCATATATGAACCTACAAATACGGAAGATCATTTGAAAAAAGATATATTTTATGAAATACTTGGGAAAATATGAGAAGAAATACCAAAGAAGAATGAAATAATAATACTGGGATAAGACGGGGGGAAAGAACAATATCTGATGGAAATAATAAGCGATGGAAGAGGAACAATACACGAACTAACAAATGACAAAGCACATAGATTCTTCCAACTGGCAGGAACATTAAACATGACAATTCTAATCAAATTTGAACACCTAAAAAGAGACACGGCAACTTAAAGACACCTAGCAGAAGAAACAGAACCAAATCGACTAAATATTAGCCACTAAGAAAATAAGCAAGCAAACGGTGGACGCAAGAACACTGATCACCTTCTGCTAATAGCAAAGATAAACAACCTTGAAATGACTATAATATACAATACCAAAGAAACACGGAAAGATTAAAGGTAGAAGCTTTAGAAGGTAAAGAGACTAGGAAGAGATACGACGAACAAATCACAGATAACTTACAACACCAGACCACAACGTAATAAATCGACGCATGCTGGCTAGAAATGAAAAAATATGTAATTGAAGCAACAAAAGAAGTGCTAGGACAAAAGCTTCACAAAGGAAGGACAGAGACGATTGCAAAGAAATAAGAAAATAAAAAAATGCAGGTAGATTGAAATGGATAAGCACCAAAGAAGAACAATGCGGGAGGAGCTATGAAATAGTAAGGAATAAAACAAACACAATATACAAGAAAAAGAAAAATGACTGGATAGACAAAAAATTGGAAGATAGACAAAAGCAAAAGATGAAACAATTCTACCAAAGATAAAGGCGAGCAGAAACTAACCGGAATAATGAGAGAAATAAAGAATAGACACGGTAAAACAGAGCACAAACCCCAGGAGATGGGGACAAATATGGAATAAATACTACACCACAGCACTAAATGAAGACGAAGAAAAGGATGGGAGGACTATGAAGAAGTTAGGAAAAGCAATAGAAGGAAGAAGAAATCAGATGCCCACAGAGCTGGATGTGCAACAGGAAATAAGGCGCCAGGAGAGGATGGAATTGAGGCTGAGCTACCTACTAAAATATACAGGAAAACAACTATATAAACAAATACATCTACTAATAGAACAAATAAGGGAATAAAACAAGGTACCTAGGGAATGGAATACCGGTACCATAATACCTATATACTCAAAAGGGGACAAGGAAGTCTATGCGAACTACGTGGCAATAACATGACTAAATAACAGATATAAAAAATCTTCTCAAACCTAATAAATAATAAAAAGGTAAAATACAGTCCAGTAACATTAAATGGAAAACCGCAGCATCTGCCGAAAAAATCCAAGTGAGCTGAAATTTTGCATACACCTTTATGTTGACATTACAAATAAAGGTGCATGCAACATTTTAGATCACTTGGATTTTTTCGGCAGGCGGATCCTAATGTAACTGGACTAAATACCAGGTTGAAAAAATATAGGAGATTACCCAAACGGATTTAGACTAGAACGATCGACAATACACATAATAGACCAAATATTACAAAAATCTTGGAAACATAAAAGAGATCTGCTCGTAGTCTTCATAGATTTTAGGAGCGCATTCGACACAGTAAACAGATTAATAATTCTAAAAGAACTAAAAGTACTGAGAGTATCACCAAAACTGAGAGAGCTACTAGAAATGTGTCTAAAAAGTATAAAATTAAATTGGGAGTAGAAGGCTCAACAACGGAGGAATATTAAGGAGGGGGTAAAGCAAGAGGACTCAACAAGTTTTAACCTGGTTCTGGAAGAAATTATACGAAGAACAAGCTTGAATAAGAATGTTATAAACAATCGAACACAAGGGATAGCTTATGCTAAGCAGAAAAGCAGAACTAATAAGAACGATAACACGATTAGACAGAGGTACGTAAATGTCACTGGAAGTAAATGAAGGAAAAGCGAAATACATGAAATGGGGGAACGAAACAAAAGGATACGGACAAATACTTAAAACACTCAAAATCACAAATTTGAAAAAGTATCAACGTTTAGCCATCTAGGAAAAAGAGGGAAAGAAAGAGGCAGAGAAAGAACACTAGGAGGAAACCAAGCATATGGAATAAACAAAACATTCTTGAAACGCAAGAAGAGCAGTAAAAGAACAAAAGTTAACATGATTTCGGGGGCTTTCACAGTTATTGTCCTTAAATAACAAACGACTTCCGGGATTGGACTGTGTTATTATTGAGGTATAAGAACTTGGACCTCAGTAATGACACGGTTGTAAAACTTCGACCTCAATAAGGACACGGTCCAATTCCGGAAGTCACGGAAAATCGTAAGAACTATACTTGGCCAAATACTCGTATAACAATTGAGGGAGAAAAATGACCAAAAGGTAACACCGAAATAGAAGAAGAACTAGGACAATACATTGTCCGATATATAAAAACTTAGCACTACTTACAAAAACAATGGATGGGACGTATAATTAGACGGGCACCCACAGAAATGGTCAGAAGGATAACAAGCTGAATTGCACTTCAACCAAGAATTAAAAAAGACCTAGGAAGGCAGCAGGAACTAGAGGAGGATATAAAAACAATGAAGGTGACAGATTGGAAAACAAAATGCAGGGACAGAAAGAAGTGGAAAGAAATAACGAAGCCAAGACACATAAATAAGCTATAAAAAGTAAAGGAAAAGACTAGTGATCCAATCCCAAGGTATTGAACGGCACTGATTGATTGATAGAAAAATTTTCAAGTTAGGTTAACAATTAGAAGCCACAAATATATGGAATATGCACAAGGTCTGAAGTATAAATATTTAGCACATTTTAATCTTTTGGTTCGACTTTCTATACTTGTTCCAGTGATTCCAAACAAGAATACATTTTTATAAAGGAGAATAAATATCGCGAATATCCAACTAGAATCGGCGAAAACAGGTTACAATATAGAATAATTCTCCGCCCACCTTAGAATAATTACCCCTTTTGAACCTTATATGAAATATTTGTCTAGATCATTTAATTCGCCATAAAATATCTAGTGGATATGCTAAATTACACCAAATTTAAATACTGTGCATTATTTTAGTTAAATAGGATTTGTGTTTTTCTATTGCCTTTCTAAGGGCTTCCTAAGATGCAATTTCGGATAATTGTTTATATGAATCTTTTTGTTTATTTTGACCTAGAGAACACATTTCTAGAAGCGCGTGTAAATGCTTACACTGATACTTCCACTAAAGCTACAAAAAGGTAATACGAAGATGAATAACGGAAAAGTTAATTATTACCACATGGATTCTCAGAAGGCTAGAGAGTTAACAGATTTAGGAGCATACCTGCACAATCCACAAAAATAAAAAATACTTTAGTGTGAGAATGTGAGTCATGGATCATATACAACAATAAATACAGCAATGGTGTGAGCACCCTGATACAATTAACGAAGAAATAATTCCACCATACCATAGGCCTACACATACCGGCCAACAGGAAATGAAGAAGTGGACCGCCTTGAAAGACGACGAAAAACAGAACAGGTATGACTTATCCATAGCAGGATGATGATGGCGACGACAGAACTGCTATAAAAACAAGAACAACAACCTATATAGAAATCAATTGCATAGTAAAAAGTTGCAACTGAAAACGTTTTACGAAATCTAAGAATAGTCATTAATAAATAGGTTCTAAATAGAAAACTCAAATAACATTTATAACTTCAAATGTGTTTTTAGTAAAGTTCTACAGAAGTGACAAATGTAAGGTCACTAGATTAATACACAAGTGTAAGGTACCGCCATTCCATTCTTCGCGAGAGAATGTGAGAAAATTGTGAGACAAAGATAACAAATACAAATTTTCCAAGTGAAATAGGGAAGACACTAGTTTTTGGGGATTTTCTTTTTAGTGTAATGGCACTGCTGTAAAGTAAAATTATGGTTAGATTGTGTTTTTTATCCCCAGTTGGAAAAAAATGTGCTACAAGGATAGATATAAAAATTACTAATGGCGGTACCTTACACTTTAGTGTATTGATCTAGTGACCTTAGTCAAATGTAGACCTGCCTGCTGTCTATTTACGCAAACGGCGTGCTCATCAATACCCTAGAATTTGAATCCTGTACAATAATAATGCAACGCAGGCATTGGATTGGCTATTGCTTTGGACATCGACCATTTTGACAACTTTACAATTTTTGTCGCAACCGCTCAATCAATCGCGATCAACCCAAAATTATACAGGTTGTATTCAAATCTAGTGTCACTGAATGACAATCAAACAGTAATTTTATGAATTAAATTACGAAGTGACTTACTGTTTTCAATGCTGGCCTGATTTTAAATAGCTTTCCAATTTCTGGTTGGAATACTATACCCCTAATGACTTACATCCCCTTAAAGGTCAAAAGAAAGATATTTAAATTAATTAATCAAGAATGTTATGACACAGAGTGCTCATATTTGGCACACATGAGTATTTATTATTGAGTAATATACCCTCTTAATGGATCGGTAATTGATGCACGGTGGGTGCTGTTTCAATTAGCCTGTCTAAAAACGAAAGCGCTATTAACAAACATTAGATTAATGGATAACATGATTTTTCGAGTATTTTTTTTTTTTGAAACAAATTAATGCTCGTTAATCTTGGAAACGAAAGCTCCAATAAAATCAATGGAATTCTTGATTAATTAATTTAAATATGTTTTTTCGTCTCGAACTTTAAGGGACTGAAGTAATCAGTACAACTTTATGCGAAGGTATGTTGAGTGGAAGGATTCACCCGTATCATTTATGCTACTTCATTTGAATACACCCTGTAGGAAAGGTCTCATAAAGCTACATAACTTTTGTGAAGACAGCAACTGCTTTGAGGCTAAAGGACAGACGGAAAATTAATAAAAGTCGAGTATGACATGTCTTATCAATGTGCCAGTTCTTGTGGAGTATCAATGTAGAGAACTAAAAAGCTTTCGGGTGGGATGATCGCTTTTCTGTGTACGTATTTCTCAATATGCAGTTGGGTTATCTCTAATAACCATTAATCCATCGCGTAACTACCTTGTCAGAATGATGTAATGCTATACTGCTGGGCTGCTGCACTTGTAGTCATGAGTTCGAAATTCGGTCCCGGCTAATTTTTTTTTTAAATATGCGAATTCAAATTCTAATCCCTTGTCACTTTTGAATCTGATATGCCCATTATCAGCCCTGCCATCCGCACTTTTCGCTAACAATGTTGATAAATAATTATAAATAATTTGCTCCATCTAGGCTTCGCTATAATTGGTTCTCGGCTCATTAGTTGAAGTCGTCGCACATGTGCTGTTATCTTGCCACGTATAGAAACTGTCAAATGTAACAGTAGTAGATTATATTATAAGTGAGAGAAATGCATCATTATTTGCGAGTGAGAATTTTGAATCGCGAGTGCCCCAGCACGAGCGATACAATTTCTCACGAGCTTATAATGGCATTTCGCTCACGTGTGATATACGACTTTTTATCTTACAGTAGCAATTCTTGTGCCTAAATAGTTTGCGCAGACAGAATATGTCGCGAAATAAATTTAAAATTAGTCGCCTATGATTTGTGATATACGTTTGACAGTACTGAAGTGTATTGGCAGTACTGAAGTGTATTATCAGTCTATGTCAAATTCGAGGTTCGTAGGTTAGGTTTTGTTTGTAATTTGACACAGACTGACGCAAAACTTAACCCGAAAATTACGAATTTGACATAGCTTGTCAAAGTGACGTTTGTCACCTGCTTACAGCCATACACAAAATTGGAAATAAATGACATTAAAAATATTCAAATTAAGATAATTATATATTACACACTACAAATATACAAATACAAATATCTAGTGAATTAAACTTTTTTAATTCTCTAGTGAATTAAAACGCTTTTATTTCTCTTGTGAATCATAGAGTGTTTATGAAGGTTGTTATGGAGTTAATAATGTCACATTAAACTGTCAAAATTGAATAATAGTTATTTAACCAACAAGTGTGTTAATGAAGGCGATTAATAATCCAAACTGTTTAAAGCACGAACGAGCGATAGCGAGTGAGTGCCTTTAATAGTTGAGATTATTAATCGCCCATTAACAAACGAGTTGATTACAAAATTTTTTCGTTGACCACAAAATCTTTTTTTGTGGCGAAAAATTTGATTAATACAACTAACCTCCATGCAAAATATTAAAACGTCAACATCACAAAAACAGTTAATTAATGAAAAAGAGTGTATTAATCAAAAACAGTGTATTAATGACATCTAGTAATCCATCCTTTTTTAGGAAAAATAATTCATTAATATTGAAATTAACAAGCGGTCAAAGAAAAATATATTTATTGCTCAAATCTCACCTCATACAATAATTGGTAAGATACCCGTTAGCTACTTATCAAGATATCGGTGTAGTGATATACGATTCAAAGGATAATTACTTAGTGCGCCAGGCACTTTAAAGCATTTTTAACTTTAAGATACTAGCATAGAGCCCTTCGAAGTATTTATTAACGTAAATGTTAATAATGACAAATTCTCACCTCAAAAATTTAATATAGGATGTCAAAGCAATTAAGCCATTCAAGCAATTAAATATATGATTTACCTAATGAAAATAATTTTATCTCTAGCAAACTAAGATGACCTGGTTAATATTGTAATATGTTAAATTTTAGAATAAATTGGTTAACTTTATGTGGGAATTCTCATATATAGTTTTTGCTGTATAATATTACTTAAAAGTTTCCTATCGGTAAACTGTATTACAATTTTTTTTCACGAAGTTATATTTATTGTAAAATTGTAAATGTCAACTTTTTATGTTTAATTGTGAAAATATTTCTCAACCTCAATTATTCAAAAATCACTATAACTAGTACATAGCCTTGGCACACTGGCTTTTTTCCAATTCACCTGAACTTCTGTCATAGGTCTGGAACTACCAATAAATCTGCTCGAGAAGAAACGTTTAACAACAACCAATTGACAAGATCACCAACAACGACAAATCGATAGAAGACCAACATATACTAATCACAACAAATTGATCAAAAATAAATACTTTATCTTTGTAGTGTTCTATACTTACAGAACATATCAACACCTGTTAATCAACAGACAAGTCGATTCGGAATACTTTATTTAGCTAAAACTATTTACAAATATGTAATGCGCATCGCGCAAGAGCATTACCTTCAAGATCGCACATACGTTACAACTCTTCATTTAAATTAATACCTAAACGATCAGCCTTTTTTATATTACATTTAGGCCGCAATATCGGATCGTTTACATTTAAACTATGTCTACGGATTTCAGTGTTGCTAATCGTAGTTGTATTAGGAATTTTATTTTCTATATTAGCTGTTACCAAAATAATTTGGTCCACATGTCGTTTCCAAATGATGTTATTCAATTCGGATATTTTAATTAAATATGTTTTTGAACCAATTCTTCTAAATACAATTCCTTTTATCCAACCCGGTTTATTCACGTTCCTGTAATCTCTAACTGCAACGGTTTCTCCCTCGCAAAACTTTACGATCCGTTTCCCTTTATAAAAGTGTTTCTGTTTCATTTGCTTTTGTAAAATCTGTTTAATTAACAATTGTTCTGATTAACATGATCGTTATGATGATCGGGTTTGACTAAATCTAAGCGCATCTTAATCTACGACCAAGAAATAGTTCCGCAGCACTTACCCCTGTTGTGCAGGGAGGTGTATTTCTATAACTTAATAAAAAACTACTTAATACCTCTTTCATATCTGGAATGCCGTCATTAATACCGGTACAAATAGCTCTTTTTACAATCTTAACAGCGTTTTCGGCCGCACCGTTTATACGGATAGAAGGGTGCGCCCGTTTTTAGGGTGATACCATTACGACTTGCAAAATTTTTAAATTCGTTCGAACTGAATTGGGTTGCATTAATTGATACAATAATTTTTGGTAATCCAAATCTTGCAAATAAAGAATACAGAATTTTAATTGTGGCACTACTTGTAGTGCTATTCGTTGTAAAAACCTCCCGCCATTTGCTATGAGCATCAATTACCACTAAAAGCATTTTTCCTTTAATAGGACCACAATAATCAATATGAATTCGAGTCCATGGTTCTTTAGGCCAAGTCCATGGATCCAAAACTGATTTATTTGGTTCATCTCTTGCCTCTAAACAAGCTTGACAAGATTTAATGGTATTCTCTATGTCATAATTCATAGATGGCCACCAGACGTACGATTTAGCGAGTGACTTAGTTTTAACTATTCCCATATGAGGTGCATGCAGTTCATTTACTATGATTTGTTGTAAACTTTTGGAAATAACCACACGATAGCCATGAAATAAGCAATCGTTTTCTAGGTATAATTTCATAGATTCCCGAAAATAAGGCTTAATTCATTGTTGACTACTTTTGGTCAACCTTTTTGTAAATACTGAACAACCTTGCATAAAACTGGATCACACGTAGTAGCTTTTTGTATTGATTTCCAATCAATTAAGTCCGAACTATCAATATACTTTATACAGTTGTTAGCAGTATTTTCTAACATCCTCGTTTTTAATGGCAAACGAGATATTGCATCCGCATTATTGTGCTTAGACGATACATATTTTACTGTATATGAAAAATTAGACAAAAACAATGCCCATCTTTGAAGTCTGTCGGTAGACATTTGAGAAATACCCTTACTAAGATTAAAAATAGTCACTAAGGGCTTATGATCCATTACAAGGATAAAATGTTTACCAAATAGATATTGATAAAACTTTTTTATACCGAATATTATTGCCAATGCCTCTCTCTCAATTTGAGAATATTTACATTCGCTCTTATTTAATGTTCTAGAAGCATATGCGATAGGTCTTTCTTACCCGTTACGCCAAACATGGGAAATAACAGCACCTAACCCTACACTGGATGCATCCGTTGTTAATTTAACATCCAAACTTGGGTTAAAATGAACTAGAACATCCAAAGACGTTAAAACTTTTTTTAATATTGTTAAATGCAACAGAACAAGATTGACTCCAAATACATTTTTGGTTAATTTTAAGTAAATTGTATAAGGGTTTCAAAATATCTGAACAATTTGGAATAAATTTATGGTAATAATTTACCATACCCAAAAATGCTCTTAAATCAGAAACGTTTTTTGGAGGGGGTACATTAGCAATGACTACTATTTTACTGCAGTCTGAATGTAACCCTCGACTATCAATCTTGTATCCGAGATATGTAACAGTATCTTTAAAAAATTCGCATTTAGATTTAGAAATTTTCAATCCACATTCCTGAAACTTGTGTAAAACTTTATCTAAACGTTCTAAATGTTGTTCGCGCGTTTCCCCTGTAATTAAAACCTCGTCTAAAAATACTATTATTCCATCAATTCCCTGTAAAATTCCCTACATTAGTTTTTGGAAAATAGAAGAGCATGACGTAACACCAAAAGGCAACCTTGTATATCTATAGAACCCTTTATACGTACTAATTGTTAATAATTCCCGAGATTGTTCATCTACCTCTACTTGCAAATAGGCATTAGCTAAATCTAGCTTAGAAAAATGTTTACCGCCCCTTAATTTAAAAAAAAACCTCCATACGCGGCAGTGGATATCTTTCGATCTCTAACACTTGATTAATAGTTACTTTAAAATCTCCACAAATTCTAACTGTTCCATTATCTTTTAAAATTGGAACAATGGGCATGGCCCAAGTACTAAACGATACTGGTACTAATATACCCAGTTCTACTAATCTTTTAATTTCAGTTTCGACCAATTGTCGCATAGCAAATGGAAGTGGTCGTGGCTTAAAAAAATTTGCCACTGAACCTTCTGTTACTCGTAGTGAAATTTTTGCTTTGTTAAATAAACAAACATTCGTTCGAAAATACCTCACCATATTTGCCAATTACAGACTGTAAACTGGTATCCTTCTTAGACGGATGCAACACCTTTACATCCGCTAACCCTAAATGAAACTTTGACAGCCACTCTCTTTCTACCAACGGTGGGCCACAATTATCTACAACATAAAGATTAACATCAGAAATAATACTGTTATATTTTATAGTAATGTTAGCAACTCCAAAAGGTTTAATTGTATTGCCTGTGTAATCTCTAAAAATTCTGTCAGTGGTTGACGATTTAACGTGTGGTAAAACATTTTCCCATACCCTTTTAGAAATTACAGATACACTAGCTCCCGTGTCGATTTAAAATTTTATAGGAATATCTTCTACCACAATAACTTAACAATAGGTTTCGCACATTCTGCATCAATTTTAAATAATGCATCTAAATTGAAATCAGGTTCGTTATCTAAATAAAAATTATTTGCTCTCCTGGTCTTCTTTTTCTTGCATACAGAAGCTAAGTGTCTCACATTATTGCAAAAATTGCATTTACTCTCACGATAATAACAATTTACCTCACTGTGATTTTTATAACTACAAACTTTACACTTTTTCTTCGGTGGGTCTCCAGGTCCTTCTTTCTTACTTGCGCGGTTGTTTATCTGCTTCCAAGGTCCACACTTTGCGTCGTTTCGTGATGTTGATGATCACAAGCGCTCAATATCCACCTGGTCCCATTTAAATAAAACTGAGGTCCCCTTATCGGAAAATTGGCGTGCCGCTTCTTTGCTAATAGCAATTTCAACTGCTTTTGAAAAAGTTAGCTTCCGAACATCCTCTTCAAATAACAGGTCCATGATAGGTCCTTTTTCTAACCCAACGATATATATCTCGCAACCCTCACTCCAACTTTTTCTTGTCAAAATTTCCGAATGCAACGAGATGTTGGACGAGTGCGCTCCACTCCGCGATGCCTTCACCTGCGTTTTTCCTTGCCGTATAAAAACTATATCGTGCTGGAAATTGGGAAGTACTCGGAACAAAATGTGCATCTAAATATCCAGTTAAATTCTTATAACCAACTGTGTCAGGCTTCTCAGGAACACATAGGTTGAAAATTAATTTATAGGCATTCTCGCTGCAACAATTAAGCAGAATAGCACGCTTCCTTTCTTCTTTCGTTATTTGATTAGCCAAAAAATATTGTTCTAACCTTGCCTTATACATAGTCCAACCCGACGTGGTTGAATCA
This sequence comes from Agriotes lineatus, assembly GCA_940337035.1. NCBI lineage: Eukaryota > Metazoa > Arthropoda > Insecta > Coleoptera > Elateridae > Agriotes > Agriotes lineatus. The sequence goes on from OW679200.1 coordinate 141,059,039, forward strand.
AATTCACGCAGATGCCCAATCATTTGAACCACCTTTGCTTCTTTACTCATCTCGAAACGTTGAAAATTTCCAACTTTTGAAGAAATCGCGTAGGTTCACTTGACACTACTAACTATAAGCATTTGATGATAACTAATCAACGGTTAAAATAATCCTCGTCGCCAATGTAGTGTTCTGTACTTACAGAACATATCAACACCTATTAATTAACAGACAAGTCGATTAGGAATACTGTATTTAGCTAAAACTATTTACAAAAATGTCAAGCGCGTGGCGCAAGAGCATTACCTTCAAAATCGCACATACGTTACAATCTATTATGCGGAAGTATTCGACCGCTATAAAAAGCTGTAGAAAAAAATATGTTATAGTTAACGAGAATCTGTGCATTATTCTTACTCCTCAATATGTCATTTGGGCTTATTATGTGTTAGTTATCTCTCTTGTTTCACTATGGAAATGAAATAAGTTGCCAACCTCGTTCAAGTCCCCAAACATGCGTAAATATTAATTTAAAAAAAAACTCTAGGAGTTATTAACTTGTCAATCAGACAGGTTATAAAAATACTTGTTTACATTGGTTGCCTAATGGAAAGGTGCAAAATTCCTTATTTAATTTTTAAACCCTGCAATCATGTATATAACATTTGAACAGAGTACGAAGACTGAATGTGTTTTAAGAAGCTAGTGCCCCAAAGAGTGTATGGCAAAAACGGCTTCATGGTAACAATGTACCAAAAGTTCGATAAGGAGTTAGCATCGTCTCATATTGCTTTAAATTTGTCACTGCGATGTTTAAAACAGTGAAATATAAAGGAAACGAACGTTCTCCAGTTAAAAAGCAAATAGCGTCGCTTAGCAAACAAACATGAAAGAATGGTTACTTTAATGTTTAACTACGTACAAGGCTTCAGTGGAAATTCAAATCTTGAAACCTTGCCTGCAAGCCTTGTCTTTTACCTTAATTTAAATATGCTGACGAAAGCATTACAAATAAATTTATTTTGAAATACACCGGGGGCCAATATGTAAAATAATTTCAGAATCAATAGTCTGGGCTCAAAATATTCCGGCCGGTTTCTCCGGTTATGAGCTTTAAGGCACGTTTACATCCTACATTAAGGCCGCCAGCAGCGCCCGCTGCAGATTTTGGTTACTTAATCACGTTTTATGTACTTTATCATGTTTGCGCGTCCAACTTTTTAATTAGAGAGTTGTAGGGCGAAGGATTAACAGGATGTTGATAGAAGGTGGCGTGACGCCGTGACGGTCTGGAACACAAAACGTCTCATTTGTCGGGCAAATATTGACTTCCTGATGGATTTAGGGGCGCTCTCGTCACTCATCATGCTCGTTTCGCTGGGCCGTCATTTGACAAGACCTCCGGCGTAAACTAATTCACTGCAATAACAATAAACTTGCGACCCTTTCCGCTGCAATCAACGTGTGTTTGACAAGAAGAAGTAACTAACAGACTCAGCTGGGAGTGTTTAGACCGCGCAGAACTTCCCCAAATGGTTACCCGCGGCTTACCGGGCACACAAATAAATACACACTAATGAATATTGAACGTAACCTTTAATGTAGAAGTTCGAAAGGTGGAACCGATAACTATTAATCCTATAGCTGCAGACAATTTATATATGCAAAAATTTATGCCAGTTATTTTTTTTTCACTTTCACCTTCACATTAATAATCGGGTTGCCAGTTGCTTCGAAAATATATTTAGACATTTTCTAGAAGCCTCAGCATTTCACTAGCTTCAAATCATATAATTGAGTTTCGGAGTAAATACGTTTTTAAATATCCTTAAAGCGTAAGTACTTCAAGAAAAAAATTGATTATGGGGTACACGTACATCCTATTGGGTATGTAACTGTGACTAAAACGCTCTCTATATCGGGTATCTTACAGAACACCAACATTTGCAAACAGCTCGCTGAAATTTCTCCATAAATGATGAATCCCTGATCGGACATTATCTAAAGAAGTTTGAGAACAATGAGCTGCATTGTATAAAAGCTGCAAAAATCCTGCTCAATCTATCGGCAATCGCGTAGTATTATTTTGGTTGTTTTTTCAGTTGTGTACATTTGACAATTATTAGATTAATGTTGGTTATTTAGTTCTTGTAAACTGAAGCAACAAGTCAAAGTCTGAAACACGTTTTTATGATATTCTGAGGTTAAGTTCGGGAAATACATGTCCTTTAGATTGCACTAAACCACACCTTTAGTTTAGTTTAGCTGTACTAAATACAGTGTGTCCCCGGGTTGACTTTGCGACAGACGTAGTCAATCAAACATTTTTTAGAACGGCTTTCGTATTTAGTAGTCTAGTCCTGCAAAGTCAGTCCGGGGACACACTATATATGGTGTATTCTCGAGTCTGTGTCTTCAAAGAAATAGGTGGCGTTCCAAGAATACAGTATCAGAAGGTATTTGGAAAAAAATAAAATACAATTTATGGTAATACTAATTGAAACTTACGATATAACATGATACGTATTTAAGTTTATTGAGAGGTGTGCATAAAATGTTGTACTGCACGCGTAGTGTTACCAGATATTATTTACATGAGAAGATTATCCCACACAGCCTTCGACCTCGTAGGCCAAACTTTTTCTTTAGTTGGTAATATTCACATAATATTACTTGTATAATAAATAACTGTTACAGAAGAATAAGGTAAGACGGATAATATATGTAAATAAAAGTCGATGGTGGACGTTGGAGTGCGTGTCCTGGATATCTTGGGAAGATCCTGCTCGTCGTCGAGGAAGAAACCTCTTCTTTGTCTTGGAGCGCCTGACCTGCAAATCCGGGATCCGGAGGGTGGTGTTACTCCTCTTGGATCACTCGTTGTACGAATCGGCCTCGGAAATCGGAGTCTGCTGTCGATGGCGGGAAAGCTAACGACATCGTAAACCTCGGTGGTGGGATAGTACCAACAAAGAGGACTTCTTTGCCTTTAGCGTTTTGATGCTGCAATGAAGCAGAGCACTAAAGCATATAAAATAGTATTCAATGATAGGTGTGAAAAAAAGTTAATGGAGATAACCTCCAACGCTGCTTCGCAGCAATGAAGGAACAAAACTCCTGCTCTACATAGAGTAGTTTAAGTTCGGGGCCCCAGTTCTGGGTGGAAGAGAAATGAATTCCCAGATAGACGAAGGTGAAATGCTCTAATTTAGTGTTTCAAAATGTCAACACGACTTTGTTGAGATCGAATATGTACTTATGGTGATGAGAATTGCTGAAGATGATGGTCTTGTAACGTTTGCTTCTCTGCAAATTGTATTAGAAATATATTAAATACATGATTCAATTTACACGGCGCTATTTCCGCACAAAAGCTATATGGTTCCAAGAAGAGATTACATGAAGCAATTTGGTCGCAGCAGCATTTAACTGATTGCACCGGGTGATTTCGGCAGATGCCAGCAGCTCTCCTGATGCCCCACTTAGATTGCTGAAGCTGAGTAAAGTGGAAGGAAATTGTAAAAGAGTATAGGAGAGCGATGCCCAGGCAGTCTCGGCTCTTCTCTTCTATCTTTCAGACTTGAGTCGAGCCCCAGCGAGAGCACATTATGCCCTGAAGGGCTTAAGGCCTGACAGCTTTGTTCAATCCTGCTAAGCGAGTAGCCGCCAGTTCAGATCCTGAAGGCATCAGTCTCCAACATAGTTAGCACCAAGCACTGCCTGAAAATCTCGATTTAACCTGATCTCACCCTTACATGAGTTAGAAATAGTGCTCAAGGCAGATCGCAGCGCAGAGCGCCTGGAAAACCATGTTGATAGGCTTGGAAGTGTTCTTCTAATAGCCAATTAGAGAGAGCATTGAAGTCTGAGCTTTGTTGAGTTTGGGTTTAACTTTCCAAATTGGAAACAAGAATTCAAGTCTCATGAGTGAAGCAGGTAGAACATTGGAGGCGCGAGTACTGATAATGGCTTGGTTCAGATGGCAATTTCATCAGCAATCAGCAGAAACATTAAGTTGGATTGCAAAGGTAATGAAGGTAATGAAAGGAAGGGGGCGGATAATTGAGCGACGAATGGTGTGAAAATAGTACTATGGCGTGTGACTTTATGTTAGTGGGCAGTAAGATATATTAGTGATGATGTGGACGAAAAAGGGCAGATTTGACAATCGTCCAATATAACCGCGAGAAGGCATGACAATAGTTCAAGGGTGGCTGCGGTGTGACGTATTTGAGGACTAACAGCGCAATTAAAGTCGGAAAAGAAATTGTCGCATGTTTTGAGGACGTTGAGAAGCGTGATGGAACGATAAGACGAAGGAAAAGTCTTTGCGATACTTTGGTAGCATCCCCATCTAGACGGTATTTGAAGCCAGAAGAAAGTGGATAAAACGGAAGCAGAATCTAAATAGCAACATGAGGAGCATGATGGCTACTGTAGAGAATTGACAAAGGGTTTGGCGGACGATTCCGTCTTTCCCGGTGGCGGTGTTCTTGGCGGTGGACAGGAGGTCGAGAATTTTCAATGGGGCAGAGGATTGAACTGGAGTGAGAACTCGAAGAAGGCGAATGTTGGGGCTGACAGCGATTATGAGATGAACGTCGCGGCTTTTGTGGGAGAAGTGTGGTTCGTTCGGAATATAGTGAACCTGTTCTAGAGTGTCCGCACAGACTTTAAACTGTCGCTATGTATTCACCACAACCTCGCTACCATGGCGACGCTGAACTTTGAAAGAGCATCTTGACCCATAAGGCCGTTTAGATTCCTTCAAAATTTCGCCTCCTCAAGTTAGTAAAGGCCAGAGCATTGTTCTTCAACAAAATTTCCGAAATCTGAGGATTTTAAGGCGTATAATGGCGTGCTACGACTTAGGATGGGAAGGGTGGACGGCTGATGTTGATGTTTTTGGCGAAGAGCGATAGCCGAGCAGCCCCTTGGGGGAAAAGATAACGGCAGAGTTAACTTTTTGGGTGTTGGTGAAAAAGGGCATCATGTCCGTAGGGTGGACTCCTAGTAGGTCCTGGAAGTCGTCCAAGGGGGGGAGCGTATTTCCAGTCACGGATGATCATTAACCCCTTACCCAGAGCCATGATGTTGATGGATGCTAGGCTGCTACTCGAAGGAGACGGTCGCTGGAATAAACAGGTTTAATTTACCTACGTACATACCCAAATATATTTTATATTAATTTAAGGCTGACGGCCAAAAGTTGACTATCTATGGTGAAGACGGTTGGGTTCTTATAAAAAGCTTAATGTCAGTATAAAATTGTCAATGGTATCAATGAGTTTATAATACAACAAATGCCTAGATAGAAACGCGAACTCATAAATATAAAAACATTGTCCAAATTATTTACTTACTTATCGGCGACCCTCTTCTACCTTTCAGTGTCGAGGCGTCCAAATGACAATATTCTTAAATAAACTTACAAAACGGCCAGATCAATGAATAAGTTTGCAGTAAGTAATGCTCTGTTAATGGAATTATACGTATATATCAGGGTTCTGCAGGTTATGGTATATTTAAGCTAATATCTGTTAATAAGTGATGGTCGAGTCTGCGTCTCCTCTTGTTTTTTACTTCCCTCGTCTGAAAGACGAAGAAAGTATTGTAATCACGAAAAAATCACCTTCCGAGATTTTTTCAGATCTTCACGTTTCAAGGTTCCTAGATGACAAAAATGAGGTTTTCTCAATTCCGCCGTCTGTCTTTCTGTCTGCCTGTCTGTCTGTCTGTCTGTCTGTCTGTCCGTCTGTCTGTCCGTCTGTCTGTCTGTCTGTTGGCAGTATAGTTCAACAACTATTTGTCGGAGGAAGACGATATTTTGCATACATATTATAATCAACCTCGCATAAAACCGGTACAATTTCATACAAATATATACAGGGTGAACACCTTCAAAAAATTGTTTATTTTTGTGTTAATTTTGAAATAAAAGTAAGTAATAACTTTCACATAGGTCAGGTTTTACATTTGCCGAAAATAAGACTTAACCGATAAAGGATAATGTCACAAAAGAGTAAAAATGTTTTAACCACAACACCGTGCTCTTCAAGAGAGGCGCGCGTCGGACCCTCCTCGAAGAGACTCGGTAGCGCAGATGGAATTTTGCTGTAGTTATATCCGCTGCGGAAATGCGGTTAGGATCGAGCGATCTGCAGAGATACATTTTTTTATTTGAAAATGTATTTAATTTATTAGAAACGTGAAGATATTTTTACTCCTAACTTAATTTGATTTTTAAAATTATTTAGTGTCACAATGTCGACGAGGGAAGTTATGGGTAAAGCCTTTTACAGATTTTTTACTTCTCTCGTTTTATGTAGTTGTAGCGGTATATAAGTAAACGTTTGTAGCGGTCTTAAATTGTTTTCTTCCGTTTCTGCAAATCGAAGCACCTTAGTGTAGACCTGGTTGCTTATATGGCCTTTAATAAAAGACCTTGGTGAGTTTTGGAATTTTAAAAGTGGTAATGCGTATGTTTTGAGAATTGTGGCGCATGCAACTTGAGGGTAAAGGTAATTTTTGATTCCGCTGCAAGGTAGATTTTCCGTAGCTTCTTTAGGTGACACTTTGGAAAAGTATTTATCCTGGAAAATCTCCGCAAGTTAGCAAGGATGTGGTTCTGTTTCAGGGTCTGATAGTATTTGTGGAAGTAAAACAATTGCATGCTGTTCAGTATCATTCTTGAAATTGTTTCAACATTTGGTTCCGTTATCCTTAAGTTGTGAATGTTTAACGTTAAATTAGCTTGGCTGCGTTTCCTATAGTACGTGCCGCCAGGATCTCCGTTTGTTTTCTTTTGAGCACCCGGGGCACAGCTACCACCATTGTGCTTTCCGCTCCTTTCGAAAATCACATTGGAGGCTACCTTTCATACATTTTCAATTCAAGTAATTCATTCCTAATCAACCATCACCTGTTTACCACATTCACTTGTTTTGGTGTTTTATACCAAGTAAGCAATTATCAGTTTTATTCACTTTGTGTATTGTCTCAGTTTTTGCTATGCCTATCAACTGTCTTATGAACAGTAAACGGTAAATTTCACTGATTTAAACACCCCACTCGATGATTATGCGAAGGCCTCTTTCTTTATGAGTTAAAAGTTATCTTAATTATAAATCCGTCATGTTTCGTGGGGCCTCATCGATAGCTGATACGCGTTTCATATCATTTAATCGTTATCTTTCTTTGAATGCCTGTCGATAATCACCGCCATTAATGTTTCATAATCTTCGCCGACTCGATACCGAGCGCTGTAGATTAGTCACATTTCTCTTGCTTGCGGAATTCCCCCATAAAAGTGATTGATTAAACTTTCTTTTAAAATTTATATGAAAATGATAATTTGAAATTGTTGCTAAACCGTTTAATTGGATAACAAACGACTTCCGAGATTGGACCGTGTTATTATTGAGGTCAAAAAACTGTGAGTTCTTCTTCTGACTCAATGACAATGGCTGCGAAAGCCTCCGAAATCGTTTAATTGGATTCTAAGTCTATTTGCATATATGTATTTGGTGCCCTTTATATATTCCTCTTAGTTTTAAATTTATTAAGGCATTGAACCTCCTATGATTTCTTATAAATACCAGTTGTGTTTGACAAAATTAGTGTAAATTGGGCCATTGAGCGTAAATTTTAGTATTGTACCAAATTTATGTTCGTGAATTTGCGTACGTCTGTCTGACAAAGATTATTTATATTTGAACGTATTTACGGTTTCTTAATTTCCTATACCTGTAGTTGTTATCGCGTGTCACCGTTTTTTGAGATAGCATAGCGAAAGAGGCCTTCAAAGGTAAGTATTTTGTTTGCATTGTAGGTTGATTTGGGCCCGATATTTTTGAACCAGTAGCTTCTGTCACCTACAGTGCTTCAGTTTTATTCTGTTCTTTACGGCTTGAAGCTTTATTTATTATTATCGCATCTAAGCCTACAGCTGAATAGTGATCCACCCAACTTTGAGCAAGTTGAAGTAGTTCTTATTAATATTATACTAATTAAACCAGTAGGCGATGTAAGACCTAACCGAAAGTTAAGTAATGCAGATGTACTCTTTGTCCGTCCTCACTTGATAATTGTACATATCTGTTTAATGGCGAAATGGAGATTTTGACGAATTTTTTACTCCCGAAACACAAGAATTTGGAGAGCATATCGATCAATTGTTTTGCTGAAATCTGACATTATAAATTGTATACTAAATTAAGTAGAAAATTCAGAAATAGAAGTGACAGCTGAATAGGAAATCACTAAAAACTTTGATCCGGTTAATGTATTTCTTAATGTATCTTTTAATTTCAAAGTGGGATATAGTTAATTTTGACGATTACGTAAATATGTGTTTCTTGACATACCTATATTCCTAATATAAAAACACCTCTCAGTTTCACACAGCTTGGTATAGTTATCGGGAAATATCTATTAAATCCGATAGAAGAGATAATCGCAGTAGAAGTGCAAGAATGAAGATTGGTCCCAATTCAAAAATACCGAAAAATGGGACACCATTCCTCCGCCGCTCGGAAAACGAAGTTGAACTTTTACAATATTTAAGTAACTTCCAAACAAGATCGTTGGCAATACAAGCGAAAACTGTAGATTCCGATGGTAGTATCATTCTGATATACCATTGTTCGTATTTCTATAAATTTGCTCCAGACTGGTCAATATATGTGTGTTTTGGAAAGAAAAATAAAAAAATAATGTAAGGATAATTGCCCCACCTTTGGATCTAAACTTAGCCGTGATTTGCCTTTGTTTACTAGTCTTACTGTAGGCGATTCAACATCAGCGATAAAATGGAGATAAAAAACGACATTTTCTGCGTGGAAAAAACATGAGATTTAGTTATCGTCTCTTGGATACACCATTTTCGGTGCTTGAATTAGATTCGCCAATATTTTAAGAGTTGGAAGCATGTTTTGTTAACATTTCCAGGAGAGAATGGGATGGTATCAATCAAATCAGGAATGAGATATTTTGTTATCGAATCTTGAAAACATTTTCTCCACGTAATCCGCTATTTTGCAGCGCTGTAGAAGAGCTCTACTGGAATCGACTATATGGGTTTCTGCTTGCAAACTATACATTAATGCAGTAGCACCATGCGATTTCAGGTAGGCAAAATCAACCCAGGCTCGACTTTTTCTAAAATGGATATCAATTCCACAAGTGAGTAAAGCGTGTGATAAACTGGTCAAATATAGCTGCAAGTAGGGTTTCCTGAAGGCCTGTAAAGAAAGCTTATTTTACTCTTCTGTGCAAATGTGTGTTGGAAATCTTAATTTGATATTGATTTATGTAAATCAGCAAAAACCTTTATAAGCTTTAGTTATTATTCATATTTTAATTTTTGTAAATTTGTTATTAATCTACTTTTACCTTAATTAATATATTCACGGATAAGAAATTGTGTGGTCTTTTTAACTTAACACGCTTGACTGGCTGTCGATAAACCAACAGTTTTCGAGAAAATTTAAAGAAAGCTAAATACATGTACGTTGGAGAGTGATTTTGGGACAGTTTTTGATTGAGTTTACTTGGGATCTCACCCTAGTGTTGTTTCTAGTCCCCAATAAATACTTGTCAAGTGAAGGCCAAACTTTAACACAAATTGTAACTCACACTTTACAGTTCATACCGACTATATTGGCAATGAGCTTGTTTATATTAAATAGTAACGCTTTTGGGAGCTCTAATTGCGTAGATTAACAAGCCATCGCGATGAAAGAACGAATATAGTGCAATGGTTTACTGTCCATAGCAATTCTGATTGCCTAATTAACTAAATGAATAAGGTCAACATGAGCACAGAATTATAGTAATTTATTGTACAAGACGATAAAGTTAAATTTTATCCACGAGCGAATCGTTTAACGTCGAGACGAAGTCGAGATGTTAATGATTCAAGAGTGGATAGAAATAACTGTATCGTCGTGTATAATACAATATTTTTTTCTATAGCAAGAACTTAACAATTTCAAAAGAAAATAATGACAGTCAATCACATTTCAAAATGTCAGTAGCTAGATTGGGTTGCTACGATAATACGAAGCTGTCATATTTAATTTAAACAAAATTAGAAAATTAAATTACTTTATCTATCCTTGATGTTAAAGTGCTACTTTATCTACTTGACCTTTTGTTTTGAGTTGATAAAAACACACTTTAACATGTGCTATAGAAAAAAATAATTTATTTATTGCAAGATAATCAGTACTTTACATTAATAAGTGCCTTGATGTGAGCAGCAATAACTAATAATTGTTGAGGGTTATAAAAGTTATCATGAAATAAAGCAGGTTTCAGCAGGGTTACATTCAGAGTTTCATATGTGATAAATGTTCGGAAGGGCCAATGCAATTTAATTTGTAACTGACAGATTTGAGCTTAGTTACGTCAAACATAATGTGAATAAAATGATACAGAATGATTTGTTAAGTATCTACACAAAGCATATAAGTGTTATGTATTAAAAGTGCATAAGCCAGCAAACGGCAAATTAGTTGAAAGATAACCGAAACAGTGCTAGCAAAATAATAATTGCAATAGCGCAATGGAAAAATGTAAGGCAACCGATCGCAAGACAATTAGTGAGACGCTAAAGGAGCTCGAGGGTATCAGTGTATTATAAACCAAACTGATTTAAAAGCAGAGCAATGTGTAGTGACATTTATTCCAAGAAAAAGACAATTTTAGTAGTTGGGCAGAGACATGACAACAAAACTGTAGTCCATAAGGTCAAACATGTTATTAATTCTAATCTCTTTTATAAAATTAAAAATCTAGTTTTTAAGTTACGTGACAGTCTTCTATTAATATTTACCACACAAGCTTGCAAAATTTGTGCTGGGGGCAGATTGAGCTCCACCTTTTATTGATTTAAATTAGAAATAAAAAGTATTTTCTAATACCAGTTGTGTGTAAAGTTATTCACCAGTATGCGTGGCATCTTTGGGTATAGTTTTCCATGTGTTAAGAGTTCCAAGTGTAGCAGTTTGGCCACCACCAAGATTCGTCCAAGTGCGAGTAACTTCGGGGACCCATTTCCATAGGTAAGCAGCATCTCCCCGCAAAAATAGTGTCTGCTACGTGTAGAAAGGACCTTCAGGAGTCAAGCCTTTCTCAAGTGCGTAATTCTCCTGGCGTTATTGAAAAGTGTACCCAGTGTCCGAAAGGTCTCCCATTAAGGTAGGATTTCATAGGAAGCCCTTGCAGCATTCCCATAATTCGCGAGGTTCTTCAAGTTCAGACTGTGTACGAAATGGAGAAGCATATTCGAAAATCCCAGGTCCGTCCAGCTTCGAGTAAATTAGATAGCGCCTCTAAAAGGTGCGAGTTGACGCGGAATTTTCAGTTTTTGCCGGATGCAGAACAAAAAGCAATTGCGCGTAGGTTTCGAAGTTACACTAAAAACAAAAAGAGGTTTGCAGTTGCTACGTCACAGAATTAGTCGTATTTACTTGGCTATTTTGGCGTCTTAAAATTCAATTTTACGCTAGTTTGCACTGACATATCACTTTGTTCACTGAATCAAATTTAAAGGTTATAATTGTCAGATAGAAATGGTGCATTTGCCCTAATACTGGAGTTAAATTGTTATACGAGTTATTTTTCATACGTTTTTCATAAGTTTCATGTTCACCGGATCTAAACCCTAATTTATTGCAAATAGATAAAAGGAATGAGAAATAAACCAGTTATTTGTAGTAATTATTATTATGTTCTTTTAATTTGCTTTGAGTTTGACAGGCGGGTTATTAATTGAAACTTAAAAACTGATAAAGTGTAGTATCCCTTGCTCTAATTATTTTATTTAAAACCCTACTACTATTATATTTAAGCGAGGTACTATTACAATAGGTATATATTTCAGCTTGCAGTGGAAGTACAGAGAATTGGAAAAGTAGCTTCGTATAAATACGACTAAAAAGTCAACAGTTTCTGGTAAATATTTCTGGAATTTAGCTTTGCGAGTGATTTTTACGAAACGTACCACTAATTATTCAGAAAGCCTTCCTCTCCGTTAACGATTCTCTTAGTTTTTTGCGAACGAAAGCTGACTTTTGTCTTGACCCATCCATTAGCGGGTTTAATCGATTTCTATAGCCAAAGGGCCCTTTTTCGATACATTTCCATAACCAAGCTTACCCGGCATTAATTTCGTTAAAAAGCTTTTAAACGTTTGAAAAGGGCAAGTATCCTTTGACATGCCGTCTGGCCATTAATTAGGTTATTAGTTTTAATGAAAGGATGACGTGATGATTGGACGAGTGTTGCAGAGAAAGTGAAAATAACACTCTGGGAGTTTTTTTCAAAGTTGCAGCTGATAAGTCGTATTAATTAGTCAGTAATTCTGCAAGGAAAATGCTGTACGTGAGACATGTTTAACGTAGGTGTCCTTTAGGAATAAGCTTGACCTGATCATCGTTTCCCCACTCTATTATTTTATAGGTTAAATAAAGTAGGATTCGCCCTGCTAACTTTTTTGTTTTAGAGTGGGGCATATTATAAATGAAATTTTAAATCCCGCTCTTAATGTGGAGACGTTTTTGAGTTTAGTTGCAGTTTTTGTTCATACCAAATTCTGCCTTTGTATTTCGAACATTGTACTTAACCAATCCATTGGATTCTAGACAAGTTTGACTACTTTGCCATCACTATCAAGGTCTAATCCAAGCGCTCCTTCCAGTGTTCGGACTTCTCTAATTGCAGATTTAGGGCTCCTCGCTCTGCCCTTCTACGCGAACTTTTGTTGTCCCCATTAAGTTCTTTTAGTTATTAGGTCTGGGGTCTTAAACTCAGGCACGCAACAATCTGAGCTTAAGCAGCTTCCACCATTTTCCGGACAAAATAGCTGGTGACGTGAAAATCACGCGCCGTTGAGTTTCTTTGCAGCTAAAATGAGTATGATGAAGGGTTTGTAGAAAGTGGACTAAAACGGATGGCGCTACCACCAAGGCTTTTTCAACCTGAAAAACGGGGTGCCATGAAAATAAAGTTATTTTTTAATCTGTACGTTAGTTTTTGCTTTTGTGTAATTCGGCTTCCGAATGTTGTTGTTTGACTGTATGTTAGAGTGTAAGAAGTTTTTTCGTAATTATATTTAAGTATGCCTCCTTGTATTGTTTTATATCTATGAATTTTTGTTTTTGTACAACTAACACTTAAAATCTTATACAGGACTAAATAATTATGATGTAACCCGTTAATGACTTTCTAGGCTGTAATCCTAGCTTCTATTCCATTCTATTTTTTATCATAAAGCTAGAAGCATAACCTGTTTTTGACGTATTATAATATATGATCGAGTTGCAATAGTATTGGAACCATTGTTCTACCTAATATAAGCAATATTTAATGTTTTTTCATTTATAGTGAGATCAAACACAAAACTGAGTAGTAAAAAGCTTTATAGATGGTAAAGAAGTCTATTCCAATTGGGGCATGTAGTGGTTGCCCAGATGGTAGTGTCATATATGCTTAACCAAAATTCCACGTAAATAAATTGTGTAATTGTAATCTTTGTTTTCACATTTATATAAAACAAGTTATATTTCCTGCTTTATTATCGTAATTAGATTCAAGATTGCATTTAGTATAATTCAAATTAAATTGCAGCCAATACTTGCTACATACAAGTTGAAAGTGCAGAGGACAAGCGTTTGCGAGTCCAGTTAACGCAATTTGCGTAAGGTACGTGTAAATATACTATTTTTCCACTTAGAGACGCTAATTTACGCCGCACCAGCATTACGAAGCCGTGACGTTAGATGATCGTTAGTTAATAGTGGGAATCCCATGTATCATGCTATCTAAGATCGGGGGTAACGAAATCTAGAACGTGCTAAATTCAAGTGTACGCAGCAGCCAGCTCCAAGTAAAATGTTTGCAATTAAGGCTACTAAGCTTTTGCGAGTTTGAAAGATGTGCTTAGGCGATGAATATATGCAAGCTCGATCAAGGTCGGCGTTAGGGCAGGCCCGTATTAACATTTTGACATTTGCGCTCTCTCAAAAGAATTATTTCAACGTTATTTTATTAATCTTATTGTTGTGTGGTTAATGTGCGTTTGTATTTTTTAAACGTGCAGGCGAGTAGTCCAGCTCTCTCGCGCGTAGTTTTTATAGAAGTTGATGGTATTTCTATACTATTATTTGGTGTTTTTTCTTTGTTTTGAGGTCAATAGATTCGAACTTTCCTTGTACATCGTTTTAAGTCAGTTTTAGTCCGATACCCTAAAGAGCAACCAGATTCCTGTCTTGGCAGATGGTAGTCGTTTATAAGTCACGAACTGGGGTATCAAGAGGACTTCATGTTCACAGAGCTAGCTAATCGGACAAATAATTATTTAAATATTCGTATTAAGGCGTATGATGTGCTTTGTTCAAATTTAACGTAACTACGCGGGGGGTCAACAAACGACTACTCAAGGAAGGAGCTAAATGGAAGTCTCACTTTATGTGTGATTGGAATATGAACCTGACCTAGCATGTTGGAATTTACTGTTTTCTTTAATTTTTGTTGCCAAAATTCTGCTACGCTCCTTTCACTGCTTCTTTTACCATTAGTTTAAATTTTTCTCTTTGCGCCTTATTCTAATTTTCATTGTCACAAACTACTTACATAGTCTTCCAAAGCATATTCTTTTTCTTAACTTCCCTTTTTATATTTATCAGTCCCATCAAGCTGTGATTGAGACATTCAAAATTCTACATCTTTGATTACTGTTTCCGTTTAGTTTGATTGTTTTTTTATTTCTTTAATTCACTAACTTGACTTCATTTTTTTCTTAGCTGTTTTTCTTATAACAAAGACGTTTTTAGTCCCTAATTCGTTTCCTCTTTT
>OW679200.1:141073979-141130088 GCA_940337035.1 Agriotes lineatus
CTTGATTAATAGTTACTTTAAAATCTCCACAAATTCTAACTGTTCCATTATCTTTTAAAATTGGAACAATGGGCATGGCCCAAGTACTAAACGATACTGGTACTAATATACCCAGTTCTACTAATCTTTTAATTTCAGTTTCGACCAATTGTCGCATAGCAAATGGAAGTGGTCGTGGCTTAAAAAAATTTGCCACTGAACCTTCTGTTACTCGTAGTGAAATTTTTGCTTTGTTAAATAAACAAACATTCGTTCGAAAATACCTCACCATATTTGCCAATTACAGACTGTAAACTGGTATCCTCCTTAGACGGATGCAACACCTTTACATCCGCTAACCCTAAATGAAACTTTGACAGCCACTCTCTTTCTACCAACGGTGGGCCACAATTATCTACAACATAAAGATTAACATCAGAAATAATACTGTTATATTTTATAGTAATGTTAGCAACTCCAAAAGGTTTAATTGTATTGCCTGTGTAATCTCTAAAAATTCTGTCAGTGGTTGACGATTTAACGTGTGGTAAAACATTTTCCCATACCCTTTTAGAAATTACAGATACACTAGCTCCCGTGTCGATTTAAAATTTTATAGGAATATCTTCTACCACAATAACTTAACAATAGGTTTCGCACATTCTGCATCAATTTTAAATAATGCATCTAAATTGAAATCAGGTTCGTTATCTAAATAAAAATTATTTGCTCTCCTGGTCTTCTTTTTCTTGCATACAGAAGCTAAGTGTCTCACATTATTGCAAAAATTGCATTTACTCTCACGATAATAACAATTTACCTCACTGTGATTTTTATAACCACAAACTTTACACTTTTTCTTCGGTGGGTCTCCACGTCCTTCTATCTTACTTGCGGAGTTGTTTATCTGCTTCCAAGGTCCACACGTTGCGCCGTTTCGTGATGTTGACAATCACAAGCGCCCAACATCCACCTGGTCCGATTTAAATAAAACCGAGGTCCCCTTATCGGAAAATTGGCGTGCCGCTTCTTTGCTAATAGCAATTTCAACTGCTTTTGAAAAAGTTAGCTTCCGAACATCCTCTTCAAATAACAGGTCCATGATAGGTCCTTTTCTAACCCAACGATAAAGATATCTCGCAAGACACACTCCAGCTTTTTCTTGTCAAAATTTCCGAATGCAACGAGGAACACTCAGGAACACATAGGTTGAAAATTAATTTATAGGCATTCTTGCTGCAACAATTAAGCAGAATAGCATGCTTCCTTTCTTCTTCCGTTATTTGATTAGCCAAAAAATATACACAGTCCAATCCGACGTGGTTGAATCAAATTCATGCAGATGTCCAATCATTTGAACCACCTTTGCTTCTTTACTCATCTCGAAACGTTGAAAATTTCCAACTTTTGAAGAAATCGCGTAGGTTCACTTGACACTACTCACTATAAGCATTTAATGATAACTAATCAACGCTTTACATAATCCTCGTCGCCAATGTAGTGTTCTGTACTTACAGAACATATCAACACCTGTTAATCAACAGACAAGTCGATTCGGAATACTGTATTTAGCTAAAACTATTTACGAAAATGTCAAGCGCGTCGCGCAAGAGCATTACCTTGAAAATCGTACATACGTTACAATCTATTATGCGGAACTATTCGACCGCTATAGAAAGCTGTAGAAAAAAATGAGTTATAGAATCTTAACGAGAATCTGTGCATTATTCTTACTCCTCAATATGTTATTTGGGCGTATTATGTGTTAGTCATCTCTCTTGTTTCACTATGGAAATGAAATAAGTTGCCAACCTCGTTCAAGTCCCCAAACATGCGTAAATATTAATTTAAAAAGAACTCTAGGAGTTATTAACTTGTCAATCAGACAGGTTAAAAAAATACTTGATTACATTGGTTGCCTAGTGGAAAGGTGTAAAATTCCGTATTTAATTTTCAAACCCTGCAATCATGTATATAACATTTGAACAGATTACGAAGACTGAATGTGTTTTAAGAAGCTAGCGCCCCAAAGACTGTATGGCAAAAACGGCTTCATGGTAACAATGTACCATAATTTCCATAAGGAGTTAGCATCGTTTCATATTGCTTTAAATTTGTCACTGCGATGTTTAAAACAGTGAAATATAAAGGAAATGAAGGTTCTCCAGTTAAAAAGCAAATAGCGTCGCTTAGCAAACAAACATGGAAGAATGGTTACTTTAATGGTTAACTACGTACAAGGCTTCAGTGCAAATTCAAATCTTGAAACCTTGCCTGAAAGCCTTGTCTTTTACCTTAATTTAAATATGCTGACGAAAGCATTACAAATAAATTTATTTTGAAATACACCGGGGGCCAATATGTAAAATAATTTCAGGATCAATAATCTGGGCTCAAAATATTCCGGCCGGTTTCTCCGGTTATGAGCTTTAAGGCACGTTTACATCCTACATTAAGGCCGCCAGCACCGCCCGCTGCAGATTTTGGTTACTTAATCACGTTTTATGTACTTTATCATGTTTGCGCGTCCAACTTTTTAATTAGAGAGTTGTAGGGCGAAGGATTAACAGGATGTTGATAGAAGGTGGCGTGACGCCGTGACGGTCTGGAACACAAAACGTCTCATTTGTCGGGCAAATATTGACTTCCTGATGGATTTAGGGGCGCTCTCGTCACTCATCATGCTCGTTTCGCTGGGCCGTCATTTGACAAGACCTCCGGCGTAAACTAATTCACTGCAATAACAATAAACTTGCGACCCTTTCCGCTGCAATCAACGTGTGTTTGACAAGAAGAAGTAACTAACAGACTCAGCTGGGAGTGTTTAGACCGCGCAGAACTTCCCCAAATGGTTACCCGCGGCTTACCGGGCACACAAATAAATACACACTAATGAATATTGAACGTAACCTTTAATGTAGAAGTTCGAAAGGTGGAACCGATAACTATTAATCCTATAGCTGCAGACAATTTATATATGCAAAAATTTATGCCAGTTATTATTTTTTTCACTTGTAATACCATAACCTTCACATTAATAATCGGGTTGTCAGTTGCTTCGAAAATATATTTAGACATTTTCTAGAAGCCTCAGCATTTCACTAGCTTCAAATCATATAATTGAGTTTCGGAGTAAAGAAGTTTTTAAATATCCTTAAAGAGTAAGTACTTCAAGAAAAAAATGATTATGGGGTACACGTATACCCTATTGGGTATGTAACTGTGACTATAACGCTCTCTATGTCGGGTATCTTACAGAACACCAACATCTGCAAACAGCTCGCTGAAATTTCTCCATAAATGATGAATCCCTGATCGGACATTATCTAAAGAAGTTTGACAACAATGAGCTGCATTGTATAAAACTTGCAAAAATCCTGCTCAATCCATCGGCAATCGCGTAGTATTATTTTGGTTGTTTTTTCAGTTGTGTACATTTGACAATTATTAGATTAATGTTGGTTATTTAGTTCGTGTAAACTGAAGCAACAAGTCAAAGTCTGAAACACGTTTTTATGGTATTCTGAGGTTAAGTTCGGAAAATACATGTCCTTTAGATTGCACTAAACCACACCTTTAGTTTAGTATAGCTGTACTAAATACAGTGTGTCCCCGGGTTGACTTTGCGACAGGGGTAGTCAATCAAACATTTTTTTGAACGGCTTTCGTATTTAGTAGTCTAGGCCTGCAAAGTCAGTCCGGGGACACACTATATATGGTGTATTCTCGTGTCTGTGTCTTCAAAGAAATAGGTGGCGTTCCAAGAATACAGTATCAGAAGGCATTTGGAAAAAAATACAATACAATTTATGGTAATACCAACTGAAACTTAAGATATAACATGATACGTATTTAAGTTTATTGAGAGGTGTGCATAAAATGTTGTACTGCACGCGTAGTGTTACGAGATATTATTTACATGAGAAGATTATCCCACACAGCCTTCGACCTCGTAGGCCAAGCTTTTTCTTTAGTTGGTAATATTCACATAATATTACTTGTATAATAAATAACTATTACAGAACAATAAAGTAAGACGGATAAAATATGTAAATAAAAGTCGATGGTGGACGTTGGAGTGCGTGGCGTGGATATCTTGGGAAGATCATGCGCGTCGTTGAGGAAGAAACCTCTTCTTTGTCTTGGAGCACCTGACCTGCAAATCCGGGATCCGAAGGGTGGTGTTAGTCGTATTGGATCACTCGTTGTACGAATCGGCCTCGGAAATCGGAGTCTGCTATCGATGGCGGGAAAGCTAACGACATCGTAAACCTCGGTGGTGGGATAGTAGCAACAAAGAGGACTTCTTTGCCTTTAGCGTTTTGATGCTGCAATGAAGTAGAGCACTAAAGCATATAAAATAGTATTCAATGATAAGTGTGAAAAAAGTTGATGGAGATAACCTCCAACGCTGCTTCGGAGCACGGAAAGAACAAAACTCCTGCTCTACATAGAGTAGTTGAAGTTCGGGGCCCCAGTTCTGGGAGGAAGAAAAATGAATTCCCAGATAGACGAAGGTGAAACGCTCTAATTTAGTGTTTCAAAATGTCAACACGACTTTTTTGAGATCGAATATGTACTTATGGTGATCAGAATTGCTGAAGATGATGGTCTTGTAACGTTTGCTTCTCTGCAAATTGCATTAGAAATATATTAAATACATGATTCAATTTACACGGCGCTATTTCCCCACAAAAGCTATATGGTTCCAAGAAGAGATTACATGAAGCCATTTGGTCGCAGCAGCATTTAACTGATTGCACCGGGTGATTTCGGCAGATGCCAGCAGCTCTTCTGTTTGCCCCACTTAGATTGCCGAAGCTGATTAAAGCGGAAGGAAATTGTAAAAGAGTATAGGAGAGCGATGCCCAGGCAGTCTCGGCTCTTCTCTTCTCTCTTTCAGACTTGAGTCGAGCCCCAGCGAGAGCACATTATGCCCTGGAGGGCTTAAGGCCTGACAGCAGATTCCGAAGGCATCAGTCTCCAACATAGCTAGCGCCAAGCACTGCCTGAAAATCTCGATTTAACCTGAGCTCACCCTTACATGAGTTAGAAATACTGCTCAAGGCAGATCGCAGTGCAGATATCCCGTTGATAAATTTACTTTTAAATCGCAGACCGCCTGGAAAACCATGTTGATAGGCTTGGAAGTGTTCTTCTAATAGCCAATTAGAGAGAGCATTTAAGTCTGAGCTTTGTTGAGTGTTTAACTTTCCAAATTGGAAACCAGAATTCAAGTCTCAGGAGTGAAGCAGGTAGAACATTGGAGGCGCGAGTACTGATAATGGCTTGGTTCAGATGGAAGGTTTCATCTGCAATCAGCAGAAACATTAAGTTGGATGGCAAAGGTAATGCAGGTAATGAAAGGAAGAGGGCGGATAATTGAGCTACGAACGGTGTGAAAATAGTACTATGGCGTGTGACTTTATGTTCGTGGGCAGTAACATATATTAGTGATGATGTGGACGAAAAAGGGCAGATTTGACAATCGAGAAGTTCTGTCCAGCAGTTCTTTATACCACACAATGTTAAAAATGCTCTCCGTCCAATATAACCGTGAGAAGACATGACAATAGTTCAAGAGTGGCTGCGGTGTGACGTATTTGAGGACTGACAGCGTAATTAAAGTCGCATGTTTTGAGGACGTTGAGAAGCGTGATGGAACGATAAGACGAAGGAAAAGTCCTTGCGATAGTATGTTAGCATCCCCATCTAGACGGTATTTGAAGCCAGAAGAAAGTGGTTAAAACGGAAGTAGAATCTAAATAGCAACATGAGGAGTATGATGGCCACTGTAAAGAATTGACAAAGGGTTTGGCGGACGATTCCGTTTTTCCCGGTGGCGGTGTTCTTGGCGGTAGACAGGACGTCGAGAATTTTCAATGGGGCAGAGGATTGAACTGGAGTGAGAACTCGAAGAAGGCGAATGTTGGGGCTGACAGCGAGTATGAGATGAACGTCGCGGCTTTTGTGGGAGAAGTTTGGTTCGTTCGGAATATAGTGAACCTGTTCTAGAGTGTCGGTACAGACTTTAAACTGTCGCTAGGTATTCACCACAACCTCGCTACCATGGCGAGGCTGAACTTTGAAAGAACGTCTTGACCCATAAGGCCGTTTAGATTCCTTCAAAATTTCGCCTCCTCAAGTTAGTAAAAGCCAGAGCATTGTCCTTCAACAAAATTTCCGAAATCGGAGGATTTGAAGGCGGATAATGGCGTGCTACGACTTAGGATGGGAAGGGTGGACGGCTGATGTTGATGTTTTTGGCGAAAACCGATGGAGGAAAAGATAACGGCAGAGTTAACTTTTTGGGTGTTGGTGGAAAAGCGCATCATGTCCGTAGGGTGAACTCCTAGTAGGTTCTGGAAGTCGTCCAAGGGAAGGGGGGGGGACGTATTTCCAGTCACGGATGATCATTAACCCCTTGTCCAGAGCCATGATGTTGATGGATGCTAGGCTGCTACTAGAAGGAGACGATCGCTGGAATAAACAGGTTTAATTTACCTACGTACATACCCAAATATATCCATATATATATATAATAGGCTTGTCTGGGACGCTGTTTTGTGTGTCCGAGACGCTGTTTCAGCAGCCAAACCGTAAGAGATAGAGAAAAAAGTTATTTAAGTTATATGTTTCGAATGGTCATGTCAGGTCAGGAACCGAATTTCAGTCACGTGACACTTCCGGTTTTCGAGAAATCACGTGATTTCCGTCCGTATGGGACGCTGGTCCGTCCGGGACGCTGTTTCAGCAGCCAAACCATAAGAGATAGAGAAAACAGTTATTAAAGTTATATGTTTGGAATGGTCATGTCAGGTCAGGAACCGAATTTCAATCACGTGATTTTAAAAAATATTATTGTTTCTATTTAATAGGCGTTCTATTTGAAAAACGGTCTTTTTTGTTTTATTAAATGAGACATTTGTTTCACTGGTTGCTAGTTTAATATTAATTTAAGGCTGACGGCCAACAGTTGACTATCTATGGTGAAGACGGTTGGGTTCTTATACAAAGCTTAAATTCAGTATAAAATAGTCAATGGTATCAATGAGTTTATAATACAACAAATGCCTAGATAGAAACGAGAACTCATAAATACAAAAACATTGTCCAAATTACTTACTTACTTATCGGCGACCCTCTTCTACTTTTCAGTGTTGGGGCGTCTAAATTACAATATTCTTAAATGAAATTACAAAACGGCCAGATCAATGAATAAGTTTGCAGTAACTAAAACACACATGCCAATAATAAAGTATATATTTATAATAACCAGCAGTACCAACAGTTTCAAGCTACTCAGATACTACAAGCCTAGGGGGCGTTTGGTGTAAATACACTGTAACTAAAGTAATGCTCTGTTATTGGAAATATACTTATATATCAGGGTTCTGCAGGTTATTTATGGTACATTTAAGCTAATATCTGTTAATAAGTGATGGTCGAGTCTGCGTCTCTTCCCGTTTTTTACTTCCCTCGTCTGAAAGACGAAGGAAGTATTGTAATCACGAAAAAATCACCTACCGAGATTTTTTCAGATCTTCACGTTTTAAGGTCCCTAGATGACGAAAAAGAGGTTTTCTCTGCCTCTCTGTCTGCCTGCCTGTCTGTCTGTCTGTCTGTCTGTCTGTCTGTCTGTCTGTCTGTCTGTATGTCTGTCTGTCTGTCTGTCTGTCTGTCTGTCTGTCCGTCCGTCTGTCTGTCCGTCTGTCTGTCTGTCTGTTGGCAGTATAGTTCAAAAACTATTTGTCGGAGGAAGACGACATTTTGCATACATATTATAATCAACCTCGCATAAAACCGGTACAATTTCATACAAATATATACAGGGTGAACACCTTAAAAAAAATTGTTTATTTTTGTGTTAATTTTGAAATAAAAGGAAGTAATAACTTTCACATAGGTCAGGCTTTACATTTGCCGAAAATAAGACTTAACCAATAAAGGATAATGTCACAAAAGAGTAAAAATGTTTCAACCATAACACCGTGCTCTTCAAGAGAGGCGCGCCGGACCCTCCTCGAAGAGACTCGGTAGCGCAGATGGAATTTTGCTGTAGTTATATCCGCTGCGGAAATGCGGATCGAGCGATCTGCAGAGCTGCAGATGCGGCGGGTTCAAACCCCAGCGGGATACATTTTTTTTATTTGAAAATGTATTTAATTTATTAGAAACGTGAAGATAGTTTTACTCCTAACTTAATTTGATTTTTAAAATTATTCAGTGTCACAATGTCGACGAGGGACGTTCTGTGTAAAGCCTTTTACAGATTTTTTACTTCTCTCGTTTTATGTAGTTTTACCGGTATATACGTAAACCTTTGTAGCGGTCTTAAATTGTTTTTTTCCGTTTCTGCAAATCGAAGCACCTTTGTGTAGACCTGGTTGCTTATATGGCCTTTAATAAAAGACCTTGGTGAGTTTTGGAATTTTAAAAGTGATAATGCGTATGTTTTGAGAATTGTGGCGCATGCAACTTGAGGGTAAAGGTAATTTTTGATTCCGCTGCCAGGTAGATTTTCCTTAGCTTCTTTAGGTGACACTTTGAAAGAGTATTTATCCTGGAAAATCTCTGCAAGTTAGCAAGGATGTGGTTCTATTTAAATCAGGGTCTGACAGTATTTGTGGAAGTAAAACACTTGCATGCCATTTATTATCATTCTTGAAATTGTTTTAACATTTGGTTCCGTTATCTTTAAGTTTTGAATGTTTAAATTTAAGAAAGCTTGGCTGCGTTTCCTATATTACTTGTCGGCCAGGATCTCTTTTTATTTACTTTTGAGCACCCGGGGCACAGCTACCACCATTGTGCTTTTTGCTGCTTTCGAAAATCACATTGGAGGCTACCTTTCATACATTTTCAATTCAAGTAGTTCATTCCTAATCAACCATCACTTGTTTACCACATTCACTTGTCTTGGTGTTTTATATCAAGTAAACAAGTATCAGTTGTTTATCAGTTTTATTCACTTTGTGTACTGTCTCAATTTTTTATATGCCTGTCAACTGTCTTATGAACAGTAAACGGTAAATTTCACTGATTTAAACACCCCACTCGATGATTATGCGAAGGCCTTTTTCTTTATGCGTTAAAAGTTATCTTAATTATAAATCCGTCATGTTTCGTGGGGCCTCATCGATAGCTGATATGCGTTTCATATCATATAATCGTTATCTTTCTTTGAATGCCTGTCGATAATCACCGCCATTAATGTTTCATAATCTTCGCCGGCTCGATACCGAGCGCTGTAGATTAGTCACATTTCTCTTGCTTGCGGAATTTCCCCATAAAAGTGATTGATTAAACTTTCTTTTAAAATTTATATAAAAATGATAATTTGAAATTGTTGCTAGACCGTTTAATTGGATAACAAACGACTTCCGGGATTGGACCGTGTTATTATTGAGGTCGAAAATCTGTGAGTTCTTCTTCTGACTCAAATGGCAATGGCTGTGAAATACCAGTTGTGTTTGATAAAATTAGTGTAGATTGGGCCATTGAGCGTAAATTTTAGTATTGTTCCAAATGTATGTTCGTGAATTTGTGAACGTCTGTCTGATAAAGATTATTTGTACTTTGCAGTTGTTATCGCGTGTCACCGTTTTTGAGATAGGATACCGAAAGAGGCCTTCAAAGGTAAGTATTTTGTTTGCATTGTAGGTTGATTTGCGCCCGATATTTTTGAACCAGTAGCGTATGTCACCTACAGTGCTTCAGTTTTATTCTGTTCTTTACGTCTTGAAGTTTTATTTATTATTATCGCATCTAAGCCTACAGCTGAATAGTGATCCACCCAACTTTGAGCAACTTGAAGTAATTCTTATTAATATTATACTAATTAAACGAGTAGGCGATGTAAGACTTAACCGAAAGTTAAGTAATGCAGATGTACTCTCTGTCAAGCCAAATCCGTCCTTACTTGAAAATTGTACATATCTGTTTAAAGGCGAAATGGAGATTTTGACGAATTTTTTACTCGCGAAAGACAAGAATTTGGAGAGCATATCGATCAATTATTTTGCTGAAATCTGACATTATAAATTGTATACTAAATTAAGTAGAAAACTCAGAAATAGAAGTGACAGCTGAATAGGAAATCACTAAAAACTTTGATCCGGTCATAAAAGTCTTTAATGTATCTTTTAATTTCAACGTGGGATATAGTTAATTTTGGCGATCACGTAAATATGTGTGTCTTGACATATCTATATTCCTAATATAAAAACACCTCTCAGTTTCAACACAGCTTGGTATAGTTATCGGGAAATATCTATTAAATCCGATAGAAGAGATAATCTCAGTAGAAGTGCAAGAATGAAGATTGGTTCCAATACAAAAGTACCGAAAAATGGGACACCATTCCTCCGCCGCTCGAAAACCGAAGTTGAACTTTTACAATATTTAAGCAACCTCCAAACAAGATCGTTGGCAATTCAAGTGAAAACTATAGATTCCGATGGTAGTATCATTCTGATATACCATTGTTCTTATTTCTAAAAAATTGCTCCAGACTGGTCAATACATGTGTGGTTTGGAAAGAAAAACAAAAAAAATAATGTAGGGATAATTGCCCCACCTTTGGATCTAAACTTAGCCGTGATTTGCCTTTGTTTACTAGTCTTACTGTAGGCGATTCGACATCAGCGATAAAAGGGAGATACAAAAACGACACTTTCTGCTTGGAAAAAACATGAGAGTTAGTTACCGTCTCTTGGATACACCATTTTCGGTGCTTGAATTAGATTCGCCAATATTTTAAGAGTTGGAAGCATGTTTCGTTAACATTTATAGGAGAGAATGGGATCGTATCAATCAAATCAGGAATGAGATATTTTGTTCTCGAATCTTGAAAATATTTTCTCCACGTAATCCGCTATTTTGCAGCGCTGTAGAAGAGCTCTATTGGAATCGACTAGATGGGATTCTGCTTGAAAACTATACATTAATGCCCTAGCACCATGCGATTTCAGATAGGCAAAATCAACCGAGGCTCGACTTTTTCTAAAATGGATATCAATTCCACAAATGAGTAAAGCGTGTGATTAACTGGTCAAATATAGCTGCAAGTAGGGTTTCCTAAAGGCCTGTAAAGAAAGCTTAT
Source organism: Agriotes lineatus (assembly GCA_940337035.1). Classification (NCBI taxonomy): domain Eukaryota; kingdom Metazoa; phylum Arthropoda; class Insecta; order Coleoptera; family Elateridae; genus Agriotes; species Agriotes lineatus. The sequence goes on from OW679200.1 coordinate 141,085,063, forward strand.
TTTACCCTGCTGTGCAAATGTGTGTTGGAAATCTTAATTTGATATTGATTTATGTAAATCAGCAAAAACCTTTATAAGCTTTAGTTATTATTCATATTTTAATTTTTGTAAATTTGTTATTAAACTACTTTTACCTTAATTAATATAATCACGGATAAGAAATTGTGTGGTCTTTTTAACTTAACACGCTTGACTGGCTGTCGATAAACCAACAGTTTTCGAGAAAATTTAAAGAAAGCTTAATACATGTACGCTGGAGAGTGATTTTGGGACAGTTTTTGATTGAGTTTACTTGGGATCTCACCCTAGTGTTGTTTCTAGTCCCCAATAAATACTTGTCAAGTGAAGGCCAAACTTTAACACAAATTGTAACTCACACTTTACAGTTCATACCTACTATATTGGCAATGAGCTTGTTTATATTAAATAGTAACGCTTTTGTGAGCTCTAATTGCGTAGATTAACAAGCCATCGCGATGAAAGAACGAATATAGTGCAATGGTTTACTGTCCATAGCAATTCTGATTGCCTAATTAACTAAATGAATAAGGTCAACATGAGCACAGAATTATAGTAATTTGTTGTACAAGACGATAAAGTTAAATTTTATCCACGAGTGAATCGTTTAACGTCGAGACGAAGTCGATTTGCCGGATGCAGAACAAAAAGCAATCGCGCGTAGGTTTCGAAGTCACACTAAAAACAAAAAGAGGTTTGCAGTTGCTACGTCACAGAATTAGTCGTATTTACCTGGCTATTTTGGCGTCTTAAAATTCAATTTTACGCTAGTTTGCACTGACATATCATTTTGTTCACTGAGTCAAATTTAAAGGTTATAATTGTCAGATAGAAATTGTGCATTTGCCCTAATACTCGAGTTAAATTGTTATACGAGTTATTTTTCATACAAAGTTTCCTATTAATTTTATGAACCGACACCCTGAGTTAAGATTGGTTTCATGTTCACCGGAGCTAAGCCCTAATTTATTGCAAATAGATAAAATAAGAAATGAGAAATAAACCAGTTGTATTTGTCGTAATTATTATTATGTTCTTTTAATTTGCCTTGAGTTTGACAGGCGGGTTGAAACTTAGAAAACTGATAAAGTGTAGTATCCCTTGCCATAATTATTTTATTTAAAACAAAGTGTAGTATCCCTTGCCATAATTATTTTATTTAAAACCCTACTACTATTATATTTAAGCGAGGTACTATTACAATAGGTATATATTTCAGCTTGCAGTGGAAGTACAGAGAATTGGAAAAGTAGCTTCGTATAAATACGAGTAATAAGTCAACAGTTTCTGGTAAATATTTCTGGAATTTAGCTTTGCGAGTGATTTTTACGAAACGTACCACTAATTATTCAGAAAGCCTTCCTCTCCGTTAACGATTCTCTTAGTTTTTTGCGAACGAAAGCTGACTTTTGTCTTGACCCATCCATTAGCGGGTTTAATCGATTTCTATAGCCAAAGGGCCCTTTTTCGATACATTTTCCATAACCAAGCTTACCCGGCATTAATTTCGTTAAAAAGCTTTTAAACGTTTGAAAAGGGCAAGTATCCTTTGACATGCCGTCTGGCCCTTAATTAGGTTATTAGTTTTAATGAAAGGATGACGTGTATGATTGGACGAGTGTTGCAGAGAAAGTGAAAATAACACTCTGGGAGTTTTTTCAAAGTTGCAGCTGATAAGTCGTATTAATTAGTCAGTAATTCTGCAAGGAAAATGCTGTACGTGAGACATGTTTAACGTAGGTGTCCTTTAGGAATAAGCTTGACCTGATCATCGTTTCCCCACTCTATTATTTAAGAGGTTAAATAAAGTAGGATTCGCCCTGCTAACTTTTTTGTTTTAGAGTGGGGCATATTATAAATGAAATTTTAAATCCCGCTCTTAATGTGGAGACGTTTGTGAGTTTAGTTGCAGTTTTTGTTCATACCAAATTCTGCCTCTGTATTTCGAACATTGTACTTAACCAATCCATTGGATTCTAGACAAGTTTGACTACTTTGCCATCACTATCAAGTCTAATCCAAGCGCTCCTTCCCGTGTTCGGACTTCTCTAATTGCAGATTTAGGGCTCCTCGCTCTGCCCTTCTACGCGAACTTTTGTTGTCCCATTAAGTTCTTTTAGTTATTAGGTCTGGGGTCTTAAACTCAGGCACGCAACAATCTGAGCTTAAGCAGCTTCCACCATTTTCCGGACAAAATAGCTGGTGACGTGAAAATCACGCGCCGTTGAGTTTCTTTGCAGCTAAAATGAGTATGATGAAGGGTTTGTAGAAAGTGGACTAAACGGATGGCGCTGCCACAAGGCTTTTTCAACCTGAAAAACGGGGTGCCATGAAATAAAGTTATATTTTAATCTGTACGTTAGTTTTGCTTTTGTGTAATTCGGCTTCCGAATGTTGTTGTTTGACTGTATGTTAGGGTGTAAGAAGTTTTTTTCGTAATTATATTTAAGTATGCCACCTTGTATTGTTTATATCTATGAATTTTTGTTTTTGTACAACTAACACTTAAAATCTTATACAGGACTAAATAATTATGATGTAACCCGTTAATGACTTGCTAGGCTGTAATCCTAGCTTCTATTCCATTCTATTTTTTATCATAAAGCTAGAAGCATAACCTGGTTTTTGACGTATTATAATATATGATCGAGTTGCAATAGTATTGGAACCATTGTTCTACCTAATATAAGCAATATTTAATGTTTTTCATTTATAGTGAGATCAAACATAAAACTGAGTAGTAAAAAGCTTTATAGATGGTAAAGAAGTATATTCAATTGGGCATGTAGTGATTGCCCAGATGGTAGTGTCATATATGCTTAACCAAAATTGCACGTAAATAAATTGTGTAATTGTAATCTTTGTTTTCACATTTATATAAAGCAAGTTATATTTCCTGATTTATTATTGTAATTCGATTCAAGATTGCATTTAGTATAATTCAAATTACATTGCAGCCAATACTTGCTGCATACAAGTTGAAAGTGCAGAGAATAAGCGTTTGTGAGTCCAGTTAACGCAATTTACGTAAGGTACGTGTAAATATAGAATTTTTCCATAATTAAAGGTACATTTAAAGCGTTCATTTAGAGACGCTAATTTACGCCGCTCCATCATTACGAAGCCGTGACGTTAGATGATCGTTAGTTAATAATTAAACAACAATCGCAACTTCACAGACCATGTGGAAATCCCATGTATCATGCTACCTAAGATCGGGGTAACGAAATCTAGAACGTGCTAAATTCAAGTGTACGCAGCAGCCAGCTCCAAGTAAAATGTTTGCAATTAAGGCTACTAAGCTTTTGCGAATTTGGAAGATGTGCTAAGGCGATGAATATATGCAAGCTCGATCAAGGTCGGCGTTAGGGCAGACCCGTATTAATATTTTGACATTTGCGCTCTCTCAAAACACAATTATTTCAACGTTATTTTATTAATGTCTTATTGTTGTGCGGTTAATGTGCGTTTGCATGTTTAAACGTGCAGGCGAGTAGTCCAGCTCTCTCGCGCGTAGTTTTAAAGCCAGTTTTAGTCCGATAGCCTAAAGGGCAACCAGATCCCTGTCTTGGCAGATGGTGGTAGTTCATAAGTTACGAACTGGGGTATCAAGAGGACTTCATGTTCACAGAGCTAGCTAATCGGACAAAAAGGACAAATAATTATTTAAATACTCGTATTAAGGCGTATGATGTGCTTTGCTCAAATTTAACGTAACTACGCGCGGGGTCAACAAACGACTGCTCAAGGAAGGAGCTAAATGAAAGTCTCACTTTATGTGTGATTGAAATATTAACCTGACCTAGGATGTTGGAATTTACTGTTTTCTTTAATTTTTGTTGCCAAAATTCTGCCACGCTCCTTTCACTGCTTCTTTTACCATTAGTTTAACTCTTTCTCTTTGCGCCTTATTCTAATTTTCATTGTCACAAGTACTTACATAGTCTTCCAAAGCATATTCTTTTTCTTAACTTCGCTTTTTATATTATCAGTCCATCAAGCTGTGATTGAGACATTCAAAATTCTGCATCTTTGATTACTGTTCTTTAAAACTGTTTCCGTTTAGTTTGATTGTTTTTTTATTTCTTTAATTCACTAACTTGACTTAAATTTTTTTCTTAGCTGACATTTTTAGTCCCTAAGTCGTTTTCTCTTTTGATTCTATTATTTTTTGCGATAGGATATCTCTTCTAGTATTAGATCAATTCATAATTTTTTCTTCTCTGACTTTTCGTGACTTTGTGTTTGAAGCATGAGATTTTCCATATTATCAGCCATAATACCACAAGTGATATGATTATCACCGATTGCTAATCATACCGCGAGTTGTATTTAGTGAGAGAATACAAGAAATTGAAAAACTGTTAATGTTGGTTACCCTGCTGTCAATTTCAAATCTATGTCAAATTCGAGGTTAGCAGGTTAGGTTTTCCGTCAGTTTTGACACAAACTGACACAAAACCTAACCTGCTAACCTCAAACTTGACATAAACTTAAAATTGACATCAGGGTAACCACCATTTTCACACTTTTACGTAGCAATAGACCACAATAAGGTGATACGAATTTTTGTTTTGTATCACCGCTGTGGTACACGTGTATACAAGGGTTTTTATGCTTCCAATTGTTTTAAAAAGGGGCACGGGATGAATGAATTGTATTCTCAAGATTACAACAGACGCGACCGTGTTACCGTTACGGAGACTGTAAAAGAAGTAAGCAAAGGCAACCGACTTCTCAGCCGGAGCTCGTCGTGGGTAAAACAAAAGACTCGAAAGCTTCAGCTGTAAAATAAAAATATGGTTTCCAAGTAGCAAGTAACCCAGCACTTTGCTAATCAAAAGGTACACTACAGATGGCGCTACTAACCAAACCTGAAAATAAAAGGTTAACGGCAAAGGCACAAATTAGATACGCAGTATAATTGCAGCAAACAGAAATATAAATACAATTAAAATGCATACAAAAATATCATACGACAAACCAAATCAGCATATCACAGATTTATATCACAGTAGTAAGCGTCATAAGAAATCTCACCAAAATAATGGTACATAATTTACATAATACTTAAGGCGTATACGAAATATTAACGTAGCTCAAATAAATAGGTTAAAGTATATTAATATGCATAATCGAATCACAGAATGACTAATCAAATGTCTAAATGCAAAACTAAGAAGTTGTCGATAGCACAATGGCTATGAAATATTTATTACAGCTTAAATTTAGAATTACTAGGTGAATTCGACCAATTACCCACTATGCAAGAGCAGTCTTATAGTTTATCAAAAATAGTAGTATCGCTCGTACGGAACCAAGATATTGCTTCTTCCTAAAGCTCTTTGTAAACCGATATATGACTAAGGTAACCTTCAAATTTTTGTCAAGATATCGCATGTTAATATTACACGAAATTACTTGCAAGTGCGGGCCTATGCTGAGGCTGGATTCAACCTAAAGCTATGTCACAAGTGTGACGTGACGACCGAGAATGGATTAATTTCGTCATGCAAATGCCGTACAACTTTCGTTAATATAAACACTGGACGGAGCATGAGGCACAACCATCCTAATAACTTTTAACCTAAAATTGTGAGAATGAACTACCGCAACAAAATCATTAAAAACAAAACACTTAAACTGCCTCAAAAGGTGAGTAATGCCCTTAAAATACAGACTACAAGCATTCAATCATTTGCCGGATACGAAGTAGCACTGTAACAAAACATATTATAACGGATCCCAAATTTCAAGTGGCCCAAATCATAATGAATAACAACCGACCTTGCGATAGTTCTCCAGGCTGCAGCAAGCGTAGACGGAGAGTCCGATAACCTGCGGCCGTGCTTAACCAAGGTTTGTCTAGAGCTAACGACCTGCACGTAAACGTGTCGATGAAGGAGGTTACGCAGGAATTTCTACCTTCGCTCTCGGTTGTAGGCATGGGGGCTTCTACATGCTCGCAATGCTCAAGGCGGCAGCTGAGGCCAACTTCGCCCGATGATTAGGGGTCACAAGGAGACCACGAAAAGGTCCACAAAAGCGGAAGCCACCAAAAACAAGGACCGTAAAAATGGACGCCGCAAAAATGGAGCTAAAAGAGTATAAAAGAGTATCACGCATAGAATCTAAATAAACATTATTAAGGAAACATGCCCTTAGGTGTTCTAGGCTCCGTTTCGCCAAAAGGAAGCATATGCTTGCCTAGATAAAATTCAAACTAAGTTTGAGGCTTATGAAATCGCAAAATAGCCTTCTCGGGGACTGCATCGTCAGAACCCGAAGACTCAAAGCACAACACAAAAAATTTTCCAGGTCAAATGCCTGTGAAATGATCCCATTAAGGTACGTCTAAACTTAAAGTCACAAGGCAGCTATTCTGTAGCAATATAACATGGCGAATGACCAAAAAGGCTGATAAGGAGGCCCAATTCGAAAATTGGAGGTAGCCTTGAATATGCAACCAGATTAACACCGATGCAGCAAGAGTGGCCTAGTCTAACGCAAATTAATGGGAATATAAATTCCTGGAAATTTTAAGCTTGTAGTAGCGGGTAATATCTAGATTTATCAAAAATAGGGCAGTTAAATATATAATACCCTTAAATGACTTTTAGCCCATAACAACCGTTAAAAGCACCAATAGAAAATATAGGCAATATAGACATTTGTAAATAAACTAACTTCTTACCTTACTTTGAAATCGAAGAACCGTTACTCTAAGAGCATCTCGCTAATTAATAAAAATTGTAGAACGATATACATTTTTAAAGCATGCTTGTGTAAGGAAAATCTGATAAGTTAAAGAATACTATCTAACAAACGAGGTGAAAGTAAATGCAATTTCTTAAATTTTCTTTATGCTGTTACCGCAGGATGTGGGAATCTTAAGCTAATCTTCAGCCAAAAACGGGAAGTAGAGAGTAGAAGGAAGTTAAAAAAGAATGTTGCTATATGCCTCTCAGAGAAGATATTTTGTTGACTTAAGAAAACCACCTAGAAAGCTCAATCAAAGCAGATATGCGATATTTTATTGTCTCAGATCAATTATCTTTCATTATGAAAGCTAGAAAAATTACTGAACAATTTAAAGATATACAGAAATGTTACTTGAACTCATTAAAATTCTGAAGCAAAATAGAAACTGATCAGTTGCAGCAAAGTGAAGAGGAAAATGTTTCATACAAACTAAGATTATCTACCAACCCTCCCCATATGAAGCTTCATACGGAGAAGTAGAAAATTAAATTCCAGGAAAGCTGGTTTTGACCTATAACAAGATTTAATCAAAGCTGGTATCCCAATCTATCACACAGAAGATTCTTAGAATATGGAAGAAAAGCTGTTAGGCTAGAAAAGAATCAACTAATGAATGATAGAATGAGAAAACAGGAGCTAAGGACAGATCGGATTGAATGGAGAAAATTGAAGGTAGGTATATCTACGGGACGGTTAAATATTCTCTAAAGAAATGTTTTGGAACAATTTTGCCTGCAATCTCTAGATATAGCTGAAGGGGCCATGAACCATAAAAATATAAACAGTTATTAGAACAATGTATGGGTGGAGATTTGGAAAAATTTTGTTGAAATGGAAAGGCAACTTTCTATAAAGCTCAATACATGAAGGGATATTCATAAATATTTTCGTTTCCTTACTATATTTAAAACCTTTTGAATATTTGTGGGTTATTTGTCCAGTTCCAATATTTAAATGAACTGCACAATGAAAGAAATGATTGAGGCACTAATTCACACCTGATTATGTGAGAAGAAGATCTACAAGAACATCTGATTCCATATTAGAACGAATGTAGAAAAACAGTGAACTCAAAAAAAGGGCTATTTCTAATTATAAAATTATGGAAAAATAGATTTTCACGTAAGACTGCTTTTATCACACATGAAATAACTTATGTTCACATTAATTCCCACAATGTTGTAAATGTTCGTACAACATAAATAAAGCAAGAAGAAACAGAAAGCGATAACTAATTACCAAAGTAGAGTGCGCCGATTCCTGCGATTTTCATTGCAAGTTCTCCACCAGTTGCCCGTGAAATTGTCGCTATCAGGCAAGTGATCCGTAGTCTTATTAAGACGGACGGTGTTGAAGGCTGAAACGGATTCCGGAGTTAAAATTGGATTTGCAGCGATAAATTGTTAAATATATTAGTTGCTCTGTCGCCGATCCAAGCGCATTAATGAAATTTTATGTCTCTAATAACAATAAAACAGGTTTAATCAACGGCTGGGTTTCCTTCCCGAATTAAGTCATACAAAGTAGCTGAAGATACTTCCGGCAACTTCAACATAGGATTAGCTTTCATTTCGAGTTTTCGAACTACTGTCTGGATGAATTCTTTCTTGCGAAATGTGAATTAAAGGTGCGAAATCAAGGACTTACAAAGGAACATTAATCGACGATATGATCGTTTTCCGATGAAAGGTTACGACAAATTAAAATTGACTTTATACTACACTGCTGTTGAAACAATAGTCAGTCTTTTCAAATCTAAAGTCTATATCAAAATCCAGAGTTGCATATGTAGAAGTGGTGATACTCTGAAATTGTTTAAATGTATAAAAAAAATTATCTGTTGATAATTTTCTTGAACTGAAGAAGAAAAGTTTGTGTTGCAATCACCCTACAAAGCGCATGAGGCAATGAAATCGTTCGCCCACTCTTCTTCGCAATTAGAATATACGTAAAACAAACGAAATTAGTAAAAAACTTACTAACTTACTGATCAACTATACATTTCAAAGCAAGTGAAACTGGTAAACAACTGACCGTTCGTTACTAGTTACTAAATTAGAATGATTTAAAATCTGCAATAGATAACTTCTACAACGAACGTGATTAGAAAAGATATGCTTTTGAATCGCAGCTGAAAGCACAAGGGTGATAGATGCGACGCTAAGTATATCAAAGGCTGGAAGAAAATGCCACTGACCTGCACTGCTGACCACTTGCATCGAAAGACGGGAGGGGTCGGCTACAATGGATTCGTGCTACCAAACGGCATGGACTTTACCAGTGTATGACGTGTAGCTTAAGAGACGGGGAACATCAACGGGCATCTCTTTGAGCCTTCCATAGCAGTCTCGTACATGAGATTTTGGGCGGCCAGCAGGTTGTTTTACATTCAAAGTACCATAAAATCCTGATTCAATCATTTGATTGCAGCACTTCACCATAACATAACTCTTAGTTTGCACCTGATTACTGACGTTTTTTCGGTATAAATTCGTTTAGTCAAATAAAGTCAAGACTAAACCAGTTTCTGATACGGGAACCCGAATTGCTCGTTGCATACGGGGTTAATCTATAGGCAAACTTAATTTACAACGTAAAAGTTTCCGAAAGTACTGCAAAAGTGTGCGAAGTTCGCAAATAATATTTTAGGACCGCTGGACACCTCCCCCTCGTAGAAGGCCGATAATTTAAAAAAATATATCTCAAAGTAAAATGTGGAAATGCTTTAGAATACATCAGAAAAAACGACAAGAGGTTTAGGATATCTTTGTTAGATTAACTTTTCCAAATTAATCCTTTTGGGCCAAGTACGTGTCTGTACACTTTCAAATAATTTGGGGGCGTAAGTCAATGTTTTATTATCACAGTTATTTTAAGATAGCTGCCCATGTTTTATTTACTTCCCGTGTTCCAGTTAATTGCCACAAGATGTGTCACGCTTTATTTGCTTTTTGACTCCATGTCTCGGTTAAGCGTCGCCTGACAATGAAATTAAGAAAAGAACAAAACGGTAGTCCTGAAAATTATTATTCCTTGCATAATTCAAGAAACGATTGCCCATTTTGATTGCTGCAAGTGTTAATGGATTTTATACCGGTGTTTCAAGAACGCTACATGTCTTATAATGCATTTGACAGATCTCAGCTGCAACGCGTAGATTAACGAAAAATCTCGCGTTATTCACGCCAGAGCTCGCAAAATTAGCGTTTTCATTGTATAAGGTTGTTGAAGTTTTGGTGATTGAAAATTTTCCGTACCACAGGTGCAAGAGGCCACCGCTGATTTTAGAGAAGGATGCCGTGGGTGATGAATTTGGATTAGCTGCACTGTTGTAATGACTTAAGTGTAATTAAATCCTGCAGTGATTGACTTTCAAGATTCTGGTCCCGACTTCTGAACCAATAAACCAAGAAAAGGCGTTATATTTAGTGTAATTTGTCGTGGCAGTTTGTCATTTGTTCTGGAAGAAATTCCTGATTTGAACTTCGAAACTTCCGCGTAAATTAGCAAAAACAGGTGTGTGTGTGTGTTTTGTCGCTCTGCGGAATTTAAACAATGTGATAATAGTAAATTCGAGGTATTTAAATAACGTCGTATTTATCGAAACATTACGAGATTTATCGTCATAGAGGGTGGTTCATGATTAAACGGTTGCACGGGCATAAGTTTGAAATCATGAGCAACCCAACTGCACTGCAGACTCGTAACAACGGCCCAAAGCGGAATTTGGGGTGGCATCAACACCCTTTGCAGCATCCTCTATAAAGGACAACTTCTCTTAAATTAGGTACCTAGCTGTAGTTAGATAATAAGGTGTGTATCGGAATAGTATTGTGACCTATTTTTTAAAATTTTGTTGACGTTTACTAAATATGTATCTATGTGCAAAGACATTTCGGGATGGTACACTCGAGGTTTGATGTTTCGATTTGTATCCTCGATGTTTATTATTTTGAGTCGGACTATTTTGTGCTGCTTAATTGTAGTGATATTGTAGATTGTCTGTTTGGCACTTATACAGTCATTTAAAGGATTATTAAATTTATTTGTAATATTTTGGGTTTCTTTGAGTGAAAGTGTCAGTTAGTTAAGCAGTAAGAATTTAAATTTTGACTGTCTTAAGACAGAACCGGATTTTCTGAGTAACGTGAATCACATCCTGCCGAGTGTTAGTTGTGGAGGATCGGGGGCTTTACATGGTTGCCTCTCAACGTGTACTAATCTGTGGTAAGTGCCGTCCAGTGTTTTGGTAAAATCTCGTTTATACCGCAACAACTTTTAGGATATATGCCCCAAAAAACCACAAATCCAAACAAGAAAATTAAGAAAACTCTTGTACACTTGGATACCAAAAATTGCTTCACATCTAGTTTTTCTGTATTTTTGCCCACATATTGTTCTATTCTTATATGCTTTTGGTAATGTCGATAACTCATTCCTTATGCCGATATATGTAGTTTTGTTCTTACGTTACTTGATCCTAAACCTTTCAACTGTTCGCCGAAAGGTTAAAGTGAAATTGCTTTTGATACTGCTTCCCATATTATCCTGTATAACTTTTTGATTTCTGTCAGTTGTTTTACTTCTCCCCACTTAATTCCTTCTATCACTGGAGCGACGCTCATCTGTTCTTTTCAAGTCCGCCTCGTCCTTGATAATGTCCAAACAATGTCATCGTCCCTGTTCTACCGTTGTCTCCACTGGTATAACTGACAATCGTTCTCTATAGGATTCGGCTCTTATTTTGCTTCGTTTTTTTTTCGATAAATTCTTCTTAGAATTTAATCTCCATAGCTGTAATGGAAATAGAGATAAGACATACCTGATTAAACAAATTGTAATTGACTGCTTTATCCAGTAGTAAATGCAAGTGAGGTTTCTTCAAAGCAAAATACAGCTTCACTAAAAATAAGGTGAGGATATCGTTTAACCAAGTTTATATGGCATTTAATAGAATTAATAATTAGAATTAATAAAATTATTGTTATACCCAAGTGCTAAAACCCAACCCTGCTTTGAGTTATCCATGTTCTACCGATCTAGGCAATTGAAATAAAAATTTAACAATAAAATTAAAGGGCAGAATACTTAGCTATCCAATAAACTTTGCAAGTAATATTTTTTATAAGAACTTTTTGAGTAGCTACGAAAATATAAATTAATTAAAAAAAAATACATTTATTCATTGCAATATATAATTAAAGATAACAGGTTATTACAGGATAAACCTGGTTTACGACTTGCAAAAAGCTTGAAGGCTTGTAGTAGCTTATTGCGAGGGTTACATCTTAAGATGTAAATAAAAGTGCGCTCGTTTGCGATAGTCAAAACACTTGTACCTAACAAAATACATGTTACTTGTATTTCCGGACGCGACCTTGTCTGTCAGTTATATACCAAGAAAGTATCTCTTTTGGCGCCGAGAAAGAATATGCGAAATTGCAATTCGCTTGAACGAAAATTAAATAGTACATTTGGTAAATCAATGAATATAATATTCACAAAAATACAATTATGGTTTACCTCGCAGCTGCAACAGCCATAAACAAAACATTTAACCTGCTAGTGACCTCATGTTTATCGATAAGCAAAATAGCAGAGGTTCGCACGTGAGATATTTATACAAGGGAAGGCAGTGTGAGACGCGAATCGACGTTGCTCTAAAAGTTTATAACGAGATGTGTCTCCAGCGCTGGTTGAGGTTTGGGTTCCTCTAAATATATTCGGTCAGAAATAGATATCAGATTCCGCGGCACTCAAACGAGACGGGATCGGAAAGCTGGATATATTAGACAAAGGCCGTAATTGGGACGGTAAGGTTTTCCCAAACAGCTATATTCCCGGAACGATAAAAAGCACGTGCGCACAATATCTCTGCATGATGATCGCTGACTAGTTTACTAATGTACTCTCTTTTTTCCCGTGTGCATACAAAGCAGTGGCGGCCTCAATTTTAAAAGTGACCTAATAACATGGCATTATTATGATAAAGGTGAGGAACAGAAGAACTAGATGTGAGAGAGCAAATAAATAAGAAAGGTTAATGAAGTCAAAAAATAATTTAATAGATGTTGGTGCATGAAAAATCCAGAAGCACGTCATTTATTGAATCAGAAGAAAAATCTAGTTGAAAGTTCAAACACTATTAAAATATTAGAAACCATAGTGTAAGTGCAACAAAAGCTTCTAAGCGATATTATTTAAATAAACAGTAATGTGATCATTAACGAATCATTTGATATAATTTTAGACACTTTAAAGGTTCTGATAGCAATTGAAAAATATAGAGACCGACACAAATTTATAATTGAAAAAAGCAGTAGATTAAGCTACAATTACAACAAAAAGAAGTGAAATATTTAATACTTAGTGAGAAATTGTTACAAACATTGGTTGGCAGTCTATCCGGATCCTTCTTCAAATATAATATTATCTCGTAAGGGGATGCCAGAGACATCTCTTTTTGCGTTAATATTGTGCATTCATACTCAGCTGAAGGGTGTGCTGTTTATTTGTTACCTGAAATCCCAAATGTCTATTTTATTATGGTGCGCTTTATTTTACTCCATCATTTTTTCCAGCATATTTTTTCTTAAAAATAATTAATGCTATGATACCTAAGATACATGAATGAATTTATTTCTGAATATAAGTTTACATTTAGTGGTAGTCATTTGTGGACATTGATGTAGTGTCGACATTAGAACGATTACTATAAAAACTGAATATAAATATGTCTTTCTGCATACTATTTGCGGGCTACTTTTAAATTCAATTACATTTATAAGCGTTTGCAATCGGTCATTCCGTGACATTTTACTTCAGAATCTTTGACTGACTGCTGTTTTCGCAGATTTAAAATTAAGTCAGAATTAAAGTCTCAATTCTGAACAGTAGTTGCAGTGCTTACAGCAAGTTTAATTTTGTGTGAATAATGAGCGCAATCCTGTCATATTCATCAAAAGGTGAGATAAAATGTGACAGAGGTACACTACAGCATTTGTGTAATTTACTGTAATGCACAAAGGAGTTTACATAATAACAGCTTCTAAAAACCGCATCATTAATAATACGATTTCGCTGACTAACAGTTGTCGGTAATCAGAGAGAGAAGACGTATATATACGGAAGCACAACTTGCAACCCGAAGATTCCACATCGAAATGTTTAATATTACACAGATAAATAACGACGACTGAAATCACACAACTCCATAAACAAAAAAACGGTAAACTGAACTAGGCGTCTATTGTCTACTAGCGACTATAATGATGAAACGCCCAATCCTCTTTTACAATAACTGTTTCCTGGACCCATAAAATCCCGAATGTGCTCGGAAAAGCAATATTTATACGATATGTGCATAGCTAGACAGTTACGGAGCTTAAGAAGCCACACAATACGGAAAATAACGGGGATTCCATGCTCTACAAGGGAAAATCGTTCTTGGACACTAGTATGTATAACAATAGTGGTAAATGTCATCTTATTTCATTCAGCAACGTTAGATAATCGAACACATTTTTTTCCAGTAGTGTTTATGGTACAGCTTTGGTGCAATTCTCCTCAACTTCGTATTGTAATTTATTTTTGAGACCCAAGAAAAATTGTATTTTCAATTGATGATGGCCGAAGAAAAGGATACTTTCTAAATATTTCACTAATATCAAAACCTTCAAGGAATTGTAAACTAATTCTCTTCGTACGTAGGTTGTTGTGTTGGCAATCGATATTTATTGTTTTCAAGCTGAAAAAGGGTCTTTTCCTCTTGTCAACAAGCTTCACCGATCCCAGCAATCAACTGTACGTAAGAAAACTGATGACATTCATACTTTTCTTTCGATTTTACCAATAATAATGAACTATCAACACTTTTGGTACTTCTATACCATAATATTCATACATTTCAAACATGCTTCTCTTCTATTTTTCGTAGCAAAAAACATACAAGCATGAACAACATAAGCGTTATATACGATATTAAACCAGTATTCAGGACGCCGACTTCATCAAAGCAATGAGAAGGATTCTCGATCCAACTTGCTAACAAATTAAAATATAAAATTTGAGAAAGAACCTTTTAGTTTTTTAAACAATAGTAGAATAACTCTTGTGCTCAATAAAGTGTGTGTGTTTGAACAAGACTTCTCGTGCGATTTAATCTTTAAATAATTGTTGCTCTTTTTATCCAGTTAGTTAGCACAATGAACATGAAACTCTCTTAATATCGCAGATAGTGGTTTATCAAAAAGCACTATATGACAAAACATGGCTTTGGTTTCCTATTGTAGTGTTGTCAACAGAAGATTGACTCTAAAAGGCACAAGAAAAGCCAATTTGCTTACATCATTCTATTTACTTCAAAACTCAAATAAACACATGTAAAAAATACATAGAAGACACTAATCAAATCAAACAACATCAAATAAAAACTAGAATTAGCTTCTAGTAAAATCTACATGAAAAATAGCTGAGGTTATTCGCCAAACATACATACAATCTAATAAAACGACGTTTTGTATTTTAACAAAGCTGCAATGTCAAAATTTTCTAAAACCGAGACTTACCTGAGTCCGGTCATTTTTAAATTCACGTGAATTATTCGCTACTACAGCACATTCTTTCGCGTTTGCAAAAGCTTACAGTTGAACGTAATTTTATCATGTTGACCTGAACACGTTTTATCTGGAACTTTCTGCTGCATACCCTTGGAAATGGCATGTCTTCGATTACATCACCCGTTCCTCAGGAACATACTGCTGACAACCATCGATAGCGTGCAGGTCTCGTAAGGACGGGTAAGTTGGTGCCTCTCAAAATGGATACTTTAAATATAACACAATTGGTGTAGGTACTTACACGTATACTCCGACAATACGTTTGCAGAATTTACAAACGCTGGCTCACTGCACTTTAAGACTATATTCAGCAAAGGTTGGTTGTAGGTTCTTTTAGCGACTGCCGTATTTTTGTAAAATCGGCATTGGTTAAAAATCTCCGCCTCTCGCTTAGAGCGTGTGTTTCCTGCTACACTCGGGAAAACAGAAATTTACAATACAGTTCCAGCGCAGAACCGGCTTTGCGAATATTTATAAGTCTACGATTAAAATAAGATAAATATAAAAGCGCAATTTGGTTTGGGTTCTAACTGTGAAAACAAACTTTAGCGGCGAGGGATGTAGATGTTCCGTTCCAAACATTGTTAACGTACCATGGTGCTTTCGAAATTCTGATCATTATAGGGATCTCCAAATTAATCGACTCAGTGGCCAGCGAAATAAAGAAATTCACCAAAATCCACTACGGGAGGCTCCATTATCACTTCAATATCGAAGTCATTCAGTAACCGAATAATAGTGAGACAGTGCGTAAGCTCAAACGAATTACTTAAGCCTTTTGAGCTAACGCAGTAAACAGAGTACCTACGTAGATGATTACAATGTAAATGCACTAATGCAGAGACGCGTGACAGGCACCAACTGATTACTTATTGAACTAAGTGCTGTGCAAAAAGTTGTTCTTAATAATTTAAAAAAAAAACAATAGAAAAATACAGCCCTGCTTTTTATACATTTTCGCAATAGAATAAATTATAATGCTAGTAACTATGCTAGTCGTTATTTCATAACAAAGTATTTTTGACAGATAGAGTTAGCCGTTTACCCGGCTTACGATGAAAGAGGGCTCACAGAACTACAATTGTGTGGCATTATAGGAGCCACTGACCTTATACAAGAGGAAGAAGATGAAGAAAGATAAATAAAAAATTGTAGTGGGCGTGCATTTAAATTTGTGGTTTAGTTAGCTGTGATCGTTGTTTATGTACAGCTATTTTAACTACTGCTGGTTCTAGTAACCTGTATTATCAGCAATAGCAACGTGCACATTTTTGAAGGTAAGTTACTTGTGTATTATTTGAAGCAAATACTGAATTAAATATGAGGCTTAGTGCCCAACCATATGAAATAATGCACGACATGACTTCAACAATCCCAATGTTAACTAGACCACAAATTCAAATGAACACGCGTTATAAAACAGATGGTGTACACTGAACCTTGATTAAAAAAGCATATACATTTTTGTTATATGGATTAATGTATTGAAATAGATACATCACAGTGAGGACTAAAAGCCCGTTTGTAACACTCAATTATTTAGTACAACTTTTAAAGTAACTTTTTAGAAACTAAGGAAAGTGCAACCTTACAAAATTAACGAAATAATTACTGTTTGCAACTTACAATGTTTTTGTAATAGTTCTGGAACATAAATATATTGATTGACTTGGCATCGTAAACAAACTTAGAGGTTACAAAAGCTGGTTATGGTTATGCAGGGTGTCCCAAAACGAACGTTCCGACACCGCATAGTCATAGATTCCTTACGTCATAATAAATCGATTAAACCCAATATACATTAGCACAAAGTCCCTTCAGTAAGAAGGTATAGGGCCTTGAAGTTCAATTTTTTATTTTTTATTACTTCCTTTTACAGCAAAGGAAGTATTGGATTCACCCCAAAAATTCGAAATTGAGTTTTCAACAGATCTTCACGTTTTAGAGTCCCCTGAACCCAAAAAACATATTTTTTTTCATTGATCTGTCTGTGTGTCTGTCCGTGTGTGTGTGTGTCTGTCTGTGTGTCTGTGAACAGAATATCTCAAAAACGAAAAGAGGTATGGTGATGCAACTTCATATATAAGTTTTGTGTACTATGTAGATGCTACAGCAAGCTTTTGAAGAAAATTGCATAACCGGAAGTAGGTGTTTACCCTTGTGATTTTTCAGTTTTTTTCGAGTTTTTCAAAAACAGGTCTAACGATTTTTTTGAAACTTCACATTTTTATTACCTTTTGAATGTGTATTGATGAGAGATAGGTAATTTTCTAGTTGAATACTTCTAAAATGGGTTTCTTTTGTTTTTTTATTAACTCCTATTTTAAATAGAACACCCGGTATATTATTACATTCTTAAATTCAGCTTAAAATCCTAGAGAAAATTTGTCTCTTCAACTAACGCTCTATTTTGTACCGTTTTTGCAGAATTTTTAATTTTTGGAAATTTTTGACGAGTTCTTAAAAATTTAAAATCAAATTTTTGGCTAATTATAAGATCACTGTAAAAGGAAGTTGTGTGCGTGTATCATACCAGATTTTTTTTGTTAATTTTTACAAATGTAGAGATATCGATTTAAATTTTGGTATACAGACTTTCTATTAGATACTCCACTAATACGAAAAAAATCATAAACTAGACTTGACTGTAAAGGGCACTTCACCTATCTTTTTAAACTTTTTTGCTCTAACTTCGTTGTCTGTAATATTTTTTGAAATTTTAGGTTATTGCATGAAAGATAATTAAAATACAAAAAAATAATGTACTCTTAGTTCATAAGCGTAAGAGCAACCGTTTACCCTAAAATGCCAAATCAAAGGTTTTTCGTTGTTATTAAGACGTGCAATTATCAAGTAGCCATGATCACGAAAGCAATGTGTAATGATTGTAATCTTGTAAAAAACAATAAGAAATCAATTAATGGCGTTGGTGACATCAGTTTTGTGTCTTTTGTGCTTACGAAAATGCTGCGACATAACGAACCTTTCAGCATTGGAGAATTCGTTATGTAGCGGCATTTTCTTAAACATAAAAGAACAAATGTTTATGTCACTAATGTCATTAATTGATTTATCATTGTTTTTTACTAGATGACCATTGTTTTTGTGATCATGGCTACTTGATAATTGCACGTCTTAATGACAGCCAAAAACCTTTGATGGACATTTTAAGGTAAACGGTTGCTTTTAGGCTTAAGAACTAAGAGTACCATATTTTTGTGTATTTTAATTCTCTTTCAGATGATAACCTAAAATTTCAAAAGAAGTTGCAGGTAACGAAGAGCTAAGAAGTTTTGAGATAGGTAAAGTGCCACTTACAGTCAAGTCTAATTTATGAAAAAAAATTATTAGTGCAGTACATAATCGTCTGTACGTATACCAAAATTCAAATCCATATCTCTACATTTGTGGAAATTAATAAAAAAAATTAAAAATTGAACTTCAAGGCCCTATAACTTCTTACTGAAGGGACTTTGTACTAAGGTATATTAGGCTTTATCGATTTATTATAACGTAAGGAATGTATGACTAATCGGTGTCCCATTATTTTTGGGACACTTTGTATATGCAGATAGCTACAGTTGTTAACATTATTTTGGTTACTTCCATAGTACTTAATAAAATTAGAAATAAAGTAATCAAAATAAACACAGCAAGATCATGGTTAAAAAGTCGGAAATCATGGGGATAGGAGTATTACAAATGTTAAATGACATGCTTGAAACAGAAGATCCTGCTTCATACATAAATTATTTACGCATGTCAAGAACACAATTTAGCAATTTGCTTAGTTTAGTGACGGAGGATATCGAAAAATCTGATTCACTAATGCAACGAACTATTCCTGCAAGACGTAGGTAAGATACAGAATGTCTGGTGTTGCAACTTGTAGGTATAAATTGTTACATCCAAAAACGGTTCTAAACAACAAAAACAACAATTGGTGCCAATGTAAATACTCTTAACGACACAATCGGCAAATTTAACCAAATTCGCAGCCCTAATCCCCGTTACCATGGGATGTAATACAAGGGTCCGGCTTTAGGGATGCTCAGTGAGAAGGACGGGTTCTTTACTACTTTAGGATTAGAGCGGCACCCTGGTAAACAAGTTAAATGATATTACATAATCTAGACGCCACCACTTTTGGGCTAAATCGGGAAAACAAAATCAGCAACACAGGTGAACGGACTCTGAAAGTGAAAGTAAGCGATTCACCTTTCTACTTCTGGTTTGGCAGAACTTGAGGCGGGGACTGCAACAGCTCAATTTAACCTACCTTTAGTGACATTAACTTACAATCGTCTGATTCCCTGTACATCGAAACAAAACACAAACATGCATGAAAACACCAATGAAAAACATAAGTAATTAAGAATAAACTCCGTTGAAATAATAAATATGTAAATGACAATGAACATGAACGTGTTTACTCGTTACAGTTAAAAATATATGCGAAAGGGGTTAGTCATGTTAAATGGCGACGTTTAAACTAAACACAGCGGTAAAATGACCATCAAACGACATGGCTACATTCCAAACAGTAATGACTTTAAATTCTGCACAAACAAACTAGGTTACATGGTCAAAATTATCAACAATCACTCAACTAGTGACGCAACGACAATGTTTACTTGAACTTACAATGCAAAACAACATATAAATCATAAAACTTGACGGTAAGACTAAAAGTTTACTCCAAAACGATAGTTTCTGTTCGACATTTTACAATTTAAACCAACAAAGGCATAGCTTGACGGGACAAAACTTCAAAAATCACTTCACTGTAAATGTATATATAGATGGTACAACAGTTAACAACTAACAAATACCTGGTGTAAGAATCCAGATGCTCTAAACTGATGTCTAATGCAGCTGTAGATCGCACCTCAGCCACGAAAAGAACGACAGCAAACTACTGGAAACCACATGGAGGAGCGATATTCGAGTGAGTGTGACGGCATTACATCCCCGTAGCGGGTACGAATAAAGACCCTTACGGTAAGCAAGTTCGGTATAACAACTCGGGACTTCATTGCTCTGGCAGGTTTAGCACATGGTGGAGATTTCCACTTAAAATTCGCTACGGCGGCACAGACGATGCTAGCTTCACGATACGAAAAACCCGGCTAAACGTTAACCAAATGACCACTACTGTACTCAGCTCGATGACAGCGACGAGGTAGTTTCACAAATTTCGACATTTACTTTGTTAACGGACTCACCGACCACCATCCTGAACGATCTCGAGGGCCGGCGCTAAATGATCCTTCGGCCAATGATGCGGGGACAGAATAATAAGGCGCACTTAAACTCGTTCCTTATTCCACTCATAGCATAGTTTCCACGAAACGAAATGACGAAACATAATTTCGCTTATAAAGGGGATTCACAAGTAAGTCATGCAATCACCTCACTGGAACCAGGAACTCATTAAAAACGCGATTAGAGCAGGATGGCGTCACCCAGACGCCATACGAGAACAAAGTTTAATTTAGAATTAAACATCGACTATCGTATTTACGCTGCTAAACGCTACAATCGAAAGGAAAGGAAGGAAGTAAGTATCGGATGGACTAAAATGTTGAACCTTCTTCGAAATTTTAATTTAGGCGTGGCTGAACTGAGAAAAGGATAACAATCAAAGCTAAAAATGGGCTAAAATACTGAAAAGGGCGAAAATACAGCAAATTTTCCTCACAAAATTAAACTAGAAAGTTTTTGGAAATAAGTTTAAGATTCTTAGCAACTGGAGAATCTTTTAGGTCTTTGATGTATAGAATTACAGTTCACGAAATCAGAATATCACGATTCATACTTGAAATATGTCAAGCAATCTATAAATACCCTAGAACTGATTATATAAAGTTTTGTGTTCTTGGTTAGCTAAAAGGTCAGCAAAATAATATACTTATGTTTTAGACTCCAAATACGACAGAATAATGGTTAAATATATCAGTTCAGAAATATTTTATAGCCTTTGGCAGTTTCTTAACTGCTTAGCAGAACTTGATGGACGCCATATTAAATTAGACCTCCACGATCTGATGGTTCATATTACTATAACTATAAAGGAGATCTTAGCATTGTTCTTTTAGGTATGTCAGACACCAAATACAGATTTATTTATGTAAATATAGGATGCAATGGTCGTGTTATGCTGACAAAAGCAATGTATAATATGGGTAGAACCTTAACTCGCCCATGCTCTATGGTGAGATATAGACCTTACAAAGTGTTGAAAGCTAAAATGAATAATAACGCACTTGACTTTTCACCTGCAAAGACATTATTGGAAAGAACACTACTAGTACCATACGTCGTAGTGACCGATAAAGATGTTATTATAAAACCTTACCCTGCCCGAGGATTATCTCATGGCGAAAGAATATTTAATTAAAATAATCTCCAGAGCAAGAAGAATAATTGAAAATGCATTTGGCATTTTAGCTAATAGATTTCGATTTCTTCGTGCCCCAAAAGTTGAAATAATTACTCTTGCTTGCGTTGCTTTACATAATTATTTGACTACGGAAGTGGTTGTTTATATACTGATACAAATATGAATGACGAAATGAGCAGACTATGAAAGCAAGGTGGTAGTAAGTCAACGCCGCGCCGGAAGCAAGGATAATTAGAGAAGAGTTCAAGGAATTTTTCTGATCAGATACTGGGCGTGTGGCGTGGCAAGAGCACAAGCTATAATAGATTTAATATGTGCCTACATTACGTTAATTTAAACGTCCTAAGTATTTATTGTAACATCAAACTTGTACAAATAAAGATATTTTATTAAATAATAATCACTTTTAATACCATGAGTAGTGTTATCATAATTTAAAGGCGTCAATTCGCTGGCTATATTTCTCAACTAAATCAAGCAAAATCAGATACCTGGAGGGCACGTCTAGCTCAAGTCGAAGACGGCGTGCAGTAAATTAAATGAATGGAAACCGGGAGGGGCGCCAGCGAATCCAGCAAAACTAAACAATCACCCAGGCATCTCAACTGCTTAAACAGACGATTCGCAGACTGAGTTCTTATAAAGGGTGAAGAACTATAGCTGCAAAAGAACGTTACGCAACAACAATAAATAAAACTACATACAATTACTCGAATATCACAGTTTACTATAAGATATGTCTCGGTGGAGTTGACAAGTGACCCAATAGGGCCTACAGCCAGTAATACTTAAATTTTATGGAAGATGCTAGGTACAATCGGAGGAAAAGCCTCTCAATAATTTATAGTTACACATTAAAAATACCACATTGGCATGGGCCTTACTTTCGGCTAGTGTACAAGTTATCGCCTGGCTGGTACATGTAGTTGAAATGTAGATCCGTGGCCTGGGCCAGTTTAATTCATAGGCTCAACATGGCCCACAAAGGGGGCTTAATGGATGTCCCTAGTATTAGGTGTGCTCTCATGAGATTTACGGAAGCTCTGCTTTCGGCACCAGCGGTTAATAGCCCAGCATGACGATGGGGCCCTGATTAGCCAAAGGTGGCCTTACACGAGGTCGCTGGAGGTAGAATCTTCCAGCCGCCGAATTCCTGATCGTGGATTGTGGATCGGCACGTCAAGCTGACAACAAAATTGAACCCTAAGCGAAGCACCAGAATGCCAATAAGGACTTACCCCGTATGGGCGTGCACGAGGTGCTACCATCAAAAAGAATCCGCCAAAATAGGCGCGGCGCTTATAATCGCCCAAATTACGTCGCCTAGAGGAGAATCCGCCAAGGGCGTTTACTTTCCAAACATAACTAAATTATCCTCTTGAACTACTTCGAAGATGGTAGCTGCTACGAACGGCACCAAGTTTCCAACAGGTAAGGCCAAAGAGAGCCCCTCGTAACCCGGAAACTCGCCAAAGAAACGAAAAACTTATCGGGGAACGGAACCATGTCCCTATCAGCGAACAAAAGTTCCTAACTCAGGAACGCGCGGAATTTGAATCTACCCACAGAGCTACAATCCAGAGAGCGCTTCCCATGAAGTTACAAAAAAAAAGCAGAGTGAAGCGACAAATCTAACGAAAGCGCCAATTTAACGTAACAGTAGTTAAAGTTATGTCGACTATTTTTGCGGGGGTGTCACGAATGTCCATTGCGCTCTAGTACGATTAGAACGAGTGCGCTAGCACGAGTCCTAATCCCAAGCGCAATGGACATGAGTAGTGATACCACCGCAAAAATAATCTACTTAATTTTGACTAAGAATGATATTTGAGGGACTATTTAATGAACCAAACTACTTTTTCAAATTAGTTTTCATTAAATCTAGTAACAAACTATGCAATTTCTATAGTAACAGAACGCTAATATTGACTTTTTCTAATAAAAATCACATTTGTTTAAAATAGTCACTTGAATACCTTCTAGGAAGATATATCCACTGATATTTTTTTGATTGGTCAAGAAACGTCAGAATTCTGGATTTTCATTGGTCACTTTTTGACAGATGACAGGTGAATTGAATAGTCCTGTTTATATGTATTAAATACATTTTTTGTGATCTCTTCTTGGGCGTTATTTACTACCTCTTTATTTTCCAACATTCCTAATCGGCTAACAACAAAAGCACCAAATAGTTCAAAATCATCTTTTTTTTCTACATTTTGTACGCCTCCTCTATTTGCCGTTACTTCTATTGCATTTGCTATTTTCTTCATAGCTTGATTAGCAGATGTTATTAATGATTCTTAATTTTTCCTTTGCCTTTTATTACTAGTCTCTCTTGAGGATGTTTTGAGAACTGGTGATGCTTGTCTTGTTGAAACAGGGGTAGTTTCTTCAGAGGGGGCATATTCTATATTAACACGATGATCTACTTTAAATATTGTATCGGTTTCTTCGTCCTGTAATTTATGATTTTTAATTGTAACTATATTTATGCAAATAATAAAGCAATCTTAAGTAGCAGATTTGCGAGTTTTCTTCATCATTTTACATTCAAAATACCATAGTGTAGGTACGTACGCCTTAACCAGTTACCTCGTCCTCAGCAGTACTACTTTTATTAATTGATTTTTGTGCTTGCGGTACTCGGTCACAAAATTTGTTCGGAGTCCATTAATTTTCGATTTTATATTTGTAATTCTAGTGCCTGCTCTAATATTTTCTATTTTCTGGTACATTCCCTCGTAGGTCTTATTTCTCATGTTTATTTTTGTAACTTACACCCTTTACTTGATACAAGCAGGGTCTAGCTTTGTATAGATTAATTAAGATGAACATTTGGTCATGATTCTAGGACATTATTGATAGTAATATTAGTTTTCTTTCTTAAATTATTAACTACGCTACCACAAACGACAATATAGCGTACAATTTTCAACAATTATTTAGGTTAGATAACAGCACAGAACACGGAACTCACTACATCCAACCTAACCGTTCCCAATACAGGGGCAGGGCCCCTAGAAAAATAAAGTAAATTTTACTGAAAATAGGACGGTTTTCATTTAATATTTAAATAATTTAAAAACTGATCAAATACTTCTATGAACCGTTCAATTGTTTAGTTCCTGAAAAGTGACTAAAAGTTGTACTAAATAATTGAGTATTACAAACGGGCATAATCTTCTAGAAGTGTACAGGCATATTTTAAGACTTGCTGAAAGGATCCTTCAAAAGTACCCTAGACTATTCGGGAACCCAAAATTCAAATACAGCAACTTGGTAAAGCTATGGTGTATCAACATAAACCATTAATGTCACTTTTAACAGACAAATGCGAGTGCTAAAGCGTACCAGTGAAAATAATTAATTTAATTTGTGTACAACATGTTAATTACATTATCGGTATTTAATTTAATTTCTACTTTTGGATGGCCAATGAAATTTACTCAAACGCTAATCGTTGCTTTTGTACATTATCGTAAACTGCGCTCACTTCATTCCATGTAGGAACATGGCCTGATACAGTATAACGAGAACAAATTCTGCAGTATGTACAGATAAGTACAAAAAATTAGTTGTTGAACATAGACAGCTGTGGCTTTTCAATTACTAGTCTCATCATGCACCATAAACAAAAGCTTTCGTCGAAATTCATTAATATAAATTTGAATGTTCTATTTCTATTCGCAATTTTTCTATTTCGAAAATATGATTAAATTGATGCTTGATTTTGTCACAGTGTCTCACAGTGATACGTGAATTAGTTGTATGTACCTGAACTAATCCATAGCTGCCCGAGGAGTGTAAACATCAAGTAATGCCCGTGGTGCATTGTTTTTCACTTTGAATACGTAAATAAATGAAAAAGCTTGAAAAGAAGTCTATAATGCCCAAGGGCGTAAAAAACGGGTGTGCTGATTACGCCCGCTAGTTACGAAAGGGCATAGTGTGCGGGAGTTACCATTACCTCGCTGTTTACGCCCTTAGGACTTGATAGACTGCTTTATATACCTCGTATCAGAGATAGAAGCAATAAATATTAGATCAGTGGAAATTTAAAAAAGGTCGCCATATAAAATTTCAGCATTACAAACACTTTTTCTGATAAGGTAAAGCACATTTTTAATACAAGCACGGCTCTCCTAAATGGCTATTAATTAAAGGGAGCATCTCGACGTTTTCAAGCAGCAATAAAATTGCGTTTCTTCATAAATTAGGAAGGCTAAAAATGTTAAAATTAATTGAAATTCTAAGGGGTCTCTTAAAATTCTATAAACTGAAACGACAAACAGATTAATTAACGAATTAAATTATGCCAAGTCTAAACCCCATGTGAAGGGTTCTTAACAAAAGTGACAAGCGAAGCCCGGTAATTCATCATATTCATTCCGAAAATTGATTAAATATAAAAGCCGGCCCTAGGCGATGCGTCTTTTGATTGCATTAAAGTGTAAATGAACCAAAAGTTATTGTATCGCGCTCCGCTCCTCACTGACATGAATAAAACATCGGCCCCTCAAAAATTATGAGGTCTAAATAGGAAACCGCCGCCTTTCCTTGATTGTTCGGTGTTCAGAAATATATATGTAGGTAGAAACTTCGCGAAAGTTACTGCCGACGGAATGCTTTCCTCTGAAGTGGCGCTTTTTATTTAAAAAAACAGCTAAGTGAAGCATTGTTGAAATTGAAATTGTTACAGATAAAAGTAAAAAGCAACGCATGATTTTTTCTAAGAATTCTTATTAATGAAGGTATTTCCGATGTCGTGCTATTCTTGAACAGCAAAATAGCATAAGGTCTATTGCAGACAAAAATGTTAATGTTTAGTCGTATCTAAATTGCCATTATTTTCACCGTTTTATCCAGCCTCCACTAATTTTTACCTTCTCACGTCGACAGGAGTTTTCTTGACAGGCCGAAGGGGAGAGTGAAATACTGGATGAATTCGTCGGTGAGACGGAAACCTATATTTTCTGATGGAATGTCTAATTTTTACCTCGAGATCAACAGGAGGGTTTGAGATGAAATGCTATTCTTTGAGAGAGTAATGCTGCTTGCTATGTGCGTAATTCAAGTAATTCCAGTTCTTTTCAACGAATGGTCTGAAAATTTTATCCCACTTTTCTCCGGTGGAAATTCTTTGGAACTTTGCGTTAGGAATAAATAACACCAGCTTCCTGGACTTTTCTGTATATTATAATTTCTTCATCAGTTAATTACTGAAACCTTCAAGTGACCGGTTATTTATGGTAAGTGCATCTGCACAAATGTATTTTTACTCGCGATCTCGGCAATGAAGGTCATCGGCTGAAGTTGGGACAGTCCATGAGTCTTTCGCCTAGTACGTACAAGCTACCTAAAATTGCTGTTTCCATTTTTAAACACGTATTATTCTAACCTTAATTTTCCATCGACGTAGGTAAGCTTGAAACTGGTTTCTTGGTCATCAATAGTCAGTGGTGTAGCACAGTATTATGTAAAGGCTGTTTCTAAAAAGTTTCTTATTTCATTTATTAATTAAGAATCTTGCTCTTATTAATTGAGAATTGGTTTGTAGATATTATACCTAAGCACCATATTATTTTTACTTCCCTCGTCTGAAAGACGAAGGAGTATTGTAATCACAAAAAAATCACCTTTCGAGATTTCTTCAGATCTTCACGTTTCAGAGTCCTTAGATGACGAAAAACAGGTTTTATCAATTCCCTCTGTCTGTCTGTCTGCCTGTCTGTTAGTTAAATATAATCAAGATCAATTTAAATATGAACTAGGAATGTGAATAATTATTATGCAATTAGAAAAAAAATAGAATTTATAATTGAGTGGAATATGGCTATTTGAGAAACAGATGGATTCAAATATAATGTAATATTTAAAAATATAAGGTTTGAAAGGAATGACAAATACTTAATCCAAATAAATTATTATAAATAGTAGGTAGAAATTTAAAAAAAAAGTATATAGAGTGTTAAAAGTACCTATAAAATGATATCGTTAAAGACTTTGTTTTGAATTATTGAGATAACAAATTTTCAAAAATGTAGCAGTATATAATTTTGGTGTAATTAAAAGTATAAAATAAACCCTATTTTTAAAAGTAATGTTTGGATAATAAAAAGCGTTAAGTGTAAAACTAAATTGGCGTGGTAATATGGAAATGAAATTTAATCTAAGAAGATGAGAAATAAAACTAAGGAAGTTTACAAGTATGTGGTGAAAAACTAATTGAAAAGCAGAACTAATCTACAAACGAGAAAAAACTGGAGTAAAGTACTAAGTGAAGTTTATTAGAGAATTACATTTGACATTGTATAATAATTGAATTGGATTACGTCGAGCTGTTGGTGCTAAAGGAGAATTCCAAGGGAGGACCATCGATAGAGGAAGCACGTTTCAGAAAATTGGCGAATACGGTGTTGGAGTTAGGTGGCTAAAACTAGGGTCTGTTTGGTTCCATACTGTGGAAGAGTTTGTATCCCTAATTCTGGACAGTTTGGATATCTTGTCTGTCATTCGAGCCTTTCGTTGTGTTTGGGGACTGAAGAGGTTGGAGTCGTAGGCAGAGTAGTGCAGCTTGGTTGACGTCCAGGACATTGTTGAGTTTGAGTGAAAGGTGGGTGATATTAAGTAGTAAGATAAGCACTGAATAAGAAAATAAAGACTAAAAAGGTGAATTTATTATAGAAGAATTAATTACTGATGGATATTGTTGTGTGGCAATGAAACGATATGCTATTTGTCATTGAATTTTCAAATCTGTTTGACATATCATTTGACAGAAGTTATTTTGACTTATAAAATAAAATAAAATAATCACAACATCAGCTTTCAGAAGTAAGCAATCTTGATAAAAGGAATCCACCCTGATTCGTAGGAGCTAAAACAAAGAATAATTATTGATATTCAAATCATAAATAGGGCAATTTCAATTGATAAAAATATTATTCACAAACAGATTAATATCACTATACGTGAAGGTATAGCAATATACACGGTGAGCACCTTAAAAAAATGAAATTTTGTTTATTTTTGCTTTAATTTTGAAAGAGAAGGAAGTAATAATTTTCACATAGGTCAAGCTTTACACTTGCCGAAAATAGGACTCAACAGATACAGGATAATGTCACAAAAGAGTCGAAACGTTTCAACAATAAGACCGTTCTCTTAAATAGAGGCGCACGCCGCACTCAGTTCAATAAGGCTCGATGGCGCAGTTCGACTTATCGGTGCGGTTCCGATCGCTGCGCAGATGCGGTTACGATCGCTATGCAGATACAGCGGTTCAAACCCCCACGGGATACATTTTTTTAAAATTTGCAAATTGATCTAATTCACGCGAGGGAAGTTCGGTGTAAACCCATTTACAGATTGTTTTGCTGTATGTCGTTACTTGCGTTACTGAAGATTTAAACCTATAAATAGTAAAAGAAGTTCATTAAATAAGCTGCGAAGTTATTCCAATTGCATTGCAGTAGGGTTGCATAATGAATTGTGTAGTTTACTAGTGTAAATGTTAAATATGAGTACTCCATTCTTTGACTGAAACACCTTTATATTTTATTTATTTATTTTGTGAGGTGAAGTTACAAAATTGGAATCCATTTTTTAAGTTGAATATTTAGAGAATCCGATGACTAGCTGATTGTTTTCTGGATTGTTATCCTAATACATATACTTAATTAGCTTTCGGCAGTCGTAATGGTTAGTATGTCAATGTCGACCGTTGGTACTATAAAATGTATTACATTATGCGTTTAGATTTAACTGCTTTACGATGTATAATTGATTTGAAACCATAAAACGTATTTCGTCTTCCGTTTCTCTTCTGGACTTTATTCATTATCTATTATCTGTTATTTTATTGTTTGAAAAATGTCTTCGTGATAAGTGGTTGGTATTCCCCTGGAAAATGTATTATGATTTATACTGTATCATTCCGCTTTTTTGTTATATCCTTCCTACCATCAAAGTCTTCCTGTCTGCAAACTAAAATAATTCCACTACTATGCATCTTTCTTCACAACCACGCGAGTTTGGAATTGGCTGACTATTGAAACGCATTTGGCGCAGTGATCGCTTTCTTTCTAGTTAACATTTGAGCGGAGCAAAATTGACTACAGATTGTTATAGGACAAACCTCGTTTATGATGTGCAACCAGCCTAAATGCTTCCAGTAGCTCAGCGTGAGGGGTAGGTCTTACACTGAATTAAGAAAGGACTCATTCGCGGTAGTAAAAATAATTATACTTAGAAAGGTGCTTGGACAAATTCGTGTTACTTTTAAGGGTACCATCTGCTGTATGTCTCCCCGTAATGTATTGTAAATTCAACAGAAGGGTGTCCCCTTGAGGATGGGAATCGTACGTACTCAGTTCCAAATTTTGACCTAAACTATTTTGTGATCTTGGAAAGCTTACTGCAAGAATGCCTATCTGTTTTCGTATAAGGAATACGGACCAGTAAAAGATCATCCTGACCTTCTACGTCCTCCAAGCACATTTTTACTAGCTCATCACATCTGCTTCCCCACCAGCAACTGCAATGACAGATTTGCAGCAATCTACATAAACGAAACAAATTATTGTAGTTGTGGCACCCTTGGATCTAGAATGAGGGAAAAGAAGATGATCTAGAATCTACGAACAGACCGAGTGATCGTGCCTACACTTATGTTCGTTTTTAGTTTTGGCGAAGTTTAAGATAGATTTCTGTAAGTTTAAAATTTTTTTGTCGACAACGTTGTATGCCAATAAAGAAAAACTGCAGAATCCTATTGATTGTATTATTATTAACCATGTTTCTCTAAGAACCATAACTAAAATTATACGGGAAGAAAGTAAATGGAGAGGAATTGGTCCCGGATTCTGCAGTATAACCGTCAACACTAATAAGAACAAACAACTCTGTTAATAACAATATCTTTCATCTCATAAATTCATATGAATGCACACGCACTTGTATCAAGAAAAAGGTATTTTTAGGATACTGCATTAGTAACTAGCGTTTACATTGTTACAAACGAGTCCGGTAAATTTTATCTACCGGACTCGTTTGCAACCGTACTGTGTAAACACTAGTTACCAATGCAGTATCCTAAAAAATCTTATACGATACACGACCGGTAGCATTTTTATGGCCTTGCCAAACATACAGGTCTCGCCCTACGGGCTCGACCTGTAAAGTATTGGCGCGGCCATAAAAATGTTGCTACCGGTCTAATAACGTAAATAGCTATTTCTGGAGCATCAGAAAGAAATTTGTTTATTTTGGCTGTCGAAAAACCCGTCTTCTTAGCTGCCTATCCACCGTGTCGATGTTTTACAAAAGCAGTCAGCTTACGGTATTTGCTGAGGTGTACATTGTCAAATACATTTAGCGTAGTCTTCAGCATGGAGTACTGCGCCCACAGAGATGATGACTTGTATTTTCGTGTCTATTCGTAATTAGAATACATTTTAGACATTTACTTGACATCTGCACTGTCAAACTGACATGTTGGCACCACTGCTATTTTTCACATTTTAACAATTAAATTACTGTACAGTCTAATAAAAACATATTATTTTTGAGGTATAGTCTAAGACATTTTTTTTAAATTGGACACTGACAGTGCAGATGTCAAGTAAATGGACTATACATAGAAACCTACATATAATTATAAAAATTTTGATGACCAACCTTTTGTGAAAAATACGTCAAGAATACATTATCCGAATTTTCTTTTACTACGTTCTCTACCTTTTAAGATTTAAACAACAAATATTTATTTTCATAAAGTTTCTTAGGCTTTGATTCAACACGAATATTTTCTGGAAACGATTCCATGACATTCCACATAAGCCCACTACCCACGACAACCATAAACAACTATTAACAATTCACACCAATGCAACGGCGCTATTAATTTTTGCTTGACTTATTGTTTCACAGAATCTCAATTCGATTCAGTTTATACGATTTTCGAACTTTATTGTACAAAAGCCGCTACTGCAAGATAAAACGTCGTCTATTACACGTGAGCGAAATGTCATTATGCGCTCGTGAGATTTAAGGTCTCACTCGCGTACAATGACTTATTTCTCGCTCTTGTAATATAATGTACTATTATGGATTCGCGTGGTGGAAACATTTTTAATATTTATTCACTAGATCCTTGGTGTTTTGCTGGCATGCCTTATTTAAATATCTTCTACTAGCTTGATGCCGATGACTTCGAAATGTGCCAGCTAGATTTCGGAATTTAGGTAAATATGTGCTTTAAAATTCCCTGATTAAATTCTTGAAATTTTGCAACAGCATACTTTAGCACCGTTATTGCTTGCGGGCAATAGTTCGTATTGCAATATAACGTTTCACACAGGAGCTCTTATTTGCACTAATTAGAAATTACCTAATTAAGATAATATATTTGTATCAAAGTTAGTTTAAAGAAAGGTGTTCTTATTACAGAATTTTTTCTGTGCATTGATACAAATATGGCTATCACCCAGGAAGATTTTGAACTAGGTCGTAATGACATAGTCAGCGGAGGAGGGGGGATTTTACAGTCCAAAGGCTTGGTACTCAGCGAATTTTGAGATATCAAAGGGTGATGTTACACTTTTTTAATTTTATTCATCTAGATCCGTCTTGTAAGGGAAACGATTCTGTCGTTTGCAAATGGATGGTAAACATGCCTAAAAGCAGACCTAGCAAAGTAACAACGTGTTCTCTTTGAAAGATTGGTCCATATGTTAGAATAACAAGCCTACACATAAACATATATAGGACCAGTCGAGATGAAGACGCAATTAATTATGCCTGAGTACGGAGAAGGGTGATCTCAGACAAAGGCTGTAAGATGTGGAACTCTTCATTTGGTATTTATCGCAATCTGCCGATTTTCTTTTTGCTACTGAGCCCACATCATTTGGTATAATGTCCTATGTGCTAATATTTTTTCGTTAAATAGCTTTACATAACATATCTCTGCGACTAGTATTTTATAACTTGAGCTGTTCTGTTTTAATTGACGCTGACTTTGTCCGTTTTGATATATTGTAATGGTATAATGCATATAGCAATTCTGGTTGCATTGCAAACGTACAAAAACTAAAGAATGATTCAAATTGGCCCAGAATTGGTATTTTATTTATTGCAACAATAAGTCACTGATAAACATTGATAATTACAAAAGACATGATCAGCAATAATTGTAAATTAATTAACAGAGGCTAGTATTTGAATTAAACAGTATCGGCAGGGTTGCGTTCCGCTTATTTTTAATGATTGGTGCTCCGTGTGGTATATGCATCTTATTTATGGTGACTGACAGATTAAATTTTCTAACGTCAAAACATGATAGTGATTTTACTTAAGTACAGAGGTGTTTCGAAGCGTTAAAAAAGCTTTATGCAGCGGTTCCGTATTCATATCATGATGCCAGCAATCAATAACGCAGCTAAAGAGTTAAAAAAGCAGTGTAAGAAAGCACAGGAATGCAAAGAGCATGTGAAAAGCAACCTGAAAATGATAGAAGACTACAATGCAGTGCTAAATAAATTGTGAACCAGTGTTTATAAACTAACAGTGCATAAAAGCAATCAAAGTGCGGTTAAAAGTGCTCCGGAATGACATTTAGCAAAAACAATTTAGTATTTAAGGAAAAATATTGTAAAAACTCACTTGAAAACATTGTTAGCTTATTGTTTAATTGTTTAATTATGATTTTTTATTAAGGAAGCCAAGCCAGAAGCTATTGATAATATTGGCTCTTCAGTTTTAATTGATTTTGTACATTAAAAGTTGTTATTTGTGCCAGTTGTTGGTTTTTATTTAATCGCCAGTGTGCAGATTCCATGTGTGCTTGATTCCATAAAGTTATAAAGTACCAGAGGAAATTGATCCGGAAGCTTTCCCCTTTTGTGTTTGACTTCGGAGCTATATTTCGGCTAGTTTTGAGGCTGCGGAAACAGATAGGAGTGTGCAGCGTGTAGAGCGGCCCTTGCTTGTGGGTTATAAGAAGACAGCAGCAGCGGCAAGCAATCCAGAAAGAAATTACGAGCTTAGCGTACCTCTGAAGCGTAATCCAGGTACGAAGTCCACTTTTGAAGGCCGATACAAAAAGGCAGGGAGCTCAGAGAGGTTTACAGCAAGGCGGAACGGCTGGGGCAGACATCGTTCGTGGTCCAGGGACAGGCAGCCTATCCACAGGGCACGTTCCAGAAGGAAATTACGAGGTTGGCATCACCAAATTATCCACAGTTGGGAGAAGAACATGCCCAGCAACTAAAACAGAAGAGAGTGGGCGTTACCTATGACGTAAATATAACAAATACAGTCCCAAACACTTAATTTGTTAAATAGCATTGTTCTTGTTTACCCCTGGCGAATTTATTAATTGTTGGTCGATTTGCGTTCATTTTACGCTGAGATGTTATATGTTCGCACAGCCCTGTTTACATTCAATTTTAGAAGTTATCTGTCATTCGTTTAAAATTGGGCATTTGCTATACTAGATCAAAAGGTTTACGGTGTTATAATCCAACCCTTTGATATTTGAGTTCTCAAAAGCTAACCGCCGCGTTAATTTTGATTTAGTTACCAATGATTAGAATATAAAAAGCAACATACCATTTGTTATTGCTGTTAAAGTTCAATTAAACAAAGCTTAATTTTTAATTAACCCTGAGAGAGCCAGTTATTCATATTAAAACTTGTGTAGTAATTGTGGTAATATTTATTTTATTTATTCCAATTTAAATTATCATAACAATATGTTTGAACAAGGAAATATTTTTAAACTACATTTCCAGCTTTTATTATTCCAACATCGATTAACAAGAGATAATTGATTTAGACACACAACTTATCCATTTCACTTCGAGATTCTGGCTAACAATTCTCCGGAAATGTTTAGAGTTCAAGCTGTGGAAAGCAATGAGAAGCTGATGAGTTTCTACAGAACATGGTTTGTGGTGTATATGTTAAAAATAGATATTTCTTGACAATTTACATCGAACGTATTCGCCTTAATAAAAGCATGGAAATGTAAAAAGAACAGGGATTAATCTTTTTCACTTCTTGTCAACCATATATAGTCTGTATATTTTTTATTTACTTTGTGCTGTTTTGAATAAATTAAGTTACACCGAATAGTTACTACCCGTCGTTATTCTGTTACTTTGCAACAGAGGCGTTCACTCGTACTTCTCCCCTGGATATCTGACGCCAGAAGATCGTTGAAGATTACGTCCCAAGAAGGCGGTCAAATAAAAACATATATTGTTTCTAAGTTTATAACTCAAAGTTATTCTTAAAAATAGTTGTTAAACTGTAGAGTATGTATTAAATAATATTCAAAAATTTCTAAAGGATTTTTTCTGTCTATTTGTTCCGCTACCTATCAGCAAATGGCGTTGACCGACAGAATCTCGTCTGCGGGTTTAAGATGGCTGCTTTTATGCTGAAAATAAAACACAATTTATTTGTGCCTGAACTTGGTGTCGTAACACATTGTGTGAGGTTTGTGTTCCGGTTCTACCAATTTCGCTGAAGGCTGTTGCGTTTGCTGTTCAGGCGGATAATGCTTATATGAGGCCCTTCGGGAATCCGGGGACGTATTTTGATCTAGTTCTACAACGAAATTCGGAGTTCTTATGAACAATAAATTATACATGGTGGATTTTAAGAAAGATAACTATCTAATGCACCGAGACGGCGCCTCCGAGGAACGGGGTGGGGCGGGGGTCGGATAAAATATGCCTAGTTCACCAAGAAGGTGTCACCTAGACACTACGGGCTGTTACAGAGTTATAGAAGCGTGGGTTTCGCACTGTAATATCAAGAAAGCTACTGCACCGAGACGGCGTCACCTAGATCTTACGAGAAAGTTTGAGAGATGATTAGGCACTTCATTGAGCCAGAACCGGAGCGTAATCAGGACAGGTTTCTCCAGTTTAGGAGAAGGTTTGGAATAGGTGCGGGGATATTTTCAAGTTATTAGGCTGGAGCTCGATTCTTCAGCGAGGATTGATCGCGGCTTCGGGACTTCCCTGACGAACGCTCTAAAGCTTTTTGGAAGCACAGTGGGAGAAATGATGACTGTATCGTGAATGTGAGTTGCATGGCGCAGCGCATTGCCTGATCCCCACTTGAATTATGCAAAGAACAAGAGGCTGAGGATGACGATATACAACTTGCAAATATTGTTTGTACGTAAAATTTCGCTAGGAACCATCGTTAGACCGTCATACATCTCTTTCCTTTTGAAGTGCTGTATTTTGCATTTACAATGCTGTAAGATTTCTGGTTCGTTCTCATTCCTCAGCTTTGCGGGTACTTCTTTTGATTCCACGTGTATGATTCGCCTTTCTTATATAATTTCTTTAGGCTGCTGTATTTGTCAACTATGTAGTTCTCTATAGTACTTCTCCATGACCTTCAGTATTTTCTCTCTGTTTCTGGTTTCTCTTTCATTCTCCTATTTAAGTGTTACACTTCCTTTCTCTCTCTTCTTCCTTCTTTTTCTTTAAGACATTTTCTGCCTTGCTCTCTATAACTATCTGTATTTGTATTTCATAATGTATTTGTAAAGCCCTTTATTATTATTCCTCTAACATGTGTCCTCATTTCTTTCTATTCGGGGTAATCTGTGTACATTATTTATATAATGTTCTTCTTTCTCTATCATTTGTTTTATGGATGGAGCGGTCTCCTTTTCTTTTTTCATTTCCGCTTTGACGATAGACTGGATAGAGTCCTCTATTATAGTTGTGAGGTTGTCAGATAACATATTAATTTATTCTGTATTTTTATTATCTCTAAAGGTCTTCTTCAATTGTTGTTTATAATATTTTTTTTCTGCATGTGTATCCAGGGTGCTACAGTTTTTGTGTGTTTTGGTATTTTCAGCCTTTTCACCATTACTTTCATTCCTACCATACAGTGATCGCTACCGGTCTTGAACGAGTTAAGGGACGACACCTTTATCAGATACAAGCATAAGATGTATTTCATTGCGTGTTTTTCCATCTGGGCTCAACCCTGTCAATTTTCTCTATTTTTTTTTTGTCAAAGAATACGTTTATGACGTATAGTTTTTGACTTGCCAAAAGGTTTGCGAGAATGATTCCTCATGATATCTTTCGCCTAGGTCAGATTTTTCGATGTACTCTTCGCCTTTTGATTCTTGTGTCCCCAGAATTGCATTGGCATTTTCAATTGCTAAATTATTAGTAAATTTAATGAATGGCTTGATTCAGCTGCTGAAGGATTTTTTCATATTCCTATGTCTAACGTGACAAGTTTATTAGGCCGGTATATATTTGCTGAAACATTAACAAAAGTATCCCAGCATCCCGTGGTAAGTAGGATACCTCTTTTTGAAAATCCATACCATATATGTCCAGTATCGGCTGAAAAAGGTTGGATACCAACAGTTGACATTTGTCAGCTTCGTCTTGAGCCTGCGTTATTGTTGCTGTTAGACCTACGAATACCTATTTCAATAATTTATTTAATTTCGAAACCGTTCAAAAGTTTTACTTAGTATTTAAATAACGAAACCAGGAATTTACTACATTCAATGCAGCAGATTTTTTTGAAAAGAAGGAATGTAGCTTTCTTTATTTGTTCAATTTTTATAAGACTGAATTTATCCAAATAAAAATCTCCGAAATGAAATTATTCTCCAGGTGATCGTTTGTCAATTGTTAATAAAAAGTAAGCCGAATTCGGTGTTACATATCCCTTGTTGATTTTCCGTCGAGCTGGTTTCCCGATATAGTAAATATTCGGCCGTAATTCGATTTATGGCCATCTCGCTGATGAGAGTGCGATACAGCAACATAAATTTTAATAAATACTTCTGAAATACAGGGGCAGTAGCGAGTTCCGCGTAAATTAACACCAACTGCTCGTTACAGCTATAAGCCCAAAATAGAGAAACGTGTTCGCTAGTGCCGCACCTGCGATCGTTCAGGTGGGGATGCCCCATCTCAACCACCGGATGTTCCGGAGCTCTCTTAATTAACGAGGTGTAAGTTATTGGTAGTTGACGCAGCGCGACTGCCTACATTTTATTAAATACTATATATCACCTGCCGCATACCAGACCTATAGTCTGAGGACCAAATCGATAAATTACGTAAAAGTAGATTTGATAGACCTAATAGGAAATTCCTGCGTGAATTCTTATCGGAAGTGTTCTGCCGTCCAATTAAAGTAATGTGCATCCGGCGACAAACGGAACGGTGAAGATGTGAGCATTCTGTCATCAGCCGCTATGATCGGTATGTAAGATTAAAGAGCAGATTAAAGATAGGAATTTCTATTATATTTGTTGTATGGTAAGTTACAATGGAGGTTGTTCATTACGAGCTGCAGAACTACAGAACTTGAAATGATTATGTTCTTCGTTTAAAAACCAGCAAACCACTCACAGTTAAACAATGTGCAACCCAGTTTACGCGAATGTTTTTTACCGTAATATCTAGCTGGTGACATTTAGGTTCATGTTCCGTTTTGGACCACTTGAGTTTTAAATGACCTATCAAAAAAAGAAAGTGTATCAAAGAGCCATCTTAAATAATTCTCGCATTCCTACCATTTCAGAATCGCAAACCTAGAGTTCACTGAAAGGTTACAAATTTTTGCAAACGTAATGTTTGTACATAACATGTATACGTTGGCTACGTCTCAGAACTAGGTCGTTAAATTCAAATGAGACGCTTCGTACTCCTTAGTACTTTGTTAGCACCGTATGCATGGAGGCCTTTTAAATACTCGAGTCGTGGTTACAAATGATCATTATTTGTCAAAAACAGGAAGCTGGTGTAAACTTGTGGTGTTCTCGTGCTGAAACTGATTTAAAACAACGTACACGAAAGACACACATTTCCTTACATGCATATATTGCCTTTAAAACATGTAAAATCCCTGAGAAAACAAATGAAAATAGGATTATAGTTTCGAAGGAATTACCATTTCTAATCAAAAATCTAAATTATTAGACAATCTACGAGGGATATAGTTTGGGGCTACTCGCATTTACATTTAAACTTACATAAAATAATATAAAAAGATCCCTCTTCCATACGTAAACATTAAACTGCAGAAAAGCCCGCTGTCGGATTGCGTGGTTGAAAACACGAATCTTCAATTTGCGTAAATAGTATTTGTCTATGAAGAACATACTTTCGCGCTCGCGGCGACTTCTCACACAGCTGGGTGCGAATACTTATCGCGCAACTGCAATAATTTCCTTTATTAGGTTACAAAGAAATCATATACGTTTGGAAATTGCAACGTTGCGTATTAGACTCGCCTTCGATTTCGTCACGACTGTAATTTTTATTTTTATTTTTCTTTTGGTACTCAGCCAACAGCCGTTAGCCCAATTATAGGGGTCTCTGTACATTTTATGGTGACTTCCAACCCCACTAACGACTGTCATGATGTTATTATGACATCCGGGACCAACTATTTCCGTGACAGCTGTATCACGAAGCGCCGAGAGAAGCAGCCATGGAACTCCTATCCAAGTTCTGACCAGGAAGAGCTTTGCTTAACTCAACTGATCGAATGTGGACCCTCGTTCAGGCTACACCACCCGGGACCTTTAAATGTAATGACACGTATGTGAATTCTACATGAAGGCATCTTGAACGTCGCGCTATTCTTAAAATGGCTTAAAAACACATTAGAGGGTGTCGCAATGTGTACTTCATACAAGAGTGGCGTGTACTTGAAGTGTAAACGCTGCTTTCTGCACGCCAACTTATGCAGCACACGTTAACACTTCAAGGTTTTCTTTACAGTTTCCATTTACTTCGCCGCGCCGTAGGGTGATTTCGCACAATATATTGAGAGTAGCTTACTGGCATACGCCTTGGGTCAACGCTTATTGCTGTTTCAGTTGCAAAGCATAGTGAACACTGCTGAATGATGAGTATTGAACGCTACAGACTCGAAATTGATCGATGCACACGCCATAGGGACGCACTCGCACTTATTCTTAAGCTAGGTTACAATCTTTTTATGACACCTTATATATGGAAAAACAATTTGAAAATGTGCCCCCTTCAACCTCATTAGGATCGCCTCAATCAAACTGTTTATCGGAAACAAAGTAGCGGCATAATCGGTGACCGGCGCACTAAATGGTCACCCTGTATAACAAGCAGAAATGACTTATTACCAAAATATTTTATTTTATTCTGACAATCCCCACAAGAGGCATAGAATGTTGTTTTCGAATTATTCAATAAAAATAAATGTCAACGCTACTGTAACTGAGGATCAGCAACTGGTAGCAGAACAATTCAATACATTTTTTGTTGATGATTTCTTGGATATAATGAAATAAGTCCCTAAAACAAAAAGTTTACCTGTTCAGGGTAATATATGTAATTATTCTTTTTAAGTCCTTTTACAGAGCACGAGTAATACAACATTTAGAAAATAGAATAAAGGGCAATTATTATTCTGCTCGTGCTGACAAAGTTCTGACGTTTTTAGTTAAACGAGTAATGAACCTATTGTTAAAACCTCTAATTCACAAACACTGAAAATAACGTGATAGAAAGGCGTTCTGTGGTTGGCCGTTTCGAAGAGAAAGTCGAATACCGCGTATGCAAGCCTTTACACTAGAGGAGGGATGAGCCTTGTTTTTTTGTGCGGTAATTTCTGTTACAGCAACATACAACGGACGTTTACGTAAAATGCGCACCGTGTGAAACTGGTTTAGGCTGCACTGAGAACTGTCAGAATCTTTGTTTACATGGCTCGCCTTCGTAATCTGGCTCAAGTTTAGTCAATTGGTGAGAAGCGATGGGAAAGGATAGCCAAAGCATGAACCTCGTGAGAGCACAAGGACCTGGACCGCGACTAATACTGTTGCAAACCAAGTTTCATGAGCGCACAAAACATTGGCCAACAACCGCGTTTAACTGGGTAAAACCCTCAGTCCCATAATGAGTTATGTAAGCGCATAGAACTCGGATCTCCACCTCAAACTAGTAGGTTTTGTGAGACCACAAAGTCGAACCTCCGTGAAAACCTGAACCTGCTGCAGTCGGTCTCTCCAAACGGTTTGCACTTTTCGAAAAATTTAATCGGAAAGCACAAAATATTATTGAAAAGCCTCTGCGTACCTGACTTTTTATCTAAACTGGACCTTTCTCGAAGAAGAGAAGCGAAATAATGGTTATTTAGCTGGTGAATTTGCTTTTATAGCAATCAAAAACGGCCTGGAGACGCGGTACACTACCATGCATCGTTCCGCGTTTAACGCATTTCTAGCGCGGAAGCGCTTGATACAGATGAGGTGGCGCATTTATTACAGGATGTAAATCTTATAACATTTGTTATCTATTGTAATTTTTTCATAACTATCGAACAATATAATTTCCATTTCTCCTGTCTTGTTTGTTAAATAAATAAATTATAATTACTCTACTGAAAGATACTATCACATTAGATATCAACAGGAAATCATGGACCAACGTCGAATATAATCCGGTGCCCTCAAGGTAGCGTCCATGGACAAGTATTTTATTACATTTTGAGGACGTACTGAATGCATAACACACTATGACTACAAATAATTTTAGATTTAGTTAGCAGTACGTTGGAACTGAAACAATTTACAACATTCAGTGCCACAGCCTTGAGAGAACGCATATCACTCAAACTAAAAATATATCCCGTATCAGGTGATCTTAAGCTCGTGGCTGAGAACTACTTGGATGTTGCTGCCAACCTTGAATAACTCGTTGTATGTACATTTTTCACGATTACTGCTATTAAGTCTCTGGTTGCTGGCTCGGTCCGTTCTGAAAAAAAATAAACCATCGCGATGTCACTAAATCAGTAAATTCTATTTAGTGAGTGATTTCAAGCCGCTTTCATATAGCTTTATGTAGTCGGTCACTGAACGAAAGTCATTAAGGGATGAACGCACTACAAGTGGGCCGCACGCGCGTCTTTTGAACTATACTAAATTATAATGATGAAACCTAATTAACAATTAAAAAGCATGCAAACTCAAATCGATCATATTTAATCATTAATATAAACAGTCCAGACGAGGAAGGTCAGGTTTTCGCTTCAGGGTTTACCAAATCTCTTCATTTTAAAGAGATAATTTGGTTTATTTGTGTTGTTAAATTCGCCTTTACATAATTCAGTTTTCTGTAGTGGTCCCGATGTTATTAATCTTCCCTAGAATAATTCTGTATATTTCTGTTACAGTTCAGAATTTATCGAATAATACGTTTATAGTGTTCCTCTTTAAAATAATGTATTTTATCTAACACCTCCTAGTTATTAGCTATTACTAGATTTTAGTCCTATAACTCACTAGTGAGGTAAACCATAACCCACTAGTGAGATAAGAACCAGGTCCCTCACTACTGTATTGTTGATAGTACTGTCAAGCTATGTCAAATTTGAGATTCGCAGGTTAAGTTTTGCGTCAGTCTGTGAGTAACTAACACCTAACCTATTAACTTCGAATTTGACGTAGACTGACAATACACTTCAGTATTCCAAACGTGTAAATCTAATTACAGGCGACTCTAATTATAAATGAATTTGACCTCTCGGTACTTACCAATTTGCCACTGACTTTTCACAGCTGTCAATACAAAATTTACGTTTTAAGATAGTTATTGAGTAGTTGGATACAATTTTGTATGGTAAGTATGTTTGTTATATTACAAATAATTCACTCAGAAAATTACCCCTCTCGGCCTGGCGACCCCGAGGTTTCAACTTTTCTCTCGTGAATTATTTGTTATATAACACACTTACTTATACCATAAATAACCATTATACTCTTTTTCTTCTTTTTTTCTTATTCCTCTTTTTACTTCATTGATAGGGTGGGGCTCATATTTTGCGGTTTGCATTTTAGTTGTGTCTATTCTGGATAATGAGCATTTTACTCTCTCCTTCTTGTTTGAACCCAATCATCGGTGGGTTCTATTTGCAACTTGTTTTTATGTGTTGGTTGCGAATGTGATCTCTTCTGTGTTTTCATTATTTTTCTTAATATTGATTTTTCATGTGTCTCCAACATTTGTTCTGTACCCATCGAGTCGCTTCAGGTTTCAATCGCTTATGTCAAAATTGGTGTTACTTTGCTTTCGTAAATGTTGGTAGTAGCAATTTCATTCCCTTCCCATCATTTAGAAAAATAACAATTCGAAAGAAGCTTGGCAATGTGTAAAACTGTAATGTATCTATGACGATTTTACTACGTCCTTAGTTACTTTTTAGCTTTTCTATTTTTCCGTGCCGCCCTGGAGTTGCTTTTTTGCTGCTGCCTTCCTCAACATCTAACAGCAGTATTATTATTTATTGAAAGTAGGCGGCAGTGCCGATAAAACTTTCCTCATATATACATACAGGGTGTCTCAAAAAGAATGGGACACCGATTAGCCATAGATTCCTTACATCATAATAAATCGATTAAACCTAATATACCTTAGTACAAAGTCTCTTCAGTAAGAAGTTATAGGGTCTCGAAGTTCAATTTTTTGTTGATTTCCATAAATGTAAAGATATCAATTTGAATTTTGGTATAAATGCTTACTATTATATACTGCACTAATAGAAAAAATTTCATAAACTAGACTTGACTGTAAAGGGCACTTTACCTAACTTTCTAAACTATTTTTAGCTCTATCTTCGTTATCTGTAACATTTTTTAATATTTTAGGTTATTATCTGAAAGAAAATTAAAATACACAAAAATAATGTACTCTTACTTCATAGGAGTAGAAGCAACCGTTTACCTTAAAATACCTATCAAAGGTGTTTGGTTGTCACTAACACATGTAATTATCAAGTAGGAATGATCACAAAAACAATGGTCATCTAGTAAAAAACAATGATAAAATAATTAATGATATTAGTGACATAAGAATTTGTTCTTTTAGGTTTAAGAAAATGCCGCTACATAACGAATTCTCCAATGCTGAAAGGTTGGTTATGTGGCAGCATTTTCGTAAGCACAAAAGACGAAAAACTGATGTCACCAATGTCATTAATTGATTTCTTGTTGTTCTTTACTAGATTACAGTCATTACCCATTGTTTTTGTGATCATGGCTACTTGATAATCGCTCATCTTAATGAAAACCAAAAACCTTTGATGGGCATTTTACGGTAAACGGTTGCTTCTAGGCTTAAGAACTAAGAGTACATTATTTTTGTGCTTTTTAATTCTCTTTTAGAGAATAACCTAAAATTTTAAAAAATGTTACATATAACGAAGTTAGAGCTTAAAAAAGTTTTGAAAGTTAGGTAAAGTGCCGTTTACAGTCAAGTCTAGTTTATGAAATTTTTTCTATTAGTGTAGTATATAATAATAAGTATGTATACCAAAATTCAAATCGATATCTCTAGATTTGTGGAAATTAACAAAAAAATAAAAAATAAAAAATTGAACTTCAAGGCCCTATAACTTCTTACTGAAGGGACTTTGTACTAAGGTATATTAGGTTTAATCGATTTATTATGACGTAAGGAATCTATGGCTAATCGGTGTCCTATTCTTTTTGAGACACCCTGTATAGTGTGCAGAATATAAAGTTTAAAACAAAATAAAAATTAATGGGTTAAGTACAAAATAAATACCTAATTACTAAAATTAACAAAATTATCTATAAAATTCGCAGATAGTTATATATAGAAAAAAATAGCG
Organism: Agriotes lineatus; assembly: GCA_940337035.1. NCBI lineage: Eukaryota > Metazoa > Arthropoda > Insecta > Coleoptera > Elateridae > Agriotes > Agriotes lineatus. The sequence continues at coordinate 141,129,556 of OW679200.1, forward strand.
AGAAAATAAACAATCAGTTAATAAAATTAACAAAATTATTACAAAATTAAATTAGGTAATTGTAAGAAAACAAAGGTTAACTACAAAATTAACAATCAATCAATAAATTAATCAAATTATATATAAAAAAAAACAAACATAATTTAAAGAATCAACAAAAGTTAGTTATTAATGTCGTACAAAGCCTTAAATTATTTGTATTGCTTGCAGGCACAACATTCGAAGGCAAATTGTTCCATCGATTCACGATTCGGTTACTAAAAAAATGTTTTCTGGCAAGAATGTTGCTAAAATCCATCTGAAGCTTAAACGAATGTCCACGAAGATGGCTATTGCTACTGGGTACTAGTATATCTTCTAAAGGGAACGAATAGTTATTGTGGAGTATCTTAAACACCTCGATCATATCAATACGTTGTCTTCGTTGACTAATAGTAGTTAGCTGTAGTTTCTCCAGCCGTTGCTCGTATGATCTTAAGCAAATAGGAATCTTTGTGGCTCTACGCTGTACGCCTTCTAAGATGTCGATTTTT
>OW679200.1:141130188-141162587 GCA_940337035.1 Agriotes lineatus
GTGTCGCTCCGATCACCATAATTGAATTCGAAGTCTCTGTCAGAATTTGGTGTTTGCTGAACTGCATTTTAGTATTCTAGTCTTTATAACTAGTCGCAAATTGGATTAATTCTCTGTATAGCTCAGCGTGATTGGTTACCGTAAGTTGAGCCAATTTCTAAGCATATGGCCATCACAAAACGTTTCTGCACTCTTGAGGTTCTTTAAATTTCTTAGGTCAAATTGTATAATAGCTTCGTGAGTTCTTCATTGAAGATAGACCGTTGTTTTATTTCCGGTACTGCTGTGTCAATGATCACGTAATAAACATCTCTATCGAATTTCTTGGATGATGACGTGTCAAATTGTTTAACTTCATCAGCAGCTAATTCTCCTGCTCTTTGCTTTGCAATTGGGATTCGCTTTAATGGTAAGCTAGGCTCAATTTCGATGTGGACTTAATTTTTAGTTAAAAGTTAGTCTACATGAACCACAAAATCAGTGACGATGTTGTGGACTAGCTGCTTCAAATATGTCCCTTTTTATACGTTTTCAACGATTCTGAATATTTTTTCCCATTTTAAAATTTCATTTGGCCCCATTTTCTCTTGGTCCCTCTTGCACCCCGTGGGGCCCTGCATTTCAGTACCTTAACACGTTTCGTATAATTGTAATCAACACCTTTCACACTGTTTGTGTGGAAGTACTTGAACAAGTTATTTATAAATAGGATATTGTTTTATGATCATGTCAGTAAAAGAAAATATTTTGTAATAAATTAAGTGCAGTCGCTAGATTATCTACAACATATATGTAAGCATGTACCATACGTGACTAATTGATATTGAAACTTATAATACAGTAAGTGTTTATGAACGAACATACATCAAATAGGTTGATGTTGGACTACTCGCCTGTAGTTTGAATTCCGATGCTATACATATGTAATCACATGGAAACTGCAGCCAACACATTAATTTATTTGTATTGTTTAGTCACCACCGATAAATAAAATATTTTGAAAGTAGTTTACACAGATTTTTTGGAGTTCTGCATTCGATTCGTTTGTAAATTTTATTGACTTTGTATAAATGCTATTCATTATTTAGTAAATATCAGTTGATGTAAATATTTGACTTGTAACATATTTATAACAGAAAACCACATACTCTGTATAAACTGGAAGAATATTTTGTGTAACACCGGTCATTCCCATTCGTTTATCGGCGTGATTGTGAGCTTTTGTAATTCCAAGAAAGATTAATACGGTCTAAGTTGATTGTGGAACCTTATCGTTTACTTTTGTACTTCATACAAGTAGGACTTCCTATTATTATTACCTAAGTTCTATTTTTGCATTGATTATCAGGCGTTATCGTATTAACTATATTGCTTTAATATTAGTTCTGCTGCTTATAATCTTTTTCTTGGGTATTTAAACTGAGTAACATGCTTAAAGTTTTCCTTTAACATTTACAAACAAGGAAAGGAAGTATTTTTATTGTTGTAAAATGTAGACAAGATTCCTTTTAATGCAATAGAATGGAATAATCAGAAACGTGTAGGTATATTATACAGTGTGCTAGAAAAACTACATTATTAATAGCGTTCGTACATGTTTAATGACAATACAATAAATTCGCAAAACTGCAATTTTTGTCCAAACCATATAAAATATATGTCAACTTACTACAGTTTTATCAAATTTGGATATCCCTGAAGAATTTGCAGAAACATTTGCAGCTTTGCAGTTGACCAGGTAATGGGTGATATCATTGTATATAGTACGTCTTAGAGCAATCATGCCATAACTTGATAACATTTCACACTTGAAGTTAATTATACGAACATAAATTCTTATTAATAACTTTGCTAATTGACGAAGAGGAACTTAAAAACTAGTTAAATTTAAAATGCTGTAAGCAATGTCGCATTAGAAATATCCGCGTCAAATTTTACTTAGAAAAAGTTGAAGCATTGCTGTGCAATAAAATGTCAAAGTTGACTTGTCGACTATAATTACGAAAATCGATAAATTGTAGTATCGACCAATAATTAAGGATCTGTATTTAATGGGGCTAAAGAGTAATCAGATTTCCGAAGCTGTGTTAAATACTGCAATTCGGTTGTACGCTTCAAGAGAGGCAAATTATTCGTTGAAGATGAAAGAAAGCGGGAATACCGACTTCTGTATCTACTCCTGATAAACGAATATCTGCGACACTGAAGATTACAGATGAACACGTTTCTCATATAGTTCACGTCGATTTGAATATAAAAAAATCTGTATTGAATCTCCAAATGCTTGACTGTCGTTCAATCTGTGCTTGAAGAAGATGCTGGCTACTTTATCCGTGTTCTTACTTTAGATGAAACTTAGGTAAATTTCTATGACCTATAGAAAAATAACCATCGATTGAATGGAAGCATTTCAGTTCTATAAGGTCTAAGAGGTTTCGTGTTCAAAAATTTGATGGAAAATCTCTTGTCTCATATTTTTGGTATAGCCATGGAGTAATCATGATTGATTATCCGGATGAAAGTAAAACAATAACTAGCCAACGTTATTCTACATTATTGATAACGATAAAAAATAGTGGCAATTGACAACGTACCTGAATACACAAGTCACACATTGTAATTCGTTATCCAAGTTTAAATTAGTGTATTTGCCAGATCTGGGTCCCTCAATTGGAAAAGAGTTTGAAAGAAAAATATGTTCCCATTAAACACAAAAATAACCCGAAAACAAAACCCTGGGTCACAGGCGATCTGAGAAACTCCATACTAGCTAAAAGGCGTTCTTGGGACAAATATGCGAATGATCGCCCAAGAAAAAATTATTCTGCATATCGTTCAGTTGCAAATAAAGTCACCAGCTGTCTACGACGTGCACGAACGCAATACGAAACTTCTATTGTAGTCTAGTCAATCGAGACATAAATTAGGGCTACCTTGCAAAAGGTCAGGCAAAGTTCTAATTTGGCATACTTGTAGAGTCGCATGTCTTAATCCTCTGCCATCTAGGCTGAAAATAGTTATTACAAGAATTGTAGGAAACAAAATTGCCTACAACTTTTGTCTGAAACTTTTTTTTGTGAGATGAATAATTCATGAGTTACAGCAACGTAAGGCGGAGCAAATTTTCGAAATTTGCGAAAACGCTCCACTTTTCGTCAAAATTTCGGTTATATCTATTAATTGTTATCTAATTCACGTTTTTACTCATTTCCACACCACCATGGGGTAGAGAAAGCGGCGCGTTTTTTTTATGTGGTATCCCCAGTAGGCCTAATCCACGACTTTACTTACGTCTTCGAGTTCTTTTAGATACCTTAGATGGTCCAGATTGTCTGATCTCGACATCTTCTTGAGAATCGCTCTCATCCTTTTCTGATTCTTTTTCAGCGGTTTCATCGTCATCCTCATCGTCAAACGTCAGTAGTCTGTCAACTAATGTCTCGTAATTTGTCTCGTTATCTTCAGCGTCTATCAAAATCTGTGGAACATTCTCGCAAGAGTCACCATTACAAAATGTGCAGATAACAGAGCATTTCAAGCCTGTTTTTCTGCAACCACACGCTCGACCACATCCCTTTTTACATTTGCATGAAATAAATTTCAGTAGTGCCTCAGGAGCAGGATCTTTTGTGGTTGTTACCGGAGTGAGTCCGAATTTGCTTTTTTGCCATCCCCATTCCTCTAGATTGTTTGTTATATCGTACCAACTCTGAACTTGGTGGTAGGTCCGAAGAGAATGTTGACGTTCAGCTTCTCTTGTAGGTGGTAAAGCAGCAAGATTGAACTTATTTTTTGTAACGGATCTTGAAAAATTTTGAAAGCGAAGAGAATCCAAAGTAACGTTTTCTTTTGAAACTCCGTAAAACGCGATTATAAAATTCCCCTGCGTTAGTTACGACTTCCGGATCGGCATTTGGCTCTTTGAAGACTTGTACAGTTTGGCTCAGGTAATCGTACTTTTGGAGTATATGTAGGAACTTTATTTTCCCTTGGTTGAATGACCAGAGAAGACAGTGTCACAGCTGCTAAATGCATGTAAAAACAGTATGTTGTGTGCTACTGCTTCTTCATGCTGTAGACTTTGGGGAGAGTATATTTTTTCTACTGTTTTTTCTTTTCCTGGCTTTCGGAAGTAAATATTGGGATGGGTTTTTGCTAGTGTTGTTAACAGAACTAGAAGATCTATGTCGTCTCCAACTATGAAAACGGAATCAAAAGATGAGGACATTCTGATCGCTGTGTTGACGATCAATGTATTTGCATCTTCTGTAGCATGTTTCAGTGTGAAATTGGAGTCCTCGAATTTCTTCTTTAGCATCGGAATCAAGCGAATTTTATTTTTTTCGTTCGCTAGAAATCGTTCTTACGAAACAGTTGGAACCATCGACTCGTGGAAACGTACGTCTGCAGAAGTTTGCTTTTTGACCGGCGAAATCTTTCTGCACTTTTCGTGCTCTTGGTAGCCGCATCAGTTGGATACCCGTCAGAAACAACAACTGTATTGGAATCGTAATGTCTTTGGACGTACTGCCCAAGAACCCAAAAACGGCAGATGTTCGAAAATGAGGGAGAAGGGATGGCAGACACGTTGTTCTTTGTATTGGCCCCAACCGAAAGAATTCTTCTACCTACTTACTTTGAATCTTTTTCGCTTATTATGCTTCGTTCATAATCGTAAGTCGTTTATAAACTCTGTTTCTATATTATCTCTATATTTCGTACTACATCCGCACTATTGTGCGAAAATGAGTAAAAACTTGAATTAGATCACAATTAATAGATATTAACCGAAATTTGGACGAACAGTGGAGCGTTTTCGCAAATTTCGAAAATTTGCTCGGTCTTACGTAGCTGTAACTCATGAATTATTCATCTGAAAAAAAAGTTTCCGACAAAAATTGTAGACAATTTTGTTTCCTACAATTCTTGTAATAACTATGTTCAGGCTAGATGGCAAAGGAGAGGAGATATATACGAAAAATTGGTTTTTGGTACCTTTTTAGCAAGATGACGTTGCGAGCGGCACCCTTTCAAGGTCGCAAACTTAGTATTTCGATTAGAACATGCGACTCTACAAGTATGCCAAATTAGAACATTGCCTGACCTTTTGCAAGGTAGAATGTGTCTATTGACTGGTCTATTGTGGAAGGTTGCAACAACCGCTTTTTTGCCTACGTGAAATCTAAACTTGACACATCTGTATCGTTACCAGAACTACGTAATGCACAAGGAGTCATATGCACGCAGTCATCCGAAGTCCCCTCCCTGTTTGCAAAACAATTTCATAAAACCTATATCAGGGAGCCAGCCGACATTCTTCCAAAACTCCCACTAGAGAAGCGTAATCCTAACTCCTTGCTTACAGTATCCTTTCCCCCAGAATTAGTGGAAAACACACATCTTACATCTCAACTCTCACTCTTCCCCAAACCTTAGTGACCTGCACCCCCATTTTCTTAAACACGTAGCCTCTAGGTTAGCACCCATTATGAGCAACATTATGGAGTTATCAATGGATTCTTCAATGCTACCATCAGACTGGAAGTGTGCCACGGCCACCCCTATTTATAAGAAGGGAGACAAATTATGTGTTGAGAATTACAGGCCAATAAGTCTAACATCCGTTATATGTAAAGTTATGGAGCGAATAATAGTCGACAAAGCAATAAACTTTCTATTGGAAAACGCAGTTATAAGTCAATTACAACACGGTTTTATACCGGGTCGTTCCGTAGTTACCAACCTCCTAACTTGTGTAAATGACTGGACAAAAATGATTCACAGAGGAGAACCAATAGACATCATATACATGGACTTTGAGAAGGCTTTTGACCGGGTACCCATCCGCCGACTTCTCCATAAAATAGAACATAGTGGGATACGCGGTAAGTTACTAGTCTGGATTTCCGATTTTCTCAACGGCCGATAGTTTCGTGTTCGTGTTGGTGACGCCCTATCTAAAGAGTTGCCCGTGCTGAATGGCGTACCACAAGGCTCCGTGCTTGGCCTGGTGCTATTCTTAATTTATAAAAACGATCTTCTCTAAACCATCGCCTCACCTTCGTGCTGCTATGCGGACGACACCAAGCTGTACAACAACCCAATAACAAACAAAACCACCATAGAAGAAGACCTAGCTGCTATCTCTGTTTGGTGTAATACGTGGTTGTTATCCTTAAATGTGTCTAAGTGCGTAGCGCGTCATATGGGAACAAACAACCCGCGTAATCTGTACTTTCTAAATGGTGCTCCATTACTGCCTACTAATTCCCAAGTTGATCTTGGTGCTACTATCTCAAACGACTTTAAAGTGGGATTCTCAAGTAATAAAAGTCACCAAGAAAGCCAATAGTTTAATATTCCTGATCAAGAAAGCTTTTGCAAACACTTCCAAAGATCTGATATTAAAATTTTTTAAAGCTTATGTACGTCCTATATTAGAATTTGCTGTCGTAGTTTGGTCTACCTACTTCGTAAAAGACCTAACTTTAATTGAAAATGTACAACGGAGATTAAGTAAATTACCCAACAGTCTAAAACACTTACCATATGAGGAACGATTACAAAAACTACAGCTGACTACACTTTCGGACAGACGACAGCGAGGTGATTTAATAGAGACCTACAAAATTTTGCATAAAAACATGTACCAATGTAGTTTCCATGAACTATTCAATTTTAATACTGGGACAGGCCGAAGGGGACACGCGTACAAGTTATATAAAGAACGGTTTAAAAAACTACCTCGTCAAAATTTCTTCAGTATTCGTGTTTGTGACCAGTGGAACTCTCTCCCCGACAGTGTTGTAAATGCGGCTTCAGTTAACGCGTTTAAAAACACATATGACGCCATTTCTGCGTAGTTTGGGTACTGAAATTCTTATGCGTAATGTATAGTAAATTCGGCTTCCATTAACATGTATAAAACACATATGCTATTTATATTCAGCATTGGCAAAAAATGTATGTTAATTTCTTATTAACTTAATTATAATTTGTAGTTTTAGTTTAATGTTAAGTATCTCTTGTTAAACTTGTATAGAGCACATCAGCTTGTTGCTGCCTGTCATAATTTAAACAATAATAATAATAAAAAAAATTAAGTAAAGTCTACATATTACCCACTTTCTGTGACGTAATGCTTTTCTTTCATTATTTAACTATAACAAACTGGGAGAAGCAAAAAACTTGGAATTTTTGTTCAGGTAGGCTTCAAATGCAGCTCGTTTTATAATGCTGTCAATGTGACATTTCTCCAAAATTACACTAAAATATCGCCATGTAACGATCAAGCCCAAATAGTAATTTACGATAAAAGCGCTTAAAGCTAGTCTTTAGATGCGTTACGCATGTGTATTGTACAATATTTTATCTACAATAGAATCTAGAAAACACAGTAAATATAAAAAAAAACATTTAAATCTAAATTAGGATTACTAGCAACCGGTAATAATTTTGTGTGGTTGCTACTGACGACGTAAACTAATGAAAACATGCTGTTAAACAGTCGTTTTTCAAGCTAAAAACTTCCAACTGAAGGTCAATTTTACACGCTGTCGTAAATAAATGTTATTTTAAACGTTAGATCACTTCTTCGAAGTGAAGAAACGTGAGATTGGCATAAGTCAAGAATGTTTTGGTATGAATATTGTGCTATTTCGAACAATAAAAACGGTTTGGTCAGAATCCAAGAGAAAATAATTTCGGAAACTCTACACCAGAAAAATATATTCGTCTATGGAATCGTGTACTTGCTGAGGTTACTATTGATCACTAGAGGAATTACGTCAATTAGAGAAGCATGGGATATCATGAAAGTGTGCTACACTTCTAATATTGACCCAATTCTGGACAACAGATAGTATTAATGAAGGCTATTCATTAGCCGTAACCGATTTTAATTCTTCTGAAGTGACTTACATAAACTAGTTCTTGGCCCTCTTTCCATATTTTGATATCCCATCGGCGTTTATTTTGCGTAGGTAAATATTACTTTAATCAATAGTGAATTATAGATAATTAACTAAGTTCAATTGTAGGTTTCATGCATCGCCACTCTTATACATGTTCCAGTACAAGAAACCTTTATAAATGAATTAACAGTAATTAATTTGAAATTTGAAATATTTGACAGCCAAGAGTTTACAAGTGGCACCAACCAGATTAAGTAACAATTACAGCTGATCGGATAATCTGTGATCCAAATGTGATTTTCTCAACTTCGTTTTAATATAATACATACGTTCTTAATGTTTTGTTATTTATGACATCACATAAAAAGGTTAATGTGTAGACTTTAATAGAAGCTGTGGTGGGCTGGTTTGCAAAACAATTTTAAAGATTTAGAGAGGTTCCTGTTTTGCTGCAATAAGTGTGTTACATTAAGCGGGAACTATTTTGAAAAATGAATTAAAATTCCGTGCCAAATTTGGTTGCTACTATAGTAGGCCAAAAATACATCAATACAGCTTTGGACGTTAACAGAACCCCGCGAAATCTTCAGAAATATACCAAAAATACATTTCTTATTATTTTTTCCAACGGAGGAAGTGCTCCTTAATCATTCAGCGGTCGCGCGAATTACAAAGGGCTGTAGTTTCCAGGGCAGCTTATAGATTACAAACACGAATGGGGTGGGGCTTTTGGAATCTTACTATCAGTGCAATTGTAGTTGGTTCCGAGTATAATTATAGATGAGGTACCTACACTCTTTTTATAATTGTAATCTATGCAACCGCTGCAGTTATTTCAAAGCTTTAAGGTAGAATTTTCATCAGTATCGTCCAAGAGCCAGCAACGGGTTTGCTTACGGTATTTCTAACAAGCATGTAGCTGTTATGGAAGGTCCCCTTGAATATACTGAGAAGGGAACCCGAAATCTGGCAAGCGTACGGTGGTGGTTTTAACCCCCTTGCGTCCTTAAAGGGTTGAAAAAAAAATAATAATGTGTTAAAACTGACACAAAACCTATGCATAATATGTTGGTAACACTGTAAGTTTATGACAAATTCAAGGTCAGCAGGTTAGGTTTTGTGTCAGTCTGTGTCAAAACTGACAGAAAACCTAATCTGATGACCTCGAATTTGACATCGACTTACAGTGCCACCAACATATTATTCATACGTTTGAATTTCCAGAGCCCGCTGAGGATAAGTTTTTTTATCTCTCAAGATTTTACTGTAAATGGTTAAGTTTATTATGCAACTTTATGCGAATCTGGGGTAAACTTACCACCCGCGAAAGCGTCTGTCAATTTTTACTTCCTTTTTTGCAATAAAGAAAGTATTGGATTCACCCCAAAAATTCGAAATTGAGTTTTCAACAGATCTTCACGTTTTAGAGTCCCCTGAACCCAAATAACATATTTTTTTCATTGGTCTGTCTGTGTGTCTGTGTGTGTCTGGCTGTGTGTGTGTGTCTGTCTATCCTATGAACAGAATATCTCAAAAACGAAAAGAGGTATGACGTTGAAACTTCATATACTTATAAGTTTTGTGTACTATTTAGATGCGACAGGTTGACAGGTAAAAGGATGGGTAAAAAGAAGTTGTGTGCATGTATCACAGCAGATTTTTTTAGAAAATAGAAAATCTCCAGATTTGTTATACTTTTTTCTTCTTATTTTTTTTTTCATCTTTCATGGACGCAAGGGAGCTAAACCACCACCGCAGGCTTGCCAGACTTCGGGTTTCCTTCTCAGTATATTCAAAGGGAGCTTCCAGAACAGTTACATGCTTGTTAAAAATACTGTAAGCAAACCCGTTGCTGGCTCTTGGTTAGCAGTTATAAGACTACGGATTTCTCTCAAACTAATTTATTGCTTGACTTTTAGTAGTAAGCCAATTTCTGCACATAAAATATGTTCAGAAAGACAAATGTGACAATTGACGAACGAATTTTTGAAGAAACTTAGTTGTATGGGAGAATCAATTGGAGGTAGTAGAAAATAAAGAGCCAATCGACTGAAGCTGTGGAGATAGACGTCCTGGCTGGCCTATGAGTCGCGCTATATATTGCGAAATGTTGGAGATTTTTTTTTCGTTTAGCTGTTGTGACATAGGGATATAGTCCCAACAGGATGAAGCGACTGCTCATACACCTAAAGCCACCATGCACGAAATATTACTTTCAGCTGGCCTTCATGTTTGCCCGATTTAAGCGTTCAAGATTTTTTGTTTGGGTATCTAAAGGCCCGCGTTTACGCAATAAACTTCGATCTATCCAGCACCTAAAGGAGAATTTCAAAATCGAAATTCGTGTACTGGAGTCAAACACGTTCACTAAGGTTACGTAAAGTGTAGCGAAAAGAGCACTCGCTTCCGAAGAGGAAAACGGAGACGCTATCTTTCACGTATAGACCAAAAAATTGCTCAGGGTTCTAATTTTATGTGAAAGAAACGTAATTAAAAATAATTTATAGATGAAAAAGTTATTTAAATTGTAAGTGGTAACGCAACTTATGGGCCACCCAGTCCATTATGCAAAAAGCAGATCATGAATGATTATTAAAACACAGTCTTAGAGTGGGGTCAATAATATTAGAAATCCAACACAAGTTTCCACTACAAAAGCGAAAATCAATGGGATGTATGTTGCATATATGTGAAACAAGTCGTAACCAAACTGCAAAGCAATCCTGTCACGTATGTTCTCACTGGAGATGTTCTGGACGATTGAATAAATTTGTTTTAATTTTAGAGAGACACAAATGCAACTGGATCGTCCATTGGGGACTGAAGAAATTAATATTTTTAATATTATCCTTGTTAATTATTACAATTTAACAACGGAAGAACAAGAAAAGAGAGAAGGGTGGAAAGAGCACTTTGAGGAGCTCTTATAACCACAGATGCAGACTCTCGAAAATAACACAGAAGAGATCATGCAGGAAATAAAAGAAGTAACAAACCAGAAGGTCAAGTTTACTGTAAGTAGACTGAACCTGGGCAAAGCAACAAGAATAGAAAATTTAGCCCACGATATGATAAAGTACTTTCATTGATTTAGAAAGTGCCTTTGATCGATTACAGAGGAAAGTGATTTGGCAAGAACTTAGAGAAAAGAATATATTAGTTTGTTTGATAAATCTAATGGAAAGTTTCTACACCCAGAATTCCAAGGGCCATATTACACAGCACAGTATGATGTCCAAGTCATTCAAAATAACAATGGGAGTGAGGTAGGGCGGATTCCTGAGCGCACTGATTTTTATTCTGGTACTTGTTGGAATTATGAATTATGAAAATATACGGTTGTATATAGAAATCTACAAGTAGAAGAAATAAGGACACTAGGATGCGCAGACGACCTAGTGCTGTTTGCACATGCAGAAGTGAAGCACTTAAAAGGAAAGGCCTAAAGATAGATCCTAGTAAGACGAAATTAATGAGTATTTCACTCAAACCTATTACACAAATAGAAATTAAAGAAACGACCTTAGAAAAAGTGTCAAGCTATAAATACTTGGGAAGATATAAATGAAACGGCACATCGGATACAGGGTTAAACAACCGAATAAGAAATATAAAAATACCGTTGCATTCAGTAGGGAGAGCTTCCCGCAAAAGAAATGATATTACACAATAAAACTAAAATTCAGATGTACAATTCAGTGTGTCCCGATCTTAACGTATGCGAGCCTTAGATATTGTTCAAACGCAATAAATAAAGGTTGCATGCCATCGAAATTAAGTATTTTGTTAAGTAAATTTCTGGTGCTAACGCAATTTAGCATGAAAATTCTGAGTACAGCAATGCATAAAAACTGTAATGACAACTTTGAATTTTTCCGTGAAACGCAATACTGCGGATTTAGCATTTCTATGTTATGCAGCTGTTGTTTTAAAATTCAACTATCGATCCTTTGTTCGGTCACTTTGGAGTCGCCAAATAGGCATTACGTCATCGTAAATCTGATTAATAACCATGAGTACACACATGTGCAGAACAGCGGGATCAGCATTTTGGCATAGAAATGTCTAGAACTCAATCGATATACTCCCTGTGGAGTCTCACCAACTAAGCGCGGCCAAAAAAGTAGCCTGTCATAATTGACCAATCGGAGGCAGTCGGCTGATCGATATTACTTTTTCTTTTTCGAGTTGCAGTCAGACAAGTGACAGACAGTTCACGAAAGAATCTGAAGTAAGTGTTAAGATTTGCGGCTTCGGACGCTAACCAGCGTTCGGGGTAGTATTTGTACTTATTCAGTCATACGGAGCCGTTCATTTCCGCCCTTTTCCTGTCACAATATTTTTGTGATACTATTTATAATACTTCAATGTCCTAATTTTAAGTTTACAGTGATTTATTTCAAATATTTGTAAAAAGTTCGATTTAGTTACAGAGTAATGGTAACCTAACTATGATGATTCTGAAAATGTACTACTTTTCTTCGATGTATTCCCAAATAACTTCATAAATCTTGCTTAAAACACATACCTTAGGCTAGCATACCTAACTGTGATATACACACCTGTAATGTCACCTTGATAGTGTGCAATTTTGTAGATTATATGGAAGAACCAGAAGAACGCCGACGCTCCTCCCAACAACACCCCGATTATCAGGGCATTCTTGAAGGTTTCCTTTCCCGTGCAGCTCAATTTGTTGGAAACTTCGATATAGACTATGTAAACAGTTAGCAGAGCTGAAAATTGTTGTAGATAAGACGTGCTTAAGTAAACCTTTGATTTGTAACAAGTGCACTTCACAATAATATTAGATAAGTTGCGTTGAGTGTGGGTGGAACAATCTTTAAGGATTGATGTTGTTTATACAAGGCAGGAAGAAATACTAATTTGCGTTGATCACAACTGAAAAGTGACTTAATGGCTTGCAAAAAAAAATTAGAGTGAGGGAGTTACATGTCTTTCTCAACGCCTTTTAAAGTTACCGGGAAATCATGTTAAGCAAAATATATATATTTCATGAAATTTCTGCTGAAAGCATACAAAATCAACACCTCGCACATCCATATTTTACGAATAACAATTGAAGCTCGCATCTGTGAACTCCTAACTTTATACGTATGTTCGACTAACGGAAAGATGTCAATTCTTATTTTAAAGCAAGATGTGTCATTTATTTCTGGCCTCCTCTACATTCTAAACGGGAAAGTTGTAAGACCGCTTTGATAATGTTCTTTCGCTGCATAAAAATCTTAAATAACGAAGACGGTTCTTACATAAAGAACTAAATTCAATGTGGTTCAATCAAAAACTAGCTTCATTTTGTATAAAACTACCCGTACTCGATTTTAATTGGAAAACTCGACATAACTTAGGGCTACAATCAGTACTTACTCGACGTTATGGTGCCAGCAATATCCCACTCCTGGAAGCGACATACCACTAGAATCGTACCGGAAATGAAATTAGCAAGCGTCAGTGCAGCGAATACGCTTGCAACATTCAGCAGCCGACTCATTTTACACACTCACTACATCTGTAAGTTCATTTTGCCGCCAGATAGCCATATCGCTCCTTATCTCCCGAAGATACGAGTAGGGAGTGCATTTTTCTGCCAAGATTTTTATACGTTGCGATACTGCCACGATTGTTTCCATGTGACTCTAATTGAAGTTGTGAATGGAATTTCCGATCACGTTCGAAGTCCAAGCGATTAGACAGGCTCATTTGTTCAGATAAACGATGGGATTTGACAGTTCTTGATGCGCTTAAACTAGTTTTCAACTGGAAAGTTATTAGTATTAACCGGAAATTATCGTTGGTTACTACTCTAGCATGACTGTGGCCATTAAACTGGATTTTAGATTTCTATATTAAAGTAAAATTCATGGTGACATTTCATTGTCGTTGATAGTGCATCGTAAATACTTCCTGAAAAATGAAACGAAGTTCAAAATTGGTTTATCTATTTCTGAAAAGGGTTTAACACTGACTATCATACATTATAATTTCTTCATACTTAGATGTTGTTAGACTACAACAATCCAAAATGTTCAACTAAATAAAGTCAAAAAGGTAAAAATACGTGGAACAGGCTGTAAAACAGTTAAATAAGTTCTATGAGGATTGATATCATTTGAAGACATAACCACCCATTGTTTGAAGAGATAAGCTAAGCAGCAGCTACATTTTTTCCTGTTACTATCTCCAAATCATCCTTTCATGTGTATTTCTTATTGCCCATAACGTTCATGATGCAAGGATTCTGTACATGGCGCAAATAGCCTCTTCTTAGATGTGCTCAATCAGGAAGCGTAACCATGTATATCCACGCGAATAGGCAGGTGACAGGTTCAAATAACTCCGTAGAACTGCACGAAGCAAGTAGACTACGATGAAACAGGCTGAAAGAGAAGAAAAAACGCATGGATAAACTTATAAGCAATTAAAATCTCTAAGTAATCGGTAAAATAATTATTTATTTCTTGGAAAGCACATTTGATTATACTAAAACACAAGGCTAAATCTAATTTACAGTAGAAAAAATATATGAAGTACAAGTTGCCTATAATTGAATGTGACGATAAACACTACAGACAAGAGATACTAAAGCCCGTTTCACATTGCAGATCCAATGCCTTCATTGTAAGATCTTCGGGGTCTTCCTAGTTTTTTCTTTCCAGGAAGTTTATATATAAATACAGTGTGTGACAATCTCTGATAATGCATGCAGTTACGTCACTCTGATAGTTAACTAGGAGAATAGCAAAGGCAGACGACTTCTCAGTCAGAACTGGTCGTGAGCTAAACCACGGACTCTAATTTTAAACTGTAAAACATATGGGCGCCAAGCAGCAACTAACCCAAGCACTTTGCTAAACAAATAAGGTATACATCGAAAAGACGCTACTAAACTAATCCTTGAAAAAGAAAGCGAACGGTAAGGGCACATAAATACAATTCTAAGGCGTAAATGCAGGACAGTATAATAATGTCAGCCAAAGAGTACTTGGAAATAACTACAAAGAGCACAATAGTACCACATTGAAATAACATAGTTAATATTACAATGCAACATAAACCATGCACAAAAATAAACGGGAGTAGTTTTAACAGTCATCATTATAATATCTAAAAGTTATGAAAACTTAGGGAAAATAAGTGATACAAAAAATTATGTTAGAATGAGCAGTTCGCATTACCAAAAGGTTACTCGGTACCTTATAATAACGTTACGCTATCTTCCAATGAACAGTAAAGCCGCATAACAACAATGGCGTTATTTACCAAAGGTAAAATTTTGGGTTCGGATTGAATTTGACCTAAAACCCACAAATGCAAGAAAATTATCATATTAATCATCAAAGGTCAGACCCCAAGTGGTTCTGATTAGGATTGTTAACAAACCCAGGAATACGCTTAGTAGTTAACTAAAAGCATACTTATTTACTCAACATCTTGCAAATAGGTGAATAACTAAGTTTAATTCAACCGAGCTGAACGGTCACAAACCAAAGCTGAAAGCTGAAACGTTAAATTTCACAAAAGTACGCTAAAGCTTGTGGAATTCAGTACAAAAATGTTGTAAATACACGTAAAATAAAGTTTACTTTAATAGTACGAGAGGCGCATCCAAGAATATATTTGACATTGCCAGATTATAAGTAAATAATGTTTTGGATAAATCGGAATATTTGCCCTAAATAGGTAAGTTCGGAGATATACTATATTTATCTAAATATGAAGAAATCTGGTATTTGACGAATACATTAAAATTAACATCAACCACTAACAAGTTACAAGGAGTTACATTTTACAGGTTATGTCGAGGTCCGGTGCTTTAACGCAGGGAAATAGATTATATTAAAACAGACATTCTGTAGCTGGTTACCAAGCAGAAAGCAGGCGTTTTAGACGGCGGTCATAACCATAACGCAAAGCTTCCGAGAAGATAGAAGGGGTGTCGACAGGTGGTTGTCCAACCTGCTGTTTCACATTATAACTTTCGGCTGCAGGTAATATATAGCTCGACAATGGACCGCAAATGTGGACTGGCTTAAGCCCTTTTGCAGAAACGGAATCCTCACACACTAATCGTTCAAACTGAGAAGGGGGGCAATACCTCATACGACAAAGTGTACTTTCCTCGGCAACTAAAATAAGCTGAAAATTGGGTCGCTTAGAATGGAAACAATATAAAAGGAAGCAGTCTACCGTTGCGAGGTGCTGCTCCGTTTGGTAATGTCAAAACATGCTGCTATTAGGTACAAATCCAGAAAATATCTGTATCCAATTCTCATAAACAAAGCCGTACAGAATATTGATTTTTCAAACATGGATACAAGCGAAAATCTTAAATAAATTGACTTCCCTAATGTGTTTCACATTGCAACCTTCCTCGGCCAGCACAAATTGGCAATTGACAGAGAATATAAGCAGCTTGCCAAACATTTTGTAAAACCTTGAAAATTTAGGATAGGCAACCACAATAGCTCGAAGCGTAAAGTGTTGCATAAATAGCTTTAAATTATTTAGGAATGATTATAGATAGAAATATGAAGTATGACTTATTGCATTTGAAAGAAGTAACTAGTCTATGTCTGAAAATATATTTTATCATCTGTCCTACCGTTACAATACAACAAGGTTTAAGTAATGAGATACGGAGTCAGCTATTCGATACCGCTTAAAACATGTAAAACAACCATATGCAAAGTATGTCAACATAACATAAATTATGTGTCAAACAACACTCGCTGCTTTCAATGCACCGAATGACTGACAGCTCTTTTGGGTAATCCGAAATATGGACCAAATATATATGAGGTAATTTTGAGCGAAAACGCTGAAACAGCAGAATTGAGGAGAGCAGTTTCAATGGGTTGGGAAGGCGAACTGCGCTGTGGCCCAACAGGTAGTAGTTCGGCGAGCTTATTTACAAACACATTCGAGTTCCGAGCACTATTTTGGCTATAAATTAATTCTTATCGGTATAACTGCTTGAACAACAATGAGAAGCAGGGATGCCGTTCACAAAATTGCCGAAAGCCCTATAATTCAAATCATTTGATATTTCATGTTTTTTAATCGATATTCAATAATTTAATAACCCCTAAACGGGTAAAAAGAGGGTAAAAGTAGAAAAGAACAGGAAGTTAATTTTTTTTATTTTTTGCGCTGTGAGTTCATTTTAGATTAAAAAGGGGTAGAAAGCTAGTTACGTATATTTGTTACCACTTATGTACGTTTTCTGGCGTGTTTGAATAATTTATGTTTTGTGTATATGATGTTTCTTTTTGTATTATTAAAATTAAAAGGCATTGCTATTTTTGGATTAAAATATCGCTGGAATGTAGGTGAATCATTAATTATTATTTGTTGCTTATCAATTTTTAAAAGTTAAGAACCCCCACCTCATCCAGAAACAATCATTACGAGCCTCCACTAATTGTAGGTAATATCTTGATTTATTATTGATAGGGCAATTACTTACGTAGATCTTTATAAATGACTTTTAACAAATACCATATCGCACACGATATTTAAACCACCTGAAACTTCTCTTATCTATTCTTTCAACTACGCTTTCACGTATATTCATTCCATCTTTAGTTTCTGTATTAGTGCTATATTCTGGTTTAGATACTCTCGCACCTCTTCGGACGTAGCCGATGTCAATCGCTTGCAGCTTTCTCTTTGTTTTAGCATTCAATGTCATATTGCAAAACCATAACAAGGTACCGATTCGAACATATATACTCCCGTACGCTTCTTTACCTTCTAGCAAATGTGGCTGCTCCGCTATACTTATAACTATTAAGACACCGTATTACCCTACACGAATTCTCAATTCTGACGTGCCCAATCTTTTCTGATCTTTGCTTCCAAATACTTGAATTAATCAAGTTCGTTTAAAAGTACAGATCTTGGCTTCCAAATTAAGTACTACTACATTTATAACTATCCCCCATTGTTGGTAGACTTGGTAGAGCCTTCGCAGCATGAATTCCAAATGCTATAAAATGTCGATAAAGCCAGTGATAATATACGGATTGAAAATATGGAGCTGTCTAAGAAAAGAATAGAGCTATCAGGACATGATACCGTTAAGTTACTTGGGAAGGATCAACAGTTACATAGGCAGAGGAGATAAAAAACTTTCGATAAGAGGGACTGTAGGCGGTATATGGAACAGATGGGAGAAGATTTGCATAGAGGGCACTAAGAACTGGAGAGTTAAAACTAAAAATAAATAGAGGTGAAAATATCTTCGAAGAAGCTAAAGCCCACGAAGGAACGTTCAGCCACTGGCGATGATGACATATACCTTCTTTTGCATAGCCAACTTTACAGTATTTTGCAGATATTATTGCTTGCTTTCATATGTATTTATGAACGCTATTTCAAAACCGAGAACATTTGATTCTGTAAACTTCAAATACATGATTTTACTCCTAGTATATCAATAACCACATAAAATGCGCCCTTTTTAAGTGGCAGATACAAGCCACTGTATATGAAGACTTTTCAGTTTCTAAGTCAGTTTTCAAGTTATTTGTCATCAATTTTAAGCAGTATTTCAGGAATGCTTTTCCAAAAACGTGTTGTTAATATAATTTTTTTTATTGGTCCAGCCCTTCTTTAAATTTTCTAGCTTTAATTAGTATTGTTACTGGGAAAACTATTGCGCTAATCATTTTCTAACGTTTCTAATTTCTTTGTTGTTAATCAATGTTTTTAGTCAGCAACCATTATATCCGTAGATATTCTGCTCAAATATACAACGCTAATACTGTATTCTCTCAATCATTTTCCACTAATTTCCACTGATCCGTCCCTCTTATTCTGCTTCTATTTCAGTTTCTTGAGTCAACCCAGTTCTAACTTGGGCATCTTGCATTAACTACTAAATATCCTGCCCTTAGTTTCTTCTCTCCATTATTCTACTTATCTTCTTGGGATTTCAGCACTTCTTATTTTTATTCTCTTGTGACGTTTGCTTCCCTGCAATATGTATTGAAAATGTGTTAAACACATGTTTTAATTTGCACGGCGCTATCTCCGCCACAGAAGCCATCTGAGAGGTTACATCAAGCCATCTGGTCGCAGCGGTATTTAGATAATTGGACCAGGTGATCTAGGTGGGGGGCCCAGCAATGCGTTGGGGAGCGCAACCTTACCGTTTGCCCCACTTAGGTTTCCCTAGATGAACGAAGTGTAAGGAGTCCTTGAACGGGTATGAGAGAAACATGCCCAGGCAGTTGAGGACACTTAGGTGGATCTCCAGCCAGAAGCCGCCCTGGAGGGCTTAAATCCCCCCACAAGCCAGTAGCTAGTAAGCCCTAGCTCCAGCTTATCTGTTCGAAGTACCACTTCCCAAGAGCACCTGCCCGACCCGAACCTTTCTTGAATACCTGCCAACGCTAATGTCTAAACTAAGGCTGGGAATCGAATATGAATTATTAAAATATTCGAATATGAATTTTTTCGGGAGAGAATTATTCGAATATTCGAATATTTGAATATTCGAATATTTGAATACTCGAATATTTGATTATTCGAATATTCAAATAATCGCCTATTCGAATATTTGACCGACTGAATATTGTTGAATGATTTGAGTTTTGAAATACCTACATAAATAAATTCAATTATTTGAGTACTTGCATGTTCGGATATTTGAGTATTTGGATATTATGTAGGTGGAGAGTGAAGAGTTGGAGACAGGAGTGGGGCTCACGCGCGCCTTCACAGTCCCATTTCCCAAATTCCAAGTGTCGCTAAATGTCTGTTTCGCGGAATCGAATAACAAGGAAAAACCTAGACCTTTAATCTGTCTATTTAGTGCATTCGACCTCCACCATGTCAACGGCCACGCAAGGCTGCCGCTCGAAAATATGGCATTTTTTCGAACAAAAAGAAAATAACAGAGTTCAGTGCAAGTTTTGCAATTACAGTGTTACTGCCAAAGGGACCAGTAACCTTTGGAACCATTTGAGAAATAAGCATAATTCGACTTTGACGAGCTGGTAGGTATGTATTTTATTTATTTGCACTTTCATTGCATTTTCTTCCATTCCACTCGCATTTTCAAGCGTCGCACGCCCTTACATACGGCTATAATATGAGTAGGTACGGTACAATTAAGTGTGAGAAAATTCATACGGTTTTATTTTATCAATAATTAAAAGCTGAATCTGGTTTCCAATGTTTCCATCCCAGTTCTGTTCTCACGCGGGGTCGTCTCGACTCTCGAGTCTCGACCAGCTGAAGTTTCAAGAATTCGCCTACTTCAATATTTATTTATTACTATTATTATTTTGCACCCAACAACTGTATACATTTACCAATTGGCATGTCCAGCTCCAGGATCAGAATAAGAAGAACAAGGCAAGATGGCATATGACCTCAGCCTCAGACGACCTTCCCGACCTGACACAATAAATCGAGGATTTCGAGCCCCGAACTGAAATCGAACCCCGTCTATTTATTTACAAAAATAACAAAAACGCTAGCTTGATCCACAGTCCACACCGCGACGCCGCCAATGCGTTTCCAGGAAATAATAAACAAAATTATGACTAAGAGATGGCATTACCCTGTGAGACGGATTTATACAGAAAGCGATGAAGTGAGAGAGACAGAAACGTATACTTTGATACTTTGGACTTTTAATTTGATCAGGAGCTTATTCGTACACCAAAAAATTTGAAAAAAGTATAACGGATGCTTGCACCTTGCAACGTGTCTAGCTACTGGTCATTGAGTAATATGTATGTAGTCTATGTAGGTACCTATCTTTTGAAAGAATTTTAAGAAATCAGATTTAATTTTCGAAATTTAAAGTCGTTAATAAAATAATGATCTTTTTCGATTAAATAGTTTTCTAATACAAAAATGTTGCAATTTGAAGTTTTAAATGACGAACCCCCCCTTGTGTCACAAATATTACTGAAATTGTCAACCTCTGTTTCTTGCCCATTCCTATTTCCTATTCTATTCTTCACACATAATTATAAAACTTTCAAAAAGGTAAGGGAAATATTATATTGATGAAAATTTCAACAATCAGTTTATTAAAAAGTACAATTTTCTCTCTTCTTTCTCTCTCTCTCTTTATTGGTCCGTCGCCATCTTGTCCCCGCCATTTTGAATATTTTGAACGAATAACATCTAATGTTATATTCATTGCACTGTTGCAGTACTTCAACGGATCGTGATGATTCCGATATTGCATCAACAAGTCAAGCGAGTGCTTCAAGTTCGATGGCTTCGACATCCATTTCTACTCTACAACCAAGAATAACCGAAATATTCTCATCATCCAGGGTTAATGAACAAAAACAAGAAATCATAACGCAATTAATTACAAAAATGATTTGCACTGACACCCTACCTATATCATTCATCGAAAACAAAGGGTTTAAGAATCTTCTATCCAAAATTGCGCCTTCGTATAAAATTTCAGTTAAAAAAAAACATCAAACTTCGGATTGACGCTTTGTATGAGACAGAAAAACAAAAACTCGCTGAGGAGCTCAGCAATGCAGCAGACCACATTGCTCTTACTACAGACTGCTGGAGTTCCCGAGTAAACGAATCGTATATCACCTTCACAGCTCATTACATAAAAGAGAACTGGGAACATGTTGCACACAATATCACTACTGAGATAATGGAAGGGCGACACACAATATCCAACTTAAGTGACAAAATCCAAAGCTTCCTGCAAGAATGGGACATAAAAGAGAAATGTTGTGTGCAATTGTCCACGATAATGCCTCTAATATTGTTGGAGCTCTTCGAGAATTGCCCTACGAATCAGTTTGTTGTATAGCCCACTCTTTGCAATTGGTATTGAATACACTGCTGAAAGATAAACCAGTCATTGATAAATGCAGCAATATTGTAAGCCATTTCAAACATTCAAACATCGCAGCAACAGCTTTAACCCACAAGCAACCTCAACTAAATTTGGTGAATCACAAACTTATCCAATCGGTTAAAACACGTTGGAATTCAACATTTTATATACTGAGACGGATAGTGGAACAACGAGAAGCGTTGATTGGTGTTTTATCAGACCGAACAGTAACAACAAGATCTCAAGCAGGAAATCTGACGGTTACAGAAGAAGAATGGAGTCTTGTTGAAGGTATTGTCAAGGTCTTGGAGCCATTTGAAGTCGCAACAAACCTACTATCGTCAGAAAGTCAACCGACCATTTCAATGGTGATGCCAATTTTGAAATCTTTAATGAACAATTTCATTACAAAAACCAGTGAAGATGAGCTGGATGAAGTAAGTGAAATGAAGCGTGATTTGGAGGCTGAATGTAAATCAAGATTCAAAGATATATTTCCTGTTTCTATCACTGGAGCTTTGAAAATTGGAATATTGGACATCGCCACATTCTTGGATCCAAGGTTCAAGGACACAGAAAGATTTATGGGAGCTGTACAAAAAACCAAGGCTCATTTGAAAAATATGTTGGCAAATGATAGACGCATAGTCCCTTTAGTAGAAGAAGTACCTGTAAATCCCACAAACAAAACTGCGTTGGACATTTTGTTTCCCATCAGTGGCAGCGATAACCAAGTGGACACTACTTATGATGAAGTTGACATGTATTCATCGGAATGTCATATCCCAAAGAATCTATGCCCACTACAATGGTGGAAAAGCCATAATAACAACTATCCAAAACTTTCTCAGTACGCGAAGAAGTATTTGTGCATCCCAGCTACCTCCACGCCTTCTGAGCGGGCCTTTTCAAAAGCTGTCCATGTAGTTGAATGCAAAGCGGGCTTGTCTGAAACCCGATAATGTTAAAATATTATGTTTTTTGAGCAATGTTAAGTGAAAACTATGTATTATACCTATATACAACAAATACTAATTTTTTGTAACTTATACCTAAGGCACTTTTTTAATTTTTTTTTTATCATGTGGTTCTACTAGATTGTAGGATTGTAGATTGTAGATGGAAATACAAATTAATAAAAAAATAATACAAAAACACATACATTATTCTAATATTGAATTTACTTTACAGGGGTGCGGGTATATTATGATCCGAATATTCCAATAGTTCAGTTCAATTCTGAATATTCGCATTCGGCTATTTGCACATTTGAGTTTGAATATTTGAATACTTGCTCGAAGATTCGAATATTCGAATATTCAAATAGTCGAATATTCGAATATTCAAATATTCAAATAGTCGAATACTCGAATATTTGAGTTCAACTATTTGAATATTTGAATTTGACTATTTGAATACTTATTCGAATACTCGAATATTCGAGTTCAACTATTCGAATATTTGAATTTGACTATTTGAATACTTATTCAAATATTCCAATTATTCGAGTATTCGAATATTTTTCAGATAGAATATTCGAATACTGAAATCTGAAAAATTCCCAGCCTTAGTCTAAACTGACAGCGCCGGAGTAAAACCTGAGTTCATCCGTCTTCTTCAAACTTAGCGAATTGGTTTATTCCATTCGTTGCCCTATTTTTTCTTTGTCTGGCTTATAATCTACGTAGGTGTTATTGCTTACTGCATTGTCTTTTCGATTATTTTGTTCTTATACTTGGCGCGCCGAACAAATAGAGTTAAGCAGGCAACCCAAATGACATATTACAAAGCTTGCTAGATTTCTATTACCATTAAGGATCAGAGATGGCTGTCGTTATAGTTAGAACTAATTCAAGTGTCAAGTGTCATTAAATAATATTTTGAGGTTATAATGCGAATATAAATTTCGACCAACTTAAAAAGCAAACTTGACATTTGTGCAATTGAAAATATTTAGGCCTGTGGCGTGCCTTTGTTTATACACGTTTCCGATGCGATAGTACATTCTAAAAACAGTTCTTTGGGGTTCCTGCCTGCAGTTTAAAAATCAACCATTTTCAAGGACTAATTTGTGCATTTTGATTGCTGTTTTCACAGTTACATGTAAATATAATATATTGACTTATAAAGTAATTTCTTAAGGAAATTTTAATTATTTATAGAGCTGCTTACATTATGGGTAACCCTAAGAAAACTAATTTGTAGTCAAGGACCTGAAATCATATGAAGGAAGAATCAAGTAGGACTCCTGCAATTTCTTTCAGTCTGTTGCAAGAATGAGTGGCTGAAGCAACCGGTGTTGGCGTAAATAATACAGTTAAGCGAATTGTTAAAGAAGCCGAACCAAGTGGTGGAAGAAAATTTACTACTCCAAGAAAACCAATTACTAAACCTAGCCCAGGTCATCTGTCGATCTATATGAAGAAGAAGTAATCCGAAGCGTGATCTATAACTTTGCGCAAATCCTTAAAAAGAGACCTACAGTGAAAGCTGTGTTCGAAGCCGTAGAAAATGAGGAAGGGGGGTGTTAATTTCAATGACAAGTTACATTCCTTTAGGCGATTAGTACATAGAATGAGTTTTCAATAGAGAAAATGTCACGACAATAGGCAAGTTCTAATAGAGAAGAGAGAAATTCCAGCAAAACGTATTAAATTTGTGTGTACACTGATGAAACGTACTTGCATAGCTCCCATACTGTTCTAAATTTTGGGATGATGGCACCAACAGCTGTTAAAATCCCCTGTCGGTAAAGGGCAACGATCGATTGTTCTTCATGTCAGAGGTAAAAAGGGTTTCGTACCAAATTTTGTATTGATGTTTAAATCAGGACTTATGAGAAAGGCAATTGCCACGATGAAATGACCTATCAAAATTATGTCAAGTGGCTGAAAGAAAAATTATAGCCGAATCTTGAAAAAGATCCATGTTGGTCATCAATAATACATCGTATCACAATTTCTGTACTGAGCCGAATCCAACATTCATTTGGAAAAAGCAGAAATGCAAAAGTGGTTATTAGCAAGAAACATTTATATTAAGTTGTACGAAACAAAAAGAAAATTACATAAACCTACACATAAAGGTTATATGATCGAGAAATTATTAGTCGAACATCTTCCCACGTAGTCCTTGGATTACCCTCTTACCATCCAGAACTAAACCCGATTGGGAAAATGTGGGTGGTCAGTAAAGAACTATGTTGCTGCAAATAACACATTCAAATTAGACGACGTCCAAAACTGTAGCAGAGAATAAATTCAGGAATTATGCATGACAGACGAAATAATTATTATAGTAGACGACAGCGGTGAATCAGGTTCTAATCTATCGTCTGAACAAGAAGATGACTGTGTTAAAGATAATTTAGGTTACTAACTGTTAGAATAATCTATATTGTATTATTTTACCATCTATTTGTTTAGTTGGCTGTAATGTTTTGTATTGTATTTTATGTAGTTATCATTTCTTCAGATATAAAAATAATTTCAAAAACTAGAAAGTCATCAGATTTTTAAAATTATTGTTTTTATATTTTGTAAATCTAAATAAAATATGGTTAATTTCAAACATCATAAAAGTGACAACTTATGTGACTTGATTCACAACGTAAAAGCTTTGAATTATAATTATAATCATAGGTAAAGGTAGTACTTTAGCTGATTAGACGTATACAGTTGCCACTGTTGCTACTTTAAGGTACATCGGCACCACGCCCGGCCAACGAAAAAGAGAAATTGTTAGTCTAAAAAACATATCTCTCAGATAGATATCGCTTGTGCTGCCTTGTGCGAGCAATTCGAATAATCGTGTATAACTTTTACCATTCGCATGGAGGTCGTAGCGATTAAAAAATGTTTATTTACCCGTTTTGCGATGTTTATTTCTTATGCATTTGCAAATTGCAGTTTTTCAGTAGATTTCCAATCTCATTTCTTTCAAACATTGCGATACTCCATGGATTCGATCAGTTTTCGCGCCTTTGTGTAAAATATGTTGCCTATACACAGCAGGGTTCGCAACTTTATAAACTGCTATAGGCGAGCACAACATTGTATTGTCTACCATTTCCTTTAAAGTTGCCGATGTACACACACGATCATTGAAAATGAACAGGGTTATGCAACACATGTTACACATTTGGCACAATGTCTTAGAAGGCTACTGTAATTGATTATTTCTGTATTTAAATATTCGATGTAAATAATATTTCTGATAATGTATAGACCATTCAGAAACGTAAATCAACTACTGTAATGTTGGTTGTATAGCCCTGTTAATTTTCAATGATTCTTTATTTATATCTTATGCAGAAACACTCAGATTGGGACATAGATAGCTAAAGCTGAACATATTTAGTATTTATTGATCTGTAACAATATAATACTCCTAAATCAGCAATGTTTTCATGAATTGAATACTAACTTAAGCTGGTAATAAGTGCATTTTATAATTTATGGTTTCTTTCAGGTAAGTCCAAAAGCTATAGCCTTTCTTATTGATACTTCGTAATGGGTATGTATATTATTTAGCACTTTACTCTTTGGCTACATTTAAAATTTATAAATAACGAAGTGCAAAAATCAGTTCCTTATTCACCATGTCTCTCCTGCTACTATAATTAGACACAAAATGTCCGAGCTTCAGTAAGCTAATGGTAATGTAATAACCCGAGCTTAAGTAAGCTAATGGTAATGAAATAACCTCAATGAGGTTAGACTCTCGAAAAAGTAATCGAGAGCAGCAATCTGGTTTGGGGGTAAGATAACGAGTTCAAGTCCTTCGATTAGCAAAGTTGAGGTTAGATAACGATATTGCCCTGAGGTGAGATGTGGGAACTTACGACATGGCACAATTAACAGCATTAGGTGAAAACCGTTCCAATTAGCCCTTGATTTTATTTTTCTAGTAACACATTTTCAGGTAGTGGTAATTGGATTGGCTTTTATATAAATTATTCTAATATTTTCCAGTTGGACTGTCTGATGGATTGCAGTAATAATAATAATAATAATAATAGAACAAGCGCTCGGACCAAGGTTTTTTGAAACACAAACATTTGTTGAAGGAATTAAATGTATGTAAAAGTTTGTTATAAATAAGTTAAGTTAGCACTTTCGTAGCGTTGCTGTGAAAGCAATGCCGGGTAAGCGCAATAATATATTTTCATACAAGCTTGAGAAACAAATCATCATCTAGTGGATTCTCATCAGTTTAATAAATAGCATAGTGGAATTCCTATTACACTAATCTGATTAGTTTGGGCAATATTAAGTTTATTTATTAAATAATAAACTCCATTATAGCGCCCTACATTTGATTTATGCTGCATAACAGAAATGCTGATTCATGATACTCCGGTTCAATTAAAATCGCAGATTAACGGTGCATTTTATACGAACTTCGTAATTAAGGAGATACAAATTAAACTTGCGACAGGAATTTAGTAGAGTATCTTGTAACGGCAATCGCTATTTCATTATGCTTCCTTTTCGTTACGCACGCAGACAACATCCTTTGCCTTTGCTGACATTTGTACCTAAACAAACTTCGAAAGGAGGCAAACTGAAACAAGCAGATGGCGTTAAATTCGTATAGGTGTGTACAGTTTTCTAATGAAATTAAATTATCTCTTTTTGTACGGCACTGGAATACCACAATAAATAGCCAGTTACTAGTTTAGTTTTCACAGATTCAAGAATTTTTTCAGTTTTTTTTTTAAATTTGTGATTTAGATGGTTATCTAATTTATTTCATATTTTTCACAGCGCAGCCATACAGTGATTTATAATGAGAGTGTTCGATTATAGGACTTTCAGATAGTCAGTTTTAAATAATTCTGAATTCTTAAATCAAAGGGCTACTTAATTAAATTTATAGTTTTGAATTCACAAGGTTCCCGTCATATCAATTGCTAAATTTATGCTTCTTAAAGTGTTTTTTATTTTCGCATTTTCTCCACCAAAATATGAAAGGAGAAAGAAAATCTACAGCATTATTTTGATTAGTTCAAATCAATATTATCCGCATGGTACGTTTCCTATAAAAGCTAAACAGTTTACATAATAGAATACACTATTATGTAAACCGTTTAGTAAGTGAAGAAACAATTAAATAAACTTAAGACAAGGTGTAAATTCAGCAACTTTGAAATTAATAAATCTTCATCTTTAGTACCATCATTTTAGCTCAAAGTTTACGTTATCCTGTAATTCTTTTCTTCGTTACTTTTTTTTTTTGGTAAATAACATGTTGACACGCAAAGGCATCAACTCAATTACAATTTACCACTACATGCATTTATAACTAAAATAATACATTTTATATTATGGTATAGGTTCCCTTGGACTTACCGATCTTTGCGAGTTTCCATTCTGTCCTTATTAGAACCTTCTTCGATAGTTGTCCGAAAGAGAGACGAAAATGAGATGGGAATATTTTCTGCTGCGTACGAGAGGAGACCTAGGTAAGAGGACTAGGATTTCTGTTTCACAAGAAACATTTTAAAAAGATTATAGACATTAAAAGTATAAGTATGTGAGTCATATTATACCTAGTTATTCAGTTGAATAATAGATATCTATGCATTAACGAAGATATGAGAATGATTTTTCTCTGACTTTGATAACCGGAGTCAACCGAAGGTAAAGAACATGAATATCTCCCGTTGTTCATAAAATATTTTAGTTACTGGCATAATAGTAAAAATGGTATGAAATTTCAAAATGTTATTATGACATTTAAAATTAGAATATGTAAGTAATATCAACGGTTGCCTCAATGTATGGTTGCCTATAATTGCATGGTTACCATGAGTTTGAGGAGAAATAATTTGAAATCCCTTGGGAGTTATAAGTAGCTTTTCATATTTTGTATCTATTACGAAAATGTACAATATCATGTTGCTAGTAAATAAAAATACTAAATATCGTGTAAGGCAGCGTTACTCAAACTGTGGGTCGCGCACCCCTGGGGGCAGACGTAGATGTAATTGTACACTCAAAATTACGTTAGATCCGATTAAATATTCTTCCATACTTGAAAAGTATTTGTACAAACTTTAAATCACTTAGGTTAGGTGCAGCAGAACACAAACGATATATTAAGCGCCTACTCGTTGTCATTCTCTACTAAACTAACCTAACTGAACATGCATCATGGTTTTATACGATATGTCCCCACTATCACAGTTTCTAGACCATTCTGCAGCGCTCGAGAAAGTTCAAGAGTCCGTGTTGCTGGAAGAGGGACGTGAATCATAACACATTTCAAAAGGGGCCGCAGTATAAAAGTTTGTGAAACGCTGGTCTAAGCCCCTACCGAGCTCTGTAGAGTAGTGGTTATTACATCTGCTTAGCATTCGGGAGGTCGCGGGTTCGATTCCCCTGGCCGTCTGCTCTGATTCAGGTTTTTAGGTGGTTTTCCTGAGTCAACAGAGTATCTTCTCTGAGGCGAATGCCGGGGCAGTACTTCTCCACCTTTCCCGGCCTCTCTTCCATTTTCCACCCCTCCTTTCTTTCACCCATCCTATCATTCCCGTTCTTGGCTGAAGAGGGACGGAAGGTCCCTATAGCAGCCCGCCCCCAGTTGGGGGAATTGAAATAACCCTGAACCTTTACCTACCTTTACCTTTTGGTCTAAGCCTTAAGCACCAACAAGCGACTATACAAAACAGAAAGCTGAAGGCTTCTATGAGGACGTTTTCAGTATCCTAATCGACGGAGGAGCAGATTTTGCGATATTAATTGGCGATTTTAATTGGTGATAATGCGGATGAAGTCGAAACAAGGCTTTAGGCAAGTTCAGACGGCATAACAAACGAACACAATACATTATTAATAATCAGCAAAAAGAACGATATCATCCAAGATTGAGTATCATAAATAGATTTTCAATGGGTAGTGATCATCGCATTGTAAGGGCAGAAGTTGAACTAACCATAAAAAAAGAGCAAACCAATATGATTCTTAAAAGGAATGAAACCATAAGAAATGGAAAAATCCAGAGAAAATGGACTCTTACAGAGAGACATGTTAAATCCATGAAATATGACGATAGTGTGTCAGTAGACAACTTATTTAAAAACGTAAAAAGCGAGAAAATGCAATAGAAACTTTTTTTTCAGAAGCAAAGGAAGGACAGAACTGAATCAAAGAACAAATCTCCTAATAAAGGACAGGAGGGAAATTGTAGACATGACCACATAAAAATACAGAACTATAATGAATGATATATCTAAGCAAATTGAAAAACATTCCGACAAAAGAATATAGAAGAAGTTAAGAACGCAATAGAAAAGAATAAGGGTCTAAAAGCCTTAAGAAGGAGAAATACAATAGGGTGGAGATATATACATAAGATCAGAGATACGCATGAATATATGCTAACACACAAAATAGAATTTTCTTAAACTATTGTCATCATGCATAAAAAAAGAGATTTCAAATACTTCGCAAATTACAATCCTTATCTATGCATATACATTATTTACCAAAATACTACCAACCAAAAGGTTATTAAATAAACTTGAGTCGTCCATTTCGAAAGACCAGACAGATTTTCGTTTCGGTTACGGAAAAAATAACCATATTACAATAAAGGTTCTTATTAAGCCCCTTTTGCTCATATATTTCTAGAAGCCTTTTTTACGACCTACCAGAAGATATGCACTTTCTGGCGAATTTTTTCGCCAGAAAGTAACGCTTTGCCGGTCAAGATCGAAAAACGGGCACCAGGGACCGGTAGAAGCTTTTGCCGGTCCCTGATGCGTTACTATGGAAACAACTTTGTGTTATTGTTTGGATAAGTCAAATAATAGATACTAATGTCATAATTTTTTGAGTTTTCGAAAAGGAATTCGCAAGTATGGACTCGGATGTCGTAAAAAACTATTGCACGATGCACGACCGGAAAGTGTTTTGCAGGTCTCCCCAAGCTTCCAGGCTACTTGGCTCAACCTGCAAAACACTACATTCCGTTCTGTAAAGTAAATTGCTATTGCTTTAGTAGACCAACAAAAGCTTCTAGAAGCCCTAGCTGAGTGCCACACTTACTACTTCCATTACTGAGTAAATACTTAGGTTTCTAATATTTTGAACTGCATCCACAAGGCAGCAGTTGTGTGGTGCTTATATGAAAATTACATAGCATTTAGTATCCTTTCAACTGAGTTATCAATCCGTCTTTAATATATTTCCGCTGTTTTAGTTCATTTTTGCCAGTGTCATTATTTCGTTGATAATTATGAAAAAGTCTACTTCAGCAGAAGGGTTTTGTCGACAAAGGGGATCGTTATTGCTTTAAGTAATTTCATATTTCAATAGCTGGTTGAAAAACTAGACAAGTCATGTTCCTTGAGTCAACAGCTCTAGTAGCGATGTAAACAGTTTGGGATTTAATACGTCATATCTCTGTCCCAAGCCTGCTGTTTTAAAGTTTTATTGCCGTAAATGGCTTATTCTGATAGTCTTTGGTTTCTGCATAAGAACCCGTGATGGTTTACATAAGCCCTGTTTTCCACTACTCTGATTTAGTAGCCCTGACGGACACCTTCTTAGCGTCTTGAAGTATTCTTTTTCCTCTTAATATTGGATGAAAACCTGTTACTATTCTAAGTGCCATTTTTGACCGCGGCCGGGTAGCTTAACCCGTTGAATTAGTGAAGAATGCCCTTTCACAGGGGCCACGACCACTAATTCTATTGTTATGGTCACTGGAGAGAGTTCGATGTAACCGGGTATACGTGTCTAATGTTCTAACTGAGTACCTGCCGACTGAAGATGCGAATGCTTTGCAACACAGCCACACACTCTCTCCTATTGTACGCTATTAGCTAAAAAATATACAACGCCGTAGTTGCCTCTGCCTGATCGAAATCCATATATTGAGGTCTTGCCTATACGATTTTTGCATATATTTTCCTCGAGACGTTATGCATGTCCTGTAGTCTGTACATTCTTTGGCATCTTATAAGATGGTACTATTATAGCGTTTGCTTAAGGTTCTGGAGCCACTGCTCTTTGCAACGCCTCGTTATTCAACTGGAATGTGTGTTTTGTATAATTTCTTCCAAAATACTGTATTTTTTGCATGCGATTCCGTCCAGCCCTAGTGATTTTTGAATTTTAATCTTCAGGCACATATTATACTATTTGTACAACTAATCTGATGCTATACGACTTCCAAACGTTTTAGCCGGAGAGCGTACCATATTGAGCCTCTCTGTGCAGTTACTGGGAATTGAACTCAGTACGGCCGCCTAATAATCGAGCATATTTTCCGCTCAGTAACTCACTCTTTCAATTATACAGAACTGCAAAACAAGGAAATCGACGATATGGCTATTTTGGGTTAACATTATACGAAAATCCGTGAAGGCCAGTGTTGCCAACTCTTCGCTAAATTGGTACTATAAGTTTAGATCAAAAGTCGCCAAATACGAAATACGCACATTAGAAAATCAAGCATCTATTATTTTCCACAG
Organism: Agriotes lineatus; assembly: GCA_940337035.1. Taxonomy (NCBI): domain Eukaryota; kingdom Metazoa; phylum Arthropoda; class Insecta; order Coleoptera; family Elateridae; genus Agriotes; species Agriotes lineatus. The sequence goes on from OW679200.1 coordinate 141,162,446, forward strand.
AATAAAGAAATACGTAAACTACTTATGAATATAAAAATAAAAACTTACCTATTTATTTAAGGAAACAGTATATTATGATAGTGTATAAGTACGCCTTTAAAGCACGTGCGACTAGTTTAAAAGCACGACGTGCTAGCGGAGT